>JAOPSE010000059.1:4220281-4848139 GCA_029449295.1 Zea luxurians
ATAATCAAAGACTCTGTTTTGCAGAAATGCTTACTAAAGTGGATCCTTAAAATCAAATTTTATTTGTCAAGTTAAGTTCAATTACCTGCAACTAGAGTTCTTTCTACCCTAGTTCAATCACTTGTCCTGCACTAGCCAATTTCTTAACAAATACCCATCATCTTTAGTGGAATGCTACGTGTAGGTCAGTGACCAAGTCTTCATAACCGCGAAGGTACGGCGATCCGAATCGATTATACTCAGCTGAGGATCTCCAATCACACGACATATGTAGCACTTAACCCTTGCATATGTCAACCCGCCACCGGGGTTCTTAAGACCGGATCAGGTTCACGCAAACCGAGAGCACAGATACACCACCGTCCAGCCTCTTGCCACGGAGGGTACACGCTACTCTCGCCACCGCTCCACGCCCATTTCGTGTTATCTTATTCCGGCCTTAGTCTGCCCGAGGCAAGGCTTACCCATGACGAGGCATGTGACCAGCTAAAGGGTCCTCGATCATCAAGCCTACATCGAGCCGGTCCTTAATCGACTCAGACGGAGACACTACACCGAGACTCTCTTTCTCGTGCAAGTCACCCGCCCGGTCTCAGCTTAATCTTTTTAACCCAAAAACTTGGTACCTGACAGAGGTACATCTTTTCCGATGTTGAATCCATCACGGCCGTGATGGATTCACCATCAAGTTTTATTTTTGAAAACAACCCACCCATTTTTGCCACATCATCTTTTGTAAAAACAAAACATTTTGTTTTTCTAAAGCAAGGCTAAGCATTAAAAATCTTTTGTAAAATGGTGATCAAGGAAGTTAATCAAATTCAAGGAAGGTAATGCAGGAATTGTTTTAGCAATCAACTCCTATCACCTAATGCATCAAGCAAGTGAGAAAGATTTTAAAAATGACAAGGAGGGTGGCAAATGCACCGGGGCTTGCCTTTGTTATCAGGTGAGTCTTGCTCGGATCCACAAATATCGAAATAAAAGCAGTTGCCTGCTTGAGGATCTGAGGTTGGTGGAGTTCCCTCTTCAGTGACTTCTTCTTCTTCTTCGTGTTCTAACATAACCATATGTATGCATAAGAATGGATGCCATGGGGTGCTCATGAGGATGCAAAGATAATATAAACTTATTATCTAAGTCTTGAGTACAACTTTCCTTCACGGTACTCCGAGAACCTAGGGTTTCCGGAGTCGGTAAAGGAGTTCATAAGGCAGGGGGGTTGGTTTTGGGTTTAGTGATCAAACAAAGTCCAAAACAATTCAAACTCTACCCAAGGCTCCTAAATATTGTTTTAAATTCCCACAAAAAGTTTGGGAATTATTGGACTTACCAATTACTTTCTAAAAATCCATAACTAATACTTTTAACTACTTTAAATACCCTAAAATTTCTTATTTCCACTAAAAATCACAAAACTATTTTTATTAAATTCTAGGGAAATTAACAAGCCTAGGAAAATTAGTTTCACAATTTTAGCATTTTTCTCTATTTTCCTATATATTTCTAAAGCTCTGTGGAAAAAGAAAAAGGAAAAAGCTTCAATAGTAATGGGCTGAAACCAGCCCAGACGGCCCAGTCCAGAGAGGAAAGCGCGCGCGCGCGCCCGCGCCCTGGCGGCTTTGCAGAAAGGGCCTCGAGTTTCTGGCTAAATGTGAACGAGTTCAGTTACTATTTGTATCAGTCACTGACAACTTGCACCGGGGTCCCTGAGGTTCTATTTCTCCACAGGTGAGGTCCCCGACGACGGCAGCGTGCGGAGGAGCTCCGGCGAGCGCGTAGACCGGCCGAGCGGGGCCATGACCGGTGCTCAGCTTCGGCCTAAACCAAATTCACAACCTAGCGAATGTTTCCCCTAGGTTAATTTAAAGAATGGTGCCCTATTTTGCCCTGACCACGGCAACCGTGAGCATGGCAGCTAGGCAGTCGCGTTCCCGGCGACCAGAGGATTCCTAATTCAATTGGATGGGTTGGCGAGTATCACAGACGTATGCAAAGGCGTAAACAAGGGAGCAGAGGGGAGGAGCTGACCCGAATTGAGCTGACCACGACGAACGGATTTTCACGATGGCGGAAGGTGGATTTGGGGCAAAACCAAAATCCAGGCTCTTGGAGGCACGATTGCTAGCGATTGTTGGTGGCCGAGGGGGTGATGATGTTATGCAGCTAGAGGAGGGCTCAATTTATAGGCGGAGCGAGCGGTGGCCGCGAATTTTGGACAAGCAACGCGGTGGCCGGAGGGGAGGAAGAATACTGGGCGTGGTGAATACGTGTCCATCGCCGTGGCAACCTCCCCGGCGATGATGGGACAGTCATAGGGCGTCACGGCGGTGCTGTGAAACGGCTAGGCCACGCGGCGCATAGTCGGGAAGCGGCGGTCGACGGTGAACTTATCGTGCCAGCCGCAAAGCAGAAAGGAAGACAGGGGGGGTCGTCGGAGTGGTGGCCAGCTCACCGGCGGTAAGGATCTTTACCGAGCTATGCTTAACCGATGACCACGACGCACGAATCACGGCGAGCGGTGATCAATGGTGATGGACCACCGGCGGTGAGCAGGGACGGGATCTTCTTCAGTTATCCTTTACTGTACCATGGTGAACACCAATTCAGAGCGACTGACAGAGCACATTGGAGCATCATTTTCTCCCAGTTTCATGTGACAACAGGTCCAAGTCTCTGCATCAAAGTTGTAGTGCTACATACCAGCTACAATTTTGCTACATGGTGTTGTCACAAAAAGTCACTGAATCTGGTTTGAAATTGGGCTTGAAGTTCAGGGCATGAATCTGTTAGTCTGATATTCAGACAGAACCAGACTGACAGTCCAACTTGGGTTGAGATTTTCTCCACATTTTTCATAAGAACATGGCTTGAATCCTTAAACAAAGTTGTTCTCCAATGATTGGTCTTCAACTTTGATGTGGTGACCTAGGGCAAATTCTCAATAATTTGGAAGATGTAGAGCTCTAAAGTTGAGCCAATATCAATGAAATTTCAGACTTAGTATAGAACTCAAATGAGGTCCATTTTGCATTTAAGTCCAAAACTCAACATTTGGCTTTCAAGTCCACACATTTGTGAACCAATTGACTTAAAATACTTATTTGGCTTGGTTTTTGCACTTTAGCCCAAAAGTGGGCTAATTTTGCACATAAGCCCCTAGGTTTTGGTTTTAGGGTTTTCCAGGGTTCTGATTAGGGTTCCTGGTATCCCAGGGGTATAAAAGGGATTCAAGTTTGTTCTTAGAGTCATTTTATGACTTTTACCCTAAAGTCTTTAGGTTCTCTTAACTTGGGTTAAGTTTTACCCCTTTAACCACTATTTAGGGTTAAGTCCTTTAACCAGGGTTCTATTTGCAAAAACATTAAAACAATACAACTTGTTTGAAATTTTTGCCTAGTGAATGCACTCTAGGTGTGCCAGACATATGCAATGCCAATGCTTATGATGCCATGCTCAAGTTTTAGTTATAGTAACACCAGGGGTGTTACATCCTTCCCCCCATAAAAGAATCTCGTCCCGAGATTTAAAGTCCTAGGGTGAGTAATGGAAAAGGAAATGTGTCATATTTTTATTTCCCTATTTCTGGTACAAAGCAGGGTGGGGTGGGGTTCATTCCTTTATTGCCATAACTATATACACTTTACAAGTTACATGAGGCTAGAAAGCCTGGGAAATTCTTATTCAAGAAGTCTTGAGTTTCCCACGTAGCCTCTTCTTCAGAATGCTGGTTCCATTGTATCTTGTAGAACTTGAGAGTCTTTCTTCGGGTAACCCTGTCCTTTTGATCCAGAACTCGAATAGGATGTTCTGAGTACGTTAAATCTGGTTCCAGGACAACATCTGTCACTTCAATGGTTCGATCGGGAACCCGTAGACACTTCTTCAATTGCGATACATGGAACACATTATGTACAACAGACAATGTTTCGGGAAGTTGAAGTTGATACGCCACTGGCCCATATCTTTGAAGAATAGGGAATGGACCAATGTACCTGGGTGCAAGTTTTCCCTTTACCCCGAAACGCGATACTCCCTTCATTGGTGAAACCTTTAAGTAGACATAGTCTCCTTCTAAGAAGTATAAGGGCATTCGCTGTTTGTCTGCATAACTCTTCTGACGAGCTTGTGCTTTCTTTAGATTATGAATAACTTTCTGAACCTTATCCTCGGTTTCTTTTACCATATCAGGCCTAAAGAAATACCTTTCACCAGGTTCAGACCAATTTAGCGGAGTTCGACACCGACGTCCGTATAAAGCTTCAAAAGGTGCCATCTTGATACTTTCTTGATAACTGTTATTATATGAAAACTCCGCCAAAGGTAAACATTCATCCCATTTCTGTGAGAAATCCAGGACACATGCCCGCAACATATCTTCAAGTATTTGGTTCACTCTCTCAGTTTGTCCACTGGTTTGAGGATGATAGGCCGAACTGTGGAGTAACTTAGTACCCAGGGATTTATGAAGTTCTTCCCAAAATTTAGATACAAATTGTAGCCCACGATCCGACACTATAGTCTTTGGAACACCATGCAAACTGAGAATATGAGCAATATATAATTCCGCATAGGTAAGTACCGGGTAATATGTCTTGACCAGCAGAAAATGAGCAACCTTTGTAAGTCGATCAACAATCACCCAGATAGAATCATACCCTTTTGCGGTCCTGGGCAATCCCACAATGAAGTCCATGCTTATGTCTTCCCATTTCCATGTTGGTATTGGTAGTGACTGCAATGGACCGGCAGTTTTCATGTGTATGGCCTTGACACGTCTGCAAGTGTCACACTTAGCCACATAGCGTGCAATTTCAATTTTCATCTTCGTCCACCAGTAGTGCTGTTTTAGATCATGATACATCTTAGTGCTTCCCGGATGAATAGAATAGCGACTAAGATGCGCGTCATCTAGGATTTGCTGGCGGAGTTCTTCATTCTTTGGCACTACTATGCGGTTGTTAAACCATAACACACCTTGATCATCTTCCTTGAAACATTTGGCTGTTCCAGCCCTTATCTTCTCTCATATGTGCTTCATACCTAGATTATCCTTTTGAGCATCAATTATCTTCTGCAGAATGATTGACTCAAGCCTTAGCTGATTTAGAGTCCCATGCTGGATTATCCCCAGGTTTAGCTTCTCCATTTCTTGACATAAAGTGTTCTCGGAGGCCTTCGCCATAAGACAGTGGCAGGAAGTCTTACGACTCAGTGCATCTGCCACCACATTGGCCTTGCCTGGGTGATAATGGATCTCCAGATCATAGTCTTTAATGAGCTCAAGCCATCGTCTTTGCCTCATATTTAACTCTGACTGGGTGAAGATGTACTTCAAACTTTTATGATCTGTATATATGTGACAGATATTTCCCAGCAGATAGTGACGCCATATTTTCAGGGCATGAACCACAGCAGCTAACTCCAGATCATGAGTTGGATAATGCTCCTCATGTCGGCGCAACTGCCTTGAAGCATATGCAATTACTCGGCCCTCTTGCATCAGCACACAGCCGAGTCCACTGCCTGACGCATCACAATATACATCAAAAGGCTTAGTGATGTCCGGTTGAGCCAATACCGGAGCAGTGGTTAATAATGTCTTCAATTGCTCAAAGGCTTCATTACACTTAGAAGACCAATTAAATTTAATGTCATTCTTCAACAAACTTCTGATTGGCTTCACAAGCTTAGAAAAATCGGGTATGAATCTGCGATAATACCCAGCTAGTCCAAGAAAACTCCGGACTTGGTGAACAGTGGTTGGGGGTTTCCACTCCAGAATATCTTTGACCTTGCTAGGATCTACCACAATTCCTTTAGCTGATAACACGTGCCCCAAAAATTGAATTTCCTCCAGCCAGAACGCGCACTTGCTGAACTTGGCATACAGCTGATGTTCCCTCAGGCGCGTCAATACAATCCGTAGATGCTGAGCATGCTCCTCTTCATTTTTAGAGTATATCAAAATATCGTCGATGAAACCACCACGAACTTGTCCAACTCGGGCATGAATACCGAGTTCATCAAATAAGTGAAGTGGGCAGGAGCATTTGTGAGCCCGAAAGACATTACTAGGTATTCGAACAATCCATATCGCGTAGTAAACGCGGTCTTCGGTATATCCTCGGGCCGAATACGGATTTGATGATAGCCCGACCTGAGATCAATTTTAGAAAATACCCTCGCCACAGTCAGTTGATCAAATAAGATATCGATCCTTGGAAGGGGGTACTTATTCTTGATGGTGACCTCATTCAGGGGTCGATAGTCCACGCACATGCGCAAGGTTTGATCCTTCTTCTTAACAAAAATGGCGGGACAACCCCATGGGGACGAGCTTGGCCGAATGAATCCCTTATTCAGTAGATCTTGTAATTGAATCTTCAATTCTGCCAACTCATTAGGGGGCATACGGTACGATCTTCGGGAGATGGGAGCTGTACCGGGCTTTAGCTCAATTACGAATTCTACATCTCTTTCAGGGGGTAGTCCAGGCAAATCTTCCGGAAATACATCTGGAAACTCACATACTACCGGAATGTTCTTGATCTCCGGTACAATGGCTTCAAATATTCTACCAGAAGCTTTGGCTGGATTGGTTTTGGGGGGAGACAAAAGAATTTCTTCTTGATTATAGCTCAACCTGACGGTTCTGAGTTCAGTGTTGAGAATTGCCTTGTGTTGGGTTAACCAATTCATACCCAAAATTACATCTATATCCTGGCCTTTCAGAACAATCATATTAGCAGGAAAGTTCCGTCCGGCCATTGTTACTGGCACTTCATAGGCCACTTCTCTAGTAAAAATGTGTCCCCCAGGTGAATGAATTTTAAATCCCTCTTTTGATTCATGACATGCAATGTGATGTTGCTCCACAAATTTCTTATTAATGAAGGTATGCGAAGCACCAGAATCAAAAAGAATAATTGCAGGGTGACTGGCCACGGGAAACGTACCCATCATCACCGGCTCTCCCTCCGGTGTAGTGGCCACTTGGGTGTAATATACACGCCCTGTCTTCTTGGTATTCCTCCCCACAGCATTTCCCTTGGGCTGAGTGGACTTCCCAGTTCCTTACTGAGCATTGGATTGATTTTGCTTGGGGTACGGGCAGTCTTTGATAAAATATCCCGACTTGCCGCTGTTGAAACACCCAGTTGAAGAGCTGGGCAAGGCAGGGAATCGAGTGCCTGGGGCACCCGGCTGATTTGGGGAAGTGGAGGTATTTTTGGGGCGGATAATAATGGGTTGTTTAAAAGGGAATGCTGGTGGACGAGAAAAAGTATGGTTTTGGCTAGAAGGCCGGATGACGAACCGTTGCCTCTTCGCCTGGCCCTGATTAGGCCTCTCACCACTGAATCCCTTATTCTTCCCAGAACTTGCGTATTTTGCTTCCACGGATAAGGCTGTACTGACAGCCTTTCCATATGTGAGATCAATACATGTGGCCATTTTCCGCTGCAACCGGTCATTTAGACCTCTCATAAAACAGTTCTTTTTCTTCAAATCAGTATTCACCTGATCAATGGCATACTGCGACAGGTGATTAAACTTGTTGAGATACTGATTGATGGTGTCTCCTCCTTGTTTCAGCTTCATAAATTCCTCTTGTTTCATATGCAGCACTCCTTCAGGTATGTAGTGCTCGCGGAAGGCTGCTTTAAATTCGTCCCAAGTGATTTGATGGTTGTCAGGTTGAATAGCCACAAAGTTTCCCCACCAGGTACTGGCAGGGCCACGCAGTTGCTGTGCCGCGAACAATGGCTTTTGTGTTTTCGAACAACGAAGAAGGCCAAACTTTTGTTCAATAACTCGTATCCACTCGTCGGCTTCTAGCGGGTCTTCTGCTTTGGTGAATAGAGGTGGACGAGTTTCGGAGAAGTCCAGATAAGTAGTTTCACGGGGACCTTGCTGAAAACCTCTTCCTGCCTGCTGCTGGAACTGCTGCTGACCCGCCATTTCCCTAAGGAAGCGGGTATTGTCGGCGGTGGCATTCACCAAGGCGGCAATCGCCTCGGCTAACGTGGGTGGAACCGGAGGTGGATTTGGGGTGACATCCCGACCCCCAGAAGTTCCGGCTGCGTCCTGTCCGCGAGTCCTGGTCGGCATCTGAGGCAAAAACATTTGAATAAACATAATGTGCCAAAGAAAACCTTCCATTTTACATTACTATAAAGAGTAATGATACAGACTCGACACTACATAACAGGATACAATACCCATTTTACAAAAGTTCAACCTATTATACAACAGTACACCCTACAATACACTACTCTACTTTTATTACACCATTAGTCCTGCTTTCCGTTACTTTTGGCGGCCTCATCGTCAGGTGTGGGAGTCCAGACGTCAACCAACCTCAAAGAAGGAGGGGGTTCAAAAAGGTCTAACTCCCCACCCAACGCGCGTCCCGCAACGTGAGAGGGTCCGGCTTCCGCCTCAGCAGAGTGTGCAGGCACACTAGGGTGTAATTGTGAGTATAACACATGGACTTCCTCATGCAACGTATTGCAGTAGACCTGCAGGTTGTCGACAGCTGAGCTAAGTTCTTTAATTCGGGCCTGAGCCCTCGCTTCCTTAGCACATACCAACATATGAGACTGTACTGCCCAGTCAAGTGCTAAGTCCCGATCAGCCAGCTGATCCTGCAGGTGACGGATATCCCTTCTTAGTTCATTGATTCTATCTCTGTCTGCGATCCAAGCATTGGTCCTGTGTTGCAGCGTTGCTTGAAGTTGACTCACTTCGGCTTCCAGGTCTCCTATAGGGTCATTACTTCCGCTGCTACTGCTTTCGTGTCGAGGGGCTAGTTGGTGCCGGAGTACCCCAATTGGTCCCGTTGACTTACGTGCCGTTAGCCTTGTGCGTGGCGGCATCTTTCTAAGGGGGGAAATTTATTAGTATAATTCTTAGCATGATGCATGATTAAGTACAGAATCAACCTTAGTCGATTCAACCTTCTATACATTGCACTCTTCCTATCTGGTCTTTAAGATAAACTCTTCAGAGTACTTAGGTAAGTAGAGAAAAGAGTTTTTAGGTAAGATTTTCGAAAATCCTTTTAAAGATGCCTCATAATATCTGCAAAGAAGGGCTACGCTCCGATACCAGCTGTGACGGAACCTCCCAAGTAATTAGGCTCACCTACAGTTGTCTTTGTCTAACAGACATCAGACACCCTGTAGATGTTCCTAAGTCACTTGACAAGCTCGGTATCTTTCCCGACCTCACCAGGAACGTTTCACCCGTCTTGCAGACATTACAGAACATCGGAGATAAAGAAAATGCGGAAGCGAATTACATAAACTTACATTTATTTCAAAAGCAAGCTCGAGTTATTTTATTACAGACCAGACTAAAGTGAGTGCGTAGAAGTAATATTATACAAACCAAGGGAGGCACAAACATCTCCCGATAAGCTATAAACGAAAGATCCTATGTGGAGGACCGAGTCCTCCCGCACTTCAGTCTTGTTTTTCTTCTTTGGGAACCACCTTGGCACAGAAGCAGCAAAAGTCGGCTACTTCCTCACCTAAAAACAACGAAGGGATAAACCCTGAGTATGGAATTACTCAGCAAGACTTACCCGTCTAAAGAAAAGACTCTCAAGGGTATGCTGGTTATATGGGAGTCAAGGTAAGGCTTCTCAATAATCAAAGACTCTGTTTTGCAGAAATGCTTACTAAAGTGGATCCTTAAAATCAAATTTTATTTGTCAAGTTAAGTTCAATTACCTGCAACTAGAGTTCTTTCTACCCTAGTTCAATCACTGGTCCTGCACTAGCCAATTTCTTAACAAATACCCATCATCTTTAGTGGAATGCTACGTGTAGGTCAGTGACCAAGTCTTCATAACCGCGAAGGTACGGCGATCCGAATCGATTATACTCAGCTGAGGATCTCCAATCACACGACATATGTAGCACTTAACCCTTGCATATGTCAACCCGCCACCGGGGTTCTTAAGACCGGATCAGGTTCACGCAAACCGAGAGCACATATACACCACCGTCCAGCCTCTTGCCACGGAGGGTACACGCTACTCTCGCCACCGCTCCACGCCCATTTCGTGTTATCTTATTCCGGCCTTAGTCTGCCCGAGGCAAGGCTTACCCATGACGAGGCATGTGACCAGCTAAAGGGTCCTCGATCATCAAGCCTACATCGAGCCGGTCCTTAATCGACTCAGACGGAGACACTACACCGAGACTCTTTCTCGTGCAAGTCACCCGCCCGGTCTCAGCTTAATCTTTTTAACCCAAAAACTTGGTACCTGACAGAGGTACATCTTTTCCGATGTTGAATCCATCACGGCCGTGATGGATTCACCATCAAGTTTTATTTTTGAAAACAACCCACCCATTTTTGCCACATCATCTTTTGTAAAAACAAAACATTTTGTTTTTCTAAAGCAAGGCTAAGCATTAAAAATCTTTTGTAAAATGGTGATCAAGGAAGTTAATCAAATTCAAGGAAGGTAATGCAGGAATTGTTTTAGCAATCAACTCCTATCACCTAATGCATCAAGCAAGTGAGAAAGATTTTAAAAATGACAAGGAGGGTGGCAAATGCACCGGGGCTTGCCTTTGTTATCAGGTGAGTCTTGCTCGGATCCACAAATATCGAAATAAAAGCAGTTGCCTGCTTGAGGATCTGAGGTTGGTGGAGTTCCCTCTTCAGTGACTTCATCTTCTTCTTCGTGTTCTAACATAACCATATGTATGCATAAGAATGGATGCCATGGGGTGCTCATGAGGATGCAAAGATAATATAAACTTATTATCTAAGTCTTGAGTACAACTTTCCTTCACGGTACTCCGAGAACCTAAGGTTTCCGGAGTCGGTAAAGGAGTTCATAAGGCAGGGGGGTTGGTTTTGGGTTTAGTGATCAAACAAAGTCCAAAACAATTCAAACTCTACCCAAGGCTCCTAAATATTGTTTTAAATTCCCACAAAAAGTTTGGGAATTATTGGACTTACCAATTACTTTCTAAAAATCCATAACTAATACTTTTAACTACTTTAAATACCCTAAAATTTCTTATTTCCACTAAAAATCACAAAACTATTTTTATTAAATTCTAGGGAAATTAACAAGCCTAGGAAAATTAGTTTCACAATTTTAGCATTTTTCTCTATTTTTCTATATATTTCTAAAGCTCTGTGGAAAAAGAAAAAGGAAAAAGCTTCAATAGTAATGGGCTGAAACCAGCCCAGACGGCCCAGTCCAGAGAGGAAAGCGCGTGCGCGCGCCCGCGCCCTGGCGGCTTTGCAGAAAGGGCCTCGGGTTTCTGGCTAAATGTGAACGAGTTCAGTTACTATTTGTATCAGTCACTGACAACTTGCACCGGGGTCCCTGAGGTTCTATTTCTCCACAGGTGAGGTCCCTGACGACGGCAGCGCGCGGAGGAGCTCCGGCGAGCGCGTAGACCGGCCGAGCGGGGCCATGACCGGTGCTCAGCTTCGGCCTAAACCAAATTCACAACCTAGCGAATGTTTCCCCTAGGTTAATTTAAAGAATGGTGCCCTATTTTGCCCTGACCACGGCAACCGTGAGCATGGCAGCTAGGCAGTCGCGTTCCCGGCGACCAGAGGATTCCTAATTCAATTGGATGGGTTGGCGAGTATCACAGACGTATGCAAAGGCGTAAACAAGGGAGCAGAGGGGAGGAGCTGACCCGAATTGAGCTGACCACGACGAACGGATTTTCACGATGGCGGAAGGTGGATTTGGGGCAAAACCAAAATTCAGGCTCTTGGAGGCACGATTGCTAGCGATTGTTGGTGGCCGAGGGGGTGATGATGTTATGCAGCTAGAGGAGGGCTCAATTTATAGGCGGAGCGAGCGGTGGCCGCGAATTTTGGACAAGCAACGCGGTGGCCGGAGGGGAGGAAGAATACTGGGCGTGGTGAATACGTGTCCATCGCCGTGGCAACCTCCCCGGCGATGATGGGACAGTCATAGGGCGTCACGGCGGTGCTGTGAAACGGCTAGGCCACACGGCGCATAGTCGGGAAGCGGCGGTCGACGGTGAACTTATCGTGCCAGCCGCAAAGCAGAAAGGAAGACAGGGGGGGTCGTCGGAGTGGTGGCCAGCTCACCGGCGGTAAGGATCTTTACCGAGCTATGCTTAACCGATGACCACGACGCACGAATCACGGCGAGCGGTGATCAACGGTGATGGACCACCGGCGGTGAGCAGGGACGGGATCTTCTTCAGTTATCCTTTACTGTACCATGGTGAACACCAATTCAGAGCGACTGACAGAGCACATTGGAGCATCATTTTCTCCCAGTTTCATGTGACAACAGGTCCAAGTCTCTGCATCAAAGTTGTAGTGCTACATACCAGCTACAATTTTGCTACATGGTGTTGTCACAAAAAGTCACTGAATTTGGTTTGAAATTGGGCTTGAAGTTCAGGGCATGAATCTGTTAGTCTGATATTCAGACAGAACCAGACTGACAGTCCAACTTGGGTTGAGATTTTCTCCACATTTTTCATAAGAACATGGCTTGAATCCTTAAACAAAGTTGTTCTCCAATGATTGGTCTTCAACTTTGATGTGGTGACCTAGGGCAAATTCTCAATAATTTGGAAGATGTAGAGCTCTAAAGTTGAGCCAATATCAATGAAATTTCAGACTTAGTATAGAACTCAAATGAGGTCCATTTTGCATTTAAGTCCAAAACTCAACATTTGGCTTTCAAGTCCACACATTTGTGAACCAATTGACTTAAAATACTTATTTGGCTTGGTTTTTGCACTTTAGCCCAAAAGTGGGCTAATTTTGCACATAAGCCCCTAGGTTTTGGTTTTAGGGTTTTCCAGGGTTCTGATTAGGGTTCCTGGTATCCCAGGGGTATAAAAGGGATTCAAGTTTGTTCTTAGAGTCATTTTATGACTTTTACCCTAAAGTCTTTAGGTTCTCTTAACTTGGGTTAAGTTTTACCCCTTTAACCACTATTTAGGGTTAAGTCCTTTAACCAGGGTTCTATTTGCAAAAACTTTAAAACAATACAACTTGTTTGAAATTTTTGCCTAGTGAATGCACTCTAGGTGTGTCAGACATATGCAATGCCAATGCTTATGATGCCATGCTCAAGTTTTAGTTATAGTAACACCAGGGGTGTTACAGTACATACTAGGGATGGCAACGAATAAACTATCCGTAGATAGTGTGACAGAACCTCCCAAGGTATTAGGCCCACCTACAGTTGTCCTTGTCCTAAGGACCTCGGACAACCCTGCATATGCACATAATCACTCGACAAGTTTGGTAACTGTATCCTCAACTTTTCGCCCAAGGGCATTTTACCCGTCACGCAGATATTACATCACATCGGAGCAAAGAATAAGCGGAAGCAAATTACAATAACTTAATTCACGTGAACAAAATATAGAGAGGGTGTACTTATTACAATACCAGGGTATTTAGAGTGCACCAAGTGTTATTACAGACAGGGAGGCAAAACACCCTCCCGCACGAAAGTTTGCTAAAGATGGGAGGACAACATCCTCCCGCAACCATCTTCACTGCTGGGACTCTTCCTTGGGTACCACCTTTGAACAGAAACAACAAAACTCTGTTGTTTCCTCACCTACAACAACATGAGTTCGAAAACCCTGAGTACGGAGTATACTTTCGCAAGTCTTACCCGAAAAAAGAAAAAGACTCTCAAGGATATGCTGGCTTGAGGGAGTCAAGGTAAGGTTATTCAAGAATCAAAGACTCTGTTTGCAGAAATGCTTACTAATAGTGGATCCTTAAAAATTCAGTTTTAGTAATAAGTTAAGTCATTACCTGTATCTAGAGTTCTTTCTACCCTAGTTCAAGCACTTGGCCTATACTAGCCGTCTTTTATCACCCTTTTAGTTGACTAGATTTCTACGTGTAAGTTAGTGACCAAGTCTTCATATCCGAGAAGTAATGGCAATTCGAATCGATTAATACTCCGCTGAGGATCTCCAATCACACGACATATGTAGCACTTAACCCTTGCATATGTCAACTCGCCACTGGGTTTCTTAAGACCAGACCGGGTTCACGCCAACCGAGAGCACAGATACACCACCGTCCAGCCTCTTGCCACGGAGGGTACACGCTACTCTCGCCATCTCTCCACTCCCATTGTGACTTGGCCTTTCTGGTATTAGTCTGCCCGAGGAAAAGCTTACCCATGACGAGGCATGTGACCAGTTAAAGGGTCCTCGGTCAGTAGGCCCACATCGGCACGGTCCTTAAGCGACTCAGACGGAGACACTACACTGAGTCTCTCTTCTCGTGCAAATCACCCGCCCGGTCTCAACTTTATTATTTAAAATCCCAAAGCTTGGTACCTGGCAGAGGTACATCTTCTCCGATGTTGAACCCATCACGGCCATGATGGATACACCATCAAGTTTTATTTTTTTGAAAACATTCCAGTCCATCTGAAGCATCATCTTTTGTTAAAAACAAAACTTTTTTTGTTTTCTAAAGCAAGACTAGGCATCAGAAAACCTTTTAACAAAACAGGTAGTCAAGGAATGGTAGTCAACTTCAAGGAAGGAAATGCAGCAATTGTGTAGCACTCAACTCCTATCACCTAATGCATCATTCAAGTGATAAAGAGTTTAAATCACAAGGAAAGGTAAATGCATTTGGGTTTGCCTTGTGTTGTAGGGGATTTGGGATCTGTTCCACATATATCAAAATAAAAACAGTTCCCGGCAGGTGGAGTCTCAGTTGGTGGTGCAGCTTCTTCTTCTTCAACAACTACTTCTTTGTTTTCTATACATAACCATACATATACATGAATGCTCATTTGATGCTACGAATATGCAATCATAATAGAGATACTTCAAGTTGTATCTTGAACACAACTTTCCTTCACAGTACATCTAAGTTACTAGAGTCTTCTAGGTTAACTCCTTAGTAGGGTTAGGCAATTTCATTCTAAGAAACTAGGGTTCTAAGGTTTTGGGACCAAACTATGTCCAAAATAGGTCAAACTTTATCCACGGACTCAAAATATCATATTAAGTTTACCTAAAAAGTTTTATGATTTTTGGAGTTATCAAATAATTTCTAAAATTCCAAAAGTCTAGATTTAGGCCTTCTTAAATACTAAATAATTCATGGTTGGGTCTAAAAATCTTGGAACTATTTTTATTAAATACTAGGGGATTTTAGGAATCTAGTAAAATTGGTCTCATATTTTTATCATTTTTCTAGAATTTCCTATGGATTTCCAAACTTAATTAGAAAAAGAAAAGGAGAAAGTTATCAACATCGTTGGGCAGAAACCAGCCCAAGCGGCCCATCAACAGAGGAAATCCGCACCCACACGCGCCCGCATCGATCATCTTGTGCAGAGGTCCCTAACATTTTGAAAAACCAGAAAAGAATCCTTTTCACTATTCCCCTGTCCCACTGACATCTGCATTAAGGCCCCTAGACTTCTTTCTCTTCACAACTCAAGTCCACGATGGCGAACGACGGTGAGCGCACACTCTAGTGAGCCTGGACCAGTCGGGATACGCAACGACTAAGCTTCATACTTGGCCGACACCGAATTCTACCCTTGGTGACCCTATTCCCTCTACCAATTGCAAAGTTCTAGCTCAAAATCTCTTTGTCCACAATGAGGGCACAAATTGAGGACAACCCGAGGTGTTCCTGGCGATCTAACGTGGTCTAGTTCAATTGGCTGAGCTGATAAGCATCCATAGCACACAAGGGTGCTGGAACGAGGGTAAGGAGGGGGTGAACGGACCTGGAAACGGTGGTTCACGACGCTGTGGTTCATGGCGGCGCGGAGAACCAAATTAGGGGTAGTTTGAAATTCGCGAGCTACGGTGGCTAATCAGAGGCGAGGGCTGGTGCACTAGACGCGTAACTACCTAGCGGACCGGGTTGATCACTCAATTCATAGAATTTATCGGCGGTGGCGTTCAATTTGGAGAAAGCACAATGGCGACCGGAGAGAGGGGAAGTCACTGGCGTGAGCGCTATCGTGGCTTTCACCGTGGCAAGGCCACCGGCGATGAACGGACATGCTAAGGCGACTCACTGCGACGTGGTATTGCACTTAGGCACGTGGCGCACAGGCAGCAAGCGGCCAACACCGGCGAGGCTCATCTCGACTGGCCGAAGAGCAAGTGGGTACGGTGAATTCACCGGTGACCGGGTCTGAGCTTATCTAGGCACCAAGATCTTTTACTCCCCTCGGTTATCCACTCGCGCCAAGCATGAATCACGGTGACCGGTGTGAATCCAGGTGCGAGGATCACCGGCGGCGAGGTTCTGCACATCTGATCATATTCAGTCACTGTACCATCGGAAGTGTCTTCAGTGCGCCTGAGAGAGCACGTTTGAGCGAGATTTACTCCAAAATTTGTGTGACAACATGATCATTCATCTGCATCAAAGTTGTTGAGATATAATCTAGCTACAATTCGACTATAGAAACCTTCATCATTTACTTACCCCATCGAGCTTGAATCGAGTCCAAAGTTCATCAAACTCATTGTCAGACCAATATCAGACTTCATTGGTGACTGACAGCCATACTTTGAGTCCATTTAACTCTAATTTTTGTACAACACTAATGCCTTGTGACTTAAGCAAAGTTATGCTCCTATAGTAGCTCTACAAATTTGATGTGTTGACCTAGGGCAAAATCCTTATGAATATGAAAATACAGGGCTCCAAATTTGACCCCATTACACTGAATTTCAGACTTAACCACATAGTGTTCAATGGGCACTTTTGCAAATGAGTCCAAATTCCTCCACATTACTTGAAAATCCTTCAATATGAAAGTTACTTGGTTTGTGGTGTTCTTTCACTTTGATATTTGCACTTTGGTCCAAAAGTGCATAAAATTTGCATTTAACCACATAGGGTTCCAATTATGGTTTTCTAGGGTTTATTTTAGGGTTTTGAGTACTTTAGGGTTTTTGTGCTAGTAAAGTCCATCAACCTTGATATCTTGTGATCATTTCTAATGTCTTTTGAGATCTTTACTCATTTTGGCTCCACTTTCATTTATAAACCCAACTTCCAGGGTCAAGTACCCTACCTTAGTGTTAATCACACATCAAGTCACCTCATCACAACTTGTTTGAAGATTTTACCTAGTAAATGCATTCTAGATGTAACAAACACATGAAATGTCAATGCACATGATGTTATGCTCAAGTTTTAGTGCCAGTAACACCAGGGGTGGTACATCTTTCCCCCATAAAAGAATCTCGTCCCGAGATTTAAGGTCCTAGGGTAAGTAATGGAAAAGGAAACGCGTCACATCTTTATTTCCTTCTTTGTCTTACAGAGCAGGGGGTGGTATGGGGTTTATTCCAACTTTACAACCAAATGTACATATCTTACAGGTTACATGAAGCTAAAAACCTAGGAAAATTCTTTTCTAAGTAATCTCGAGTCTCCTAGATAGCTTCATCTTCAGTATGCTGGTTCCATTGTACCTTATAGAATTTAAGAGTCCTTTTTTGGGTGACCCTGTCCTTCTGATCCAAAACTCGAATGGGATGTTCTGAATAAGTTAAGTCTGGTTCCAAGGCAACATCTACCACATCAATGGTTCGATCAGGAACCCAAAGGCAATTCTTCAATTGAGATACATGGAACACATTTTGCACTACAGACAATGTTTCTGGCGGTTGAAGTCGGTTATGCCACTGGTCCGCATTGTTCAAGAATGGGAAACAGGCCAATATATCGGGGTGCCAGCTTTCTTTTTACCCCGAATCGATTAACACCCTTCATTGGTGATACTTTCAGGTACACATGATCTTTGACTTGAAAGAACAAGGGTCGGTGTCATTCTTCTGCATAACTTTTCTGCCGAGCTTGAGCTTCTTTCAAGTGGTGCCTTATCCGTTGAACCTTTGCTTCTGTTTCTTTGACTAAGTCAGGCCTAAAATACCATCGTTCCCCAGGTTCTGACCAATTTAAGGGTGTCCGACACCGTCGCCCATACAGTGCTTCAAACGGTGCCATTTTAATGCTCTCTTGATAGCTATTGTTATATAAAAATTCTGCCAATGGCAGACATTCATCCCATTTCTATGAAAACTCTAGGACACATGCCCGCAACATGTCTTCAAGTATCTGATTTACTCTTTCAGTTTGTCCACTTGTTTGAGGATGATAGGCCGAACTGTGGAGTAGCTTAGTACCCAGAGACTTGTGGAGCTCTTCCCAAAACTTGGATACAAACTACGGTCTGTGGTCCGACACTATTGTCTTTGGAACCCTGTGCAAACTAAGAATACTAGCAATGTATAACTGGGCATAGACAGCAACTGGGTGGTCTGTCTTAACGGGCAGAAATTGGGCTATCTTGGTAAGACGATCAACTATAACCCAGATAGAATCAAATCCTTTTGCTGTTCTGGGCAATCCTACAATAAAATCCATGCTAATATCCTCCCATTTCCAAGTTGGGATGGGCAAGGATTGCAATTGTCCAGTGGTCTTCATATGCACTGCCTTGACACGTTTGCAGGTGTCACATCTTGCCACATAGCGTGCAATCTCAATCTTCATTTTCGTCCACCAATAGTGTTGCTTAAGTGTTGATACATCTTAGTACTTCTGGGATGAATGGAATATTGACTAAGATGAGCTTCATCCAAAATCTGTTGGCGGACCTTAGCATCTTTAGGCACAACTATGCGATCATTGAACCATAGTATTCCTTGGTCATCTTTGCTGAAGCAATTAGCTTTGTCGGCTTCTAATTTCTCATGAATGTGTTTCATACCCTTGTCGGTTCTTTAGGTATCAATAGTTCTCTGTAGAAGAACTGACTCAAGCTTTAATTGTGTCAAAGTTCCATGTTGTACCATTCCCATGTTCATCTTTTCCATTTCTTGACATAGTGTGGGGTCAGAGGCCCTTACGACAAGACAATGACAAGGAGCTTTACGACTCAGTGCATCTGCCACCACATTGGCTTTTCCTAGGTGATAATGGATTTCCATGTCATAATCTTTAATTAGCTCAAGCCATCTTCTCTGCCTCATGTTCAGTTCTGACTAGGTAAAGATATATTTCAGACTTTTATGATCTATATATAAATGGTAAGTATTTCCCGGCAGATAATGACGCCATATCTTGAGGGCATGAACAACTGCAGCTAATTCCAAGTCATGAGTTGGATAATGCTACTCATGTCGGCGTAGTTGTCATGAAGCATAAGCTATGACTCGGCCCTCTTGCATTAAGACACATCCAAGTCCACTGCCTGATGCGTCACAATACACATCAAAAGGCTTCACAATGTCCGGTTGAGCCAATACCGGAGCAGTGGTTAATAACACCTTCAGCTACTCGAAGGCTTCATTGCACTTTGAGGACCAATCAAACTTTGTATCATTCTTCAATAAACCTGTGATAGGTTTAACAGTCTTGGAGAAATCTAGAATAAACCTGCGGTAATATCCAGCTAGTCCATGGAAGCTTCGAACTTGATGTACTGTAGTAGGCGGTTTCCATTCTAGAATATCCTTGACCTTGCTGGGATCGACCGCAATTCCCTTTGCAGATAATATATGTCCAAGAAACTGAATTTCCTCCAACCAGAATGTGCATTTGCTAAACTTAGCATACAATTGGTGCTCCCTTAAGCGCGTCAACACGATCCGTAAGTGCTTAGCATGCTCCTCTTCATTTTTGGAATAAATCAGAATGTCATCAATGAAGACCACTACAAATTTATCCAACTCGGGCATGAATACCGAGTTCATTAAATAAGTGAAGTGGGCTGGAGCATTTGTCAATCCAAAGGACATAACCAGATATTCGAATAGTCCATACCGCGTGGTGAATGCGGTCTTGGGTATATCTTCCGGTCGAATACGGATCTGATGATAACCTGACCTAAGGTCAATCTTGGAGAATACCCAGACTCCAGTAAGTTGATCGAATAAGATATCGATCCAGGGAAGGGGTACTTGTTTTTAATGGTGACCTCATTAAGTGGTCGGTAGTCCATGCACATTCGAAGCGTTTGATCCTTCTTTTGACAAAAATTGCGAGACAACCCCAAGGTGTTGAACTGGGCCTAATGAACCCCTTCTCAAGCAAGTCTTGGAGTTGAGTCTTGAGTTCTGCCAATTCATTAGGTGGCATTCAGTACGATCTTCTAGAAATAGGAGGCATATCGTGCTTTAGTTCAATCACAAATTCCACATCCCTTTCTGGAGGCAACCCAGGTAAGTGAAAGGGAATTAGGCTTACACCTATTTCCTAATTGATTTTGGTGGTTCAATTGCCCAACACAAATAATTGGACTAACTAGTTTGCTCTAGTCTATAAGTTCTACAGGTGCCAAACGTTCACAAAAAGTCAATAAGAAGACCAAGAATGGGTTCAAACAAAGAGAGCAAGGGACAACCGAAGTGTGCCCTGGTCTGGCGCACCGGACTGTCCGGTGTGCCACCGAACAGTGTCCGATGCACCAAGGAACTCCAAGCTGAACTCTACACCTTCGGGAGATCTCAGAGGCGCTTCGCTATAATTCACCAGACTGTCCAGTGTACCACCGGACAGTGTCCGGTGCCCCAAGGGAGAGCAACTCTGAACTCGCCAGCTTCGGGAATCCGCTCCGCTATAATTCACCGGACTGTCCAGTGAGTCACCGGACAGTGTCCGGTGCACACCGGACTGTCCGGTGAGTCACCGGACAGTGTCCGGTGCACACCGGACTGTCCGGTGTGACAGCGGAGCAACAGCTAGTTCGCGCGCAACGGTCGACTACAACGCATTAAATGCGCGCCTGCGCGCGCAGAGGAGCAGGGCACGCGCGGGTGGCACACAGGACAGCCTACAGGGCCTGTCCGATGCACCACCGGACAGCCAGGCGGGCCCACAAGACAGAGCTCCAACGGTCAAACCCCAACGGTGTGCTGACGTGGCTGGCGCACCGGACAGTGTCCGGTGGCGCACCGGACTGTCCGGTGCGCCATGCGACTGCAGCCTTCCAACGGCCACTTTGTGGTGGTTGGGGCTATAAATACCCCACCCACCCACATTCAAGGCATCCAAGTTTTCCACCTTCCAACTACTTACAAGAGCTCTAGCATTCAATTCTAGACACACTAAAGAGATCAAATCCTCTCCCAATTCCACTCAAAGCTTTAGCGATTAGAGAGAGTGATTATTGTGTTCATTTGAGCTCTTGTGCTTGGATTGCTTCTTCTTTCTCATTCTTCTTGCGATCATCTCAATTGTAATCAAGGCAAGAGACATCAATTGTGTGGTGGTCCTTGCAGGGAAGTTTGGTTCCCGTTTGATTGAGAAGAGAAGCTCACTTGGTCCGAGGGACCGTTTGAGAGAGGGAAAGGGTTGAAAGAGACCCGGTCTTTGTGACCACCTCAACGGGGAGTAGGTTTGAGAGAACCGAACCTCGGTAAAACAAATCCTTGTGTCTCACTTCTTTATTCGCTTACGATTTGTTTTTACGCCCTCTCTCGGACTCGATTATATTTCTAACGCTAACCCGGCTTGTAGTTGTGATTAACTTTGTAAATTTCAGTTTTGCCCTATTCACCCCCCCCTCTAGGCGACTTTCAATTAGTATCGAAGCCCGGTGCTTCATTAGAGCCTAACTGCTCGAAGTGATGTCGGGAGATCACGCCAAGAGGGAGATGGAGACCGGCGACAAGCCCACTACAAGCCATGGGAAGACTTCATCGGAAGAGTCCCGCAACAAGGGGAAGGGGAAGGAGAAGAAATCATCTTCCCACAAGTCGCATCGGAGAGGTGACAAGCACAAGAAGATGAGGAAAGTGGTCTACTACGAGACCGACTCTTCATCACCATCGACCTCCGGCTCCGATGTGCCGTCCGTAACTTCTAAGCGCCATGAGCACAAGAAGTATAGTAAGATTCCCCTACGCTATCCTCGTATTTCAAAACGTACTCCTTTACTCTCCGTTCCATTAGGCAAACCACCGGTTTTTGACGGTGAAGATTATAATATGTGGAGTGAAAAAATGAGGCATCATCTAACCTCACTCCACACAAGCATTTGGAATGTTGTTGAGTTTGGTGTACAGGTACCATCCGTAGGGGATGAAGACTACGACTCGGACGAAGTGGCCCAAATTCACCACTTTAACTCCCAAGCCACCACTATACTCCTCGCCTCTCTAAGTCGAGAGGAGTATAATAAGGTGCAAGGGTTAAAGAGTGCGAAGGAAATTTGGGACGTACTCAAGACCGCACACGAAGGAGACGAGGTGACAAAGATCACCAAGCGGGAGACGATCGAGGGGGAGCTCGGTCGCTTCATGCTTCACCAAGGGGAGGATCCACAAGCTATGTACAACCGCTTGAAGACCTTGGTGAACCAAGTGCGCAACCTCAGGAGCGAAAAATGGGATGACCATGAGATGGTCAAGGTTATTCTTAGATCCATCGTCTTTCTTAACCCTACGCAAGTTCAATTAATTCGAGGTGATCCTAGATACAAGCTAATGTCTCCTAAGGAGGTTATAGGAAAATTTGTGAGCTTTGAGCTAATGATTAAAGGCTCAAAGAAAATCATCGAGCAAGGCACCTCCTCCACGCCCGAAGCACAACCGATGGCATTCAAGGCGATGGAGGAGAAGAAGGAGGAGTCTACATCAAGTAGACAACCAATCGACGCCTCCAAACTCGACAATGAGGAAATGGCGCTTATCATCAAAAGCTTCCGCCAAATCCTCAAGCAAAGGAGGGGGAAAGATTACAAGCCCCGCTCCAAGAAAGTGTGCTACAAATGTGGTAAGCCCGGTCACTTCATTGCTAAATGTCCATTATCTAGTGATAGTGACAGGGGCAACGACAAGAAGGGGAGAAGAAAGGAGAAGAAGAGGCACTACAAGAAGAGGGGCGGCGATGCCCATGTGTGCCACGAGTGGGACTCCGAGGAGAGCTCCTCCGACGAGGACGCCGCCAACATCGCCATCACCAAGGGACTTCTCTTCCCCAACGTCGGCCACAAGTGCCTCATGGCAAAGGACGGCAAAAGGAAGAAGGTTAAATCCAAATCCTCCACTAAATATGAGTCCTCTAGTGATGATAATGCTAGTGATGAGGAGGATAATTTGCGTACCTTTTTTGCCAACCTAAACATGCAACAAAAGGAAAAACTAAATGAATTAATTAGTATTATTCATGAGAAGGATGATCTCTTGGACTCTCAAGAGGACTTCCTAATTAAGGAAAATAAGAAGCATGTTAAGATTAAAAATGCTTACGCTCTAGAAGTAGAAAAATGTGAAAAACTATCTAGAGAGCTAAGCACTTGCCATGATACAATTGTCAACCTTAGAAATGAGAATGCAAATTTAATTGCTAAGGTTGATTCAAATGCTTGTGATGTTTTAATTCCCAATCTTAGAAATGATAATGATGATTTACTTGCTAAGATTGAAGAATTGAACATTTCTCTTGCTAGCCTTAGGATTGAAAATTAAAAATTGCTTGCTAAGGCTAAAGATTTTGATGATTGCAATGTTACTATTTCTAACCTTAGAAGTGAAAATGATATATTACATGCTAAGGTTGTAGAATTAAAATCTTGCAAACCCTCTACATCTACCGTTGAGCATACTTCCATTTGCACTAGATGTAGAGATGTTGATATTGATGCTATTTATGATCATATGTCTTTAATTAAACAACAAAATGATAATAGAGCAAAATTAGATGCTAAAATTGCCGAGCATGAACTTGAAAATGAAAAATTTAAATTTGCTCGTAGTATGCTTTATAGTGGGAGACGCCCTGGCATCAAGGATGGCATTGGCTTCCAAAAGGGAGACAATGTCAAACTTAATGCTCCTCCTAAGAAATTGTCTAATTTTGTTAAGGGCAAGGCTCCCATGCCTCAGGATAACGAGGGTTACATTTTGTACCCTGCCGGCTATCCCGAGAGCAAAATTAGAAGAATTCATTCCAGGAAGTCTCACTCTGGCCCTAATCATGCTTTCATGTATAAGGGTGAGACATCTAGCTCTAGGCAACCAACCCATGCCAAGTTACCTAAGAAGAAAACTCCTACTGCATCAAATGATCATAGCATTTCATTTAAAACTTTTGATGCATCCTATGTTTTAACTAACAAATCCGGCAAGGTAGTTGCCAAGTTTGTTGGGGGCAAACACAGGGGCTCCAAGACTTGTGTTTGGGTACCCAAAGTTCTTGTTTCTAATGCTAAAGGACCTAAAACCGTTTGGCTACCTAAAGTCAAGAACTAAAATTGTTTTGTAGGTTTATGCATCCGGGGGCTCAAGTTGGATCATCGATAGCGGGTGCACAAACCACATGACAAGGGAGAAGAAGATGTTCTGCTCCTATGAGAAAAACCAAGATCCCCAACAGGCTATTACATTCGGGGATGGAAATCAAGGTTTGGTCAAAGGTTTGGGTAAAATTGCTATTTCACCTGACCATTCCATTTCCAATGTTTTTCTTGTAGACTCTTTAGATTAATTTGCTTTCCGTTTCCCAATTATGTCAAATGGGCTACAACTGTCTATTTACTGATGTAGGTGTCACTGTCTTTAGAAGGAGTGATGATTCAATAGCATTTAAGAGAGTGTTAGAGGGTCAGCTATACTTGGTAGATTTTGATAGAGCTAAACTCGACACTTGCTTGATTGCTAAGACTAACATGGGTTGGCTCTGGCACCGCCGACTAGCCCATGTTGGAATGAAGAATCTTCATAAGCTTCTAAAGGGAGAGCACATTTTAGGATTAACAAATGTTCATTTTGAGAAAGACAGGATTTGTAGCGCATGACAAGCTGGGAAGCAAGTTGGTGTTCATCATCCACACAAGAACATCATGACGACTGACAGGCCACTGGAGCTCCTACACATGGATCTATTCGGCCCGATTGCTTACATAAGCATCGGCGGGAGTAAGTACTGTCTAGTTATTGTGGATGATTATTCTCGTTTCACTTGGGTATTCTTTTTGCAGGAAAAATCTCAAACCCAAGAAACCTTAAAGGGATTCTTGAGACGGGCTCAAAATGAATTCGGCTTGAGGATCAAGAAAATTAGAAGCGACAACGGAACGGAGTTCAAGAATTCACAAATTGAAGGCTTCCTTGAGGAGGAGGGCATCAAGCATGAGTTCTCTTCTCCCTACACCCCACAACAAAATGGTGTAGTGGAGAGGAAGAATCGAACTCTATTGGACATGGCAAGAACCATGCTTGATGAGTACAAGACGCCGGATCGGTTTTGGGCCAAGGCGGTTAACACCGCTTGCTACGCCATCAACCGGTTATATCTACACTGAATCCTCAAGAAGACATCATACGAACTCCTAACCGGTAAAAAGCCCAACATTTCATATTTTAGAGTCTTTGGTAGCAAATGCTTTATTCTTGTTAAAAGAGGTAGAAAATCTAAATTTCCTCCTAAGACAGTAGAAGGCTTTTTACTAGGATATGATTCAAACACAAGGGCATATAGAGTCTGTAACAAGTCCTCAGGACTAGTTGAAGTTTCTTGTGACGTTGTGTTTGATGAAACTAACGGCTCTCAAGTAGAGCAAGTTGATCTTGATGAGATAGGTAATGAAGAGACTCCATGCATCGAGCTTAGGAACATGTCCATTGGGGATGTGTGTCCTAAGGAATCCAAAGAGCCACCACATGCACAAGATCAACCATCCTCCTCCACGCAAGCATCCCCACCAACTCAAAATGAGGATGAGGCTCAAGTTGATGAAGGAGAAAATCAAAATGATGAGCCACCTCAAGATCATGGCAATGATCAAGGGGGAGATGCAAATGATCAAGACAAGGAGGATGAAGAACCAAGACCGCCACACCCAAGAGTCCACCAAGCAATCCAACGAGATCACCCCGTCGACACCATCCTCGGCGACATTCATAAGGGGGTAACCACTAGATCTCGTGTTGCACATTTTTGTGAGTATTACTCTTTTGTTTCCTCTATTGAGCCACACAGGGTAGAGGAAGCACTCCAAGATTCGGATTGGGTGATGGCGATGCAAGAGGAGCTCAACAATTTCACTAGGAACGAGGTATGGCATTTAGTTCCACGTCCTAATCAAAATGTTGTAGGAACCAAATGGGTCTTCCACAACAAGCATGATGAGCATGGTGTGGTGACAAGGAACAAAGCTCGACTTGTGGCCAAGGGATATTCACAAGTCGAAGGTTTGGATTTTGGTGAAACCTATGCACCCGTAGCTAGGCTTGAATCAGTTCGTATATTATTAGCCTATGCTACTTACCATGGCTTCAAGCTTTACCAAATGGACGTGAAGAGTGCCTTTCTCAATGGACCAATCAAGGAAGAGGTCTATGTTGAGCAACCTCCCGGCTTTGAAGACAGTGAGTACCCTAACCATGTCTATAGGCTCTCTAAGGCGCTTTATGGGCTCAAGCAAGCCCCAAGAGCATGGTATGAATGCCTAAGAGATTTCCTTATTGCTAATGGCTTCAAAGTCGGAAAGGCCGATCCTACTTTATTTACTAAAACTCTTGCAAATGATTTGTTCGTATGCCAAATTTATGTTGATGATATTATATTTGGGTCTACTAACGAATCTACATGTGAGGAATTTAGTAGGATCATGACACAGAAATTCGAGATGTTAATGATGGGGGAGTTGAAGTATTTCTTAGGATTTCAAGTGAAGCAACTCCAAGAGGGCACCTTCATTAGCCAAACGAAGTACACTCAAGACATTCTAAACAAGTTTGGGATGAAGGATGCCAAGCCCATCAAGACACCCATGGGAACCAATGGGCATCTCGACCTCGACACGGAAGGTAAATCCATCGATCAAAAGGTATACCGGTTGATGATAGGTTCACTACTCTATTTATGTGCATCTCGACCAGACATTATGCTTTCCGTATGCATGTGTGCAAGATTCCAAGCCAACCCTAAGGAAGCTCACCTTACGGCCGTAAAACAAATCTTGAGATATTTGGCTTATACTCCTAAGTTTGGGCTTTGGTACCCTCGGGGATCCACTTTTGATTTAATTGGTTATTCGGATGCCGATTGGGCGGGGTGCAAAATTAATAGAAAGAGCACATCGGGGACTTGCCAGTTCTTGGGGAGATCCTTGGTGTCTTGGGCTTCAAAGAAGCAAAATTCCGTAGCTCTTTCCACCGCCGAAGCCGAGTATATTGCCGCAGGCCATTGTTGCGCGCAATTGCTTTGGATGAGGCAAACCCTTAGGGACTATGGTTACAAATTAACCAAAGTTCCTCTTCTATGTGATAATGAGAGTGCAATCCGCATGGCGGATAATCCCGTTGAGCATAGACGCACTAAACACATAGCCATTCGGTATCATTTCTTAAGGGGTCACCAACAAAAGGGGGATATCGAGATTGCATATATTAACACTAAAGATCAACTAGCCGATATCTTTACCAAGCCATTGGATGAACAAACCTTTACCAAACTTAGGCATGAGCTAAATATTCTTGATTCTAGGAATTTCTTTTGATGTCTTGCACACAAAGCTCATATATATACCTTTGATCATGTCTCTTTCATATGCTATGACTAATATGTTTTCAAGTGAATTTCAAACCAAGTCATAGGTGTATTGAAAGGGAATTGGAGTCTTCGGCGAATACAAAGGCTTCCACTCCATAACTCATCCTTCGCCGTCGCTCCAAGCAATTCTTCGTCTTTGGTATAATCTTCACTCATATGTTTTATTTGCCAAAGGGGAGAAAGTAGTTAGCAAAGGGCTTATATTTCACTCGAAGTATCCATTTTTGGCGATTCATGCCAAAGGGGGAGAAAGTATTAGGCCCAAAGCAAAAGGACCGCACCACCACCAAATTTTAAAACTTATGATTTTCAAATTGGTATCTCATTGTGTTCAAAAGGGGGAGAAAGTAGTATTTTCAAAATTGATATCTTAAAACCCTCTTGAACACTAAGAGGAGGATTTCATTAAGGGGGAGTTTTGTTTAGTCAAAGGAAAAGCATTTGAAACAAGGGGAGAAAATTTCAAATCTTGAAAATGCTTCGCAAAATCTTATTCATTTACCTTTGACTATTTGCAAAAGGACTTTGAAAAGGATTTACAAAAAGAATTTGCAAAAACAAAACATGTGGTGATAGTGTGGTCCAAAATATTAAAAATAAAGAAACAATCCATGCGTATCTTATGAGAATTTATATTGGCTCAATTCTAAGTAACCTTTGCACTTACAAATATGCAAACTAGTTCAATTATGCACTTCTATACTTGCTTTGGTTTGTGTTGGCATCAATCACCAAAAAGGGGGAGATTGAAAGGGAATTAGGCTTACACCTATTTCCTAATTGATTTTGGTGGTTGAATTGCCCAACACAAATAATTGGACTAACTAGTTTGCTCTAGTCTATAAGTTCTATAGGTGCCAAAGGTTCACAAAAAGTCAATAAGAAGACCAAGAATGGGTTCAAACAAAGAGAGCAAGGGACAACCGAAGTGTGCCCTGGTCTGCGCACCGGACTGTCCGGTGTGCCACCGGACAGTGTCCGGTGCACCAGGGAACTCCAAGCTGAACTCTACACCTTCGGGAGATTTCAGAGGCGCTTCGCTATAATTCACTGGACTGTCCGGTGTACCACCGGACAGTGTCCTGTTGAAAGGGAAATGTGCCCTTGGGCCATTTCTAAGTATTTTGATGATTGAGTGCCAACGCAAGTGTTTTTGTGTTGATCTATGCAATATGGTGGACAAAGTGCAAATCATGTCAAAAGCTATGTTTCTAGACTTAGTACATTGTTTTATGGACTAATGTATTGTGTCTAAGTGCTGGAAACAGGAAAAATCGAGTTAGAGAAGAGATGGCTAAGTTCAGCCAAAGTCTGCTCAGTCTGGGTTCACCGGACTGTCCGGTGGTGCACCGAACAGTGTCTGGTGTGCACCGGACAGTGTCCGGTGCGCCAGGCTAGCTCTTGCGAACAGGCTGCTCTCGGGACTTCGACGACGGTGTATATTTCACCGGTCTGTCCGGTGGTGCACCGGACTGTCCGGTGAACCGTTCACAGGCGAACTCGTAGCTCTCGGGAAACCATCAACGGCGTACGACTAAAACTCACCGGTCTGTCCGGTGGTGCACCGGACTGTCCGGTGAGTCAACGGTCAGCCGGGGCAACGGTCGGCCGAGGATTCCGCGCGTGACGCGTAGGCGAGCCAACGGTCACATTGGTGCACCGGACTGTCCGGTGTGCACCGGATAGTGTCCGGTGCGCCAACGGCTCTCAGACTCCAACGGTCGGCTTCCCCAAATAAGGAAGGAAATCTGCACCGGACAGTGTCCGGTGGTGCACCGGACTGTCCGGTGCGCCAGTCGACAGAAGGCAAGATCTGCCTTCCAAGATTGCTCTCAACGGCTCCTAGCTGCCTTGGGGCTATAAAAGCGACCCCTAGGCGCATGGAGAAATACACCAAGCATTCTGACAACATTCCTAAGCACCAAGACCTCGATTCCGCGCATTTGTTTCTTTGTGATAGCATATAGAGCTCTAGTGGAGTTGTGAACTCATTGGGTTGTGTTGCGAGCTCTTGTTGCGACTTGTGTGCGTGTTGACACCTCTGATTTTTGTGTCTTGTGTGCGTTGCTAATCCCTCCCTTGCTCCGTGCTTCTTTGTGAACTTCAAGTGTAAGGGCGAGAGGCTCCAAGTTGTGGAGATTCCTCGCAAACGGGATTAAGAAAAGCAAGCAAAACACCGTGGTATTCAAGTGGGTCTTTGGACCGCTTGAGAGGGGTTGATTGCAACCCTCGTCCGTTGGGACGCCACAACGTGGAGTAGGCAAGCGTTGGTCTTGGCCGAACCACGGGATAACCACCGTGCCATCTCTGTGATTGATCTCTTGTGGTTATTGTGTTTTGACTCCTCTCTAGCCACTTGGCGATTATTGTGCTAACACTTAACCAAGTTTTTGTGGCTTAAGTTTCAAGTTCTACAGGATCACCTATTCACCCCCCCTCTAGGTGCTCTCACCTGTGCCCCAAGGGAGAGCAACTCTGAACTCGCTAGCTTCGGGAATCTGCTCCGCTATAATTCACTGGACTGTCCGGTGAGTCACCGGACAGTGTCCGGTGCACACCGGACTGTCCGGTCTGACAGCGGAGCAACGACTAGTTCGCGCGCAACGGTCGACTGCAACGCATTAAATGCACGCCTGCGCGCGCAGAGGAGCAGGGCACGCGCGGGTGGCACACCGGACAGCCTACAGGGCCTGTTCGGTGCACCACCGGACAGCCAGGCGGGCCCACAAGACAGAGCTCCAACGGTCGAACCCCAACGGTCTGCTGATGTGGCTGGCGCACCGGACAATGTCCGGTGGCGCACCGGACAATGTCTGGTGGCGCACCGGACTGTCCGGTGCGCCATGCGACTACAGCCTTCCAACGGCCACTTTGTGGTGGTTGGGGCTATAAATACCCCAACCACCCCACATTCAAGGCATCCAAGTTTTCCACCTTCCAACTACTTACAAGAGCTCTAGCATTCAATTCTAGACACACTAAAGAGATCAAATCCTCTCCCAATTCCACTCAAAGCTTTAGCAATTAGAGAGAGTGATTGTTGTGTTCATTTGAGCTCTTGCGCTTGGATTGCTTCTTCTTTCTCATTCTTCTTGCGATCATCTCAATTGTAATCAAGGCAAGAGACACCAATTGTGTGGTGGTCCTTGCAGGGAAGTTTGGTTCCCGTTTGATTGAGAAGAGAAGCTCACTTGGTCCGAGGGACCGTTTGAGAGAGGGAAAGGGTTGAAAGAGACCCGGTCTTTGTGACCACCTCAACGGGGAGTAGGTTTGAGAGAACCGAACCTCGGTAAAACAAATCCTTGTGTCTCACTTCTTTATTCGCTTGCGATTTGTTTTTACGCCCTCTCTCGGACTCGATTATATTTCTAATGCTAACCCGGCTTGTAGTTGTGATTAACTTTGTAAATTTCAGTTTCACCCTATTCACCCCCCCTCTAGGCGACTTTCAGTAAGTCTTCAGGAAAGACATCCGGGAATTCACATACCACCGGAATGTCCTAAATTTCTTGTACGATAGCTTCATAGACTCGTCCAGATGGTTTGGCTGGGACAGCTACAGGGATGGACAGTTGAATCTCTTCATGGCCATGGCTCAATTTGATAGTCCTTAAGTCTGTATTGATGATGGCTTTATGCTGGGCTAACCAATTCATGCCCAGTATTACATCTATGTCTTGACCCTTTAAAACAATCATGTTGGTAGGAAATTCCTGTCCAGCCAATGTTACTGGTATACGGAAAGCTACTTCCTTAGTAAATATTCGTCCCCCAGGTGAGTGGATAATAAATCCTTCCCTTGATTCAGTGCAAGGAATGCAATGCTTTTCCACAAAATTCTTGCTTATGAAGGTATGTGATGCACCAGAATCGAAGAGAATAACTGCTGGGTGATTGGCAACAAGGTACGTACCCATCATTACCGGCTCGACTTCCGGTGTTGTACCCACTTGGGTATAATAAATCCGTCCAGTTTTCTTGAAATTCTTGCCCATTGAAGTATTAGTCGTGTTTCCCTTTCCTTGGTTGGAGTTCCCAGAGTTATGTTGGAAATTGGTTTTACTTTGCTTCGGGTATGGGTAGTCCTTGATGAAGTGTCCGGACTTTTCATAGTTGAAGCAACCAGTAGAAGAACTAGGGAGAGCAGGGAAACAAGTACCAGGGGCACTCGGCTGATTGGTAGCAGCGGGGGTAGTAGCAGGACGAATAAAAACAGGCTGCTTAAAGGGATATAAAGGTGGGTGAGACGAAGAGCGATTTTGATTAAAAGGTCAGATAACCAACCTTGTTCTCTTTTCCGGTCCTTTATTGGACCTTTCACCTCGAAACCCCTTAGATTTCCCATGTCCTGCATTCTTGGCTTCGACTGCCAGTGCAATGCTGACAGCCTTGGTGTAGGTAAGGTCCAAGCACGTCTCCAATTTCCGCTGAAGCCTGTCATTGAGTCCCCTCATGAAAAAATTCTTTTTCTTCAGATCTGTATTTACTTGGTCAATGGCATACTATGATAGATGATTGAATTTATTGAGATACTGCATTACAGTATCTCCCCCTTGCTTTAACCGAAGAAACTCTTCTTGTTTCATATGGAGCACTCCCTCTAGAATATAATGCTCTCGGAATGGCAATTTGAACTCATCCCAGGTAATCTGATGTCCAGCTGGTTGAATTGCTGAAAAATTTGCCCACCAAGCATCGGCAGGCCCTCTTAGTTGCTGTGCAGCAAATAATGGCTTCTGCGTCTCCGTGCAACGAATCAACCCAAACTTTTGTTCCATCACTCTTACCCATTCATCGGCTTCTAGAGGTTCTTCTGCTTTAATAAAGAGCGGGGGTCGAGTCTCTGAGAATTCCAGGTAAGTAGTTTCTCGCGGTCCTTGAGGAGGAGCCTTGCCTCCGTGCTGAAGGAACTGATTATCCACCATTTCGCGCAAGAAGCGTGTATTATCCGCAGTGGCATTGACCAAGGCAGCGATGGCCTCGGCCAAAGTTGATGGTACTAGTGGCGGGTTAGGAGTATCTTCCCGACCACGGGAAGTCCCCACACCATCATGTGCGCGAGTCCGTGATGGCATCTGAGGCAAAGAAACATTTGGAAAAAATATAACATGCCATCATACACCATCATATTACATTACCAAAATGTAATAATTATACAGACTCCAGCGTACAACTTGACTTCATAACTTATTTTACATAAGTATAACCTCTAAACTACAGTATTCTAGTCTTCTTCATCCTTTGTTGCTTCATTTCCTGCTGCAGGAGACCGTTCGTCAGCAAGGTTCATGGAAGGAGGGGGCCTAAAAAGGTCCGACTCCCCATCAAGTCCTTCGTTTGCTGTTCTCGAGGGTCCGGCTTCCATTGCAGCAGTGTCGGAAGGCACGTCCGGGTGCAGCCGATCATACAATACATGTACTTGTTCATGTAAAGTATTACAGTACACTTGCAGGTTATCGAGGGTCGCACTAAGTTCTGCCACACGAGCTCAAGATTTTGCTTCGCGGTGCCAAGCGATCGAACGTGAGTTGACGACCCAATCAATGGCCGAATCCCGCTCTGAGATCTCAAACTGCAAGTGGCTGACTTTAGCTGACAATTCAGCTATACGCTGACTTTCCTGCGCCCAGGCCCTATTCCGGTGACGTAGCTCTGACCGGAGTCGTTCCACCTTGGCTTCCAGGTCTCTAATTGGGTCGTTGCTGCCACTACTACTCCCTTCATGTCTGGGGGCTAACTGATGGTGAGGCATGCCAAAAGGTCCAGTAGATTTGCGTGCTATTTTCCTTGTACGTGCCATATCTCCATAAGAGGGGAAGGTTTATTAGTATATTCTTAACATGATGCATGCCTAACCTAATAATTATGGAATCAACTTTCGTTGATCCCCAACTTCCTGTATATTGCACTCGGTTACCCAACTGTACAAGATAAGGGACTACCAGAAAGTGGTAGGTAAGAATGAAAGAATATTTCTAGGTAAGTGTTTGAAAATTCTTTTGAAGCATTACGTAATATCTGGAGAGATGGGTTTCGCTCTGATACCAGATGTGATGGAACCTCCCAAGGTATTAGGCCCACCTACAGTTGTCCTTGTCCTAAGGACCTTGGACAACCCTGCAGATGCACATAATCACTCGACAAGTTCGGTAACTGTATCATCAACTTTTCGCCCCAAGAGCATTTCACCCGTCACGCAGATATTACATCACATCGGAGGAAAGAATTAGCGGAAGCAAATTACAATAACTTAATTCACATGAACAAAATATAGAGAGAGTGTACTTATTACAATACCAGGGTATTTAGAGTGCACCAAGTATTATTACAGACAGGGAGGCAAAACACCCTCCCGCACGAAAGTTTGCTAAAGATGGGAGGACAACATCCTCCCGCAACCATCTTCACTGCTGGGACTCTTCCTTGGGTACCACCTCTGAACAGAAACAACAAAACTCTGTTTTTTCCTCATCTACAACAACATGGGTTCAAAAATCCTGAGTACGGAGTGTACTTTTGCAAGTCTTACCCGATAAAAGAAAAAGACTCTCAAGGATATGCTGGCTTGAGGGAGTCAAGGTAAGGCTATTCAAGAATCAAAGACTCTATTTACAGAAATGCTTACTAATAGTGGATCCTTAAAAATCCAGTTTTAGTAACAAGTTAAGTCATTACTTGTATCTAGAGTTCTTTCTACCCTAGTTCAAGCACTTGGCCTGTACTAGTTGACTTTTATCACCCTTTCAGTTGACTGGATTTCTACGTGTAAGTCAGTGACCAAGTCTTCATATCCGAGAAGTAACGGCGATCCGAATCGATTAATACTCAGCTGAGGATCTCCAATCACACGACATATGTAGCACTTAACCCTTGCATATGTCAACTCGCCACCAGGTTTCTTAAGACCAGACCGGGTTCACGCCAACCGAGAGCATAGATACACCACCGTCCAGCCTCTTGCCACGGAGGGTACACGCTACTCTGGCCATCTCTCCACTCCCATTGCATGTTGGCCTTTCTGGTATTAGTCTGCCCGAGGCAAAGCTTACACATGACGAGGCATGTGACCAGTTAAAGGGTCCTCGGTCAGCAGACCCACATCGGCATGGTCCTTAAGCGACTCAGACGGAGACACTACACCGAGACTCTCTTCTCATGCAAGTCACTCGCCCGGTCTGAACTTTATTATTTAAAATTCCAAAGGTTGGTACCTGGCAGAGGTACATCTTCTCCGATGTTGAACCCATCACGACCATGATGGATCCACCATCAAGTTTTATTTTTTGAAAACATTCCAGTCCATCTGAAGCATCATCTTTTGTTAACAAAACATTTTTTGTTTTCTAAAGCAAGACTAGGCATCAGAAAACCTTTTAACAAAATAGGTAATCAAGGAATGGTAGTCAACTTCAAGGAAGGAAATGCAGCAATTGTGTAGCACTCAACTCCTATCACCTAATGCATCATTCAAGTGATAAAGAGTTTAAAATCACAAGGAAAGGTAAATGCACCGAGGCTTGCCTTGTGTTGTAGGGGATTCGGGATCTGTTCCATAGATATCAAAATAAAAACAGTTCCCGACAGGTGGAGTCTCAGTTGGTGGTGCAGCTTCTTCTTCTTCAACAACTACTTCTTCGTTTTCTATACATAACCATACATATACATGAATGCTCATGTGATGCTATGAATATACAATCATAATAGAGATACTTCAAAATGTATCTTGAATACAGCTTTCCTTCACGGTACATCTAAGTTACTAGAGTCTTCTAGGTTAACTCCTTAGTAGGGTTAGGTAGTTTCATTCTAAGAAACTAGGGTTTTGGGGTTTTGGGACCAAACGATGTCCAAAATAGGTCAAACTTTACGCAATGACTCAAAATATCATATTAAGTTTACCTAAAAAGTTTTATGATTTTTGGAGTTATCAAATAATTTCTAAAATTCCAAAAGTCTAGATTTAGGCCTTCTTAAATACTAAATAATTCATGGTTGGGTTTAAAAATCTTGGAACTATTTTTATTAAATATTAGGGGATTTTAGGAATCTAGTAAAATTGGTCTCATATTTTTATCATTTTTCTGGAATTTCCTATGGATTTCCAAACTTAATCAGAAAAAGAAAAGGATAAAGTTATCAACAGTGTTGGGCCGAAACCAGCCCAAGCGGCCCATCAACAGGGGAAATCCGCACCCGCGCGCGCTCGCGCCGGTCATCTTGTGCAGAGGTCCCTAACATTTTGAAAAACCGGTAAAGAATCCTTTTCACTCCGGTGAGCCTAGACCGGCCGGGATACACAACGACTAAGCTTCATACTTGGCCGACATTGAATTCTACCCTTGGCGACCCTAATCCCTCTACCAATTGCAAAGTTTTAGCTCAAAATCTCTCTGTCCAGGATGATGGCGCAAATTGAGGACAACCCGAGGTGTTCCCGATGATCTAACATGGTCTAGTTCAATTGGCTGAGTCGATAAGCATCCATGGCACACAAGGGTGCTGGAACGAGGGTAAGGAGGGGGTGAACGGACCTGGAAACGGCGGTTCACGACGCGGTGGTTCACGGCGGCGCGGAGAACCAAATTGGGGGTAGTTTGAAATTCGCGAGCTACGGTGGCTAATCGGAGGAGAGGGCTGGTGCACTGGACGCGTAACTACCTAGCGGACTGAGTTGATCACTCAATTTATAGAATCTATCGGCGACGACGTTCAATTTGGAGAAAGCGCACTGGCGACTGGAGAGAGGGGAAGTCACTGGCGCGAGCGCTATCGTGGCTTTCACCGTGGCAAGGCCACCGGCGATGAACGGACACGCTAAGGCGACTCACTGTGATGTGGTATTGCACTTAGGCATGTGGCGCACAGGCGGCAAGCGGCCAATGCCGGCGAGGCTCATCTCGACTAGCTGAAGAGCAAGTGGGTACGGTAAATTCACCGGTGACCGGGTCTGAGCTTATCTAGGCACCAAGATCTTTTACTCCCCTTGGTTATCCACTCGCGCCAAGCACGAATCATGGCGACCGTGCGCAAATCCGGGCGTGGGGATCACCGGCGGCGAGGTTCAGCGCATCTGATCATATTCAGTCACTGTACCATCGGAAGTGTCTTTAGTGCGCCTGACAGAGCACGTTTGAGCGTGATTTACTCCAAAATTTGTGTGACAACATGATCATTCATCTGCATCAAAGTTGTTGAGCTATAATCCAGCTACAATTCGACTATAGAAACCTTGATCATTTACTTACCCCATCGAACTTGAATCGAGTCCCAAGTTCATCAAACTCACTGTCAGACTAATATCAGACTTCATTGGTGACTGACAGCCATACTTTGAGTCCATTTAACTCCAATTTTTGTACAGCACTAATGCCTTGTGACTTAAGCAAAGTTATGCTCCTATAGTAGCTCTACAAATTTGATATGTTGTCCTAGGGCAAAATCCTTATGAATTTGAAAATACAGGGCTCCAAAGTTGACCCCATTACACTGAATTTCAGACTTAACCACATAGTGTTCAATGGGCACTTTTGCAAATGAGTCCAAATTCCTCCACATTACTTGAAAGTCCTTCAATATGAAAGTTACTTGGTTTGTGGTGTTCTTTCACTTTGATATTTGCACTTTGGTCCAAAATGCATAAAATTTGCATTTAACCCCTAGGGTTCCAATTAGGGTTTTCTAGGGTTTGTTTTAGGGTTTTTATGCTACTAAAGTCCATCAACCTTGATATCTTGTGAACATTTCTAATGTATTTTGAGATCTTTACTCATTTTGGCTCCACTTTCATTTATAAACTCAACTTCCAGGGTCAAGTACCCTACCTTAGTGTTAATGACACATCAAGTCACCTCATCACAACTTGTTTGAAGATTTTACCTAGTAAATGCATTCTAGGTGTAACAAACACATGAAATGTCAATGCACATGATGTTATGCTCAAGTTTTAGTGCCAGTAACACCATGGGTGTTACAGATAGTGTCTTTGGACATCCATATCCGCGACTTATATCTGGTATCCGAAATCGTACCTGTTACCCGCTATGAATAAAAAACAGTATCCACATCCATTACCCGCGGGTAACGGATATCCGCAGATATATCCGTTTGCCCACTACACATCTGAAAAGCCTACAAGAATCTGAAAAACTACAATAATCTACAAAGAAACTAGACCTGCTGGGCGAGCTGGCGATGTCCTATGCAGTGCTCAACATGGTCGCGTGGAGAAGATCGATCCCCCTGCGCAGTGCTCGGCGTGGAGTAAGGAAGGTCGCGGTCGCGAGTGGCTGGCAGAGAATGGAGCTGCACGAGGACGACCGGTCACCGGTGGAGTGTGCGAACATAGAAGCCGGCGGCGGCGCACGGATCTGAGCTACGACGGGGAGTGGGGACCGACCGTCCACAGTTCGCACACGCTGGGTCGCTGGCATGCACAATGAGTGGGGACCGCCAGGCGCGGGACCGTGGTCGTGGTGGCCGGGTGGTGGCCGTCGAGGCCTCGAGGAGGGTGGGGGTGGGAACTGGGGTTGTGGGCTTGTGGCTAGACCTAGATGGGTTGCTGTCTTGCCTTGCTAGATTGGGGATTTAGGGAGGCTAGACGGTCAGGAGATGCCGAGATGGGCGGGCCACGATGAGACTTGGGTTGGCTGTGGTCCGTGAAGTGGTTCTAAACTTCAATGATCCCATATGTCAGGTTACTTTAACGGATATTCGGGTATTCGGGTATGGATACTGATTTTTCGTACCCGTTTTAAAAATATCCACGGATATTAAATGCTACCCGTATCTGTATCCACGGGTATAGGCTCGTACTCAAAACCGTGTCCAACGAATTTTTTTATCCGTGGATACGCGGATAAATCACATCCATTAATCTCTACATCCATTGCCAGCATCTACGCCGGAAGCCATCCCACGGTATCTAACCTCGCACCGTCTTGTTCAGCTGCTCTAGCTCGTAGTATACAACGGCAACGGGTGGCGTCCGTATATTTTAGGACGCATCCGCTAGTGTCGTCCCTCCCAGCATCCGCGTGACACAATTGTTCACTTGTTCTTGGCTTCGGTCTTACAGACCGTCACCGGCAGGCGGCAGCCTTGGCGGGTTGGTCTTGTGTCATTGTTTCCTTGTTGTTGCTGCTGCCATCAATGGAGGTGGTGAACAGGTACGTCGCCACCCGGCACCACATCGAGGGCGCCCCGACGGAGGCCGATTTTGAGGTGAAGGAGGAGACGGCGAGGTGGGCGCCGGACTCCGGCGAGGTGCTCGTCAGGAACCTGTACCTGTCCATCGACCCGTACCAGCTCAACCGCATGAAGCGGAGCAGCGTGACACACCTCGCCGTCGAAGGCATCCTGCCCGGCCAGGTAAGCAACCAGCTTAAAGGCGGCGAATCTCCATTCTCAATCCCGCTTTATTCTCCATCACTCCGTGCGTGTACCGTGCGCATGCCTGACGTGAAAAAGAGGCTGCTTCTACTCTATTATCTCCGTCTCCGTCCGTGAAGAGGATCACTACGTACGCGGCCGGCGAGGTAGTGGCGTCGGCGTGCGAAGAGTACAAGGCGGGCGACAAGGTGGCCGGCGTGCTCGGGTGGGAAGACTACACGCTGTTCAAGCCGTCCCCGGCCGTGGTCATGTCCAAGGTCGCCGACGACGCCGCGGGCTTCCCCCTGTCCCACCACATCAACGTGCTGGGCACCAGCGGCATGACCGCATACGGTGGCTTCTTCGAGGTGTGCAAGCCGGTGAAGGGGGAGAAGGTGTTCGTGTCGGCGGCGTCGGGCTCCGTCGGCAGCCTCGTCGGCCAGTTCGCCAAGCTCGCCGGCTGCTACGTCGTCGGGTGCGCCGGGACCGCAGCCAAGGTATGCCGCCCTCCACTCCAACTCCAGCACGCCACAGTGGTTTTGTGGTGCCCTGAGGTACACGTGTCAGCCAAATGCTCACGCAAATGGAAATGGTCCAGTGGCCCAGGTTTTCGAAAAGCAGGAGCGAGACATCGTTCAATCTTGTCATCTCATACGCTAAAAATTGTTCAGGTCTTAATGGTCCGGTGCGCCGAAACTGAATCAGCTGGTTAATGAATCCACAGGTTGATCTGCTCAAAGGCAAGCTGGGATTCGACGATGCTTTCAACTACAAAAAGGAACCTGACCTGAAATCGGCGCTGAAGAGGTCGGTGCCGCGCCGCCGGTCACTCACCTCACCTGAATCATCTGCTGCGCATGCAGATGCAGGGCTGACAGAAATGAAACATGCATTATTTTGGCTGGCAGGTACTTCCCCGACGGCATCGACATCTACTTCGAGAACGTGGGCGGGGAGATGCTGGAGGCGGCGCTGGCCAACATGAACCCCTACGGGCGGGTGGCTCTCAGCGGCGTCATCTCCGAGTACACGGGCGGCGCGCGGCGCGCGGTGCCGGACCTGCTGGAGGTGATCTACAAGCGTATCACCATCCGGGGCTTCTTCGCCTACGACTTCTTGTCCAAGTTCGCCGAGTTCAACGCCGTCATCGGCGGCTGGGTCCGGGACGGCAAGGTCCAGGTGCTCGAGGACGTCTCCGACGGGCTGGAGAGCGTCCCGTCGGCGTTCGCCGCGCTGTTCCGCGGCCAGAACGTTGGCAAGAAGCTCGTTAAGCTGGCGTAGAAAGAACCGTCGTCCATGGAGGTAGCATCCAGGAGCATGTACGTTCGTCTGTCATGCATGCCGGCCGTGCCCGTCATTCAGCACCTTAGCCTTATCTCGAGCAGCCTCTTTATACCACTTTCAACTCTGTTTAACTCACTCTCTATTTTTCAAACTCTGCTCTATAGTGTTCTATATATATATATATATATATATATATATATATATATATATATATATATATATATATATATATATATATATATATATAGGGTTATATGTGTGTTGTACCCTGTAGCTAGGGTTTCTGTGTGTTGAACTCTCTCTCCTGCATGGTTTCAATGGTTTCAGAGGGTTTCCTCTCCTCCCCATGCGGCGGCCGCGGAGGCTCCTCCGCGACGGCCCGTTCGGCGACCTCCGCTATGGCTGCCTCGACGGGTCGACGGCGAGGCTAGCCGCGCTCGATCGATCCTCTCCCCAGCCGCCACCCTCGATCCTCTCTCCAACCAGCGCCCTCTCCTCCCTTCCGCCGCCGTTCCCTCCCTCCTCCGCCGCCACTCCTTACTCCGGCGACTCCTTTCCCCCTCTCATACCGGGCAGCCCTCGCCGCACCCCTGGCGGCCTCGTCGCCCTCTCCACCTGACCCCCTCCTCCGGCCACTCCGGCCTCGCCCCAGCAGGATCCGGCCCAGCCGGCTTTCCTTCCCCCACCCTCCCCACAGTTCCCACGCCCACAGGTCCCATGTCGTACTACCCTCTGTCCGCCGGGGTCGCGTCGGCACCGACTTCATCCACCTCCCTGCCGGCCCCTGCCCCGGCGGTCATAGCCCTCTACCCCGGCTTCCCTTCCAGCACCCCCCTGCTGAATGTCGCCCCATTTCGCTCTCAGCTGTTGGTGCTGGGTTTTCCCCATGTCCCACTCGACATGCCAGTTGGGGCCCCCATGCGTGACTGTCCACCACGGCTAACTGTCTACAGCCAGCCCTCCGCCATCACCTCATCCCTCCGCTGGGTTTTCCCCATGTCTCGCCGGCAAAGGCGTATCGGATGGCTCTCCCACGTCTGCTCGACAATACACCGACACCTTCGAGCCCGCGCCCGCCCCAGCCTTGACTCTTCGCGTCTCTCTTCACGCTCAGGCCACGGCCCTCACTAGCATCCGAGCAACTGTTACCGACGTTATCGCACCGGACTCAATTCAGTACCCTCGGTGGCGCCACCAGGTCCTGCTGACCCTCTGCCGCTACGCCCTCGCCGACCATGCCCTCTCTCCTGTCCCTGAATCGACGGAGGATTGGCTCCTGATGGATGAGGTGGTGCTTTCTTGGATCCATGGCACCCTCATGGCTGAACTTCAAGACATTGTTCGTGTGCCGAACGATACGGCTCATCGGATCTGGGGTGCCCTTGAGGCTCAGTTCCTCGGCAAATGGCAGACTCGGATTCTGTACCTTGAGACCGCTTTCCGCTAGCTTGCTTAGGGCGATCTCTTTGTGGACGAGTACAGCCATCAGATGATGACAATGGTGGACACTCTCCACACCCTCGGGGCCCCATCACCAATGAGAGCCTCGTGCTCAACCTCCTACGCGGATTGAGCCCACGCTTCAATTGCGTGACTCCCATCCTCACCCGCATGAAATCGTTTCCCACCTTTGCGGAGGCCAAGAACGATCTGCTTCTCGAGGAGCTTCGCCTCTCTACCACTACGACCTCCGCTCCTGCCATGGTGCTCTACAGCGCACCTCGGACTGCCCCCTCTGACTCCGGGGGGGTTCCTCTTCACCGCACTTCAGCCCCACCACCCCCTGGAGCTTATCGGTAGCCTACTGGCTCCAGGGGGGTCACGGTCGAGGCCACGTCCGCGGTCGCAAGAGCGGTCGCGGTGGCACGTCGGGTGGTGGGGGTAGCTCTCTGGGTGGCTCTCAATGGCCATCCTTCTACAACCCGTGGACTGGCACCATCCACATGTGGCCTCGGCCATCCGTGGGTGCCTCGACCCCTCGCCCCACCATCTCTCAGCAGGTCTTCTTTGCCGCTCCACTGCCGACTGCGCCTTCGGCTCCTCCCCAGCCTCAGCAGGGGATCCTTCCCCTCCCGGGGCCTCTGGCCCAACCCATGTGGGGGCCCTAGAGTAATGGGTGGGACGCGCAGTCTCTCGCCAGCTCCTTCTCCATGATGACGCTGGCCCCACCCACCTTGGTTTCTGACTGGGTGGCGGACTCCGGTGCCTCCTATCACACCACCCCAGACGCAGGTATACTATCTTCCACCTCTCCCCCACCCCTCCCTTCCTTCTTCCATCGTTGTGGGAAACGGATCTGCCCTACCCATCACCTGAGTAGGTGTCGTGGTCCTTCCCGGTCCCTTCGTTTAACCAACGTTCTTGTCGCCCCCAACATCATTCAAAATCTTCTTTACTTTCATTAATTCACTACTGCCAACTCTTGCTCTATGGAATTTGACCTATTTGGTCTGTCTGTGAAGGATCTTGCCACCAGGACCCTTCTCGCTCAGTGTGACAGCACCGGGCCCCTCTACATGCTTCGCCTGCCTGCTTCCCCTACATCAACCTCTGTCCCGCCTATTCTTGCAGTGGCCACCTCCTCTATGACTTGGCATCGTCGTCTTGGCCACCCCGGGCATGATGTGATGTCCAAGATCTCCGGTAGTACCTCTGTTTCTGGTTGTAGGGGATCTTTTGAGCACCTCTGTCATGCTTGTCAGTTAGGTCGCCATGTTAGGCTCCCATTCCCTACCTCCTCATCTAGGGCAGCAGGCATTTTTTATCTGATACACTGTGATGTATGGATGAAAGGGAAATAGGGTTTAACCTTTTCCTATAAATAATTTTGGTGGTTGAATGCCCAACACAAATATTGGACTAACTAGTTTGCTCTAGATTATATATTCCACATGTGCATAAAGGTTTAACACAAACAAATAAAAGATCAAAGTTAGGGTTCAAAAGCTATGGAGCATGAAACCCAAGTGTGCCCTGGTCTGGCGCACCGGACTGTTCGGTGCCCCAGGACCGTACAACTTCGAACTGGCCACCTTCGGGTTTCTGCAGCGCCGCTCCGCTATAATTCACCGGACTGTCCGGTGCACCAGCGGAGCAACGGCTACCAGCGCAACGGTCGACTGCAATGGACACCTGCAAACGCTAAAGTGTGCGGACAGTTTGCGCAGAAGTCAGAGCAGCCGCCAGAGGCGCACTGGACAGTAAACAGTACTTGTCCGGTGCGGCACCAGACTGTCCGGTGTCACTAGAAGACAAAGCTCCAACGGTCAAACCCTAACGGTTGGGTGATGTGGCTGGCGCACCGGACTGTCCGGTGCGCCCATCGACAGCAGCCCCTCTCCAACGGTTGTTTGGTGGTTGAGGGCTATAAATACCCCCAACCACCTCCAACCATCCAAGCATTCAACACATTGCATTCAATACAAGAGCAATATACTCCACTCCAAAGACACAATTCAAGTGATCGATCTGCTCAAAGTCCCCAATTCAACTCTAGCGCATTAGGACTTGTCAGAGGATTATTTGTGTTTCTTTGTTGCTTTTGTTTGCTGGGTTGGCCTTCTCATCTTTCTCACTTCTTACTCTCAAGCTTTGTAAGCGAGGCAAGAGACACCAATTATGTGGTGGTCCTTGCGAGATTAAGGAATAAGCCTCACTCGATCTAGGTAACCGTTTGAGAGAGAGAAAGGGTTGAAAGAGACTCGGTCTTTGTGACCACCTCAACGGGTACTAGGTTCTTTAGAACCGAACCTCTGTAAAACAAATCACCGTGTTCATCTGCATTATTTCTTGGTTGATTTGTTTTCCTCTCTCTCCCGAACTTGATATTCATTCTAACGCTAACCCCGACTTGTAGTGTGTGCTTAAGTTTGTAAATTTCAGATTCCGCCTATCCACCCCCCTCTAGGCGACTTTCAATTGGTATCATAGCCCGATACTTCATTTAGAGTCTAATCACTCGAAGTTATTCTAAGATCACTCGTTTTTCTCAATCCTACGCAAGTTCAATTAATATGTGGTGATCCTAGATATAAGCTAATGTCTCCTGAGGATGTTATGAATTGATGATCAAAGGCTCCAAACAAATCGTCAACTTGGAGCAAGGCGGCACCTCCACACCCGAGGTGCAACCCGTCGCATTCAAAGCGACAGAGGAGAAGAAAGAAGAGTCTACATCAAGTAGGCTCCCCATCGACGCCTCCAAGCTCGACAACGAGGAGATGGCACTCATCATCAAGAGCTTTCGCCAAATCCTCAAGCAAAGGAAAGGGAAAGACTACAAGTCCCGTTCCAAAAGGGTGTGCTACAAATGTGGTAAGCCCGGTCACTTTATAGCTAAATGTCCTATGTCAAGTGACAGTGACAGGGGCGACGACAAGAGGGGAAAGAGGAAGGAAAAGAAGAAGTACTACAAGAAGAAGGGCGGTGATGCCCACGTGTGTCAGGAATGGGAGTCCGAAGAGAGCTCCACCGACTCCTCCTCCGACGAGGACGCCGCCAACCTCGCTGTCAACAAGGGTCTCCTCTTCCCCAACGTCGGCCACAAGTGCCTCATGGAAAAGGATGGCAAAAGGAAGAAGGTAAAATCTAGAGCCTCCACCAAATATACAACATCTAGTGATGAGGGTAGCTCTAGTGAAGATGAGGATAATTTGCTTACCCTTTTTGCCAACCTTAACATGCAACAGAAAGAAAATTTGAATGAATTGATAGGTGCTATTCATGAGAAGGATGAACTCTTGGATAGCCAAGAGTAATTCCTTATTAAGGAAAAAAAGCATGTTAAAGTTAAAAATGCTTATGCTCAGGAAGTTGAAAAATGTGAAAAATTGACTAAGGAGCTTAGTATTTGCCATGACACTATTTCTAACCTTAGAACTGAGAATGTTAGTTTAATTGCTAAGGTTGAAAAATCAAATGTTTGCCATGATTCAATTGCCAATCTTAGAAATGAAAATGCTAGTTTAATTGCTAAGATTGATAAATTGAATGAATCAATTTCTAGCCTTAAAACTGGGAATGCTAGTTTAATTTCCAAGGCTAGAGATTTAAATGTTTGCAATGATTCTATTTCCTGTCTTAGAGATGAGAATGCAATATTATATGCTAAGATAGAAGAATTAAATGCTTGCAAACCCCCTACATCTAGTGTTGATCATGTTACTATTTGTACTAGATGTAGAGATGTTAATATTGATGCTATTCATGATCACCTTGCTTTAATTAATCAACAAAATAATCATATAGCTCAATTAACTGCCAAAATCAATGAGCATGAGATAGAAAATGAAAATTTTAAATTTGCTAGAAGAATGCTCTATAGAGGGAGACGCCCTGATATTAAGGGTGGCATTGGTTTCCAACAGGGAAGCAATGTTAAGCTTAATGCCCCCTAAAAGATTGTCTAATTTTGTTAAGGGAAAGACTCCCATGGTTCAGGATAACGAGGGCTATATTTTATATCTTGCTGGTTATCCTGAACACAAAATTAGGAGAATTCATGCTAAGAAATCTCATTCTGTTTCTCACCATGCATTTATGTATAAGAATGAGGCATCTAGCTCTAGGCATTCTACACATGTTTGAAAGGGAAATGTGCCCTTGGGCCATTTCTAAGTATTTTGGTGATTGAGTGCCAACACAAGTGCTTAAGTGTTAAAGTATCCCAAGTGATGGACAAAGTGCAAATCAAAAGTAAAGGTATGTTTCTAGACTTAGTACATTGTTTTATGGACTAATATATTGTGTCTAAGTGCTGGAAACAGGAAAAATCAAGTTGGAAAAGAGATGGCTTTGTTTAGCCAAAGTCTGCTCAGTCTGGGTGCACCGGATAGTGTCCGGTGGTGCACCGGACAGTGTCCGGTGCGCCAGGCTGGCTCTGGCGAACTTGCTGCTCTCGGGACTTCGACGGCGGTGTACGGCTATAAATCACCGGACTGTCCGGTGGTGCACCGGACTGTCCGGTGAGCCGTTCACAGGCGAAGTTGTCGCTCTCGGGAAGTGATTAACGGCGTACGGCTAAAAATCACCGGTCTGTCCGGTGGTGCACCGGACTGTCCGTTGAGCCAACGGTCGGCTGGGCCAACGGTCGGCCGCGCGATCCGCGCGGGACACGTGGCCGAGCCAACGGCTAGAAGGGGGCACCGGACTGTCCGATGTGCACCGGACAGTGTCCGGTGCGCTAACGGCTCTCAATCTGCAATGGTCGGCTTCGCCAAATAAGGAAAGAGATCCGCACCGGACAGTGTCCGGTGGTGCACCGGACTGTCCGGTGCGCCAGGCGACAGAAGGCAAGATTTGCCTTCCTGGAATGCTCTCAACGGCTCCTAGTTGCCTTGGGGCTATAAAAGGGACCCCTAGGCGCATGGAGGAGAACACCAAGCATCCTTAGAGCATTGTTGATCACTCACACTTCATTCTTGCGCACTTGTTCGACATTCTTAGTGATTTGAGCTCCGTTCTAGTGAGAACCTCATGATAGTCTTTTGAGCTCAAGTCTGGGTCTTGTGTGTGCGTATTTGCTGTGATTTTTGTGTCTTGTGTGAGTTGCTCATCCCTCCCTTACTCCGTGATTCTTTGTGAACATCTTTGTAAGGGCGAGAGACTCCAAGTTGTGGAGATTCCTCGCAAGCGGGATATAGTAAAGCTAAGCAAAGCACCGTGGTATTCAAGTGGGTCTTTGGACCGCTTGAGAGGGGTTGATTGCAACCCTCGTCCATTGGGATGCCACAACGTGGAGTAGGCAAGTTTTGTACTTGGCCGAACCACGGGATAAACCACTGTGTCTATCTGTGTTGATCCTCTTGTGGTTGTTGTGTTTTGCTAAGACTCTTCTCTAATCCACTTGGCATTATTGTGCTAACGCCTAATCAAGTTTTGTGGCATTAAGTCTCAAGTTTTACAGGATCACCTATTCACCCCCCCCTCTAGGTGCTCTCAATTGGTATCAGAGCCGTTCTCTTCAAGAAAGGGACTAATCGCCCAAAGAGATGGATCCTAAGGGGAAGGGAATTGTGATCAATGATAAAGAGAAGGAGTCCTTCGTCAATGAGCCAAAAGACGACAAGCCTACCGACTCGGGCTCGGGCCACAAACGAAAAGATGGGAAGAAGAAGAAGAAGACGAGGCGCATCAAGGAGATCGTCTACTACGACGACAGCGACGAGTCCTCTTCTTCCCAAAAGGACGACTATGACTACGAGAAAAAGAAAACGGTCAATTCAAACTTTTCTTTCGATTACTTTCGTATTCCGCAAAGTACAAGTGCTCATTTGCTCTCCATTCCACTTGGTAAACCTCCTCACTTTGATGGAGAGGACTATGGATTTTGGAGCCACAAAATGAGTAGTCACTTGTTCTCTCTCCATCCTAGCATATGGGAGATAGTAGAGAGTGGAATGAAATTTGATAGCTCAGATAGTCCTATGTTTATCAATGAACAGATTCATAAAAATGCACAAGCTACTACTGTGTTGTTAGCCTCTTTGTGCAGGGACGAGTATCATAAGGTGAGCGGCTTGGACAATGCCAAGCAGATCTAGGACACCCTCAAGATCTCTCATGAGGGGAACGACGTCACCATGCTCACCAAGATGGAGTTGGTGGAGGGCGAACTCGGGAGATTCACGATGATAAGGGGCGAGGAGCCAACCCAAACGTACAACCGGCTCAAGACCCTCGTCAACAAAATAAGGAGCTACGGAAGCACGCGATGGACGGACCACGACGTTGTCCGCCTAATGCTAAGGTCCTTTACTGTTCTTGATCCACATCTTGTGAACAATATTCGTGAGAATCCTATGTACACCAAGATGTCACCCGAAGAAATTCTTGGGAAATTTGTAAGCGGGCGGATGATGATCAAGGAGGCAAGATACGTCGACGATGCACTAAATGGACCAATCCAAGAGCCTCAAACTATTGCTCTCAAGGCAACTAGGAGCAAGGAGGCGCTACCTAGCAAGGTGGCGCAAGTTGAGGCGGCGGGGCTCAATGATGAAGAGATGGCCCTCATCATCAAGCGCTTCAAGACGGCGCTAAAGGGTCGCAAGGGGCAGCCAAGCAAGACCAAGACAAAGGGGAAGCGCTCATGCTTCAAATGTGGTAAGATTGGTCATTTTATCGCTAATTGTCCCGACAATGATAGTGACCAAGAACAAGGGAACAAAAGGGAGAAGAAGAAAGCTTACAAGAAGGCTAAGGGCGAGGCACACCTTGGCAAGGAGTGGGACTCGGATTGTTCGTCGTCCGACTCCGACAACGAAGGACTCGCCGCCACCGCCTTCAACAAATCGGCCCTCTTCCCAAACGAGCGTCACACATGCCTCATGGCGAAGGAGAAGAAGGTATGTACTCGGAATACTACTTATCCTTCTTCAAGTGAGGATGAGTCTAGTGATGATGATGAAATAGATTATTCATGTTTATTCAAGGGCCTAGATAGAACCAAGGTTGATAAAATTAATGAATTAATTGATGCCTTGAATGATAAGAATAGGTTATTAGAAAAGCAAGAGGATCTTTTGTATGAAGAACATGATAAGTTTGTAGAGGCCCAAAAATCCCTTGCTTTAGAAATTAAAAGGAATGAAATGCTTTCTTGTGAATTGTCTGCATGCCATGACTCTATTTCTAGCTTAAAGAGCATAAATGATGATTTGAATGCTAAGTTAGAAATAGCAAATAAATCAACATCTTGTGTAGAACATGTTACAATTTGCAATAGGTGTAAAGATTTTGACGTTGATGCTTGTAGTGAACACCTAGTTTCAATTTCCAAATTGAATGATGAATTGGCTAGTCTTAATGCCCAACTTAAGACTAGCAAGAGTGAAATTGATAAAATAAAATTTGCAAGGGATGCCTACACGATTGGTAGACACCCCTCAATTAAGGATGGTCTTGGCTTCAAGAGAGAGGTCAAGAACTTAACAAGCCATAAGGTTTCCATCTCTGCCAAGGAGAAAGGGAAGGCCCCTATGGCTAGTAGTGCTCATAAGAACCATGCTTTCATGTATCATGATAGGAGACATTCTAGGAATGCTTTTAGAAGTTATGATGCTTTTGATTCTCATGCCATGGTTTCTTCTAGTTCTTCTATTATGCATGATAGAAATGTTGCTAGGAAAAATGCTATGCCTAAAAAAATGTTGTTCATGTTCCTAGGAAAGTAATGAATGAACCTTCTAAAATTTATTATGCTTGCAATGCTTCCTTTGCTATTTGTAGAAAGGGTAAGAAGGTAATTGCTAAGAAGTTAGGGGCCAAATGTAAGGGAGACAAAACTTGCATTTGGGTCCCTAAGACCATTGTGACTAACCTTGTAGGACCCAACAAGAGTTGGGTACCTAAAACCCAAGCCTAAATTTTCCTTGCAGGTTTATGCATCCAGGGGTTCAAGCTGGATTATCGACAGCGGATGCACAAACCACATGACGGGGGAGAAGAAGATGTTCACCTCCTACATCAAGAACAAGGATCCCCAAGATTCAATAATATTCGGTGATGGGAACCAAGGCAAGGTGAAAGGGTTAGGAAAAATTGCTATTTCATCCGAGCACTCTATTTGTAATGTGTTCTTATTTGAGTCGCTTGGATATAATTAGTTATCCTTTAGTCAATTATGCAATATGGGATATAATTGTTTATTCACAAATGTAGATGTGTCTGTCTTTAGAAGAAGTGATGGTTCATTAGCTTTTAAGGGTGTACTAGACGGCAAACTTTATTTAGTTGATTTTGCAAAAGAGGAGGCCGGTCTAGATGCATGCTTAATTGCTAAGACTAGCATGGGCTGGTTGTGGCATCGTCGCTTAGCACATGTGGGGATGAAGAACCTTCACAAGCTTCTAAAGGGAGAACACGTGATAGGTCTAACTAATGTGCATTTCGAAAAAGATAGACCTTGTGCAGCTTGTCAAGCAGGTAAACAAGTGGGAAGTGCTCATCACATCAAGAACGTGATGACTACATCAAGACCCCTGGAGCTACTGCATATGGACCTCTTCGGACCAGTCGCCTACCTAAGCATCGGGGGAAGTAAGTATGGTTTAGTAATTGTTGATGACTTTTCCCGCTTCACTTGGGTATTCTTTTTGCAGGACAAATCTGAAACCCAAGGGACCCTCAAGCGCTTCCTAAGGAGAGCTCAAAATGAGTTTGAGCTCAAGGTGAAAAAGATAAGGAGCAACAACGGGTCCGAGTTCAAGAACCTTCAAGTGGAGGAGTACCTTGAGGAGGAAGGGATCAAGCACGAATTCTCCGCTCCCTACACACCACAGCAAAATGGTGTGGTATAGAGGAAGAACAGGACGCTCATTGATATGGCGAGGACGATGCTTGGAGAGTTCAAGACCCCCGAGCGTTTTTGGTCGGAAGCCATGAACACGGCTTGCCACGCCATCAACCGGGTCTACCTCCACTGCCTCCTCAAGAAGACTTCGTATGAGCTTCTAACCGATAACAAACCCAATGTGTCTTACTTTCGTGTATTTGGGAGCAAGTGTTATATTCTTGTGAAGAAAGGTAGAACTTCTAAAATTGCTCCCAAAGCTGTAGAAGGGTTTTTATTAGGTTATGACTCAAATACAAAGGCGTATAGGGTCTTCAACAAATCATTGGGTTTGGTTGAAGTCTCTAGCGACGTTGTATTTGATGAGACTAATGGCTCTCCAAGGGAGCAAGTTGTTGATCTTGATGATGTAGATGAAGAAGACGTTCCAACGACCGCAATGCGCACCATGGCGATTGGCGATATGCGACCGCTGGAACAATTGGAGCAAGATCAACCTTCTTCCTCAACAAAGGTGCATCCCCCAACTCAAGACGATGAACAGGTTCATCAGGAGGAGGCGTGTGATCAAGGGGGAGCACAAGATGATCATGCGAGGGAGGAAGAAGCACAACCGGCACCTCCAACCCAAGTTCGAGTGATGATTCAAAGGAATCATCCTGTCGACCAAATTTTGGGTGACATTAGCAAGGGAGTAACTACTCGTTCTAGATTAGTTAATTTTTGTGAGCATTACTCCTTTGCCTCTTCTGTTGAGCCTTTCAGGGTAGAAGAGGCCTTGCTAGATCCGGACTGGGTGTTGGCCATGCAGGAAGAGCTCAACAACTTCAAGCGTAATGAAGTTTGGACACTGGTGCCTCGTCCCAAGCAAAACGTTGTGGGAACCAAGTGGGTGTTCCGCAACAAACAGGACGAGCACGGGGTGGTGACGAGGAACAAGGCTCGACTTGTGGCAAAAGGTTATGCCCAAGTCGCAGGTTTGGACTTTGAGGAGACGTTTGCTCCTGTGGCTAGGCTAGAATCAATTCGTATTTTGCTAGCATATGCCGCTCACCATTCTTTCAGGTTGTTCCAAATGGATGTGAAGAGCGCTTTCCTCAACGGGCCGATCAAGGAGGAGGTGTACGTGGAGCAACCCCCTGGCTTCGAGGATGAACGGTACCCCGACCACGTGTGTAAGCTCTCTAAGGCGCTCTATGGACTTAAGCAAGCCCCAAGAGCATGGTATGAATGCCTTAGAGACTTTTTAATTGCTAATGCTTTCAAGGTTGGGAAAGCCGATCCAACTCTTTTCACTAAGACTTGCGATGGTGATCTTTTTGTGTGCCAAATTTATGTCGATGACATAATATTTGGTTCTACTAATCAAAAGTCTTGTGAAGAGTTTAGCAGGGTGATGACGCAGAAATTCGAGATGTCGATGATGGGCGAGTTGAACTACTTCCTTGGGTTCCAAGTGAAGCAACTCAAGGATGGCACCTTCATCTCCTAAACGAAGTACACGCAAGACTTGCTAAAGCGGTTTGGGATGAAGGACGCCAAGCCCGCAAAGACTCTGATGGGAACCGACGGACACACCAACCTCAACAAAGGAGGTAAGTCCGTTGATCAAAAGGCATACCGGTCAATGATAGGGTCTTTACTTTATTTATGTGCTAGTAGACCGGATATTATGCTTAGCGTATGCATGTGTGCTAGATTTCAATCCGATCCAAGGGAGTGTCACTTAGTGGCCATGAAGCGAATTCTTAGATACTTAGTCGCTACGCCTTGCTTCGGGATCTGGTATCCAAAGGGGTCTACCTTTGACTTGATTGGATATTCAGATTCCGACTATGCTGGATGTAAGGTCGATAGGAAGAGTACATCGGGGACGTGCCAATTCTTAGGAAGGTACCTGGTGTCATGGAATTCTAAGAAACAAACTTTCGTTGCCCTATCCACGGCTGAGGCCGAGTATGTTGCCGCAGGACAGTGTTGCGCGCAACTACTTTGGATGAGGCAAACCCTGCGGGACTTCGGCTACAATCTGAGCAAAGTCCCACTCCTATGTGACAATGAGAGTGCTATCCGCATAGCGGACAATCCTGTTGAGCACAGCCGCACAAAGCACATTGACATCCGGCATCACTTTTTGAGAGACCACCAGCAAAAGGAAGATATCGAAGTGTTTTATGTTAGCACCGAGAACCAGCTAGCCGATATCTTTACCAAGCCTCTAGATGAGAAGACCTTTTGCAGGCTGCGTAGTGAGATAAATGTCTTAGATTCGCGGAACTTGGATTGATTTATAGCATACATGTGTTTATGCCCTTGATCATGTTCCTTATGCATTTTGTTGTTTACTTATGGTGCTCAAGTTGTACAAACACTCCCCGGACCTCACAAGTCCTTTTGCACGTGATGCACATATTTAGGGGGAGATGTGCTACAACTTGACCCTTTGAGACTAACCGTGTGCTTGAGTTTGCTTAATTTAGTCTCAAAGGAGGTTTGAAAGGGAAAAGGTGGACTTGGACCATGAAAGACTTCCACTGCACTCCGATGAGAGGGTAACTTATTCCAAGTTCATCTCGTGTACTCGTATTGCCTTTGTATTCTCATTTGAAGATTTTGGTGAGGCAATGGGGTTTAAGGGCCAAGATTGATCCCGTTTTGGTGCTTGATGCCAAAGGGGGAGAAAATAAGGCCAAAGCAATAAATGGATCAGCTACCACTTGAGAAATTTTGAAAATAGTAGAATAGAGCTTTTTGTTTTGTCAAAACTCTCTTGTTGTCTCTTTTGTCAAAAGTTTGCCTCTTGTGGGGAGAATAGTCGATTATGGGAAAAAGGGGGAGTTTTTGAAAATATTTGATCAATTTCTCTTGGAATACCTCTCTTTATGTCTCTACAAGTGAATTTGACTTAGAGATAGGAAATTGAGTTTGATTTGCAAAAACAAACCAAGTGGTGGCAAAGAGTGATCCATATATGCCAAATTTGAATCAAAACAATTTTGAGTTTTCATTTGCATTGATATTGCACTTGTTCTAGTTGCTTTATGTTGTGTTGGCATAAATCACCAAAAAGGGGGAGATTGAAAGGGAAATGTGCCCTTGGGCCATTTCTAAGTATTTTGGTGATTGAGTGCCAACACAAGTGCTTAAGTGTTAAAGTATCCCAAGTGATGGACAAAGTGCAAATCAAAAGTAAAGGTATGTTTCTAGACTTAGTACATTGTTTTATGGACTAATGTATTGTGTCTAAGTGCTGGAAACAGGAAAAATCAAGTTGGAAAAGAGATGGCTTTGTTCAGCCAAAGTCTGCTCAGTCTGGGTGCACCGGACTGTCCGGTGGTGCACCGGACAGTGTCCGGTGCGCCAGGCTGGCTCTGGCGAACTTGCTGCTCTCGGGACTTCGACGGCGGTGTACGGCTATAAATCACCGGACTGTCCGGTGGTGCACCGGACTGTCCGGTGAGCCGTTCACAGGCGAAGTTGTCGCTCTCGGGAAGTGATTAACGGCGTACGGCTAAAAATCACCGGTCTGTCCGGTGGTGCACCGGACTGTCCGGTGAGCCAACGGTCGGCCGCGCGATCCGTGCGGGACACGTGGTCGAGCCAACGGCTAGAAGGGGGCACCAGACTGTCCGATGTGCACCAGGCAGTGTCCGGTGCGCCAACGGCTCTCAATCTGCAATGGTCAGCTTCGCCAAATAAGGAAAGAGATCCGCACCGGACAGTGTCCGGTGGTGCACCGGACTGTCCGGTGGTGCACCGGACTGTCCGGTGCGCCAGGCGACAGAAGGCAAGATCTGCCTTCCTGGAATGCTCTCAACGGCTCCTATCTGCCTTGGGGCTATAAAAGGGACCCCTAGGCGCATGGAGGAGAACACCAAGCATCCTTAGGGCATTGTTGATCACTCACACTTCATTCTTGCGCACTTGTTTGACATTCTTAGTGATTTGAGCTCCGTTCTAGTGAGAACCTCGTGATAGTCTTTTGAGCTCAAGTCTGGGTCTTGTGTGTGCGTATTTGCTGTGATTTTTGTGTCTTGTGTGAGTTGCTCATCCCTCCCTTACTCGGTGATTCTTTGTGAATATCTTTGTAAGGGCGAGAGACTCCAAGTTATGGAGATTCCTCGCAAGCGGGATATAGTAAAGCTAAGCAAAACACTGTGGTATTCAAGTGGGTCTTTGGACCGCTTGAGAGGGGTCGATTGCAACCCTCGTCCGTTGGGACGCCACAACGTGGAGTAGGCAAGTTTTGTACTTGGCCGAACCACGGGACAAACCACTGTGTCTATCTGTGTTGATCCTCTTGTGGTTGTTGTGTTTTGCTAAGACTCTTCTCTAATCCACTTGGCATTATTGTGCTAACACCTAATCAAGTTTTGTGGCATTAAGTCTCAAGTTTTACAGGATCACCTATTCACCCCCCCCCCCCCTCTAGGTGCTCTCAATGTTAAAATGCCTAAAAAGAAAACTCCTATTGCATCAAATGATCATAATATTTCATTCAAGACTTTTGATGCTTCCTATGTGCTTACTAATAAATCAGGCAAAATAGTTGCCAAATATGTTGGGGTGTAACACCCTGATTTTGGGGGTATAAAATTTCTTTCTAATTACCACCCAAAATCATATGTTACTCTTCTTTTTCTCACCCTAGGCTTTCTCTCTCTCTAGATTCTTTCTCCCTTTTTTCCTTTTGATTAGAAATAGCTTAAACTAGTGGAGGTTAATTATTTATTTTTGCCAAAACCTTATGGGTCATGACATATTGCATCATGCTGAGCTTAAAATATTCTTTGAAGTGTTGCACAAGTTTGAATTTATTTGAATTTGAAACCTAGTTTGAATTTGGATTTGAAAACCCTACAGAAAATAAATGGAAAAGGAATTAGAAAATTCAGAGAAAAAGAAAAGGATAAAGCAGCCCAGCCGGCCCATGTCGGCCCAGCCAGGCCGCGCGCCCGCGCCGCCTGACAGGCGGACCACGCCTGTCAGCGGCAGATCCCCTCTCCCGCGCGCGCTCACTCTCTCGCTCTCTGCCCGTTGGGGCCGACCTGTCGGCGCCAGTTACATCGCCCGCTCGCTCCCTCTCTCTCTCTCTCTCTGTCTCGTAGGCCTAGACCGCCAGTCGCCGAGCAGTTGCCCTGCGCGCCCCTTTCTTCTCTCTCTGCGTCGTGGGCCTGCCTTGTCAGCTCTGCCCCCTCCACGCTCGCCGTGGACCGGCGTGTGCGCACTCGCGCACGTCGCCGGATTTCTTGGCCACGACGCCCGCCCACGCGCCCAGCTCCCTTCTTAGAGCCCCGCCAGTGCCCTACGCACACCCCTCGCCTCATTTCGCACACCCTTGCCCTCTCTCGCGCTCTGTCCTCGCCGCCAAAGACTCGTGCCCATGTTCCCGGCCATCCAGCTCGCCGGAGACCGCTCCAAGCCTCCCTGAGCTCCGCCCCGAGGTGAGACACCCACCCCCGTGCCCAATTTCCCCTATTGCGCCCTGTGTTTGGCCAATTTCACCTTCGCCGGTGCTCGGCCGCAGCGGTCCGCCGTGCTCGCGCGGTGGCCGGCCGATTTAGCCCGGTCTAGTTCCTTGGAGTAGGTCCCTGTGTTACCCCTGCCTCTGCTGAAGCTAGCCCAGGCCTTAGCACGCCATAAGTCCCCTCCCCGTGGCCGGAATGGCTCACCGGAGTTACTCCGGCCCGCCCAAGGCCTTCTCACCGTCATTCTACCCTCTCTGTCTGTAGATTCATGGCCTCTTCCCCGCCATTGAGTTCGTTGTGGCGCCCTCTCCCTCTCTGCCCAACTCCGGCGACCCTGGAGCCACCCTAGCTCGCGCCAGCCTCAACTCCAGCGACCTCACCGCCGCAGAGAAGAGCAGCGCCGCCCACAGCTGTCTGTTCCCCCCTGGTCTGATCCCCTTCGTCCGATTCAGATCGCACGACTCAAATCATGGATAACGCTTCGTGCACGCGCACCCTGACGCCCTGGCCTGCCTATCAGCGCCCTAACCCCCTGGCGCTAGGCCCGCTCAGTCAGCGCGCTCTCCCCCTCTGTCGCTGACACTCCCTAACCCGCCTGTCAGCGCGCGCCCTCGGCCGCAGATCTAATCTCAGCCGTTGGTTTTAGATCTGACGGTTAGATTCACCCGATACCTCTTCGCGCGGTAGTTTTCTTAAAGAGACCCTCGGTTTATTGAAAATCAACCCGCCGTCCCTGGTTTTCGCGTGCAGGCCCCTATAATCTTGCAGATTTAGCCCTAGACTTTTAAATATTCACAGAATTAGCCCTAATTCCATATTTTGAATTCCCAAACTTGTTTATTTCATAATTTTTGCATATGAACTCCAAATTTAGTGATTCAAATTGCAAAATGTTCATAGAATTATTCTCTGTTTAAATAAAATGGTTTCACTTACTGTCTACACACTCTAATTTTTAGGATTAAATATGAACTAAAGTGGATGTATTTTTATTTACTTAATAAAATAAATAAAAGGAGAACCTTAGAGATTTAAATATGTGTAAGCTTGAGAGATTAATAATGTGTATTACATGAGTTTACCTCTGTTCTAAATTTTAGGTCACAATAAAATAAGTTGAACTATGTTTATGTACTTGTAAGTAACACTTAGGGGAAATAATAATCTATTTTCAAATAAAGTTAATGTATGTTATAGTTTATGTTATACTTTGAATTCAGTATCCCTTATGTAGTATTGTGTCCTTTTAAGATGTGATCCAATGTTTGTACATGTGTGGTGTATTGTTCATTTGTACTTTCCAAATGTATTGAATGCATGCTTGCTTTATTTAGACAACGAGCAGTCCGAGGTTCCTGAGTGTGTTGTTGGAGACCTCCCTGAGCAGCAACCTGGTGAAGGCAAGTGTCCTCTGACCCATTATGTCCTACATACTTTATGATTCACTGTCCCGCATTACATTACTTAAACCTAAGGTTTGACTAGCTTTCTATTTACCTTATCCTTGTTTACCTTTTGGTGTTATCATGGTTAGCATGTTGCTACTGCCTTAACCTGATCAATGAACATGATGTGAACATATATGATACGATACTGTTATCCTGATTATGTGGATGATCTTGTGATACCTTAGGGGGCTTAGGCCTTTTTCCTGAGTACCTCTCCGTAAGGACCTGTTCGTGGAGTGACCACCCGGGATAACAGTACAACCATGAGAGTGGAATGGGACGCCCTTAACTAATTAATTAGATGAACCTGAGGGTGTAGTGGGCTTTGCCGGAGGGCCGTCAATGGGGGCCGGGGCGTAGTGCTCGCTCTGCTAAGGTTGGGGTGCAGAGGTTCTTTCGATTTGGTTTTGTTAGTCACCCACCTTGGGTAGGTGTACTGCATTTGTACGACTGGCGAAACCTAATGAGCAGTTATGCACCAGGGGAGTCTTTGTAAAGGCTACGTAGTGTATCCCTGGCCATTCACCTTAGTAGTGAAGATCGGGTCTGTACAACCCAGGCTGGAAAGGGATCACGACTTGTGGGTAAAGTGTACAACCTCTGCAGAGTGTTAAAAAAACTGGTGTATCAGCCGAGCTCACGGTTAAGAGCAGCCTTGGGATCCTCTTTGATTAGAAGAACTTTGGATACTTTTATGATGATGGTTAATAATGATGTTATAAAATCTGATATCTGGTATTCATCTTTTGAGGGAGTACTTTTGGGTAATAACTTGGTTTATTACTAAAACTTGGCTCTAATAATAATAATAATAAATATTTGACCAACTAAAAGCAACTGCTTGACCTCAACTCCATATGCAGCTAGTCCACTTTAGCCAAACGGGACGTTTGCTGAGTACGTTGATGTGTACTCACCCTTGCTTTACAAACCACCCCACCCCAGGTTGTCCCCACTGTACTCAGTGCTCAGGAGGTGATGCTGGCAACATGGATGACTTCGAGGAGTTCCAGGAATATGACGAGTTCTAGTTCTTTCTTAGTGGCAAACCCCCAGTTAGTTGCCTATGTAGGCTTAGCTTCTACGTTTCGTGTTCCGCACTTTGATAGTTATGTTAAAGACAATGGTTATGTAATAGACTCTGCGGATGTCTTGGACATCTTGATGTAATAAAGTACCTTTCCGCTATTTATTTCGAGCATTGTGTGATGATGTCCAATTATATAATCGCTGTGTACGTGAGTTTCTGATCCTGGCACGTACATGGTTCGCATTTGGTTTGCCTTCCAAAACCGGGTGTGACAGGGGGCAAACACAAGGGCTCCAAGACTTGTGTTTGGGTACCCAAGGTGCTTCTTTCTAATGTGAAAGGACCCAAGACCGTTTGGGTACCTAAGAACAAGGCCTAAATTGTTTTGCAGGTTTATGCATCTGGGGGCTCAAGTTGGATAATTGATAGCGGATGCACAAACCACATGACATGGGAGAAAAGAATGTTCTCCTACAAGAAAAACGAAGATCCCCAAAGAGCTATCACATTCGGGGATGAAAATCAAGGTTTGGTCAAAGGACTTGGTAAAATTGCTATATCACCTGACCATTCTATTTCCAATGTTTTTCTTGTAGATTCTTTAGATTACAATTTGCTTTATGTATCTCAATTATGTAAAATGGGCTACAACTGTCTTTTTACGGATATAGGTGTTACTATCTTTAGAAGAAGTGATGATTCAGTAGAATTTAAGGGAGTATTAGAGGGTCAGCTATACTTAGTTGATTTTAACAAAGCTGAACTCGATACTTGCTTAATTGCTAAGAATAATATGGGTTGGCTCTGGCATCACCGACTAGCCCATGTTGGGATGAAGAATCTTCACAAACTTCTAAAAAGAGAGCACATTTTGGGACTAACCAATGTTCATTTTGAGAAAGACAGGGTTTGTAGCGCATGTCAAGCAGGAAAGCAAGTTGGCACCCATCATCCACACAAGAACATAATGACAACGGACAGGCCACTGGAACTACTCCACATGGATCTATTTGGCCCGATTGCTTACATAAGCATCGGCGGAAGTAAATATTGTCGAGTAATTGTGGATGACAATTCTCACTTCACTTGGGTGTTCTTTTTGCAGGAAAAATCACAAACCCAAGAGACTTTAAAGGGATTCTTGAGACGGGCTCAAAATGAGTTCGGATTGAGAATAAAAAAGATAAGAAGCGACAATGGGATGGAGTTCAAGAACTCTCAAATCGAAGGCATCCTTGAGGATGAGGGCATCAAGCATGAGTTCTCTTCTCCCTACATACCTCAACAAAATGGTGTAGTGGAGAGGAAGAATAGAACTCTATTGGACATGGCGAGGACCATGCTTGATGAGTACAAGACTCCGGACCGGTTTTGGGCTGAGGCAATTAACATCGCTTGCTACTCCATCAACCGGCTCTACCTTCACCGAATCCTCAAAAATACATCATACGAACTCCTCACCGGTAAAAGCCCAATGTTTCATATTTTAAAGTCTTTGGTAGAAAATGTTTTATTCTTGTTAAAAGAGGTAGAAAATCTAAATCTGCTCCTAAGGCTGTAGAAGGCTTTTTACTTGGTTATGACTCAAACACAAGGGCATATAGAGTCTTCAACAACACTGGATTAGTTGAGGTTTCTTGTGACATTGTGTTTGATGAGACTAATGGCTCCTAAGTGAAGTAAGTTGATCTTGATGAGCTAGATGATGAAGAGGCTCCATGCGTCGCACTAAGGAACATGTCCATTGGGGATGTGTGTCCTAAGGAATCTGAAAAGCCCACACAAGCACAAGATCAACCGTCATCTTCTATGCAAGCATCTCCACCAACTCAAGATGAGGAACAGGCTCAAGATGATGAAAATGGAGATCAAGAGGATGAGCCACCTCAAGAGGAGGACAATGATCAAGGGGGAGATGATCATGACAAAGATAAGGAAGATGAGCAAGAAATTCAGGGTCAAAGACCGCCACACCGAAGAGTCCACCAAGCGATTCAAAGAGATCACCCCATGAACTCAATTCTCGGTGACATTCATAAGGGGGTAACCACACGATCTCGAGTCGCTCATTTTTGTGAACATTACTCTTTTGTGTCCTCTATTGAGCCATACAGGGTGGAGGATGCACTAAAAGATTCGGATTGGGTGTTGGCAATGCAAGAGGAGCTCAACAACTTCACGAGGAATGAGGTATGGCATTTAGTTCCATGTCCTAATCAAAATGTTGTAGGTACCAAATGGGTATTCCACAACAAGCAAGATGAGCATGGTGTGGTGACAAGGAACAAAGCCCAACTTGTGGCCAAGGGTTATTCGCAAGTCGAAGGTTTGGATTTCGATGAAACCTATGCACACGTAGCTAGGCTTGAGTCAATTCGTATATTACTTGCCTATGCTACTTACCATAGCTTTAAGCTTTATCAAATGGACGTGAAAAGTGCCTTCCTAAATGGACCAATCAAGGAAGAGGTCTATGTTGAGCAACCTCCCCGTTTTGGAGATAGTGAGTACCCAAACCATGTTTATAAACTCTCAAAGGCGCTTTATGGGCTCAAGGAAGCCCCAAGAGCATGGTATGAATGCCTGCGAGATTTTCTTATCACTAAGGGCTTCAAAATCGGAAAAGCCGATCCTACACTCTTTACTAAAACTATTGCAAAGGATTTGTTTGTATGCCAAATTTATGTTGATGATATCATATTTGGGTCCACTAACAAATCTACTTGTGAAGAGTTTAGTAGGATCAAGATTCAAAAATTTGAGATGTCTATGATGGGGGAGTTGAAGTATTTTCTAGGATTTCAAGTCAAACAACTCCAAGAAGGCACCTTCATCAACCAAACAAAGTACATTCAAGACATACTTACCAAGTTTGGAATGAAGGATGTCAAGCCCATCAAAACACCCATGGGAACAAATGGGCATCTCGACCTCGACACGGGAGGTAAGTCCGTAGATCAAAAGGTATACGGTCGATGACAGGATCTTTACTCTATTTATGTGCATCTCAATCGGATATTATGCTTTCTGTATGCATGTGTGCAAGGTTCCAAGCCAATCCTAAGGAAGTTCACCTTAGGGCCGTGAAAAGAATCATGATATATTTAGTTTACACTCCTAAGTTTGGACTTTGGTACCCCAAGGGATCCACTTTTGATTTAATAGGATATTTAGATGCTGATTGGGCAGGGTGTAAAATTGATAGGAAGAGCACATAAGGGACTTGTCAATTTCTAAGAAGATCCCTGGTGTCTTGGGCTTCAAAGAAACAAAACTCAGTAGCTCTTTCTACCGCCGAAGCCGAGTACATTGCTGCCGGCCATTGTTGTGCGCAATTACTTTGGATGAGGCAAACCCTCAGGGACTATGGCTAAAATTGAGCAAAGTCCCTCTCCTATGTGACAATGAGAGTGCAATCCGCATGGTGGATAATCCCGTTGAACATAGCCGCACTAAGCACATAGACATTCGGTATCACTTTTTGAAGGATCACCAACAAAGGGGGATATCGAGATAGCTTATGTTAGCACCAAAGAACAATTAGCCGATATCTTCACCAAGCCATTAGATGAGAAAACTTTTAGCAAACTTAGAAATGTGCTAAATATACTTGATTCTCGGAACTTTGATTGAAACATTGCACACATAGCTCATTTATATACCTTTGATCATATCTCTTTTATGTCTACGACTAATGTGTTTTCAAGTATACTTCTATGCTAAGTCATAGATTGAAAGGGAAATGGAGTCTTCGGCGAAGACAAGACTTCCACTCCACTCTATCGGTATCATTTACCCTTCGCCATCACTCCACATCACTCTCAAAATTGGTATAATCTTTTCACTAATATTTACTTGTACCAATGGGGGAGAAAGTAAAAAGGTCTCTCAAAGTCTCCATTTTTGGCGATTAATGCCAAAGGGGGAGAGAGTATTAGCCCAAAGCAAAAGGACCGCACCACCACCTTTCGAAATTTTTTTTGTTGATATATTTCAAATTGGTATAATGATTTTAAATTGGTATATATATTCAAAATTAGCATCTAAATATATTTCCAATTGATATCTATTAAAACCCTCTTGAAAGCTAAGAGGAGAATATCATTCAGGGGGAGTTTTATTTAGTCAAAGGAAAAGCATTTGAAACAGGGGGAGAAAATTTCAAATCTTGAAAATGCTTCTCGAAATCTTATTCATATACCTTTGACTATTTGCAAAAGGACTTTGAAAAGATTTTCCAAAAGAATTTGCAAAAAAAAACAAGTGGTGCAAGCGTGGTCCAAAATGTTAAATAAAAGAAAGCAACCATGCAAACTAGTTCAATTCTGCACTTATATATTTGCTTTGATTTGTGTTGGCATCAATCACCAAAAAGGGGGAGATTGAAAGGAAAATAGGGTTTAACCTTTTCCTATAAATAATTTTGGTGGTTGAATGCCCAACACAAATATTGGACTAACTAGTTTGCTCTAGATTATATATTCCAAGGTGCATAAAGGTTCAACACAAACCAATAAAAGATCAAAGTTAGGGTTCAAAAGCTAAGGACCATGAAACCCATGTGTGCCCTGGTCTGGCGCACCGGACTGTCGGGTGTGCCACCAGACAATGTCCGGTGCACTAGGACCGTACAACTTTGAACTGGCCACCTTCGGGTTTCTGCAGCGCCACTCCGCTATAATTCACCGGACTGTCCGGTGCGCCAGCGGAGCAACGGCTACCAGCGCAATGGTCGACTGCAACGGACACCTGCAAACGCTACAGTGCGCGGACAGTTTGCGCAGAAGTCAGAGCAGCCACCAGAGGCGCACCGGACAGTAAACAGTACCTGTCCGGTGCGGCACCGAACTGTCTGATGCCACTAGAAGACAAAGCTCCAACGGTCGAACCCTAACGGTTGGGTGACGTGGCTGGCGCACCGGACTGTCCGGTGCGCCCATCGACAGTAGCCCCTCCCCAACGGTTGTTTGGTGGTTGAGGGCTATAAATACCCCCCAACCACCTCCACTCCAACCATCCAAGCATTCAACACATTGCATTCAATACAAGAGCAATAGACTCCACTCCAAAGACACAATTCAAGTGATCGATCCGCTCAAAGTCCCTAATTCAACTCTAGCGCATTAGGACTTGTGAGAGGATTATTTGTGTTTCTTTGTTGCTCTTGTTTGCTTGGTTGGCTTCCTCTTCTTTCTCACTTCTTACTCTCAAGCTTTGTAAGCGAGGCAAGAGACACCAATTGTGTGGTGGTCCTTACGGGGTCTAAGTGACCCATGAGATTAAGGAAGAAGCCTCACTCGGTCTAGGTGACCGTTTGAGAGAGGGAAAGGGTTGAAACAGACCCAATCTTTGTGACCACCTCAACGGGGACTAGGTTCTTTAGAACCGAACCTCGGTAAAACAAATCACCGTGTTCATCCGCATTATTTCTTGGTTGATTTGTTTTTCCCTCTCTCTCGGACTTGATATTCATTCTAACGCTAACCCCAGCTTGTAGTGTGTGCTTAAGTTTGTAAATTTCAGATTTCGCCTATCCACCCCCCTCTAGGCGACTTTCAATGGACATCCCCTGTAATCAACATTTCTGGCTATAAGTATTATTTACTAGTTCTCGATGACTTTTCGCACTATTTGTGGACTTTTCCTTTATGTTAGAAGTCGAACACTTTTCCTACCCTATCTCACTTCTTCGCTCGGGTCTCCACTCAGCTCGGTCACACCATTCGGAGTATTCAGTGTGACAACGGGCGCGAGTTCTATAACAATGTGTCTCGTGACTTTTTTCTCTCTCACGGTGTCCACCTTCGTATGTCGTGCCCCTACATGTCTCCTCAGAACAGTAGGGTTGAGCGCATGATTCGCACAGCGAACGATGTCATGCCCTCTCTGCTCTTTCAGGCCTCCCTTCCTGCTCACTACTGGGCTGAGGCCCTCACCACTACCACCTACCTCCTCAACTATCTGCCCACCAAGGCGGTTGCTCACCCCACTCCTTACTTTGCTCTTTTCGGCATCCACCCCTCCTACGATCATCTCCGTGTCTTTGGGTGCGCTTGCTACCCTAATCTTGCCTCCACCACTCCTCATAAGTTAGCGCCCCGCTCCACTCAATGTGTCTTCCTCGGGTACTCCCCCGACCATAAGGGGTACCGGTGTCTCGACCTCACCTCACATAGAGTCCTCATCTCTCGTCACATCGTCTTCGACGAGTTGGATTTCCCCTTTTCCTCTTCTTCTTCCGCTACCTCTCTCACCGAGCTCGATGTGTTCCTCGATCCTGCCCTTGTGTCACCTACTGTTGCCCCCCTTCCCTGCAGGTTCATTCACCACGCCTCCCCGCGCGGCCCCGCCTGTGACGATCTCCCCCGCATAGCCTTGTGCGGCCTTGGCGTCCCCTACGTTGCCTCACGCGACCCCACCGGCGCCACCCTCCCCCGCACAGCCACATGCGGCTCACGTCTCCTCCGTTGCCATGTGTGGCCTCGGCATCCCCTGCATCGCGTCGCATGACCCCACCGGCGCCACCCTCCCCCGCTCAGCCACGTGCGGCCTCGGCGTCTCCCGCATCGTCACCACCGGCCCCGTCTTCTCGCTACACCAACCCCATCCAGACGTACCAGCGTCATGGTCATAGCGGTGCACAGGTTCACCCTCGTGTCGAGCCCCGGCCTATCACCCCATCATCGTCCATCGGGATCCTCGCCACATCCACCCGATGGTCACCCAGCATGCGACGGGTGTCCTTTGGGCCCCTGATCGCTTGATTCTCGTCGTGACCACTTCTCCGGTCCTACCGCCGGTACCCATGATTGTTCGTGGTGCGCTTGCCGATCCACAGTGGCGATGTGCCATGGAAGAGGAGTATGACGCTCTCCAGGCTAACCACACCTGGGACCTGGTGTCGCGTCCCCATGGCGCCAATGTGGTAACTGGGAAATGGATCTTCAAGCTAAAGCTACACGCCGACGGGTCCCTGGAGTGGTACAAGGCCCGCTATGTGCTCCAGGGCTTTACCTAGTGCCCTGGGGTTGACTACGATGACACCTTCAGTCCGATGGTCAAGCCTGCCACTGTCCGGACTATCCTGACTCTTGCTCTGTCCCGTGACTGGCCAGTCCACCAGCTCAACCTGAAGAACGCTTTCCTCCACGCCACCTTGACGGAGACGGTCTACTGCACTCAGCCCGTTGGGTTTGTTGACCCTCTCACCCTGACATGGTCTGCAAGCTCAACAAGTCACTCTATAGCCTCAAGCAGGCCCCCTAGGCTTGGTACAGTTGCTTCGCCACCTTCTTGTGTTTGCAGGGCTTCGTCGAAGCCAAGTCGGACATGTCCCTGTTCCTCCTCGGTCGCGGCTCGGACACTGTGTACCTCCTCCTCTACGTCGACGATATTGTGCTCACCACCTCCTCCCCTGGGCTCCTGCGTCGCATCATCTCTTGCCTCCAGCAGGAGTTCGCGATGAAGGACCAGGGGCACTCCACCACTTTCTGGGGATCACCGTCGAGCACCGTCCCCAGGGCATGTTCCTTCACCAGCGGCAGTACACCGTCGACCTCCTCGAGCACGCTGGCATGGCCGAGTGCAAGCCCTGCGTGACCCTAGTGGACAGTAGGGCAAGGTCTCCGCCACCGGCCCCCCGATCACCGATCTGACCGGCTACTAGAGCATCATCGCGGCACTTCAGTACCTCATCTTCACCAGGTCTGACATCGCCTACGCCATCCAGCAGATATTCCTCCACATGCACGACCCTCAGGAGCCGTACCTCACCGCGATGAAGCGGGTCCTACGGTACTTGCGTGGCACCCTCGACTTTGGGCTCCTTCTACGCTGGTCCTCGACCATGGAGCTTTGCGTCTACACCGATGCCTGAAAGGGAAATAGTCTCAACATTTCGTATAATCGATTTTGGTGTTTGACGACCATCACAAACCTTGTGGACTAACCAATTTGCCTAGTTGATCGTTTCACAGGTGCATAAGTTCATCTACAACTATTCTAAATCGACTGTCCAGAATACCTTAGATTATTCTAGACAGGAGAAGCTTTTTAAAAAAACTCCTAAGCGCGGACCGTCCGGGGCCTTGCGGCGGACTGTCCGCGACATCAGGGTGACCCTCAGACAAGAACACTGCAAAAACACAAGGTTACACTATGGACTGTTTGATGGAGAAGCGAGCACCATCCGAGACCAAGCACGAACTATCCGGCCTCAGGCGCGGACTGTCCGGCCTCAGGCGTGGACTGTCTGGTCGTTGAAAAACCAGAAAAACCCGAAGGTGACGGGTTCGGTAAAATGTATTTTTAGCGTCCTCATGGACCGTCTGGGGTGCACGACCAGACCATCCGTGACTGCTTTATCTGACATCTGACGACGCATTAAATGCTCTATAGCCGTTGATATAGCCGTTACTGCTGACCGTTGCGATTTCAGTCGTTCATGTGCAGGGGCAGACCGTCCGGACCAGGGGCGCGGACCGTCCGCGGTCGGCAGGAAAGGAGCAACGGCTAGGAAGTGGATGGAGGCTATAAATACAACCCCAACCACCTCCATTCACTTCATCCAAGCACTCCAATCCTTCACATTCAATACAAGAGCTAGCAATCCATTCCAAGACATAATCAAAGCTTCCAATCTCTCCAAGTTCCACAATTGAGACATGTGATCATTAGTGATTAGTGACTTGAGAGAGAGTGATTCGTGTTTCATTTGTTGCTCTTGTTGCTTGGTTTCTTTAATCGTGCTTTCTTCATCTTTCTCTACACTCTCTAAGTGTTTAGTAAAGCTTGCAAGAGACACCTAATTGTGTGGTGATCCTTGCGGGGTCTTAGTGTCCTGTGAGATTAAGAAAAAGCACTCAACCGGTCTCAGTGACCGATTGAGAGAGAAGGAAAGGGTTGAAATAGACCCGGCCTTTGTGGCCTCCTCAATGGGGACTAGGTTCTTTGGAACCGAACCTCGGTAAAACAAATCACCGTGTTCACTCGTCAATCTTCACTTGAGTTGTTTTTCCCTCTCTATAAGTTCCCTTGCTCATATTGATTTGAGTTTGCTCCCAAATGTCATCCGCATTGATTAAGCAACTCTAAGCAAGGAGAACTATCTTCCTCACTTGAATTTAATTCTAACACTAACCCCGGCCTTAGTGCAAGTTTAAGTTTATAAATTTCAGGTTTCGCCTATTCACCCCCCCTCTAGGTGACTTTTAATTGGTATCGAAGTCAGTGCTTCATTAAGAGCCTAACTAACTCGAAGTGATGTCTAGAGATCACGCCAGGAGGGAAATCATGACCAGCGAAAAGGACGCAAGCTCGGGGAGGACTCTCTTAAGGGAGTCCGGCAACAAACACAAGGAGGAATCCTCTTCCTCCATCAAGTCACATTGGAGAGGTGACAAGAAGAAGATGAAGAAGGTGGTCTACTACGAGACCGACTCTTCGTCACCCTCCACATCAAGCTCCGAGTCGTCCACTACTTCTAAGCGCCATGAGCGAAAGAAGTATAGTAAGATGCCCCTACGCTATCCCCGTATTTCAAAGCGTGCTCCATTACTTTCCGTACCCCTAGGCAAACCACCATATTTTGATGGTGAGGATTATTGTATGTGGAGTGATAAAATGAGGCACCATCTAACCTCACTCCACAAAAGCATTTGGGATATTGTTGAGTTTGGAGCGCAGGTACCAAAGGTGAGGGACAAAGACTATGACTCGGATGAGGCCACCCAAATTAAGCACTTTAACTCCCAAGCCACATCTATACTCCTCGCCTCCTTGTGTCGAGAGGAGTTTAACAAGGTGCAAGGGCTAAAGAACGCCAAAGAAATTTGGGACATCCTCAAAACCGCACATGAAGGGGACGAGGTGACCAAGATCACCAAGAGCGAAACAATCGAGAGAGAACTCGGTCAATTCGTCCTCAACAAAGGAGAAGAGCCACAAGCCATGTACACCTAGCTCAAGACCATGGTGAACCAAGTGCGCAACCTCAGGAGCACCGAATGGGTTGACCATGAGATGGTCAAGGTTATTCTTAGATCCCTCGTATTTCACAATCCTACTCAAGTTCAATTAATACGTGGGGATCCTAGATATAAACTAATGTCTCCCGAGGAGGTTATTGGCAAGTTTGTGAGCTTTGAACTAATGATCAAAGACTCCAAACACATTGTCAACTTGGAGCAAGGCGCCACCTCCACACCCGAGGTGCAACCCGTTGCATTCAAAGCAATGGAAGAAGAGAAGGAGTCTACATCAAGTAGGCTTCCAATCGATGCTTCCAAGCTCAACAATGAGAAAATGTCACTCATCATCAAAATCTTTCACCAAATCCTAAAACAAAGGAGGGGGAAAGACTACAAGTCCCGCTCCAAGAGGGTGTGTTACCGTTGTGGTAAGTCCGGTCATTTCATAGCTAAATGTCCAATTTCTAGTGAAAGTGACAGGGATGAAGACAAGAAAGGGAAGAAGAAAGAGAAGAAGAGATACTACAAGAAGGGCGGTGATGCGCACATATGCCGGGAATGGGACTCCGACGAGAGCTCCACCAACTCCTCTAACGACGAGGACGCCGCCAACATCGTCATCAACAAAGGTCTCCTCTTCCCCAACATCGGCCACAAGTGTCTTATGGCTAAGGATGGCAAGAAGAAGAAGGTACACTCTAGAGCCACCCCCAAATATACAACATCTAGTGATGAGGGTAGCTCTAGTGATAATGAAGATGATTTACTTGCTCTTTTTGCCAACCTTAACATGGAACAAAAGAAAAAGTTAAATGAACTAATTGAGACCATTAATGAGAAGGATGATCTCTTGGAAAGCCAAGAGGACTTCCTCGTTAAAGAGAACACAAAATTTGTTAAATTGAAAAATGCTTATGCTCTAGAAGTAGAGAAAAATGAAAACCTGTCTAAGGAGCTTAGCACATGCCATGATTCAATTTTTTGTCTTAGAATTGAGAATGATAATTTAGTTTCTAAGATTGAAGAATTGAATGTTTGCAATGATTTGATTTCCTGTCTTAGAGATGAGAATGCTAGATTAAAATCTAGGATAGAAGAATTAAATGTTTGCAAACCATCTACATCTACTATTGATCATGTTACTATTTGTACTAGATGTAGAGATGTTAATATTGAAGCTATTGATGATCACCTTGCTATGATTAAATGACAAAATGATCATATAGCTAAATTAAATGATAAAATTGTCGAGCATGAGCTCGAAAATGAAAAGTTTAAATTTGCTCGCAGCATGCTTTATAATGGGAGACGCCCTGACATTAAGGATGACATTGGGTTCAAAAAAGGGAGCCAATCTAGTGTCAAGCTCAATGCCCCTAAGAAACTGTCTAACTTTGTGAAGGGCAAGGCTCCTATGGTTCAGGATAGTGAGGGTTACATTTTATATCCTGCAAACTATCCCGAACATAAGATTAGGAAGATTCATGCTAGAAAACCTCATTCTGTTTCTCACCATGCATTTATGTACAAAAATGAGGCTTCTAGCTCTAGGCATACCACTCATGTTAAAATGCCTAGAAAGAAAATTCCTGCTGCATCAAATGAACATAACATTTCATTTAAGACTTTTGATGCTTCCTATGTTTTAACTAACAAATCAGGCAAAATAATTGCCAAATATGTTGGGGGAAACACAAGAGTCCCAAGACTTGTGTTTGGATACCCAAGGTGCTTGTTTCTAACATCAAAGGACCTGTAGGAAACGGGTGACGTCTAAGAGGGGGGGGGTGAATTAGGACTTCTAAAACTTTTACTTAACTAGGCCACAATTAAATCCCTAGAGCAAAACCTATGCAAATAATCAAACTAGAAAGTGCAAACTAGGTTTTGTCTAAGTGTTGCTATCTCAACTGCAAAGGCTAAGTTTCAATCTATACTAAATAAATATGAATACAAGATTGAAACTTAAATGCTTAATGTAAATGCGGAAACTTAAAGAGCAAAGTAGAGAAGCAAACTCTCGTGGATGACGCCGGTATTTTTACCGAGGTATCCGGAACCACGCAAGGTCCCGAATAATCCTCGTTGGTGCCCCTACGCAAAGGGAAGCCCACGCGAGGGCCAAGCACCACGGTCGAGTAACTCCGTAGAGAGCCACGGACCTTCTCCACGCGTAAGTGGTGCTCCGCTTCTGGCTCCTCTCGGACGCTCCCCACCGTCTCCACTATCGAGCTTCCGGCCGAAACACCGCGGGCCTCGTTCCCTCCGGTACACGGTGGCGGCCGTGACACAAACGCGGTTGTCACGGTCTCGCAAGACTCTCGCCCCACTTGGTACAATTACAACGGCTCGCGCAAGAGCCAAGGGGTTGTGTGGTTTTACAAAACTCACTCAACTAACTAGGGTTCACCTAGAGCAAGCGCTAAAGCGGTCTAACTAACCTAAGCACTTCGCAAAGCACCTACGCTAATCATCGAGTGATTCTATTAAGCACTTGGGTGTTTGAGCTCTTGGAAATATGCACTATATGCCTTGGTATGTTGCTTGGGCTCCCACACTTGAGAATGGTCGGTTGGGGTGGTATTTATGGCCTCCAATCCCCAAACTAGTCGTTGGACAGAAAGCAGCAACTTTCTATCGTCGGGTGCACCGGACAACCACTGTGCAGTGTCCGGTGCACGCCACGTTAGCCGACCGTTGGCGCCTGTAGCAGTCGACCGTTGGATCCGACCGTTGCCGTCTGTCCGGTGCACATCGGACAGTCTGGTGCTGACTATCCGGTGCTCCACCGGACAGACCGGTGCTACAGCTAGAGAGCGCCTGTCTGTGGCCTCTCTGCGCAGACTGTCCGGTTGTCCACCGGACAGCACTGTCCGGTGCGCCACCAGGCGCTGGCTAACAGCCCGCATCTTGGATTCCTTCGCTGATTTCTTGGGGCTTCTTTTGTTCTTGAGTATTGGACTCCTATGCATCTTTTTATGTCTTGTTTTGAGGTGTTGCATCCTCATTACCTTGGTCCAATTCTCTTCGCATCCTGTGAACTATAATTATAAACACTAGCCACCATATTAGTCCACAGGTTGTGTTGATCATCAAACACCAAAACTCAATTAGCCAAAAGGCATGGGGTCCATTTTCCTTACAATCTCCCCCTTTTTGGTGATTGATGACAACACAACCAAAGCAAGCAAATAATACAAGTATTTGAATGAAAATATGCAATCTACTTGCTAAGATGCATGATTGTCCCCACAATGTGATATTATGGACTTAAGCCTCCCCCTAACTCCATAATTCACTTACTTCCTATTTTTGGACCAAATAACCAAAACCACTTGAAAAACCATTTGTAGTTATAAAATTTTAAATTTTTGGTGTTTGGTGTTTGATATAGCTTTCATTGCTTTGGTCCCTAAACTTCTCCCCCTTTGGCATCAACCACCGAAAATGAAGACATTAAAAGCATGTAGGAAGTAAATAAAAGCTTGCCCTCATTAAGAATCTTATCAGATGATACCACTTTGAAGAATACTAAATTAGACCACATGGATGGTACCAGTTGAAAGGATTACTCCCCCTAAACGAGTGTTCTCTTTAGAAGGAAATTTCTCCCCTTTTTTGAGATGAAGAAATACTCCCCCTGACAGAGATCCTCTACTTAGAAAAAAGCATGTGAAAAATGGAGGTGCAAGACATGATTTGAAAAGACTAACTTCCCTTATGCATAGGTAACTGAATATGAGTTAACTACTTATGCATTTTTAGCAACATGGAAGCATATGATATGAAATATAGTCTAATCAAACATTGGAGAAGACATGTAAATGATACTAGATGTAGTCTCAAAAGATACCGATTGAAATTCAATGGCGAGCTTGAGAGACATGAGATTTCTTGGAGATTTTGCAGTGGAAGATTGTTATCTTTCTCCGAGGACCTTATTTTCCTTACAATACATGAAATAGACTTGAAAAAGGTGTTAGTCTCAAAGTACTAGATAATAGAATAACCTCCCCTGAAGGTGTGCATACAAGTTTTGAATACTTGTAGGAGACATGCACTTTGATTTGATATCAAGAGGGGCAAATTATCCATAATCCGAACTTTGGCACATATAAGTTAAATGATACAACTTGTAGAGATCAAAAATTTACAATTGATGCATCATTCACTATGGAATGTTATAGAAGCTATGTGCCGCGCTTAACTAAACATTTTAAACCATGTAGGTTTGCTTAAGTATATGAATTTGAAAGCAAGCAATCCTACCATGTGATTTACCTAGTATGCATAATTTTAAACAAAAGTAAATAACAAGTATAATACTAGGCAAGAAAGGTAAACTAGATACAAGATAAATCGATACGCATATCTAAAAAGCAAGAGATACAATAAATCTAGTTACCTTAGTCATGGGTGGGAAATTTGGGTCCAAAATTTTCACTAACCCACTTGGCAATAAACTTGATCCAATATGATGTATCCCATGATATACATCCCAAATTTGCCAAGTCTCCAAATTTCCCGAAGACCTTCGGTCCACGCACTTCCCTTTCGGGATCCAAAACTTCTTGGTGCTTTTCATGGTTGAAATTATTTCCTTTGGCACCCAGATACGTTTGTCCCCCTTTCCTTTGTTGACTTGCTTGTTTGCCTTGATTGCTATCACCTTTCCATTCTTTTTCTTCTTGATCAAATATGGTGTAGCATCCTTTTTGTTCACCTTTTGATGTAGGTGTTGGAGATTTTGCTTGATGGCTTTTGCTTGAGCTTTTGCCTTATTTTATCCCCGGTCATCGCCTTGCATTGGAAAGACTTGTGGCCTTCCATGTGGCATAGCCTACAAATCACAGTTTCTCCTTCCATAGGCTTATTCACTCCCGCGATGGTGTTATCCTGTGGAGGTCGGATTTGTTTGGCTTTGCCTTTATTGTCATACAAAGCCTTGCCAAGTGTGACACTATGAAAATCATTAAATAAAAATAATACATTTAGTTAATAATGATATTTATGGTAATTAATTTTCCCTTAAGTATTCGTTATTTACTTGCCTTTGGAATGATTTTTGAATGCTCGTGATTGATTTTGAATATTGAATATTAAATTCACATAAATAATATAATAAATATTAGTCTAAGAATTAATATTTTATTTATAAATAATTTTGGTTTGATTATTATGAATTTTTATGATTATTTAAATATGTATTTCGAAATTAGAAAAGGAAAAAAACAAAACCCTAACGAATTTGGCCCATTAGTCGCACCCTCCACCCTAACCCTAAACCGGCCGCCGCCCCTGGCTCCCTACAGCCGCCGCCACATGCTCTCTGCCTCTCCTCTCTTCCCTCTGCTCCCACCCGCGCGCAGCACCCGACGCTCCCTGCCTTCACCCGACCAGCGCTGCCCAAGTACCGCGCGAGGACCCGCCTGGCATCCGGCCAGCGCCCCGACTGCCTCAATGCCCTACAGCGTCGCACACGCCAAGCCCGCCTCCCCGTGCGCCACTCGGACCCGCCCTGCAGCCGCGCGCTAGCGACCGTGCGACGTCCAGCGCCGGGACCGTGCACCGCGCGCCCAGGCCGCTCGCCGAACTGGCTGCTCAGCCCTGCCCTGCGGTTGAGCAGCCGAGCTCAACCCGCCGAGTGCGCGCGCGACCCGCGCCCAGGAACCGACCTCGACTCCAACCGGCCGAGACCAACTGCGCCCGTCGAAAAACCCCGAGCCGCGACTCCAAGACCGACATCCGAAGCCCAGGCGCCGCGACACCGCCCGTTTCTTGTTCGCGAGTAATGGAGTTTACTGCCGTCCGTTTTCTCTCCCTCCCCCATTACTCCCTCTCCCCATTGATGGACGCCATTCATGGTGCTTGAAGACGCCGCGCCCTCTCATCTCCCCTCGCCCTCGCCTATAAAATGGATGCCGAGCCTCCTCCCTTCCTCCCCCAAGTTCTCTCTAGCTCTTCACATTCGCGCCCTGCTCTTTGAACCACGTTGGACATCCTCGACTGAGCCCCTACAGCCAAACCCCTCCATGCTCTTTCTCTCGCTGCCGGAGCTCCGTCCGCGCTCACCATCCGCCGTCAACGCGACCGCGCAGCACCCCGTGACCGTGACCACGCCGTTCGTCAATCGCCCGCCATTCGTGGAGACTCGCCGGAGTTCGTCCACACCGCTCGCCATCGTACCTCGCCATCCGAACGCTCACCGACGACCGTGTCCGCTCTTTGCCCACCAAGACCGTCGTTCATCCCAAGGTTGAAAATAACCCCAACCCGTTAATGTATTTTCTAAATCGTGTTTGAATTACTTAATTGATGTTATGAATTATTGTTGTAATATTGATGTGATTTGGTGATTCACGCATATGATTTTTAGAGATACGATGTATACGTGTAACCAAAATCGAACCCGCGACAATACTTTGAAAATACGTATGATTTTATAATTCCAAAAAAAAATGAGCACGGTTACTATTCACTACCTCAGTGATTTTCATACTAGAAAACGTTTAGAGATTTGATTTTACTTTTGTGGGTGGAACGATAATTGTTAGTAGTATGTTAAGTATAAACTTATTTGCATGAAAAATAGAAGGAATACTAAGTCATGTATTTTCGGTCAAAGAAAAATATAGATATATTTTACTTTTCATAATAAAAGTATTCATAAGTATAGCACTTAAGTACTTAGAATTGGTAAAATATTTATGTGTGTAGTAATAACCATGAATATGTTATTAAAAGACTCATTTAGTAATTTACAATTAATTCTTAGTATATTAATGTTAAAGGAATTAAATAAACAATTTTTAGTATACGTATAAATTCTATTTAAGAAAAGAAACGAGAAAACCTGATATAGTAGAATTTTATAAAATAATATTAAAATAACTTAATTAGGCGCTCATACTTTCCTAATGAAGAAAATGATAGTTATATTGGTAAATATAGGTTTCTTACTAAAGAATTAGATAATTTGTTTCTAACTTTAAAATGCCCTTTTTAATAGACATCATGATTTTGATTTAATAAGATTTATTATAGATGTTTAAGTATAGCCGTACTAAATAGTAATATGTCATATAACTTTTCTAATAACGATATAATGGCTTAATTAAGTGCTCACGTCGTTATAACTAAAACAATAGTTAATAACATACCAATGAATATAATATTCATTTTAAATATCTAGGTTATATATTTCTAAACTAAATGTAAAGATAAATAATAGAGTAATTATGTCCTCTCATAACCTAGTTAATTAGATTTATATTTGTTTACAACTGGTTATATAGGCTTAAGTAATCATTTTATTAAAATTAGTTCATATTATTTATATATGTGTCACTTAGTTTTTCCTAAAGAATAAACTAAGGAAATTAGTGTTCATGTTCTTTAATAATAATGTTAGTTTGTATATTGTTTTGTATATAGCCTTCTTAATAAAATATAGGACATGTACTTTCTAATAAAAATAAAATATAATTGTTTGTATATTGTCTTTTACATAAAAGTTCATTAAAGCATATATCATAACTTTCCATAAATAGGTGTTTAATAATAATGATCTTTTCACATAAAACCTATTTAGACTTATATCTTAATTTATCATAAGTGATAGGTTTAACAATGAATTATATGCTCCATAATGCTTCTAAAATTAATAACGTGATTAGTAGCCCATTAACCTTAGATATATAACTTATATCTATTCTAAAAGGTTCAATATCGTTATAACGTGTTTTATCGTCTTATAAACCCTTAATCTTAGACATATCACATATGACGTTTTATAAAAGATTAATTTGGTGAACCTAATATTTGTATATTAAGACATTTATAAGCTCATGTCTTATTTTATAAAGTATAGATCACATGTTTGAAAAGAATACCTTTTTATTATAACCCTTGCGTGTAATGTTTTTGACAAGCGAACGCTCTTTTCGTTAGGCTTTCTTTTAGCTTTACGTATGGTGAATGTTGTATGTTATTGAATGGTGTTTGCTCTTCTTGTTTGTTTGTGTGATATTCAGTGGTTGATCTAGTAGTTAAGAATCAAGATCTATTCCGATCCGTGGAAGAACCTCAAGTTTTCAATAAGCAAGGCAAGTGGACTTCTCCCTTTGCATATTCTGTTTGATCCCAAACAATACATTTAATAAAGTTTATTCTTTTGGATATATATGCATAATTTGATGGGTTGCCTATTTAGATAACCTTTCCAACCTTATTCCTTGATCAAACCTGGGAATTATACTTTACATTCGTAGCTATGCTATTGCTACAACTTAACTTTATGCAGTCACTCCTGTTTATGATATTAATGTTCCAAATGGTAAGTTTACTTCATTGTTGTTAACCCGATGGTTAAACAAGATTATTGCATATTAATTGGAACATGGAGTGACCACCCGGGAAAACAGTGCTACCATGAGAACTATCATGGCTCTGGTCTTGGCTAAATAACTAGGGAAGTCTTATGTTGGGTGTTGGTCGTGGTCGACCGGAACGGGGGCATCTGGCAAGCTCTTATAGTTCCGGCTCAGGCAGATTGGACACGGGCGTAGTTCCCAAAGCTTTACCCTGTAGTCCAGACTATAAGTTGGTTACGGTAGGTGTGCCTTATGCAGTTTGACCATTTCCAACATTTACGTAATGAGGACTCTAGGGAGAAGCCTCGTAGTGAGACCCTGGCCATTCACCTCGGAAGTGAATACGGGTCTAGCTAACCCGGGCAAAAAGGGAATCACGACTCATGGGTAAAGATGCGCCACCTCTGCAGAGTGTAAAACTGATATATCAGCCGTGCTCCCGGTTATGAGCAGCATGGACTCCTCACATGATAATTGAACTTGAAGATGGAAATAAATCGGGATCCGATTATCTACCAATGGTTTGCTTAAGTGGTTTCACTTAAGTGTTTTTGAAATACTCTTGTACCTTTGTTTAATGGGAATACTTAGGATTCACACTTATTAGTAAAACAGGTGTTGTTAAAAAATGTTGACCAACTAAAATGCTTACTGCTCAACCTTAGCCTCACCTTGTTAGCTTGCATTAGTTTTTCCCCCACTTGCTGAACCCCGACCATAAGTGAGCTCACCCTTGCTTAATTTTGATCAGAAGTTGCAGATGAAGATATGATGCTGAACTCCAGGGATGCTAGTCTAGTGATACCCCCGGTCATCTTCCTGTGGATGGATGTCCTTGTTTTGTTGTACTTTGATGAATAAAGGTTAAGACATTATGTCTGTTCAAAGTGTAATATGTTAATGTAATCGTTATTTACGCTTTTATGCATTGTTCTTTTGATATATTACACTTGTGACGTCAACATATGTGTGGAAATAGATCCTGGCACACATATGCTATGCACCCGGCTCTGCCCCTTAGAACCGGGTGTGACACCAAGGCGAGCCACTTCTTGCTTTAATTGTTCATTTTCCTTTGCAACCTCATTCGAACATGTCTCTACAACAATATTCTCAACAACGACTTGGTTGCAGGGGTTAGAATCATCAATTAAATCAAAGCAGGAAGTAGAAGCATGTTTCTTAATTATTTCAGGTATTTCAACTAAAGATGCTACTGGGGTGCTACCAATGTTTTCTAGCTTAGTAGTTAGCTCATTATTATGTATGCTAAGAATTTCCATTTTCTCTAGCAAATTTTCAATAGCTTCATGGGAGCTAGCTAACTTAGCCTTAAGTTTTTCATTCTTTTTAATAAGGCTATCATTGGTAGCAGTGGATGGAGCACTAGATTCTAATAGCTCAATTTTAGTTGATAGCTCACTATTTAAGTTTGCAAAAGTTTCAAATTTTTTTAGCAAACCTTTGTAATCATTTTGAGAGCTAACCAACTTATTTTTCAAAGTTTTAAGTTGAGCTTTTTGCTTAGTGCAAACATCCTGGAAAAAATTTATGGCTTCCGCAAGCTCATCTACGGAGGGCTTTCCCTCACCTTCTTCATCACTACTACTTTCCTCACTAGAGGATGGAATGCTTTTGTTACCTCTTGCCATAAGGCATTTGTGTGATGACTGTGATGAGCGTGATGAGGACCAGTGGCTGCGCGTCCTTGGAGGTTCATCTTCACTTGAAGAGTCATCCCAAGTTCTAACACTTGTTAGCGCCTTGCCTTTGCTCCTCTCCTTTTTGGGTTTGGCCATATTTGGACAGTTTTCCCTGAAGTGGCCCTTCTCCCCACATGCGAAGCATCCTCTCTTCCTTTGCTTTTTCCTGTCAATGTTAAAGAGAAGATCCTTGACCTGCAGGGGCACACCCATTAGATTAATCTTGCAGATCATCCTCATTACCTTTCCGATGTGTCGGATTATTTCTTCGTCCTTGGAGGATGATGTGCATGGTTGATTATCTTCATCATCATCACTTTCTTCTTCTCCTCTTCTTCGCTTGAGGAACTTAGAGTGGGAGCCTTCTTTTTGCCCTTCCTTTCATCACATGCAAAAGCATATGGCTTTGAGGAAGTTGGCTCCTCTCTCCGACACATTTTTTGCGACATCTCAAAAGCCGCGATTTTCCCAATCACAATGGTCGGGGTCATGTTGTGAAGGATGGTGATGGTGCTCCCATATCTTTGTTGTGGTAGTAGGGAGATAATCTTCCTCACAATGTCCGCATCACCTAGCTTATTAATGCCAATAGAATTGAGCTCATTGATAATTAGATTCAAACGAGAATACATGTCTCTAACAAGCTCGTCATCTTTCATAGCAAAAGAATTATACTCATTTAAGACTAGGCAATATTTTTGCTCACGGACATTGGATGTGCCGTCATGGAGCTCATGCAATTCTAGCCAAATCTCATTAGCAGTTTTCAAGGTAAATACTTGATTAAAAATATCCATGGTAAGAGATTCATACAAGCAATTTTTGGCTCTAGCATTTAAATGAATTTCTTTTTCTTCACTCGTGGTGGGTTTCTCGGGATTCTTGAGGGGTTTCATCCCGTCACGAGTGACTCTCCAAACACCTAGATCAACGGCCTCTAGGTAACAAGCCATTCTAGCACTATAATATGGGAAGTTAGTGCCGTCGAAGTGTGGTGGCCTATGGGTATCCATCCCTTCCTCTAAAAAGCATCGGCTCTTTTAGCGATGAAGATAAAGCGTTTCAAATGAGCCAAACCGGGCTTTGATACCACTTGTAGGAAACAGGTGACGCCTAAGAGGGGGGTGAATTAGGACTTCTAAAACTTTTACTTAACTAGGCCACAATTAAATCCCTAGAGCAAAACCTATGCAAATAATCAAACTAGAAAGTGCAAACTAGGTTTTGTCTAAGTGTTGCTATCTCTACCGCAAAGGCTAAGTTTCAATCTATACTAAATAAATATGAATACAAGATTGAAACTTAAATGCTTAATGTAAATGCAGAAACTTAAAGAGCAAAGTAGAGAAGCAAACTCTCGTGGATGACGCCAGTATTTTTACCGAGGTATCCGGAAGCACGCAAGGTCCCGACTAATCCTCGTTGGTGCCCCTACGCAAAGGGAAGCCCACGCGAGGGCCAAGCACCACGGTCGAGTAACTCCGTAGAGAGCCACGGGCCTTCTCCACGCGCAAGTGGTGCTCCGCTTCCGGCTCCTCTCGGACGCTCCCCGCCGTCTCCACTATCGAGCTTCCGGCCGAAACACCGCGGGCCTCGTTCCCTCCGGTACACGGTGGCGGCCGTGACACAAACGTGGTTGTCACGGTCTCGCAAGACTCTCGCCCCACTTGGTACAATTACAACGGCTAGCGTAAGAGCCGAGGGGTTGTGTGGTTTTACAAAACTCACTCAACTAACTTGGGTTCACCTAGAGCAAGCGCTAAAGCGGTCTAACTAACCTAAGCACTTCGCAAAGCACCTACGCTAATCACCGAGTGATTCTATTAAGCACTTGGGTGTTTGAGCTCTTGGAAATATGCACTATATGCCTTGGTATGTTGCTTGGGCTCCCACACTTGAGAATTGCCGGTTGGGGTGGTATTTATAGCCTCCAATCCCCAAACTAGCCGTTGGACAGAAAGCAGCAACTTTCTGTCGTCGGGTGCACCGGACAGTCCGGTGCACCACCGGACAGCCACTATGCAGTGTCCGGTGCACGCCACGTCAGCCGACCGTTGGCACCTGTAGCAGTCGACCGTTGGATCCGACCGTTGTCGTCTGTCCGGTGCACACCGGACAGTCCGGTGCCGACTGTTCGGTGCTCTACCGGATAGACCGGTGCTACAGCCAGGGAGCGCCTGTCTGTGGCCTCTCTGCGCAGACTGTCCGGTTGTCCATCGGACAGTCCGGTGCACACCGGACAGCACTGTCCGGTGCGCCACCAGGCGCTGGCTGGCAGCCCGCATCTTGGATTCCTTCGCTGATTTCTTGGGGCTTCTTTTGTTCTTGAGTATTGGACTCCTATGCATCTTTTTATGTCTTCTTTTGAGGTGTTGCATCCTCATTGCCTTGGTCCAATTCTCTTTGCATCCTATGAACTATAATTATAAACACTAGCAACCATATTAGTACACAGGTTCGTTGTGTTGATCATCAAACACCAAAACTCAATTAGCCAAAAGGCCTGGGGTCCATTTTCCTTACAGGACCCAAGACTATTTGGGTACCTAAGAACAAGGCCTACATTTGTTTTGTAGGTTTATGCATCCGGTGGTTCAAGTTGGATAATCGATAGCGGGTGCACAAATCACATGATAGGGGAGAAAAGGATGTTCTCCTCCTATGACAAAAATGATGATCCCCAAAGAACTATCACATTCGAGGATGGAAATCAAGGTTTGGTCAAAGGTTTGGGTAAAATAGCTATATCTCCTAACCATTCTATTTCCAATGTTTTTTCTTATAGATTCTTTAGATTACAATTTGCTTTATGTTTCTCAATTATGCAAAATGGGCTACAACTGTCTTTTTACTGATATAGGTGTTACTGTCTTTAGAACATGTGATGATTCAATAGCCTTTAAGGGAGTGCTAGATGGTTAGCTATACTTAGTTGATTTTAATGATAATCAAGCTGAACTAGACACTTGTTTAATTGTTAAGACTAATATGGGTTGGCTCTGGCATCGCCGACTTGCCCATGTTGGAATGAAGAATCTTCACAAGCTTCTAAAGGGAGAGCACATTTTGGGACTAACAAATGTTCATTTTGAGAAAGACAGGGTTTGTAGCGCATGCCAAGCAGGGAAGCAAGTTGGCACTCATCATCCACACAAGAACATCATGATGACTAATAGGCCACTTGAGCTACTCCACATGGACATATTCGGCCCGATAGCATACATAAGCATCGGCGGGAGTAAGTACTGTCTAGTTATTGTGGATGATTATTCTCGCTTCACTTGGGTATTCTTTTTGCAGGAAAAATCTCAAACCCAAGAGACTTTAAAGAGATTCTTAAGACGGGCTCAAAATGAGTTCGGGTTGAGAATCAAGAAGATAAGAAGCGACAATGGAACAAAGTTCAAGAACTCACAAATTGAAGGTTTTCTTGAGGAGGAGAGCATCAAGCATGAATTCTCTTCTCCCTACACACCGCAACAAAATGGTGTAGTGGAGAGGAAGAATAAAACTCTATTGGACATGGCAAGAACCATGCTTGATGAGTACAAGACACCGAACCGGTTCTAGGTTGAGGCGATTAACACCGCCTACTACTCTATCAACCAGTTATATCTCCACTGAATCCTTAAGAAGGCATCTTATGAACTCCTCACTGGTAAAAAGCCCAATGTTTCATATTTTAGAGTCTTTGGGAGCAAATGTTTTATTCTTATTAAAAGAGGTAGAAGCTCAAAATTTGCTCCTAAAGCAGTAGAATGCTTTTTATTAGGTTATGACTCAAACACAAGGGCATATAGAGTCTTCAACAAATCAACTGGATTAGTTGAAGTTTCTTGTGACATTGTGTTTGATGAGACTAATGGCTCCCAAGTGGAGCAAGTTGATCTTGATGAACTAGATGATGAAGAGGCTCCATGCGTTGCACTAAGGAACATATCCATTGGGATGTGTGTCCTAAAGAATCCAAGAGCCCACACAAGCACAAGATCAACCATCATCTTCCATGCAAGCATCTCCACCAACTCAAGATGAGGATCAAGCTCAAGAAGATGTAGATGAATATCAAGATGATGAGCCACCTCAAGAGGAGGACATTGATCAAGGGGGAGATGAAGACAATGATGACAAGGAAGATGATCAAGAAATCAGGGATCAAAGACAACCACACCCAAGTGTCCATCAAGCAATTCAAAGAGATCACCCCGTCAACTCCATTCTTGGTGATATTCACAAGGGGGTAACCACTAGATCTCGAGTTGCACATTTCTGTGAACATTACTCTTTTGTGTCTTCTATTGTGCCATACAGGATAGAGGATGCATTAAGAGATCCAGATTGAGTGGTGGCAATGCAAGAGGAGCTCAACAACTTCACGAGGAATGAGGTATGGCATTTAGTTCCACGTCCTAATCAAAATGTTGTAGGTACCAAGTGGGTTTTCCGCAACAAGCAAGATGAGCATGGTGTGGTGAAAAGGAACAAAGCCCTACTTGTGGCCAAAGTTTATTCACAAGTTGAAGGTTTGGATTTTGATGAAACCTATGCACCTGTAGCTAGGCTTGAGTCAATTCGCATATTACTTGCCTATGCTACTTACCATGGCTTCAAGCTTTATCAAATTAACGTGAAGAGTGCCTTCCTCAATGGACCTATCAAGGAAGAGGTCTATGTTGAGCAACCTCCCGGCTTTGAAGATAGTGAGTATCCTAACCATGTGTATAAACTCCCAAAGGCGCTTTATGGGCTCAAGTAAGCCCCAAAAGCATGGTATGAATGCCTAAGAAATTTCCTTATCACTAATGCTTCAAAGTCGGTAAAGTCGATCCTACTCTCTTCACTAAAACTGTTGCAAAAGACTTGTTTATATGCTAAATTTATGTTGATAATATTATATTTGGGTCTACTAACAAGTCAACTTGTGAAGAGTTAAGTAGGATAATGATATAGAAATTCGAGATGTCTATTATGGGGGAGTTGAAGTATTTCCTTGGATTTCAAATCAAGCAACTCCAAGAGGGCACCTTAATCAGCCAAACCAAGTACACCCAAGACATACTTAAGAAGTTTGGGATGAAGAATGGCAAACCCATCAAGACACCCATGGGAACCAATGGGCATCTCGACCTCGACACAAGAGGTAAATCCGTAGATCAAAAGGTATACCGGTCGATGATAGGATCTTTACTCTATTTATGTGCTTCACGACCGGATATTATGCTTTCAGTATGCATGTGTGCAAGGTTCCAGGCAAATCCTAAGGAAGTTCACCTTAGGGCCATGAAAAGAATCATGAGGTACTTAGTTTACACTCATAAGTTTGGGCTTTGGTACCCCAAGGGATCTACCTTTGATCTAATTGGGTATTCCGATGCTGATTATACCGGATGTAAAATAGATAGAAAGAGCACATCAGAGACTTGTCAGTTTCTGGGAAGATCCCTGGTGTCATGGGCTTCAAAGAAACAAAACTTTGTAGCTCTTTCCACAGCTGAAGCCGAGTATTTTGTCGCAGGATGTGCACAATTACTTTGGATGAGGCAAACACTTAGGGACTATGGCTACAAATTAAGCAAAGTCCCTCTCCTATGTGGTAATGAGAGCGCAATCCGCATGGCGGTTAATCCCGTTGAACACAGCCGCACTAAGCACATAGACATCTGGTATCACTTTCTGAGAGATCACCAACAAAAGGGGATATTGAAATTGCTTATGTAAGCACCCACAACCAATTAGCCGATATCTTTACCAAGCCACTAGATGAGAAAACTTTTAGCAAACTTAGGAATGAGCTAAATATACTTGATTCTCGGAACTTTGATTGAAACAATTGCACACATAGCTCATGTATATACCTTTGATCGTGTCCCTTTCACTTGGTACAATGCATATTTCTTATTCTTCTTGTGCCAAGGCTAAGAGTAATGTGCTTTCAAGTATATTTATATCCTTAGTCTTAGATTGAAAGGGAAATAGAGTATACGGCAAAGACAAGGCTTCTACTCCAACTCTAACGGTATCATTTACCCTTTGCCGTTACTCCTCGACTCTCATTGGTATGACCCTTCATTCATATTTACTTCACAATTTGGGAGAAAGTGTTAAAGGCCTCTCAAGTTCTCCATTTTGGCGCTTCATGCCAAAGGGGGAGAAAGTATTAAGCCCAAAGCAATAGGACCGCACCACCAATTCAAAAATTTTACAAATGTTTATTTCAATTGGTATTTGAGGGAGCCTCAAAATGAATTTTCAAATTGGTGTCTTAAAAGTCAATTTTCAATTGGAATCTCATTAGTATGAAAAAAATTCAATTGGTTTTTGATATTCATTTCAAAAAGGGAAAATCGTTTCAAAAACCCTCTTGAAAGCTAAGGGGAGAATTCATTCAGGGGGAGCTTTTACTTAGTCAAAGGAAAAGCATTTGAAACAGGGGGAGGAATTTCAAATCTTAAAAATGCTCCTTGAAATTGTATTCTTATACATTTGTCTATTTGCAAAACAATTTGAAAAGACTTTTCTCAAAAGATCTGCAAAAACAATCTAAGTGGTGCAAATGTGGTCCAAAATGTTAAATGTATCAAATCAAACTTATCATGCTTAGAAATGCTTTCATTTCAAAATAACTTATGCACATTTGTCAAAATGCAAACTAGTTACATTTCTACACTTTGTATTTGCTTTGGTTTGTGTTGGCATCAATCACCAAAAAGGGGGAGATTGAAAGGGAAATAGTCTCAACATTTCCTATAATCGATTTTGGTGTTTGACGACCATCACAAACCTTGTGGACTAACCAATTTGCCTAGTTGATCATTTCACAGGTGCATAAGTTCATCTACAACTATTCTAAATCAAATGTCCAGAATACCGTAGATTATTCCAGACAGGAGAAGCTTTTTGGAAAGACTCCTAAGCGCGGACTGTCTGGGCCCTTGCGACGGACCGTCCGTGACATCAGGGTGACCCTCGGATAGGAACACTGCAAAAACACAAGGTTACACTACGGACCGTTCGATGGAGAAGCGAGCACCGTCCGAGACCAAGCGCGGACCGTCCGGCCTCAGGCGCGGACCATCCGGTCGTTGAAAATCATCCGACCTCAGGTGACGGGTTCGGTAAAATGTATTTTTAGCGTCCTCGCGGACCGTCTGGGGTGCACGACCGGACCATTCGCGACTGCTTTATCTGACATCTGACGACACATTAAATGCTCTATAGCCGTTGATATAGCCGTTACTGCTGACCGTTGTGATTTCAGCCGTTGATGTGCAGGGGCGGACCGTCTGGACTAGGGGCGCGGACCATCTGCGGTAGACAAGAAAGGAGCCATGGCTAGGAAGTGGTTGGAGGCTATAAATACAACCCCAACCACTTCCATTCACTTCATCCAAGCACTCCAATCCTTCACATTCAATACAAGAGCTAGCAATCCATTCCAAGACACAATCAAAGCTTCCAATCTCTCCAAGTTCCACAATTGAGACAAGTGATCATTAGTGATTAGTGACTTGAGAGAGAGAGTGATTCGTGTTTCATTTGTTGCTCTTGTTGCTTGGTTTCTTTAATCGTGCTTTATTCATCTTTCTCTAAATTCTCTAAGTGTTTAGTAAAGCTTGCAAGAGACACCTAATTGTGTGGTGATCCTTACGGGGTCTTAGTGACCCGTGAGATTAAGAAAAGCACTCAACCGGTCCGAGTGACCGATTAAGAGAGAGGGAAAGGGTTAAAATAGACCCGGCCTTTGTGGACTCCTCAACGGGGACTAGGTTCTTTGGAACCGAACCTTGGTAAAACAAATCACCATGTTCACTCGTCAATCTTCACTTGATTTGTTTTTCCTCTCTAAAAGTTCCCTTGCTCATATTGATTTGAGTTTGCTCCCAAAGGTCATCTACATTGATTAAGCAACTCTAAGCAAGGAGAACTATCTTCCGCACTTGAATTTAATTCTAACACTAACCCTGTCCTTAGTGCAAGTTTAAGTTTATAAATTTCAGGTTTTGCCTATTTAACCCCCCTCTAGGTGACTTTTAATGCCGACTAGGCGGCCTGTCCCGACACGCGCCGGTCCACCTCGGGCTATGTCGTGTTCCTTGGGGACAACCTCGTCTCCTAGTTGTCCAAGCACTAGCCGGTTGTCTCCCGCTCCAGCGCCAAGGTCGAGTACCGCACCATGGCAAACGGCGTGGCTGAGGCGGTCTGACTCCGCCAGCTTCTCCAAGAGCTCCATAGTCCGCTGGCCATGAGCACCCTGGTCTTTTGCGACAACGTCAGCATCGTCTACCTCTCCACCAACCCCGTCCAGCACCAGCACACGAAGCATGTCGAGATCAATCTTCACTTCGTCTGTGAATGAGTAGCCTGTGGAGTTGTTCGCCTTCTTCACGTCCCGACCACCTCCCAGTTCGCTGACGTCTTCACCAAAGGGCTTCCGTCGATGGTGTTTGCGGAGTTTCGGTCCAGTCTCAACATGTGCAGTGGCTAGAGCTTCGACTGCGGGGGGGGGGGGGGGGTATTAGAGTGTTATGTATATGGGCCTGGCCCATTAGGGTTATATGTGTGTTGTACCCCTGTAGCTAGGGATTCTGTGTGTTGACCTCTCTCTCCTGCAATATATGCTTCGCTGGAGATGGGCTTAGCAATTCATTGGAGAGGTGCTTCGAGGCTTTACTGGGGTAGTGGGGTGAAGTGCATGTCCTTGTTAACTTAACAGAAAAAAGGAAATAAGCCCAGGCATTGCAACAACATTGCTTGAACTGAAATCTCAGTCATTTGTTAACATGTTGCTCCAGTTAGGGCTAGTTTGGGAGCCACAAAACCGAAGGGGATAGGATGGGCTAAAATCCCCTCCTTATTCAATTTTGAATAAGAAGAGGATTTTAGCCCCTCTAATCCCCTCCATTTTTTGGATTCACAACTAGCCTTTAGCATTTTTGTTCTTCTGGGCCCTGCTTGCTAGGCAGGGGCAACCAAGTCCGTGTGAGCGGCCTAGTTGTTGCCTCCATTCTTCCCAGTCAGACTATCCTTAGAACATAGTCCATATACCATAGGCCACTAGTTTACCTCTATTCCCTCATACTCTCGTTTACCTCTGTTACATCGCATCGAAAGCTGGGGAGTGTTGACTCTGTTGGTGATCTCGCTTTCGCTTCTGCCCTCTGTCAGAACATATAATATGAACCAAGTAGATATGTCTTTTTGCCAATAACAATACTCGCTCATTAGTATTGAACTATGATCATTTAGGAGGAGTATGTTTTCAACTTTGTTTGTCAATTCGAGAGTAGAGTGATCTATGTCAACCAAGAGCAGAACTCTCTGTTTCCAGCACATGCTTTCTTTCAATCGAGAAGAAGACTATTTCAAATTTCTCACTATTCGCGCTGCTATCTACTATCTAGCTATCTACCTTGGATACTCAACCCTCTTCTTCACTCCACTACTTCAACATAAATGGGTCCATCATCTGCTACCCATGAGTAGTAACGTTACAAATCTACCACTGATCCCAAGGGCAAGTATGAAAAGGAGAGTCAAGTAAGGTTGGATTGGTATGTCCAATTCGAGTAAGCCTTTGATGCCATGCGCACATAGCTTCTTGCATGCCTGATGGCAGGATAGGACAGATCTCCCAACCTGGAGTATATTCCTAGCCCTATAACTTAGCTTAAGATCTTAGTATTTCAAGTCCGCCGGTATGGGACCGACCTGGCCTCTAAGATATAAGATCCACCCACACCCAAACCTAGAAAAGAGGCATGCTCTAGTCAAACTCCATACCAAAAGAGAAGAGAACCCTTTCTGTTGGAATAAAGAGAAAAGGGTCTAGGCTATGCACTTATAAACACCCAAAATCCTATTTTGGAATTTATAGAAGTTCTCCAAAAGATTCAAATAAAAATGTCTTCTAACAATAAATTCCTTTCTTCATAAGGTATATTTCCCTAAAGTAAATTGGTAATAATATAAAACGTTTGGTGGTTCGAAGTTTGATCTAAACTTTGGAACTATAATTTAACTTGAATCTCAAAACAATAAATAATTACAGAGTTTTTAATTGATTTACTAGAATTGATCGTTCTTCCTAAAACATATAATTAGAGGTACTCTTTGAAAAGAATCGGGTTAATCTTACCTCTTGATAGAAAATAAATATCATCCTCTTCTACATGAAACAAGTAATGAAAACTCATTTTTGAAATGACCTTTAACTCGAACCCTTTCATAATAACAATGTTTATGCATTGCATATTTTCAAAAAAGGATAAAATAATGAATAAATAAAATAGAATTTTGCATCATGCTGAGTTTTGTTTATTGCGTCTATGTTTGAATTTAAAATTTTAACTAAGAATTACATTTGAATTTGAAAAAGGAAACAGAAATAGGAAAAGGATAGACCAAACTGACTTGGGCCAAAATCCTCATCTCGGCCATAGTCCTGTCACCGCGTCGCGCGACACACACACCCGCTTCCAGCCCACTTTCACTTTGCCCACCGCCAGTCCAAGTTGGGCCTCCCGACGCCGACAGGTGGGGCTAGGATGTCAGCCCCACATATCACACGCCTAGGTATGTACTTGGTCGTTGAACGTGTGTCTCACAGAGCAAACTCATTGTGCCCCCACCCCGCAGGCCATCAGAACTCCGACTGAAGGGCCCTGTCCGTCCGTGTCGCGCGCGTGCACTTGCCCCCGCTTTGTGCTACTCCCAGTGGACCCCGTTGGCCAGGACCGTTCTTCTAGCTTGAGTTGGTTTGTGCTATGCCGTAGAGTTCACAACAAACTTGTTGCCATATGGGTACTCCTCGCGAAGATTTGTTTCACCTTGGGATATATAAATCGGAGCCATGCGCCATGACCATCTCATCATCCACCCCGTAGCCACGCCGCCAAGCACCGACGCCGCTATGCCATTGTCGTGCAAGTCATGGAGCTGTTGTCGCGATTTTTAACAACCACAGGAAGAACGTCGTCTACATGTCGCCTGGGTGGTTCCGCGGGGAGTATGGATCCTACCTGTAGTTCCCTGGAGCGCAGATGAGGTCTCATCCATGGGGAATTACTCATCGGCATTCAAGATTCATCACCGACCACTCTCCACCGTGGTCGGCATCCACTGCTACTCCAAACACTTGGTAAGACCCTCTAATGCTTTCACCTTTTCTTAATCTTCGAATAGCACCGTTTAAGCTTGGGTTTGGGACACTAGAGCACCGGACTATGGGTCTCTGGCAGGGTCTCCGCGGTGGATGTGAGCGGCGCCGCCGCGAGCGTATCCTGGCGAGAGGGAAAGAGAGAGGTGGAGCTCTAGTCATTGATCTCAAATGTGGCGTTCAGGATTAAAACTGAAATACCCTTTCGTTCCAAGCCATTGGATTGTGATCGTGCGCGTGCTAGATTAGATCGCGGTATTTTAAACTCGGAGCCGTTAGATCGGGATCGGACGATCCTGTGCACAAACCGATTCGTGGGCGGCAGGATCTAATATGTGTCGTGGATCTGTGATGCAATGGGTGTCGCGGCATACCGCTTCGGGATCTATTTCTAGCCATAGATTTGCGATCAGGTGGCCCAAAAGTAGTCACGCCACTTTTGATAGAGCCCCTGCAGTTTTTAAGAAACAACCCGCAGTCCACTCATGCACATAGAACCTTACATAGTCCTATTTTTAATAGAATAGCCCCTGCTTTTCTAGGGAATTGTAGTCGTCGTCCAGGGACTTTTGTAATTCATATAATAAATCTGGAAACGATTTCTAGTCGAAAAATAAATATAAAAAATAGAAATTTCATATCTTGTCTGTTTTAATTCTGATTTTAGTGCATCTCAAACCTACGATCTCATAGCGACGCATAGAATATTATTACACAATTTATTTTGATGTTTGGTGTAATGTTATTTTTACTTATTTTTGTCTATATATATTGCTACGACTAGAAGCGAGGTTACGAGGAACTTGAAGATCAATCAGAGAAGTACCTAAAGTTGCAAGTAAAAGGCAAGTTGTGTCCTTGATCACCTTCTTGACTTAATAATATTCCTATTTCTGATAATCACTGTGACATGCTTAGGTTAACTTGATGGGATATAATAGGTTACCTAGTTTTGTTTACCCCACATCTTGCATATAAATGAATTATGGGGTAGTCTTGCTATTGCTTTACATGATATTTGGGTTAATACTACTTATAAATCATGCTCATGTTCCATTATTATTTATTATTGTTGGCTTTATTATGATACATGATAAAAATATATTGTTTAATTGGAATATGAAGCGACCATCCAAGACAACAGTGCAACCACAAGAACTATAGGGCTCTGATCTTGGCCAATTAATTAGGAAAGCTAGTATGATATAATCTTTTCCCAAAAGGGATAAGCGGCTAGGCGTCGCTGCAGAGCATAGTGCTAGCTGTAATTACTGCGATGGGGTTACACACTGTGGAAAAAGGCTTATGCTGAAAAAAGGCTTATGCTTTCTTCGTCCTGAAACCGTAGCGGTTTTCTCATGCTAGTGAAACTTTGTAAATGCCTCGTATCATTTCTATGCCACCACACCTTTTAGTAGTGTGGTATTGTGCTGGCCGGCACACGCGTGATTGCATGCAAACTTCTCTGAACTTTTACGTGATTTGTGGGTAGAATCATGGCCGATCAGACCATCACAAACATTCCTACAGGTTGCACACAAGCACTCGTGGACCAAGCCTATTATTAGGGCGTCTGCAATGGTCCTAGCTAGATGGTAGTTAGGAAGCCTCAATATCATTCTTATAGCTGATACTAATAGATAATGCTATACTATGCTGTCTACTTTCTCGGTCCTAAATTAAAATTCGTTTTAAATAATTAATACTACCTCCATTCATAAATATACGCCAACGTTGACTTTTTTGAAAACTTTGACCACTCATTCAAATATTTATTCAAAAATATAAATTTTTTAATGAAGCATATACTACCTTAAAAATAAAACAAATCACAATAAAATAAATGATAACTCATTATTTTTTTAATAAGACGAGTAGTTAAAGTTTTTTTTAAAAAAAATCAACAGTGTCATATATTTATGAATTAAGGGAGTAGATTCATACAATATTTAATATATATATATATATATATCTAAATTTATCATTATTTAGTTGAATATAGATATAAAAATTAAGAGATAAAACGAACAAAGAGAGTATTTATTAACTAGCTTTTTGTGTCTCGTTGCGCGTGTGACGAACGAGATGGGAGACGAGCGATGATTTGTGCCTCGTCTCGCGAGGTTAAACACTAGCTTAGATATTTTTTGACTTGTTTTCACATAGGACTTAGGCTCTCTCCAACAAGAAACGCTAAAGCGTTCAGTACGCTATATTTAGCGTGTGGCTTCGTCCCCAACATCTCCAACAAGCACATGTATAGCGTTCGCTAAAATTTAGCGGAGCCCCAGCGTCCGCCAAATCTAGCATCTCCTCTTCGTCCGCTATTCTGTCAGCTCTTGTACGGGAAGCCGTCTGCTACCATCATAGCCCCGATAAAAAACAAACAATGCCGTAGCATAGCGCCAATAAAAAACAAACAATACCAGGAACGTCTCCGCTGACCAGTAAAAAAAACTGAAAAATAGAACTAAAAGATCTTCTGTGGACATATGTGAGAACGACCATTTCATATATTCGACATCTTTTAGTTGTACACAAATATTTTACTATGTATTCTACAATAATTTGTAATTTGTTGCAAAAATACGATTGTAGTAAATTATGTTAATACGGTTGCCAAAATATATACGATGAGATATAGAACAAATATTGTAGTTTATGGATTCTGTTAACTCTGTAGATATAGATGTAACACCACAAAATCCATCAACTAAAAATAATAAAATTGGTAAAATATGATAATCATAATTTTACTTTTAAGTGTTTAATTAGTTATTTGCATGTTGATCATTTTTCTTTTATGCGCTTGATTGATTATCGGAGGATTGTTGTTAATTCCTTTTTAAAAAGAAATCTTAGTAATTAAACAATAATTAAGAAGTATAGTAATTATTAGTCTAAAAATGAGTATTTCATTTATAAATATTTTTGGTGAATTTTTAAGAATTTTTGAACTCTTTAAATAAGCATTCGAAATTAAAAAAAAACCCCACCCAGCCAAACGGCCCACCAGGGCCCATTTCCCATCCCCTAACCTAACACACGCACACGCGCGCGCCCTGGCTACTTCTTCCAGCCAGCCGCCGCCGCCTCCCTCACTTCCCTCTCTCTTCTCTCTTCTCTCCCTCCCACTCTCTCTCTCCTCTCACCGCTCCCTGCTCTCTCGCGCGAGCGCGCTCGCCTGCGCGCGAGCCAAGCCCGCCTAGCCGCGCGAGCGCCCTCTGCAGCCGCCGAGCGCCCAGCCGCCGAGCCCGACACGCTCCCGCGTCGCGCGCTTCGCACGCCCGCCAGCCGCCACGCGAGCAGCCCGGCCCCACCGCGCGACGCCGTGGCACCGCGTGCGCACCCAGGCGCACCGCCCTGCACGCGAGCCGAGCCGCTGCCCGTCGAGCGTGCCCACGCCGCGATCCCAACCGCGCGACGCCTGCTCACCCCGCCGAAGCCGACCGAGCCCTGCGTGACCCGAGAAGCTGAATCATGAGCTTCTCTCAAAATAAGTTAGCGTAAGTGCTCAATTTCCGGTACACAGATTCTCTTCTTAAACCATATTATGCCTTGTTCATCTTCCGTGAAATCTGGGGCTTTACCCAAACTAATCAAAGTTTTAATTTCCTTAATCTTCTCATCGGACTCTTGTCCTTTACGGATCTCTTCTTCCAAAGTAGATTCGACCTCCATCACTGTTGTTTCTACATTATTGAGAAATCCAAGGTTGAGTCGTTCCATTTCCCAGCACAATTCTTGTGACATCAAATGAGTAGTGACGTTGTTCACTTGACCCTTACGGCTCAAAGCATCAGCTACTACATTTGCCTTTCCGGGGTGATATTGTATTTCCAAATCATAATCTTTAATCAACTCAAGCCATCTTCTCTGTCTGAGGTTGAGTTCCTTCTGAGTGAATATATATTTCAAGCTTTTGTGATCCGTGAAGATTTTGCACTTGTTTCCAATCGTATAGTGCCTCCAAATCTTCAAAGCATGCACTACGGCAGCTAGTTCTAAATCATGCGTAGGATAATTCTTTTCATGCCTTCTCAACTGTCTTGAAGCATAAGCAATCACCTTTCCTTCTTGCATTAGCACACATCCAAGTCCAAGGTGTGATGCATCGCAATACACATCAAATCCCTTGTGGATGTCTGGCATTACCAGTATTGGTGCAGTGGTTAACCTCTTCTTGAGTTCCTCAAAACAATTCTGACAAGCTTCATCCCATTTGAACTCTTTGCCTTTCTCCAGTAGAGAGGTAAGAGGCTTCACTAACTTGGAAAAACCTTCAATAAATCTTCTATAGTATCCTGCTAATCCAAGAAAACTTCTGATCTTGGACGCATCTGTGGGTTGCTTCCAATTTAGTATCTCACTTATCTTTCCTGGGTCCACTTTAATTCCACCATCGGTAACAATATGCCCTAAGAAAGCAACTTCCTTAAGCCAAAAATCACACTTCGAGAATTTTGCGTACAGTTGGTTGTCACGAAGCTTTCGTAGGATTAGCCTTAGATGATCTTCATGTGTTTCTTCATTCGGAGAATATATCAGTATGTCGTCAATGAATACGACCACAAACTGATCCAGATATTCCATGAATACTTTATTCATCAAGTTCATAAAGTATGCTGGTGCATTAGTCAGTCCAAATGACATGACCAAAAACTCATATAATCCATATCTCGTCGTGAAGGCTGTCTTCGGTACATCTTCTGCTCGAATCTTTAACTGATGATATCCCGATCTCAGATCTATCTTCGAGAATATCCTAGCTCCCTTCATTTGATCGAATAAATCTTCAATTCGAGGTAGTGGGTATTTATTCTTGATGGTTACTTCATTCAAACTTCTATAATCAACGCACATTCTTCTCGAACCATCCTTCTTGTTCACAAACAGCACTGGGGCTCCCCAAGGGGATGAACTTGGGCGAATAAAACCTTTTTCTAGTAATTCTTCTATTTGTTTCTTTAGTTCTACTAAATCTTTGCCATCCATTCTATAAGGTCTTTTCGAGATAGGTGCGGTCCCGGGTACTAATTCAATAGAAAACTCTATATCACGGTCAGGTGGCATACCTGGTAATTCTTCTGGAAATACGTCTGGGTATTCGCACACTACATTGATATTTTCCAAGGGCCTTTCTTCCAAGTGATTGATCATTGTCTTCCCTTTTTCACCTGTTGACTTGTCTATGTTGACTTGGATTCTTTCACCTTGAGGACTTGTCAACGTAATTGTTCCGTTGGCACACCGTATCACCCCATCACAACTTTTCAACCAGTTGCATCCAAGAATCACATCAATCCCGTTGGATCCTAGGACCACTGGGTCGACTGTAAAATCTATTCCTTGAATCTTGATATTAACATGAGGGCATGAGTGTGTGGCCTTCATGTCACCTCCTGGTGAACTAATGTGTAATATCCTCTTCAGAGGGTACTTAGGTATGTTATGTTTTTCCACAAATGACTCAGTTATAAATGAATGTGATGCTCCAGAGTCAAATAAAACGGATGCAGGTATGGAGTTAACAAGGAACATACCATACACAATGTCGGCATCCTCAGGCACTGATTCCGCAGTGACGTGATTGACCCTTCCTCGGCTCTGGTTCTGCGGAGTCTTGTTCTGAGCAGATCCACGAGCGGGGGTGCTCTGGTCATTTCTCTGAGTGTTGCTCCTTTGGGGTGTTTGCTGGTTGCGCCTTGGGCAATTGTTGGCATAGTGGCCTAGTTCACCGCACTTGAAACAGCCGTTGGGTTGGACAGGTGCGTTGTTTCTGGCCTGAGTGTTGTTGGTGCCACCCTGACAGTTCTGTGAATTTCCACCAGACCTCTGGTTGGTCTGGGGGTTGCTCCTTTGTTGATTCTGACTCTGATTATTTCTCTGGCTTTGCTGTCCAGAGCGTTGCACTTGATAATTATTTCCACCCTGATTTCCAGAGCGGAACTGCGAACCTTGAGCATTATTTGGCCGGGTGTTCCTGCTGGACTGACCTTGGAATTTTCTCTTATGGTCAGATAGCTCCTTCCTTTTGCTTTCTAGGCCAATTGCCTTGTTCAGGAGTGTCTGAAAGTTGGGGAATGTGTGACTCTGAAGTTGATAGTTCAGAGGTCCAATCAACCCTTCCAGGAAACGCTCTTGGTGCTTCTCATCAGTGTCCACTTCCTTAGGGGCATAACGTGAAAGCTGAGTGAAGCGATCACGATACTCACTGACAGACATATTCCCTTGAGTAAGGGAAAGGAACTCCTTCTTCTTCAGCTTCATGATTCCAGAGGGGATGTGGTGAGCGCGGAAGTTCTCCTGAAACTCCTGCCAGGTTATGGTATCAGCGTTGGGATGTGCCGCTGTGAAGGCATCCCACCAATCGGACGCAGCTCCCTCGAGTCTTCCCGAGGCGTACAAGACCTTCTCTCGGTCGTTGCACTGAGTGATGTCCAGCTTCTTCCCAATGACTTTGAGCCAGTCATCGGCATCAAGAGGATCAACCGCATGGGAAAATGTCGGCGGGTGATGACTCATGAAATCCCGGTGTTTATCTCTGGCCGGGGGTGCATACTGCTGCTGCTGGGGTTGCTGATTCTGTTGGTTCTGTTGTAATTGCTGAACCGCAGCAGTAAGTCCTTGCAGAATCTGCATTTGGGCGGCGATGAACTGCTCCATATTGGGATTTGGTGGTGGCGGTGGTGGTGGTGCTTGTTGTCCACGCTGGTTCCGGTTGTTAGGTCCTTGACGTTGGTTCACCATCTGTTTTGTTAGGAAGTGAAGTCCTTAGAAAAGTGAGGAGTAGAAAAGATTCTAGAGGGAAAATAGTTTAAGTTTTACAAATTTTATATGTTCTTATGGCCATCATTCCATAAGACCATAGCACTCAAACAAAGATCCAAATCAAACATTTCAACCAATCACCATCACATGGTTGTTATTTATTAATATAAAAACTTAAGGATAGTTTCATCGTCTAACGCGAAGACTAACTTATTACATCATAGCTCAAAAACTTAAAGCAGCCTAGTGACGGATCCGGGCTCTCCATAGCGCAGCCTCTTGCGGGGAGGAGACAACGCCATGGCGAGAACCTGAGCTTCTGGCGGATTCAGTCCTTGCAGTTGGGCTTCTAGGGCTGCAATCCTGGCGTGGGCATTCTCCAGCTCCAAGTGCACACTGTAGAGGTCCAGAGTGGCACTGTCCAGGTCGGTGTTGAGACCGGCCACGACACCAGCTAGGGTGTTGAGGCGGTCCTCACCAGGCTCACCTGGGACAATGTTGGTCTGGTTCTCTCCACGCAGGCGCTGAGGAAGATGTCTGAACCTTGTGTCCTGCAGCTGCTGCCGGTAGGTGTGGCTAAGCGACCACAGGGTCCGACGGGCAGCGTCGCTGACAGAGGCAGCGTAGGTGGACAGTGGTATCAGGGACTCGTGAGCAGACAGAGTCCTGAATCCCCTGTCACCTGCATCCATCACCCTGACATGGATGCGAGTGATGTAATAGCAAGCCCGGGGAGGCTCGCTCACTCGCCTCGTCTCGTACAGGGGGCGGACGTAGGCTCCTAGCTCGTGCAGCACTGCTTGCAGCAGGTTGGGAAAGTGTCCTGTCTCGAACATTGATGTGTAATGTTCGACAACTGGACCAGTCCCCATGAAGTGGTCCTGCTGGGCGTAGTCAGCTTCCTCGTGGACGTGTTCGTCCTCTCCATCGTCGTCGTCGTCGTCATCCTCGTCGTCGCCGTCTCCGGAGTCATCGGGGTCGTCGCCTCCAAGTGCAGGTGCTTGGAAGGCTGGTGCCGACGATGCTGACGTCGATGACTCAGCTGCGAAGGCCAGGGACTCGGCCAACGGGGTGGGGGTCGGCAGCTGCTCCTCCGAGCTGTCCTCCAGGTTGATCACGTTCTCCACTCGGACGGGAGGGAGATTCGCTGGAGCATCCTCAACTACCACTGGGTAGACCGGGATCTGCCGGGGCTGAGGGGCGTAGTTGGTGTTGACGCGAGTGGTTTGGAGAGTGCGAACCATCTACAAGAGAAGAGTTAACTTAGTTGAATTTCAAAGAGGTAAGACTGATAAAGGAATTTATAGGAATGAAATTAACAAGTTTTGAACAACTAGGCTTTCCATTTCTAACTAATCTAACGACCTAGGGTCAGCATAGCTTTGATACCACTTCTGTCACACCCAGTTCCAGGGGGTAGAACCGAGCGCATACCATATGTGTGCCAGGATCCATTTCCACACATATGTTGACGTCACAAGTGTAATATATCAAAAGACAATGCAATAAAGGCGTAAAGAGAGTATAAAACTTTATTACATCATCTGAAACATTGTGTCTTAAACAAGTATCATATCAAAGTAAAGCGGAAATAAACAACTGGGCAATCTTCCACAGGAAGTTGACCGGCGCATCGTTAGACTTAGAATTCCTCGTCGATAAATTCTCCATCAAAGTCTCCAGCATCACCCTCTGATCAAAATATTAGCAAGGGTGAGCTCACTTATGGTCGGGGCTCAACAAGTGGGGGAAAAATTAATGCAGGTATAACAAGGTGAGGCTAAGGTTGAGCAGTAAGCATTTTAGTTGGTCAACATTTTATTATCAACACCTGTCTTACTAACAAGAGTGAATCCCAAATATCCCAATTAAACAAAGGATTATGAATATAACAAAAACACTTAAGTGAAACCACTTAAGCAAACTGTTGGCAGATCATCGGATCTCAATTTATGTCCATCTTTAAGTTCAATTATCATGTGAGGAGTCCAGGTCGCTCATAACCGGGAGCACGGCTGATATATCAGTTTTACACTCTGCAGAGGTGGTACAACTTTACCCACAAGCCATGTATCCCATTTAGCCCGGGTTGATCGGACCCTTAGACACTGCCGAGGTGAATGGCTAGGGATCCATTATGAGGTTTTCACAAAATACACTTAATACGAAGCAACCCGCTAAGGTTTCTAAGACGATGGTGGTGGCTCCCTGGGTGAAGTACCTTAGCCAAGAATACGACCCCATGTTAACGTGGGCTGCCAGCACCTACCGCTCCCCCTCTTGCCCATCTTTCAGGTAAGGTTGCTAGGCACTAAGCATATAGAGCTAATTACCAAAGCCAGAGCCATGATAGCACTCGTGGTTGCACTGTTATCCTGGGTGGTCACTCCATGTTCCAATTAATAAGAAGTAATATTGTTTTAACCATCAGGTTAATGTCATAATTGCCAATTAATATTTTTGGAACATTAAAACCAATTAATGAGTGACATTAAGAAATCATTAAGTTGAGCGGTAGCATAAATTTTGCACAGCTTAATTATTTCCCCAAGTTAAACAAGGAATACAGGTAGTAAATCTAGGAAATCCTTAATTAGGTGAAACCCATCAAATTATGCAGTATATCAAAAGTAAACATTATTAAACGCAATGACTGGGTATAAAAAGAGTATGCAGAGGGAGAATCCACTTGCCTTGCTCAAGCGAGTCCTGCGGATCGTCCTCGAACGAGTTCGGATCGCCTACCGCACAATCAGCTTCTAATAGGGTCGCATAGCGCACATACAAAAATAAAACATATACCAATAAATAAACATGCACCATTCATAAACATACACCAATACGTCATTAAGCACACATTAACCTATCGCACTAATCATATCTTAATTACGTACTAATCGCGTAAATACTTATTAATTCAATTGTGGCTATTATTGTGAGTCCTAATGGTGAATTTATGGGTGGGTGCAATAAATACGGATTTAACTATTATTAATATATTTTAACATCATTAATAACATTAAATGATAATTATCATCTTTTAATACTAATAAATGAATTAATACCTTTTATTATTTCTAACTCAAATTGTTTAGTATGACCAAAAATGAATCTAATAATATCAATATTCTAAAAGTCTACATAAATTGGTATTTGTACTTTTTATAAAACAAGTGAGGATAATCTGACATAAACTAGTAATTTGTTTAATCCAAAAATCTAAGTGCTCAATTTGCGAACAAAATTATTTAACTAGCAAAATTCTATTTACCACACTACTGGTGATCTTTTCTCTTTTCTTTCTAAAAAGAAAATGCTAATAAAATAATTAGATAAATCAATCTAAAATCCTATTTTATTCATATGACATGCGTTCTACACCATTTTTCTAAATCCACTTAAAATACACCTATAATTCTCCAAATAGTTTCTAAAATCTATCATGACCAAATTTGACTATAAATTCTTATCTAGTATTTTTCTACCGCCAATGTGTGACTATTAAATCTACGTCATATTTCTCTAAACCAATATTCAACGCATCGATTAACATGACATAACACGGTGCTAATAATCGCATGAATCTACCAAACAATTTCATAACGCATATACACATAAATTGCGAATCACACGTGTTCATATTACAACACATAAAATATACAACTCATGAATCAAACCAAAAAGTACTTTCACAAAATATATAAAATAAATTTGGGGTCGTCATCAACCTCGGGCTCGTGCGTGTGACGGGGATGGATTGACGGGTTTCGACCGGACGGAGAGCAAGGCTCGGCTACGGACGGCGAGTGCGTGGCTCCGGTGAACACCGACGACGAACGGCACGCTCCGGCGAACTCCACGGGCTCCGGCGACGAGCGGCAAACTCCGGCGACGAACGGCAACGAACTATGGCAACGGCACTAGCGAGAGAGATGGGGCGAGTTTGGGTAGGCAGGAGAAGGGAGAGGGCTCTGCTGCTCCATTTTATAGAGAGAGGGAGGGAAGAAGAAGGGTCTGCCAGAGAGAGTAACGTGGTCTGCAATGGCCATCACTACGTCAGTTTTAACGAGCGTAATGGAGAGAAGGAGAAACGGAAGGATTCATGCTCCATTAACACTGAGACGAACGGACGGCGGTTTCATGGCGTTGGACTCGGGTCACGCAGGGCTCGGTCGGCTTCGGCGGGGTGAGCAGGCGTCGCGCGGTTGGGATCGCGGCGTGGGCACGCTCGACGGGCAGCGGCTCGGCTCGCGTGCAGGGCGGTGCGCCTGGGTGCACGCGCGGTGCCACGGCGTCGCGCAGTGGGGCCGGGCTGCGCATACCATATGTGTGCCAGGATCCATTTCCACACATATGTTGACGTCACAAGTGTAATATATCAAACGACAATGCAATAAAGGCGTAAAGAGAGTATAAAACTTTATTACATCATCTGAAACATTGTGTCTTAAACAAGTATCATATCAAAGTAAAGCGGAAATAAACAACTGGGCAATCTTCCACAGGAAGTTGACCGACGCATCGTTAGACTTAGAATTCCTCGTCGATAAATTCTCCATCAAAGTCTCCAGCATCACCCTCTGATCAAAATATTAGCAAGGGTGAGCTCACTTATGGTCGGGGCTCAGCAAGTGGGGGAAAAATTAATGCAGGTATAACAAGGTGAGGCTAAGGTTGAGCAGTAAGCATTTTAGTTGGTCAACATTTTATTATCAACACCTGTCTTACTAACAAGAGTGAATCCCAAATATCCCAATTAAACAAAGGATTATGAATATAACAAAAACACTTAAGTGAAACCACTTAAGCAAACTGTTGGCAGATCATCGGATCTCAATTTATGTCCATCTTTAAGTTCAATTATCATGTGAGGAGTCCAGGTCGCTCATAACCGGGAGCACGGCTGATATATCAGTTTTACACTCTGCAGAGGTGGTACAACTTTACCCACAAGCCATGTATCCCATTTAGCCCGGGTTGATCGGACCCTTAGACACTGCCGAGGTGAATGGCTAGGGATCCATTATGAGGTTTTCACAAAATACACTTAATACGAAGCAACCCGCTAAGGTTTCTAAGACGATGGTGGTGGCTCCCTGGGTGAAGTACCTTAGCCAAGAATACGACCCCATGTTAACGTGGGCTGCCAGCACCTACCGCTCCCCCTCTTGCCCATCTTTCAGGTAAGGTTGCTAGGCCCTACGCATATAGAGCTAATTACCAAAGCCAGAGCCATGATAGCACTCGTGGTTGCACTGTTATCCTGGGTGGTCACTCCATGTTCCAATTAATAAGAAGTAATATTGTTTTAACCATCAGGTTAATGTCATAATTGCCAATTAATATTTTTGGAACATTAAAACCAATTAATGAGTGACATTAAGAAATCATTAAGTTGAGCGGTAGCATAAATTTTGCACAGCTTAATTATTTCCCCAGGTTAAACAAGGAATACAGGTAGTAAATCTAGGAAATCCTTAATTAGGTGAAACCCATCAAATTATGCAGTATATCAAAAGTAAACATTATTAAATGCAATGACTGGGTACAAAAAGAGTCTGCAGAGGGAGAATCCACTTGCCTTGCTCAAGCGAGTCCTGCGGATCGTCCTCGAACGAGTTCGGATCGCCTACAGCACAATCCGCTTGTAATAGGGTCGCATAGCGCACATACAAAAATAAAACATACACCAATAAATAAACATGCACCATTCATAAACATACACCAATACGTCATTAAGCACACATTAACCTATCGCACTAATCATATCTTAATTACGTACTAATCGCGTAAATACTTATTAATTCAATTGTGGCTATTATTGTGAGTCCTAATGGTGAATTTATGGGTGGGTGCAATAAATACGGTTTTAACTATTATTAATATATTTTAACATCATTAATAACATTAAATGATAATTATCATCTTTTAATACTAATAAATGAATTAATACCTTTTATTATTTCTAACTCAAATTGTTTAGTATGACCAAAAATGAATCTAATAATATCAATATTCTAAAAGTCTACATAAATTGGTATTTGTACTTTTTATAAAACAAGTGAGGATAATCTGACATAAACTAGTAATTTGTTTAATCCAAAAATCTAAGTGCTCAATTTGCGAACAAAATTATTTAACTAGCAAAATTCTATTTACCACACTACTGGTGATCTTTTCTCTTTTCTTTCTAAAAAGAAAATGCTAATAAAATAATTAGATAAATCAATCTAAAATCCTATTTTATTCATATGACATGCGTTCTACACCATTTTTCTAAATCCACTTAAAATACACCTATAATTCTCCAAATAGTTTCTAAAATCTATCATGACCAAATTTGACTATAAATTCTTATCTAGTATTTTTCTACCGCCAATGTGTGACTATTAAATCTACGTCATATTTCTCTAAACCAATATTCAACGCATCGATTAACATGACATAACACGGTGCTAATAATCGCATGAATCTACCAAACAATTTCATAACGCATATACACATAAATTGCGAATCACACGTGTTCATATTACAACACATAAAATATACAACTCATGAATCAAACCAAAAAGTACTTTCACAAAATATATAAAATAAATTTGGGGTCGTCATCAACCTCGGGCTCGTGCGTGTGACGGGGATGGATCGACGGGTTTCGACCAGACGGAGAGCAAGGCTCGGCTACGGACGGCGAGTGCGTGGCTCCGGTGAACACCGACGACGAACGGCACGCTCCGGCGAACTCCACGGGCTCCGGCGACGAGCGGCAAACTCCGGCGACGAACGGCAACGAACTATGGCAACGGCACTAGCGAGAGAGATGGGGCGAGTTTGGGTAGGCAGGAGAAGGGAGAGGGCTCTGCTGCTCCATTTTATAGAGAGAGGGAGGGAAGAAGAAGGGTCTGCCAGAGAGAGTAACGTGGTCTGCAATGGCCATCACTACGTCAGTTTTAACGAGCGTAATGGAGAGAAGGAGAAACGGAAGGATTCATGCTCCATTAACACTGAGACGAACGGACGGCGGTTTCAAGGCGTTGGACTCGGGTCACGAAGGGCTCGGTCGGCTTCGGCGGGGTGAGCAGGCGTCGCGCGGTTGGGATCGCGGCGTGGGCACGCTCGACGGGCAGCGGCTCGGCTCGCGTGCAGGGCGGTGCGCCTGGGTGCGCGCGCGGTGCCACGGCGTCGCGCGGTGGGGCCGGGCTGCTCGCGTGGTGGCTGGCGGGCGTGCGAAGCGCGCGGCACGGGAGCGTGTCGGGCTCGGCGGCTGGGCGCTCGGCGGCGGCAGAGGGCGCTCGCGCGGCTGGGCGGGCTTGGCTCGCGCGCAGGCGAGCGCGCTCGCGCGAGAGAGCAGGGAGCGGTGAGAGGAGAGAGAGAGTGGGAGGGAGAGAAGAGAGAAGAGAGAGGGAAGTGAGGGAGGCGGCGGCGGCTGGCTGGAAGAAGCAGCCAGGGCGCGCGCGTGTGCGTGTGTTAGGTTAGGGGATGGGAAATGGGCCCTGGTGGGCCGTTTGGCTGGGTGGGTTTTTTTTTAATTCCGAAATGCTTATTTAAAGAGCTCAAAAATTCTTAAAAATTCACCAAAAATATTTATAAATGAAATACTCATTTTTAGACTAATAATTACTATACTTCTTAATTATTGTTTAATTACTAAGATTTCTTTTTAAAAAGGAATTAACAACAATCCTCCGATAATCAATCAAGCGCATAAAAGAAAAATGATCAACATGCAAATAACTAATTAAACACTTAAAAGTAAAATTATGATTATCATATTTTACCAACTTTATTATTTTTAGTTGATGGATTTTGTGGTGTTACAAACCTACCCCTCTTAAAAAGAATCTCGTCCTCGAGATTAAGAAACTTCCGAGAATAACTGGGGAAATTCTGCTCTGAGTTCATCTTCTCTTTCCCAAGTGGCCTCATCTTCCGAATGATGGCTCCACTGAACTTTGCACATGTTAATGACTTTACTCCGTGTAATTCTGCGAGATGTTTCCAAAATTCTGACTGGATACTCCGAATAAGTCAAATCCTCATTAACATTCAGTTCTTCCATGGGTAGCTGTTCCTCTGGTACTCTTAAGCACTTCTTGAGTTGTGATACGTGAAATACGTCATGCACATCTGATAATCTATCGGGTAGCTCTAACTGGTAGGCTACTTCACCTTTTCTTTCCAAAATCTTGAATGGGCTAATATAGCGAGATGATAATTTTCCTTTAACCTTAAACCTTTTCATTCCCCTCATCGGTGAAACTTTAAGGTAGACAAAGTCTCCTACTTCAAACATCAATTCTCTTCTTCTACCCCTGGAACTGGGTGTGACAATAGAGGACCGAATTTAGGGGACGTTGCTAGAGATGAAGAAAATATAGAGAATAGAATCTTTTAGAGGGTCCTGTAAAGAACAAAAAATATTTCTTTAGAGAACGAAATTTAGGTGACGTTGCTGGAGACAGCCTTATGCTTACACGAACTACTAAATACCTGACTGACTTATCTTTGTTGGGGACGCCCTTATCGAACTTGGACTGGTCCACCATCCACAAACGTCAGTCTCTCTGCCACCACCACCAGCTAATGAAACGGGCCCACAGCCCTTAAAACCTCGTGTCCTGCTCTTTTTGCTTCACCAAATTTCTTACGGCCCACCATGAAGCGGTCATTATATTTATAGACTCCAATTACTCCGATTCGAATTTCCAAATCCCGCTGCCGACGCGACGTCCTCGCCAACGGCCGGGCCTCCCCACCTCTTTTCCCGCCCCGCGCCTCGCGATTCAAACGGCGCTGCTGATGGGTTGGTAACGCCCCACTCCCCGCTCCTCGTCCCGCTCATACGGCAAGCCACGCAACTCAAACCACCCTCGCTCACGGACAGGTGGACCCACAACCCCCCAACAGGCCCCGCACGCCGGCGTGAGAGCTATCCCGCGGGGGCACGCGGGTATGCACACCATCTGTGACTCTGTGAGTGGCTGCGCCGCCGTTATTTATACGCTTCTCTTTCGCCAAATACGGGGAGTCGCAGACCCCAAACCTCTGTCGAAAGTTTCACCTCGCGTCGCTGGTTTCCTCCAATCTCCGTGGTAGTTCAGCGCGAGCGGGCGGCGTGGTTTGAGCCCGATGGCCACTTCCGGCGAACAATCGGCTGGCGGCGGTACGGAGATTCCTATTTCTGTACCTTGTTCCGGTGTGTTTTCAGGCGGATGCGTGCGTGCTACGGTCGTTGATTTTATTTATCATCTGTGAAGGGTCTGCGGCGAGGGCGTCGAAGCTGCGGTACCCGCTGCGGTCGGCGAGCAAGGGGAAGGCGGCGGTCGTTCCCCCGGCGGCTGATGCTCCTCCCACCATCTCTGCTCCGCGACGGTGCGTTTTCACGTTGCTGCCATCTTTTGTTTTTTTCTTTCCTTTCCACATCTTACGATGGGTGCAATCTTATTTCACTCGTGGATCCGCGATTGTTGTGTTTTGTTCAAATCTGATAATATAGTTCCTAGCAGTTCTGTCGTGCAGGAGTTGGGCATGCCTATTGATAGGCCCACTTTGTGGGGGTGCTAACGGTTACTGAGATGCAACTGTTCAAATGACGCTATTCAATTTTAACAATCCGTTAGTAATTGGTTCTTGAACAGTGGATGATGGCTCTGCAGTTGGTTTTTGCCAGACCTACCTACTTCAGAAAGTAGCTGAGGATAGTGTTTTTTCTCGAGACCAAATGGGGACCATGATAGCCAACATGAAACTATATGTAGTAGTAGTAATGATGGTGTATTTGTTGGCATGTCAAAGGTAGTAGGTGCAATTCCATTTCAGGAATATTATGAAGAAAAATTAACTTTGGCAATCTATAAGCAGTAAAACAGGCCTTGTTGCTGTTGTTAACAAGGGGTAGATCTATTCTAGGGTTTTTTGTGGTTTCACTCAACTAAAGTTTAGTCGTGTCACGTCGGATGTTTGAAAGACAATTACGAGTACTAAATATAGTCTGGTTACATAAATAAAGACTAAACACCGAGATATAAATTTATTGTCTATATTATACTCATAATTAATATTAAACATCTGATATGACACAGACCTAATCTTTAGTCAGAGAAATCAAACGTTCTCTTAGTCTCAGCTGCCTAACTGAGATTTGCTCGATAAAATCCTGCAGTCCCACATTCCCACTTGCCATATCTTAGTTTTGCCTATTCGTGAGCTCAAGTCTCTGAACTCATTGTAAATATATAGTAGCTAATTTAGACAGGTAACTCTGTGATGTTTCTTTGTGGGTCTCCTTCATATACAGTACAGGCATACTACTTTAGGTGTAGTAGGTCTAGGTAGTTGCACATTGATTTGTTCAGCAGCACTAGTGCATTACCCATCACGATGCCGAGCTAGTGAGCTATCAAAACTTCAAGCAGTCTATGGGAAGATCATCCGTCAGCCTTCAAGACAGTAGAGATGTGCAGGCTATCTCTTCAAAACTAAGCATTTGATTGTTTGGTGTTATGTCAGTTTACCTACAATTGTCTATAATTTAAGCTGGGCACCTCTCAACTTCCATCGTAACGTTTATATGAGCTACTAGTTTTTTTGCTCTAAAAGAACATTCTTCATCTGATTCCTTATATATAGGGCAAAACCATCTTCAGATGTCAGCAAGAGCATGTGTTTAGACCTTTCTGTGAAGGATAATTCTGCCAAACCTCCACGGAGGCACTCAATACAAACCAAGCCAGGAGCTAGCCCAAGGCCAACACCTTCTGGAACTGTGACTCCGGTGTCTGGGGTTCGGTCAAAGAGATCGGAAAGCCAGGGGAGGTTTGATACCCCGACATCAGAAGTGTCCATGTCCATCTCAAGGCGCAAGTTCAGCACGCTTTCTTCAATCTCGTACTGGATGACACAGATCAGGCTGGCAGAGGCTGCTTCCAAGCACTCGGTTTCTCTGGGCTTCTTTAAGCTTGCTCTTGAATCAGAATGTGAGGTGGGCATCTCTTGTTTATTCGTTTTGTTAATTTTTTATCAAATAAGCTTGTTACATAGATGTGATTAGATTAGATTGTTGGGTGTTTTTATACAGCCTTTGGACCGGATGAGGGAAGAACTCAAGTCCTACGTAGCACGGCATGGCCTGGCGACAGAATTGGAGGACCCAGTTAAGGACATTCTCCAGGTTTATGATATTTTGGATGATTTTGAGAAGCTGAAGATCTCTGCAGAGCCCTCACAGCAAGCAAAAAAGTCTGACAAGGCTGCTCGTACTGCCACAAATGCGTCACCGAATGGTAACCTGAAGCCAAGGTCACTGAACTCTGATGCTACTGAAAGTAAGGAAGCTGTAAAGAAAGAGGGTATTCAGAAAGTAAATCCTGGTGCAAGGGTCAGAGGCTCCTGTAACAGGAATCCAGTTAAAAACACCACCGCAAAGGAAGCAGTTGCCAAGAACACCGGTAAGGAAACCAAGAAAGGGGCCAAGGGTCAGCAGGAAGTTAGCGAGGCTCCGTCAGCCCTTCCAAATCAGGAATCTGGTAAACTACCCCTTGACCCTTGTGCAATGTAAAGTATGGCACAAGCTTGCGCCGCTCCATTTGCTAACTGTTGTTTGTATTTTGCAGCTGATGTTGTGAAGGAGATCACCCATGAAGATAAAGAGAACATGGTAAACATAGCTAGCAACTTCCATCATTTGAACACTTTTAGGACAGCAACATGCTATTGTTTTGACCATACTATACTGACCAATTGTTCGATTTGCTTTGCCTACAGGGCGATATTGAAATGGCAGCGGATGTCGCCGTAGCCCAAGATATCTAGAACAGCCGGACCAACTTCAGATTCGATCCTTTTTTTTTCTATCGCTGAAGATGAAGTCTTAGCGTGTGGTTGCTTATTTTGGTTTTCAATTGTTAATATGTTAGTAGAGCTTGTCTGTGTGATTGCTGGCTGGCTGGACCTTGAACGGTCTTCAAGAGCGTGTCATAAGTTGATGATTGCTTTCATTCCTCTGTCAAGTTTGCGGCTTTGCATGTGCTAATCCGTGCAACTGAATATAGTTGAATTTTATCTACGTGATTCCTCCGGACAGAAGATCCTCCCCTGATATTTTATAATGCTGGAATTTTATGCTGCCCCTTTGCCGTCGTGCGTTTCGCCAATTGCATGCTCAAAGGCGATCCACGTCACATGCTGCCGCTGCTGCGGCAGGAGCTCGTGCTGTGTGGTGGTCCTGTGGGCTTTCTTGTATTATTGCGTCTTTGGCAGAATTCAGTCCAGATCACCCTGGACGCTGGTTTCTGATCTCGCTTAATAAAACACACATCCCTTCATGTGCACCAACGTCGGCGTTCGGGATGCTGGCATTTCACAAGAAGGAAGTGGTAGCTGAGGAAACGGGACGAAATCTCGGGGGTGGTCCAAAATCGGCAGAGCTGGAAGATGCTGAGGTGATAGCAAGGTGAGGTGTGCCAACAACACGAGATGCCGGAAACGTGGCCGATCTCACTCATGCGATGCCAGACGCGCACCGCGATCGGTTGCGACGTCACGGTCCAGCGAGGGTTTGCGTTGCGTGCACCTAACCAGTGTGTAGACTGGACTCGTGAGACCGAAAGGCCGTGTGAAACACTATAATTAAGTTATTTAAACATTTTTTTCATATACTATTTGTACAACATAATATATGTTATTATTGAGTCACGAAGCTTACGCAAAGAAAAGAAGTAATTAAAGAATTAGGAGAGATTAGATTTGGAGATGGCCACTCTGACGAATGTCTATTCGGACGGGGGTGTAGGCCAGAGCTACTGACTCCTGACACTTATGGATTTTTCACCTTAATATAAGTTTATAATTGCTAAATACCATGGTGATACCGACTGGATTCGCTCTGGATTTCCGCTGCTCAGCTTTGCCCTGTTTAAGCCATCCAGGCAGGCATCCACTGACGCATGACAGCAACCGGCACGAGGGGTCGTAGAAAGGCATCGATCTCCGTTAACTAAATGCAGCTCGATTTAAGGATCTGATACCGCTCACAGAAACACATCAACATCAGTGTTACGTCGATCCATACAAATCTTCCGCTATATTATTTAGCTATCAGTCTACGGTATAGCTCTCTGTTCTTTTTTATTTATCACGATTTAGCTCAAAAATAAACTAGCGATATTTAAAAACGAGGGTAGTATTTTAAATACCTAAAATAGACTTAAAGATCAAGACTTTTTCTATATAAATATAATTTTATTTACTTTATATATTACATGATTCGTATTTTAAAAGTTAGAAGAAAGAAATACCTAAATGAATGTCGTACAGAAAGTAACATACTTAATAGACCAGGAATACAACTATACATAGAGATGGCAACGGATTTAAAACCTACAGGCATAGGGTTTACAAACCCGTACCCACGAGGTTAATACTAAATCTGCTCTCGCAAATTGCACCCGCTATCTACGACGGGTACAATATCCTATTCGTACCCGCGGGTATACGTGTGAGCACATAAATACACACATATTTTTTCTATATATACATACATATACATATATAAAAATACATAAAAACATAGATATACACACATACATATATACATGTATATATATCCAATACAGTTACATGGGTTCACAGGTATGGGTACAACTTTTTCATACCCATGAGAAAAAGTTCGTCGGGTTGAGAATCAAACTTGCACTCATGCTCGCGGGTACAAACTCACACCGTGGTCCTGCATATGGTTGGTCTCCAGAACACATTGGAGACATAATAAAAACTTGCATCATCTTGCACAACATGATAGTAGAGGACTAAGGTCCTTCAGCTTTGAACACAAGCTTCAACAACATCGGAGTATTGGCAGACACTACTCATGGTTCCATGGCCGAGCGCAATGAGTACATCAACAAATGGTACGAGGAACTGCAAGACCCCGTCAAATATACTCAGTTGCAGGTTGATCTCATCCACCACCACTGGCACGCCTTGGGTCTGGAGTTGCTTAGTTTCAAGTTTCTGTTTGCAACAACAATAAAATGACGACAATTTAGCAAATGTTGTAGTGTCAGGTCTCGTTGTGTTTATCATATGTGTTTTGGTTTGTCACCACTTCTGTCATGTCAGTCTGTGGCAGGCTTCAATGTGTAATGTGTCATGTGTGTCCAAGCATTATAATATGTCGATGTGTAATGGTGAAAGTATGCAATAACATAACAAGTCCAATATCGTTGACCAACATTACAATGTTCAAGCATGACGTACTGAAAAATGTCATGTTTGCAAACAACTTGGAACAACAGGAACAAAAATATGGTTCGCCAACATGCAGTTATTCTCTAACACAAATAACATGACATACTTAACCAGGAACAAAAATAATCTTCATTCACTCCTCACTTGCTTGACAATGAGTTTCTAGTAACCCTTGCCAATATCTCCTATTGCCTCGCCTCGTAGTATTGTCGAAGTAGGGGGTTACATTTACTAAGATCCATACTTAGTATCATTACCTCCTCTTCCTTGTCCTCCTTCAATTTCTGTCGATCCATCCTAAGTTTCTCTAGGTTTAGCTTCTTCCTCTCCAAGATGAGTTTTTGCCTCTCGTTTTGTTCATGGACTCCAACTTCCTCTCCTCAGTTGAAGCTACTGATGTGTACACAAACAACCGTTCCAAAGAAAGTTCACCCATCCAAGTCAGGTACTCAGAATCAGTCGACGATGTGTCCACAGACCTTTCATTCTTTGCCTTTTCCTTGGACGAATCACGACCTAGTTGCCTCTTCGAAGTAAAGTTTGATGGAAAGATTCTTCTGCATCTAAGTCTACAGTATTTGATTGGGTACCGATTGGGTTGGGTGGTGGATTTTGGTGACCCATGTGCTGGTCCATCCTGTAGGAAACGGGTGACGCCTAAGGGGGGGGGGTGAATTGGGTATTCTAAAACTTTTACTAAAATAGGCCACAAATAAATCCCTAGAGCAAAACCTATGCAAATAATCAAATTAGAATGTGCAAACTAGGTTTTGTCTAAGTGTTGCTATCTCTACCGCAATGGCTAAGTTTCAATCTACACTATATAAGTATAAATACACGATTGAAACTTAAATGCTTAATATAAATGCGGAATCTTAAAGAGCAAGGTAGAGATGCAAACTCTCGTGGATGACGCCGGTATTTTTATCGAGGTATCCAGAACCACGCAAGGTCCTGACTAATCCTCATTGGTGCCCCTACGCAAAGGGAAGCCCACGCAAGGGCCAAGCACCTCAGTCGAGTAACTCCGTAGAGAGCCGCGGGCCTTCTCCACGCGCAAGTGGTGCTCCACTTCTGGCTCCTCTGAGACGCTCCCCGCTGTCTCCACTATCGAGCTTCCGGTCGAAAACGTCGTGGGCCTCGTTCCCTCTGATACACGATGGCGGCCGTGACACAAACGCGGTTGTCATGGTCTCGCAAGACTCTCGCCCCACTCGATACAATTACAACGGCTCATGCAAGAGTCGAGGGGTTATATGGTTTTACAAAACTCAGTCAACTAACTAGGATTCACTTAGAGCAAGCGCTAGAGCGGTCTAACTAACTTAAGCACTTCGCAAAGCACCTACACTAATCACCGAGTGATTCTATTAAGCACTTGGGTGTTTGAGCTCTTGGAAATGTGCACTATATGCCTTGGTATATTGATTGGGATCCCACACTTGGAAATGGCCGGTTGGGGGTGTATTTATAGCCCCCAACACAATTCTAGCCATTGGAGGAAAGCTGCTGCTCTCTGCGGCACATCAGACAGTCCAGTGGTGCACCGGACAGCACATTGTTCCTTGTCCGGTGCACCTAGCCGTTGCCCTAACACCGCAGGTGACCGCTGGCGCCGCAGACATTTCACACCGGATAGTCCGGACTCCACACCGGATAGTCTGATGCTCTTTCCTCCATAATGCCACCTAGAATTAGCCGTTGGGCTTTGGTTCCCTGGTGCACCGGACAGTCCGGTGTGCCTTGCATAGACAGTCCGCAGGCAACAGTTGATCTTTGTCTTGGACTTAACTTGATCTTTATAATGTCTTCTTTTGAGGTGTTGCTTTCCTCAATGTTTTGGTCCAAGTTACTTTAGCATCCTGTGAACTACAAATATAAACACTAGCAAACACATTAGTCCTTAGGTTGCATTGATCATCAAACACCAAAATCTATTTAGCCAAATGGCCTGGGGTCCATTTTCCTTACAATCTCCCCCTTTTGGTGATTGATGAAACACAACCAAAGCAAGCAAATATTACAAACATTTGAGTGAAAAATATGCAATCTACTTGCTAGGATGCATGTTTGAGCCCATAATGTGATATTATAGACTTAAGCCTCCCCCTAACTCCATAATTCACTTACTTCCTATTTAGACCAAAGAACCAAAACCACTTGAAGAAATAAAATTTTAAATTGGTGGTGTTTGGTGTTTGATACAGTTTTCATTGCTTTGGTCCCTAAACTTCTCCCCCTTTGGCATCAACCACCGAAAAGGAAGACATTAAAACATGTAGGAAGCAAAAAGACTTGCCCTCATAATGAATTTGTCAATTAATACCAATTGTAGGATACCAATGGAAACACCAAATGGTTACTCCCCCTAAATGAGTGTTCTCTTTAGAAAGAAATTTGTCCCCCTTTTAGAGACGAAGAAATACTCCCCCTGACAAAGATCTTCTACTTAGGAAAAAGCATGTGAAAATAGAGGTGCAAGACATGATTTGATTAGACTAACTTCCTTATGCATAGATAACATAATATGATTTAAATACTTATGCATGTATAGCAACATGGAAGTATAAGATATGAAATATAGTCTAATCAAATATTGGAGAAGACATGTAAATGGTACTAAATGTAGTCTCAAAGATACCAATTGAAAGTCAATTGCGGACCAATTGAAGACAATGGCAGGCTTGTGAGACATAAGAATTCTTATAGATTTGCAGTGGAAGCTTGTTGTCTTTTTCCGGGGAATTCATTTTCCTTACAATGACACTATTACATGAAATAGACTTGAAAAAGATATTAGTCTCAAAGTCTTAGATTATAGAGTAACCTCCCCCTGAAAGTGTGCACACAAGTTTTGAGTACTTGTAGGAGACATGCACTTTGATTTGATATCAAGAGGGGCAGATTATCCATAATCCGAGCTTTGGCACATATAAGCTAAATGATACCAAATGTAGGATATAAGATCTTGAAGCATTAGTGTCATTTATTTAGAGATTTTAAATAAGCTATGTGCCATGCTTAATTTAATCATTTTAACCCATGTAGGTTTGCTCAAGAATATGAATTGAGAACGAGCAATCCCGTCATGTGATTTGCCTAGTATGCATTTATTTAGACAAAAATAAATACCAATTGTAATACTAGGCATGACAGGTAAACTAGATGCAAGATAAATAGATACGCATATCTAAAAATAAGGAATACAATAAATCTAGTTACCTTAGTCATGGAGGGGAAATTTGGGTCCAAAACATTCACTAACCCACTTGGCAATAAACTTGATCCAATTTGATGTATCCCATGATATACATCCCAACTTTACCAAGTCTCCAAATTCCCCGTAGTCCTTCGAACTACTCACTTCCCTTTCGGGATCCAAACCTTCTTGGTGCTTTTTATGGTTGAAATTATTTCCTTTGGCACCCAAATGTGTTTGGCTCCCTTTCTTTGTTGGCTTGCTTCTTGGCCTTGATTGCTTTCACCTTTCCATTCTTTTTCTTCTTGATCAAATATGGTGTAGCAACCTTTTTGTCCACCTTATTGATGTAGGTGTTGGAAATTTTGCTTGATAGCTTTTGCTTGAGCTTTTGCCTTTGCTTATCCCCGGTCATCGCCTTGCATTGGAAAGACTTATGGCCTTCCTTGTGGCATAACCTACAAATCACGGTTTCGCCCTCCACAGGCTTGTTCACTCCCGCAGTGGTGTTATCCTGTGGAGGTTGGATTTGTTTGGCTTTGCCTTTCTTTTCATACAAAGCCTTGCCAAGGCGAGCCACTTCTTACCCTAGTTGCTCATTTTTCTTTGCAACCTCATCAGAACATGTTTCTACAACAATATTCTCAACAAGAACTTGGTTGCATGGGTTAGAATCATCAATTAAATCAGAGCAAGAAGTAGAAGCACCTTTCTTAATAATTTCAGGAATTTCAACTAAAGATGCTCCTAGGGTGCTACCAATGGTTTCTAGCTTAGTAGTTAGCTCATTATTGTGTATGCTAAGAATTTCCATTTTCCCTAGCAAATTTTCAATAGCATCTTGGGAGCTAGCTAACTTAGCCTTAAGTTTTTCATTCTTTTTAATAAGGCTATCATTGGTAGCTGTGGATGGAGCACTAGATTCTAATTGCTCAATTTTAGTTGATAGCTCACAATTTAAATTTGCAAATGCTTCAAATTTTTCTAGCAAACCTTTATAATCATTTTGGGAGCTAATCAACTTACTTTTCAAGGTTTTAAGTTGAGCATTTTGCTTAGTGCAAACATCCTAAAAAAATTTTACGGCTTTCGCAAGCTCATCTACGGAGGGCTTTCCCTCACCTTCATCATCACTACTACTTTCATCACTAGAGGATGGAATACTCATTTTACCTCTTGCCGTAAGGCACTTGTGATGACCGTGATGAGCGTGATGAGGATCGGTGGCTGCGTGTCCTTGGAGGTTCATCTTCGCTTGAAGAATCATCCCTAGTTTTGACACTTGTTAGCGCCTTGCCTTTGCTCCTCCCCTTTTTGGGTTCGACCATAGTTGGTCAGTTGTCCCTTAAGTGGCCCTTTTCCCCACATGTGAAGCATCCTCTCTTTCTTTGCTTTTTCCTGTCAATGTTAAAGAGAAGATCCTCTACCTGTAGGGGCACACCCATTAGATTAATCTTGCGGATCATCCCCATTACCTTTTCGATGCATCAGATTGTTTCTTCGTCCTCGGAGGATGATGTTGATGGTTGATTATCTCCTTCATTATCACTTTCTTCTTCTTCCTCTTCTTCACTTGAGGAACTTGGAGTGGGAGCCTTTTTTTTACCCTTCCTTTCATCACATGCGAAAGCATATGGCCTTGAGGAAGTTGGCTCCTCTCCCCGACACATTTTTTGCGACATCTCGAAGGCCGTGATTTTTCCAATCACGATTGTCGGGGTCATTGTACCCAAGTCCTCCTTGTTGTGAAGAATAGTGATGATGCTCCCGTATCTTCGTTGTGGTAGCAGGGAGATAATCTTCCTTACAATGTCCGCATCACCTAGCTTATTAATGCCAATAGAATTGAGCTCATTGATGATTAGATTTAAACGAGAATGCATATCTCTAACAAGCTCATTTTCTTTCATAGCAAAAAAATTATACTCATTTAAGACTAGGCAATGTTTTTGCTCATGGACATTAGATGTGCCATCATGGAGCTCATGTAATTTTAGCCAGATCTCATTAGCAGTATTTAAAGTAAACACTTGATTAAAAATATCCATTCTAAGAGATTCATACAAGCAATTTTTAGCTCTAGCATTTAAATGGATTTCTTTTTCCTCACTTGTGGTGGGTTTCTCAGGATTCTTGGGAGGTTTCATCCCGTCACGAGTGACTCTCCAAACACCTAGATCAATGCTCTAGATAACAAGCCATTCTAGCACTATAATATGGGAAGTTAGTGCCATCGAAGTGTGGTGGCCTATGGGTATCCATCCCTTCCTCTAAAAAGTGTAGGCTCTTTTAGCGTTGAAGCTAAAGCGTTTTAAATGAGCCAAACCTGCTCTGATACCACTTGTAGAAAACTTATGACGCCTAAGATGGGGGGTGAATTAGGTCTTCTAAAACTGTTGGGGCCATGCTTCGTCGCCAAAGGTCCCGCAGAAAGAAACACCTTCGGCAAACCCGTTTAAGCGTAGTACCGAAGCTACCGCTCATGAAGCTTCGGTACTGTAACGTATCTGAAGACGAAGGTTCAAACCGACTTAAAGATGAAATGACTTCTTAGTCCATAAGGGTCTGAGTCATAGTTGTAATCTTTTGTAAGGGGCATGATTGTAATTTCTCATAGGCTGCGCCCTGTGACTATAAATAGATGAACAGTACTCCTTTACTGTTCACGCGATCTTATAATCTCTAGCACATTACGTTTGAATTATTGCTTTCCGCCAAGGCGAAGGTATAAATATGCGCAAATATTATGTTTTAATACCTATATATTCCAATGATGAAATATGCGAATACACTTTATACTTTATATCTCATTTCTTATTGTTCGTTGTTTTACAAGTACAATTACGAAGGTCACATCTTCGTAATGACCTACTCCTGACCTTCGTCCGAAGCTCATTAAATCCTTGGGGAGATAATGCTTCAGCGGACGAAGGACATTTATACTTAACATTTTTGTGTTGCCTTGTTCTTGATTCATAGCATTTGAGAATAAGTCCCCAACATTGGCGCCCACCTCCGGTGAACTCACATCCACTTGCTGAGCTGATGGCTTCGTTCAAAGCTGGAGTTGCTTTGGCTCCGAAGCTTGTGCTCCCGATAACAGGCGGTTCATGCTCAGAGCCGGCTAACAAGAAGCAGAAGAAGGAGGCACAAAGAAGGGTACAACATGTAGGGGTGCAAGGACCCTTCATCAAGTCAAGATGGTCTCACATTCCGATTACCTTCTCCCAAGAGGATCTTCAGCTTAAGGATTACCCTCACAATGATGCTATGGTTATCTCTTGTGTTATCAAAGGATTTCTCGTCCATAATGTTTTGGTTGACACAGGCAGTGCAGCGGATATTATATTTGCCAAAGCCTTCAGACAGATGCAAGAGCCCGAAGATAAGATCCATGATGCCACAATCCTCTTTGTGGCTTCGGAGGAAGGCAGATTGTAGCACTTGGCAAGATCACGATGCCGGTAACCTTCAGATTTATCAACAACACAAGGACTGAGCAAGTCGTGTTTGATATTGTTGACATGGAGTATCCTTACAACGTAATCATTGGTCGTGGTACCATCAATGCTTTTGAAGCAATTCTTCATCCAACATATCTTTGCATGAAGATACCTTCGGACCAATGGCCCATTGCTATTCATGGAAGTCAGGAAGCTGCCAGGAAGGCCGAAGGAAATTGGACAGATTCAAAAGCAATCCATAACATAGATGGAGTTGAATCTTGTGAGCAATACAAGTACAGAAGGGAGAAAGCTGCTTCGGCCGATCAGCCGAAGACCATGCTCTTATGTGATGACATAGCAGAGCAGAAGGTGCTTTTGGGTTCTCAATTGTTCGAGGAACAGGAGAAAACCTTGATAAGGTTTCTGTTCAACAACAAAGATGTTTTTGCATGGTCAGCTAATGATCTCTACGGAGTCAACAGGGATGTTATTGAACACTCGCTCAATGTTGATCCATCCTTCAGACCCAGAAAGCAGAGGCTTCGGAAGATGTCTGATGACAAGGCCGAAGGTGCTCGGAATGAAGTGAAAAGACTCCTCAGTGCCGGAGTCATCATAGAAGTGAAATACCCAGAATGGCTAGCCAACACTGTTATGGTAAAAAGGCCAATGGCAAATGGAGAATGTGTATTGACTTTACTGATCTTAACAAGGCTTGTCTGAAAGATGAGTTTCCACTACCAAGGATAGATTCCCTAGTTGATGCAGCAGCTTCATCAGAGCTTATGAGTTTGTTAGATTGTTATTCAGGTTATCATCAAATTTGGATGAAGAAGGAGGATGAACCAAAAACTAGCTTCATAACCCCTAGTGGAACATATTGTTATCTTCGAATGTCTGAGGGGCTTAAGAATGCTGGAGGAAGCTTCAGCAGAATGACAGCGAAGGTTCTTCATTCTCAGATAGGCAGAAATGTGCTAACTTATGTTGATGATATCATAGTAAAAAGCACGAAGCAAGAAAATCACATTGCTGATCCGCAGGAGACCTTCGCTAATTTTAGACAAGCTGGTCTAAAGTTGAATCCAGAAAAGTGCGTTTTCGGAGTAAAGAAGGGGAAATTCCTTGGTTGCCTAGTCTCAACAAAAGCGATTGAGGCTAATCCAAATAAAATCGAAGCTATTCTTCGAATGGAACCACCAAGCACAAAAAAGGGGGCTCAGCGACTGACGGGGAGACTTGCATCTCTGAATCGATTTATATCTAGATCAGCAGAGAGAAATTTACCATTTTTTGAGGTGCTGAAGTCAGCCGAAGTTTTTCAATGGGGACCAATTCAGTAGAAAGCCTTCGATGAGTTGAAGCAGTATTTGATAGATCTAACAACATTAACTCCACCAACGCCAGAGGCTCCTCTGTTGTTATATGTGGCGGCTTCGCACTCAGCGGTAAGTGCGGCACTCGTCCAAGAGAAGCTTGAAGGGCAAGCCAAAAAGCAAGCCCCAATATAGTTTGTCTCCGAAGTCCTTAGTTTATCAAAGAAAAATTATACAGAATTGGAGAAGGTGCTGTATGCTGTTTTGATGGCTTCCATGAAGCTTCAGCACTATTTTCAAGCATACCATATAATTGTTCCTTCTTCACAGCCATTGAAGGATATTATGAGAAATAGAGAAGCTACTGGAAGGGTTGGAAAGTGGGCTGCGGAACTCAATGAGTTCTACATTGATTATGTGCACAGATCTTCGATTCAGTCCCAGGCGTTAGCAGATTTCATTGCTGACTGGACGCCAGGGGCTCAAGAAGAAGAAGCAAGTAAAGATGCTGAAGTTTGGACAGTATTCTACGATGGTTCTTGGGGAACCTTCGAGGCAGGTGCAGCTGCCGTTTTAATTGCACCTTCTAAAGTTAGAACATGCTACGCAGTGAAACTCGATTTTAGTTGTACAAATAATATTGCTGAATATGAAGCTTTGCTTTTGGGTCTTCGGAAGTTGAAAGCAATGGGGATAAGAAGGGCGGTCCTAAAAACCGATTCCCAAGTTATTTCTGGCCATATTGACAAAAGTTGCAAAGCAAGGGATCCGAAGCTTGAAAAATATCTGGATACAGTTCGAAGACTTGAAGCCTCCTTCGAAGGGTTCTCTGTTAAGAGTATTCCATGAGGAGAAAATGAACATGCTGATCTATTAGCCAAGTCAGTGGCACAGGGGCTGCCACTACCTTCGGAAGTTTTCTTTGAAACAATAAAAGCACCTTCGGTTGACCTTCTTGAAAGAGCAGTGCTCAATATATCTCCTGTTTACAGCGAAGATTGGAGAACTGAGATCATGTCTTTTCTCCAGGGCAATTTCCTGTCAGATGACGAAGCTTATCAAAAAAGAATAGCGGCAAGAGCCCGTCCATATGTAATAATAGAAGGGGAGTTATACAAGCGTGGAGTCTGTTCTCCATTGCTCAAATGTTTATCCAGAACTGAAGGTATAGAGCTGATGAAAGAAATACATGCAGGTCTGTGTGGATCTCACATCGGATCTAGGCCGTTATTGGGTAAAGTTTTTCGTCAAGGATTCTATTGGCCAAAGGCAGCTTCGGATGCAGCAGAATTAGTCCAAAAATGCGAAGGTTGTCAAAAATGTGCAAGAGATAAAAAACAACCTTCGTCTCTAACTCAATTAATACAGCCCACTTGGCCATTACAAAGATGGGGCCTTGATTTGCTAGGCCCACTTCCACCAGCACAAGGGAATTTAAGATATGTTGTAGTGGCAGTTGAATATTTCTCTAAATGGATTGAGGCAAAGCCTTTAGCCACAATAACTTCGGGTACGGTTCAAAAGTTTTTCTGGCAGAATAGTGTTTGTCGCTTCGGAGTGCCAAAGGCCATTACCGTGGACAACGGAACGCAGTTTGATTCCGAAGCTTTTAGAGAGTTTTGTGAACAAATTGGCACGAAGATCCATTTTGCATAAGTTTGGCATCCGGAGTCAAATGGACTTGTCGAAAGAGCCAATGGCATCATAATGACGGGAATAATGAAGTTAATCTTCAATCAGCACAGGGGGAAGTGGCCGGACGAATTAATCAAAGTGGTGTGGAGCCACAACACAACAATATCAAGGTCAACAGGTTTTACACCATTCAAATTGCTGTTTGGTGACGAAGCAATAACCCCAGAAGAAGCTAAGGCAGGATCAATAAGAACAGTGGCTTCGGCAAAAGACGAAGCTGATTGCTCTGTGGACAAAGATGCTATAGAAGGGATCAGGCTTCAGGCTGTGGAAAACATCAATAAATACCAGGCCGAAATAATAAAATGGCGTGATAGAAAGGTTCGGTTGAAGAATATTAAGCCAGAACATTTGGTGCTTCGAAGAGTGGTCAACCCAGACACAGTGGGCAAGCTACAGCTGAAGTGGGAAGGCCCTTTTCTGGTAGTATCTTCGTCAAGACCCGGTTCCTACAGGTTAAAGGATATGGACGGCAACGACATTCCTAGATCTTGGAATGCGGATGAGCTTCGGCGGTATTATGTGTAACCTGATGTAATCTTTTTTATTTTTTATTTTATTTTTTTTCCATGGCACCCTTTTCCTTTCCAAAGGGGGAGAAAGGTTTTTAATGGGGCCATAGCATGTAATTTCTCTTTTTCTTATATCAGCTCTACAAGAGCAGTATCCCCCAAAGATGTAAATGTAAAAACTGGGGCATGCACCATCGAGTGCAGCGAGAAAAACAAAAAACACGAAGAAGCTCGAAAGACGTCCCTAAGGGGATGCAGAGCACGACGAAGCTACAAAAAAAGTCATTCCTAAGGGAGCGCAGCGTAAGTTTTCTGCTCAAAAGTTGTTCCTAAGGGAATACAAAGCTTACAGCGAAAAATAAACGCTGATTCCGCTGAAGTAAAAGGTGAAGAAGCTCCTAAGGGAGGCTTACAGCGAAAAATAAACGCTGATTCCGCTGAAGTAAAAGGCGAAGAAGCTCATAAGGGAGGCTTGCAGTGAAAAATAAACGCTGATTCCGCTGAAGTAAAAGGCGAAGAAGCTCCTAAGGGAGGCTTATAGCGAAAAGTCAGCACTGTTACACCGAAAAATAAGCGATGAAGCCGAAAAATAAACGGCAAAGATTTGTTATTCCCAAGAGAATAAGAGTTGTGATTATGATTTCGTAAGCGTCTTCGAACATTCATTTGCACGATACATAACATCATACATTTGCATTCATAAACATTCATTTAGACATACATAGGATCATCATCATCATAACATACAAACTTCCTTCGGCATTGAAAGAGAAGGCTTCGGAAAAGAGGGAAAAAAGAGGCAATTTTATGCTTCGTTGTGAACGCAAAGAAGGGAAGGTGTTTTTCGCCTTCGGCTCAAAAGAATTAATTTCGTCCACAGCAAAGCAGATCATACACGGACAAAGGGGTAAAAATATATTACGAGGTACGCACAAATTTACATAAGAATCTTTACAATCATATTACAAAATTTTCTCTAGAATCTTCTGCAGCAAATCCTTTCGGAGCATCTGTTAAGGCTTCAGCTCATCATTCTTTAGCTTCATCATCCTGTACATGTTAAAACAAAATGAGAAAAGTGCAGAGTTCAAGGAGAAGGTAAAAGTAACGAGTATAAGTTTCTCACTAGCTTAAGGTGGCTTCGAGCTTCGTCACCAGCCATTTTTCGCCCGCCGTTTATCCAAATTTGAGTCATAAACTTGTTTCCTATGCTTCGAGCTAGGCTGGGGATGTCAATCAAATCCACTGGTGACAAACTGAAGTTTGGCCTATTAAGAATTTTCCCGTGTGTACAGCTAGTCTTCAGGAAAGCAGTAGCTGTGCCTCGAGAAGCTAACAGGGCGCAGAAATCGGCATGCCCAGCGATAACTTCGTCAAGTGCATCAACTTCGCCCTCAATATATTCAAAGGTGCTTGGCAGGTTTTCAAGTGAAGGTGTAAACTTCTCAGAGCTGGCTCCAATTGAGTGAAAGACAACCTTCAGCCGCTGCACGCATCGGTTGCCGAAGTCTAAACATTTATCCTGAAGTTCCTTCAATGATTTCTGTAAATTTGAACTCTTCTCAATTTCGGTTTTGAGATTTGTTTCAAGATTCGTCTTTTCTTGCTCTGATTTTTCTGATTTTATGAGTAATTCGCTGTTTAATCTGTCAATTTCGGCTTGAGCTTCTGCTAGCGAACCCTCCATAGAGTGGATGACGAAGTCCTTTTTCTCTAAAGCAGCTTCGCGATCTTTGACTTTATTTTCTAAATCTTGAATGACGGAGTCCTTTTTCTCCAAAACAGCTTCGTGATCTTTAACTTTATTTTCTAGATCTTTAATTGTAGCTTCGTTTTTCTCGTCTTCGAGATCTTGTTGCATCCTCAGCACTTTACTCAGCAATATACTCTGCCAAAACAACCTTCGTTAGAAAACATCTTAATTCAAAAAATAATAAAAAGTTGATTTTTACCTTAAAATTAGCATAGAACAGGCTACCGGCGATATGCTGTCGCCGGTACCTACAGAGATCCGCCTCAATCTTCGGCAGGCCAACATTCTTAGAGAAAGTCCTAACGACCTTTGCCTCGGTTCGATTCCGAAGGCATCTCAATTTCCCTTCATTGACTCCACCAAACAGCAAAGCCCCTGGTTTGTACCCACAGGATACAACATTTTTCTTCGGTTCTTCTTTTTCAGTTTCTGATAACTCTTGCCCTAGTATATCTTGAAAGTTGAAGTTTTCCTCTTCCAAAGTATCTTCAATTTGCTCTTTTCCTTTCTCAATTATTGTATCCACCGCGGCCGCAACAGCTTCTTCCTCAGCCATTTTTAGAAGCAGGTTGTCAATATCACCAAGTGTGGTTTCTAGATTAGAACCTTTGGCGGTTTCGGCTGTGGCACCTTTGGCTCTGGTGGCTGCGACTTCGGCAGTGCCAGCGCCTTCAGTAATTGGTATTTTTGACGCCGATGCCGGCGGTGGTGTCTGATGAATAACATCGGCCACTTGGATAATTCTCCGTTTTTCAGTTTAGCAGGACTTTTCATTGCCGAAGGCTCCTTTTCCTTCTGAAAAAGCTTTGTCAGTTGTGGTGCCAGCGGACTTAGCTTGATAGGCAAAGGTTCAGGCATTACCTTTAGAATTTCTTCCACATCCACATCAGCAGCAGAAGGCGTCGCATGAGCTTCTCCCTCTTGGCCCGACGTTTTTGGTTTTGGGGCCGTAGCTTTCCTTTTCTTTGAAGTAGATATCTTCGGCTCAGGGCTCAGTTTTCTTTTCTCAAATATTTCTATGTCCTTTTTAGCCAATTTGGTAACTTCTCTGTCGAGGACGCTGGCAACTCTTTTTCTTTTCTGGCCTTCAGCACCTCTGCCCAATTGCTCATAGTCAGGATAATCAAAATTCAAGGCATCCAACACCCGATTCATTCTTCGCTTTGGACGAGTACCGAAAGCCGCAGTCATTAACTGATCTTCTTTCTTAGAATAGTTACCAAGGATCTCGTTACACATAACCTCAATTGTATCCAACCACTCTTGGCAGGGTGCTTTAAAATATTTTTTAAACTTGTAATAATAAGGTAGCCGAACAAGCTCTTTCTTCTTCTTCTCCCCTTTCAGCTTCGGCATGTCCCATTCCTTCAAAGTTGGGAATACTCTGAAGGCTAAGAATTCTTGGACCAGATCCCTGGTACCAATGTGCTCTGCAACAACCCAAAATTCGCCCAGCGCAATCTGGCATGGACTATCTGGATCCATGACGCATTGAGGCCTAGTTTCTCCGAAGGTTAAACTCAAAGGGCTCTGAACTAGCTTCTCCTTCTTCTCATCTACTTTGACATAAAACCATTCACTCTTCCAGCCAGCTGGCCATTTTGTACGATACCTGATAACTGGATACTTGGCATCTTTCCGATATGCAAAATTGTAGCAGCCAAAATTATCATGTAGCCCGTCTTCTCTAGCTTTTGTCTGGTAATGAAGCTCGTGTGCCCGGCAAAAACCTTCGGCAAGTGGCTCTGCCTCCTGGTTTCGAAGTGCCCAGATGTAAACACTAAGCCTAACAATGGCATTAGGAGTTAACTGATGAAGGTGAATCCCAAATCTCTCTAAAACATCTGCAATCATCCCATGAAGGGGAAATCTTAACCCCGCTTTGAAGAAGCTCTTAAAAACCACTACCTCGTCTTTTTCAGGCTTCGGGGTAATCTCTTCTCCCCCGAAGCGAATCAGCTTCTTTTTGTCTTCACTGAAATAGCCTAACTTCAGTAACTTAGCCATGTCACCCTCAGTAATAGTAGACTTCCCAAACTCTAGGTGGCTGGGTTTAGATGGCATCGCACCGTACTCATCCTCAGATTCATTTTCTTCAACGTCAGCTTGTTTTGCTTCGGTAGCAGATATATCCTCTGATGTTGCCAGCCCAGACCGCCTCATTGCTTCGGAAATAAGAACAGTTGCAGTGGCTTCGGCCTCGTCTCCCTCACGCTCAATCCTGGCAGTGGAACGCAATCTAGCCATTTGATTATGAATTCCTAAAGTTTTTTGAAATTAATGACCTTTTTTTTCCGAAGCTCTTCTTGTAACGAAGCAGAATCCAAGGTGGTGCTTCGTTTGAGTGCAAGGGTCAAGCTTCGGCTATGGTTAAATTCCTGGCAGCAAAACAATGCAATAGCAATAAATGCTGTGGTAACTTCACACCTACTCGTCTGTTTATATAGTGCTGCAGGTAAGAAGGTGAATCGTCAAGTCTCCTACACCGGACGAACAGTCGCTCGCACCCACTGAACGGTGGGCCACAAAACCCGAGAAGGTAAATATGCATGGTGGGACTACTCCGCGCCCGGAAGTTTTATCGTTTCCCGGCAACGAGCTTAGGGAAGGTGTTTTTCGGACCTTCGGCTACCCGAAGCCTAAGAGACTTTTTCACGGATCAAGCTCGTTACGAAAAACGATCTAGCACCGCGAAGGGGCTACTGTTGGGGCCATGCTTCGTCGCCGAAGGTCCCACAGAAAGAAACACCTTCGGCAAACCCGTTTAAGCGTAGTACCGAAGCTACAGCTCATGAAGCTTCGGTACTGTAACGTATCTGAAGACGAAGGTTCGAACCGACTTAAAGATGAAATGACTTCTTAGTCCATAAGGGTCTGAGTCATAGTTGTAATCTTTTGTAAGGGGCATGATTGTAATTTCTCATAGGCTGCGCCCTGTGACTATAAATAGATGAACAGTACTCCTTTACTGTTCACGCGATCTTATAATCTCTGGCACATTACGTTTGAATTATTGCTTTCCCCCAAGGCGAAGGTATTAATGTGCGCAAATATTATGTTTTAATACCTATATATTCCAATGATGAAATATGCGAATACACTTTATACTTTATATCTCATTTCTTATTGTTCGTTGTTTTACAAGTACAATTACGAAGGTCACATCTTCGTAATGACCTACTCCTGACCTTCGTCCGAAGCTCATTAAATCCTTGGGGAGATAATGCTTCAGCGGACGAAGGACATTTATACTTAACATTTTTGTGTTGCCTTGTTCTTGATTCATAGCATTTGAGAATAAGTCCCCAACAAAAACTTTTACTAAACTAGGCCAAAAATAAACCCCTAGAGCAAAACCTATGCAAATAATCAAATTAGAATGTGCAAACTAGGTTTTGTCTAAGTGTTGCTATCTCTACCGCAATGGCTAAGTTTCAATCTATACTATTATGTTAAATGCTTAATATAAATGCGGGATCTTAAAGAGCAAGGTAGAGATGCAAACTCTCGTGGATGACGCCGACATTTTTACCGAGGTATCCGGAACCACGCTAGGTCCCGACTAATCCTCGTTGGTGCCCCTACACAAAGGGAAGCCCACGCGAGGGCCAAGCACCTCAGTCGAGTAACTCCGTAGAGAGCCGCAGGCCTTCTCCACGCGCAAGTGGTGCTCCACTTCCAGCTCCGATCGGACGCTCCCCGCCGTCTCCACTATCGAGCTTCTGGCCAAAAACGTCGTGGGCCTCGTTCCCTCCGGTACACGGTGGCGGCCATGACACAAATGCGGTTGTCACGGTCTCGCAAGACTCTCGCTCCACTCGGTACAATTACAACGGCTCGCGCAAGAGCCGAGGGGTTGTGTGGTTTTACAAAACTCACTCAACTAACTAGGATTCACCTAGATCAAGCGCTAGAGTGGTCTAACTAACTTAAGCCCTTCGCAAAGCACCTACGCTAATCACCGAGTGATTCTATTAAGCACTTGGGTGTTTGAGCTCTTGGAAATGTGCACTATATGCCTTGGTATGTTGATTGGGCTCCTACACTTGGAAATGGCCGGTTGGGGGTGTATTTATAGCCCCCAACACAATTTTAGCCATTGGAGAAAAGCTGCTGCTCTCTGTGGCACACCTGACAGTCCAGTGGTGCACCAGACAGCACACTGTTCCTTGTCCAGTGCGCCTAGCTGTTGCCTTGACACCGCAGGTGACCATTGGTGACGCAGACTTTTCACACCGGATAGTCCGGTGCTCTTTCCTCCACAGTGCCACCTAGAACTAGCCGTTGGGCTTTGGTTCCCTGGTGCACCGGACAGTCCGGTGCTCCTCGCACAGACAGTCCGCAGGCAACACTTGATCTTTGTCTTGGACTTAACTTGATCTTTATAATGTCTTCTTTTGAGGTGTTGCTTTCCTCAATGTCTTGGTCCAAGTTACTTTAGCATCCTGTGAACGACAAACACAAACACTAGCAAACACATTAGTCCTCAGGTTGCATTGATCATCAAACACCAAAATCTATTTAGTCAAATGGCCCGAGGTCCATTTTTCTTACACATCCATTTTGATTGATCCTTCAAGATTGCCCAACAATGTAAGAAATGGAAGGGTTTCTTTTCAACAGTAGCAAACCTAGTTGTTGCAAGAGAAGTCTACAAAAAAACATTATTAGTTAACTTGATTGAAGAACACAGGGGTCCAAGATAATTATAGGCATACCTTGTCTGCATCAGTAAGGACACTAGGGTTTTGTTGAAGCACAGCCCTCATGTAATCAGCAAAGATAGAGCACTATGTTTTGATACTATCCCACCTGCTCATCATAGATTTCATAGACCTTTCTGGCATTGATCCTCTTTTAGAGTTGTATGCCTCAGTAATTTGATTCCAAAAACCTTGATGCTTCTGACCTGTTTTAACTATGGGGTCACAACTCAAAGCAAGCCAAGCATGACAAACCCTCTTGTCGGGTCAGACGTGAAGTTTGCTAGCTTTGTGCGTTGACCATCCTTCTTCGCTGGAAGTGTAGGTGCTAACCCCTTCGCGGGTATATCAAGCTGAGGAGGACCAAAACCTACGTTTTCAAACTGAATGCCATCTTCATGGGATAGGAAACTACCATATTATGCCATTACTTGGTTCCAGTAGGTACACATGTTGTACATATAAGGTAGGCACATCAAATTAGTCATGAAAAGGCATAATTGTTGTACTATTAGCCAAACATTTGAAACAAATAGAACCATATTAGATTAGTTTTGAAGATAGCCACAACATGTCACAAATACTCAATACTAGATATATTGCAAAGTTCTCAACATAAAAGATACGATGACAACATGAACACCACATGGATGATAGGAGTACCTAGTGGCACACAACCTAGGTCTTTTCTTCACATACAAAAGAGTACTACCACTTCCACAAACCTAAAACATCCTTGGTTCCAGACTGCTAACACTTTATGTAGGTCCATGCTAATCTAGCAGAGATAGGTGTCGTCGGTAGAGGAGTCACGTCTGTCGTCATAGTCGATTATGTCATCATTGTTCATCTCTGAATCATAGTCAATCAGAGGCTCATCATCTGCATCTGACGATTCGGCATTGTCTAGACGGTCCATGTGCTCCACCTCCCATTCTATTTGCAGTGCTAGGTGATCAAGGTCCTCCGCGAGGTCCTCGATCTCAACTAAAGCACGATTCATTTCATTCAAGATGGGTGAATTCACTGGTTGGAAGGCACCATGGACGACATCGACGATGTCGGCACAACGCTGCTCCACAACTCTGATTAAATGAGCGACTACTTTTCAGAGCTTTTCGTTCTCTGAATCCATGGTCTACATAAAACAGATTGTTGAGTTAGTTACCAACTCCTAGTTGGTAAAATCTAAACACCTAACAGGGCCCGAACTAGCAAGTTGTCAGCATAAAAAAGGGACTAACGAAAAGCTCCCAAAACCCCTAACCTTCACAATTTAACAAAATCATCAACAAATGTAACCAAAACCAAGGCAACAATGAATCAGATTATGTTTACGTGTATAGTTCTTACCATGAACGAACACAAACCTATGGCCTACGATATTGTAGCAACTACAGAAGGTGTACTTTCCAATAGAGAGTTGTTGAATTGTCTTTGCAATCGGTGATTCACCAAACCAAAACATGTTCATGTACACATAGATTAGTGCTTTTTAATTTCAGCAACTTTTGGTAACGAAGGTGTAACCTCATTTGACGACTACAATGGAATGAAAACCCTAATTGTCAGTCTGGATCTGAACGATTTGCAACAAAGGAATTACGAAACCATGATAACCCTAAGGATCCACAACCACAAACCAAGGTTTTACCTTGTTCTCTTCGGATCTGGAGAAGTGGAGCGATAGACGACGATGACGATGGGGGCGACAAGCTACGCTTGTGTTTCTCCACAACAACCTTCTTCAGCGTCATTGGCTGTCTCAGCCTTTTCGCGATGGTGATTCGACATTGAGGAATGGCATCGTTGCCACCAAACTCCTAGATCTGGCTCTCCACGCCGAACACCTCCTTGCTTCTAGATGCCGAGAGCAGTCTACCGCCGAACCCACCCACCCATGGCCTCTTGGAGCCCAGCTTCAGTGCCTCCTTCGATGACCCACTCTGCGAGGCCACCTTGCTGACCAGGATTGAAATCACCAGGGAAGGGGGAATTGAGTGTGCGAAAACTTCACCACGGCAGGAGCCCGATCCCTCGCCCTGGATAGTGGATGCTCGGAAGTCTCCACATCTAGCGTGCGTGTGGCGTCCTCTTAATTTTAGAGTACTATTTAGAGTTCCTTGCTGGGCCCGTAGGGTTCAGCCGCTAGCGCTATATTTAGCGTACATGACGTTATATCGTGACTGCAAAGCTCGTGGGCGCTTCCAGAGTGATGTTGGTCTTGTAATGGAGGACTTGACTTTCTCATAGTTGTCCACATCTTATGCTCCTCCACACTAATTCTTAATGATCATCTTGTGCAAAATGATATATGGACCACCTTTTCACATGCCTTGAAGATTTTATGTTGTCCTTTAAAATGTTCACTTTGATAATTATCATTTGATTATCCTAATTCATTAGAATGGCCACTATCGAATTTTCAACTACAAGTAAATCCATTACAAGTTCACAAAGCCACCCGCTTCAACAATGGTGGTATCTAATGTTATGATGTCACACTCGGATTTAAGGATAAATTCAAATGCATCTCAAATGTGTGATAGGATCAAGTCTCACACATATGATGACTCATGGTACAGAAATCAATGTCACATCTTTATTATATAATAGAGGTTATTTACAAAATAACTAAATAAATACATCATATGATGATAATGATCATCCACAACCATAGTAGACTGGGAGACGATGACATAGACCTCTCCAAACTTATCGCAACATCCTTCATGTTCCTCCAGTGGTACCTGTTCTTGACCTGGTGTGATTATAGCAAGGGTGAGGTCCCATAGATCATCACTCAACAAGTGTGGGGAATAATGTGTATGAGCTCACTTACGATGGGGGATCCTGTGTAGTTTAAGGCTTACCAAGGAAAATGTTTAAGGCTGAGCGTTGCTTTTAATAAGTTGGTCAAAATTTTATTACTAATTACTAAGTATAAGTGAGTACCAACCCAATTGAAAGTTGCCAAGAGGGGTGAATAGGCAAGCGGAAATTTTTCCAAGAAAACTAGAAACGAACTAGATAAAACCAGTTCAACTGGTTTGCATGAGCACAACTAAAGAATGAGATATAAAATTGAATTGATCTCGAAATTCACCCAATTAACTTTGTAAATGAGATGTCCTAGATGATCCACAGGGTTCAAAGTAGTAGATCTGAGAAGGGCACTTCTCAAAATCCACACACTAAAAAGATATGAACAATTCTTCCATGGAATGGCGAGAGAACGAAGAACATGAACAAACACAATGATCATGAACACAAGAGACACAAGATTTATCCCAAGGTTCGGTCACACCACCAAGAGCTGGGTCTCTTTCAACCCTAATCCTCCCTTTGCCGACCACAAAGGTCAGGCCCACACACTAATCTTTGCTCAAACGAGTGGGTAATACAAACTTTCTTATGGTCTTCCACAAGATTTGGAGACTGACAAGCGACACCTAGTTTTCTAGGAGCTAGAAGCTCCAAGAGTAATGAATCTACAAAGAACTCGATGTAGTACCAAAGCTCGAATCAAGAAGAGCAAGAGGGATTTAGAGATGAAGCACAAAAACCGTAGCTCTCAAACTCACTCAAAGATTTCTCTCCAAAGATTTGAAATGGGAGAGGCAAGAGATGTGTGTGAGAGAGTGGGAGGTGTTTCTCAAGTTAGAAATGGAGTTTGGGTCGTGCTCTTGTGTGGGGAGAGAGGTAGGAGTGAGTATATATAGGTGGCGCTCCAAAACTAGCTGTTGGGCTGATTTTTGCTGTGGAGGACCGGTTGAACCGCCCCTAGGGCCAGTTCAACCGCCTGGGGCAAACTGATAGTCAGTCTGCCAGTCTGACTGGCAGACTATAGGTCAGACTAGAAAATAGGTCCTCACACCGATTCAACCGCGTGGTGGTCAGACTGACGTCAGTTTGCTAGTCAGGAGGTCAGACCGGTCAGGTGACCCTAACATTAGTTGAACTGCCCCTAGGGCCGGTTCAGGGGCGGTTCAACCAATTTTGACCAGTGAGGTCCAGAAAAAACCCCGGTTCAACTTTCCCTGGACCCCGGTTGAACCTGCCTGGACCTCGGTTGAACTTGTCCTGGACCTCGGTTAAACCTGTCCTGGACCCAGGTTGAAGTTGAAGTTCAACTACAGTTGAAAAAGCTCAACTGCAGTTGAAAAAGCTCAACTGTAGCTGAAGAAGTTTAGCTGTTTTTCAAGAGGAACACTCTCAGTTTTTCAATCCTAACAACAATCATACAGAGCGTTCAAGGGATTTTGGTTTTCAAAATAGTTTTTGAATTTGGAGGCTTGAGCTTTGGCAAAAACCAACCTTCTTTTTGGATCCCCTTGATAGTACGACGATTCCTATACTCAAGTTAAATAAAATATAATTTAGTAAACTCCTTGAGTAATTGGTGTCTCATGTGTTATTTCTCCATAGTGTTGCTTCATAAGGATCACAAACATATTTGTCTCACCTTTTCAAGCAAACACAAATCAAACCTGTGACTGGAACCATTTCACCATATATGAGTTCAAATTATGGTTTCAAGTCACCTTATTGATGCATCAAAACAATGTAACTTTTCATAGCTTATTAGTTCATCGACTTAGTGCAAGTACTCTCTTCTTCACCTTAGCCATGATACCTCAGTCCATAAGTCGTCGCTTGGCCTTCACCTTCACCTGGTCCCTCGAAGCCCTTTCCTTGCTATCTTCACCCTATCAAGCCATTCTTGAGTCATATCATATTCAACATCCATTGAGAGAACCATTTCTTCAATATTGTGAACCTTGCTTGAATGTCTTCTAGATATAAATGCTAAGATCAATCAAGCTCTAGTATGATTCTCATAGAAGCATATATGGACTAATAGTAATATGGTCAAGCTAATTCACGATTCCTCATATCTTATTCACTTTGGCTTGACCAATCCTCTCAATCACTTCAACCTCTATTTTGATCATATGTATGTAGTGATTTTTCTGGTCTTGTCCATATATATATTCAAACCAATATAGAGACCATATTATATGCATTTGCATTGTCTCGTTGGTTATTTGGCCTTGTGTTGAATCTTTGTTCATTAATCATTATACACTATTCAAGTATGTTCATCATACTGAATTTCCTGTTCAACACTTAGCAAACTTGTTAGACCTTTAAATGTGTTGTTATCCAAATCACCAAAACTCACAAAAGAGATGAATGCACTTTCACCAATTAAATAATTGATCACAATCATGAATAAATCCTACAATGCAATGCATGACAGGTTAAAATTTAATTCCATAAATTACTCATGTGAGGGTTCCAGTCGCTCATGACCGTGAGCATGACTGATATAGCAGTTTTACACTCTTCAGATGTTGCACATCTTTACTCACAAGCCATGTTTCCCATTTGCCAAGGGATCTCGACTCCCATTCATCTATATTGAGGAGACGATGCAAGGTAGCACTACAATGCATTTTCAAAGTTCCACTAGTTTGAGAAATCCCACTATGGTTTCAGGCAAAAGGAAGCATAGGAATCCCTCGTCTGAAAAGATATCACACATAGTTTGACTTGAGAACCTCCCTATACAATACACATCGATTCACTCCCTGCTTGCCTCTTTCAGTTAAGGTAATCTCTCCATAGCTTTCCTAATTAGTTGGCCAATGGCGTCCCATTCCACCCTTTGTGAATCATCTAGGCCCCTTAGTGATGTTTTGGTAATTAACGACAACCATTTGTGGACTAATAATTCTTGGAGAAATAAGAATGCAGGTTGGACCATAGAGAACAGAAAAGTCTTGGAGACTTATAAGCATTGGTTGTGGATCAGGTGAAGGCAAATGTATAATTTAGGCTTTTTTTCGGTCATCAGAAGTTTAGAGAAGAATTTGACCAGATTAGTAGGATAGATAGCCATACTATAAAAAGGGGTCAATGACTTTGGTCTATGTAAAACTTAGTGCCTCATAGAGCATATAGTAGTTACATTGCATGAGGACTGACAACGCTTTAGATTTCGAGAGTTAAAATCTTATCTAAAGCGTGCTTGAAAAGTGACTAAGTTTTGACGGACCATCCGGGCAGAAGGTCGGATCGTCCATGATCCATCCAGAGCGGTCCGAACTTGCACATGTTTTTGTGTCCTTGTGTGGACCGTCCGGCCAGGGTCGGCGGACCATTCACAGGTGCCAAATTGGATTTGGGTAGGGACTGTGTGTTTTTGGGCATTCGAACTATGGACCGTCCTTGGTTTTAGCCCAGACAGTACTAACTCCTAAAGGGTAGACCGTCCGGCCCCGTAGGGCGAACAGTTCGCTCATGTAAATCAACTTGGTCAATGCTCTGGTGTTTTAAGTTGCCAGGTCTCGGACCGTCCGACAGGGGTTGGCGGACCGTCTGAGCTTGACTTTTTATGACAGCACTAACAAGTTTCAAACGAGAATTATAGCCATTACTTGTACGGTGGACCGTCTGGCCTTAGCGTGCGTATCGTCCGCGTGTGCGCAAAATGTAGGCTTCAAACACATAACGACTAGAATTGAGAGGTAGGCTATAAATAGAAGTGGAGCTCATGTGTGAGGGTTCTCTTGGCCATTCCTAGAATACATTGAGCTCATTTGTGATCCTCTAACTCATTCTCTCACACTCTTTGCTTGAGATAGCATTCTAGTGAGTGATTGAGAGCTCCTAGTGCATTTGCATCCATTGGTGATCTTTGAGTCACTAGGTGGTACACCGTGGAAGCATCGTTGGTTTGTTACTCTTGGAGGTTGCTTCCTCCTAGACGGCTTGGGTGTTGTCTCCGTCGAGCTCTCCATGAAGGTTGTGGAGGAGTCGTGGTGTTGATTGTGAGGGGTTCACGCCTACCTCACTAGAGTGGCAAAGGCGATGCTAGTGGAATCGAGGTATTGAGTGATTTCTTGTCCACTTAGCTCAAAGGTCAAGCCATGTCTTGATAGAGGAGCAAGTGAGAGCTTGAAGTCCACCTCAACGTGGATTAGAGGTGATCGACAAATCACCGATACCACGGGATAAAACTCTGTGTGATTCTATTCACTCTTTACTTATTACTTTGCAAGTAGTTAGTAATTTGTGTATTGTCTATCATTTTGAGTATTGCCATAATTGTTCATCATATTTTGTTTACATATCATAGCTAGAGAATTTATATCTCTTGTCGTATTGATTAAATTTCTCTAGTGTCTTTGATTTTAGTTAAAAACATCTATTAACCCCCCTCTAGCCGGTGTCCTAGATCCTACACCCTTGTGGTAGCATTGTTTGCTCGGGTGGTTCTCCATGTTCCATATTAAAAAAAAAATCTTATCATGAATAATAATTAATCCAACAATAATGATAAAACATGATCATAATTCAGAGATAATATTAATCCCAAAACCAGGTAGAGCATAGCAAAATTACCCAATAATTCATTTATATGCAAGGTGTAGGGTAAACAATACTAGGTAACCTATTAGGTCCCATCAACTTAAACTAAGCATGTCATGGTGATTATTAGAAATAGGAAAATTATTAGGTCAAAGAAAGTGATCAAGGACACAACTTGTCTTTACCTGCAATTCCAGGTATTTCTCCAAATTTGGGCTTCAGGTCCCTCGTTACCTTGCTTCTATTCGTAACAACATATAGATAGACAAAGAATAGGTAAAAATAATATTACATCAAAGATGGAAACAAACCACATAATAATATTCTATGTGTTGAGACGAGATTGTAGGTTCGAGAACTACTAAAATCAAAGCTAAAACATAGAAGTTATAAATTTCCTAAGTTTTCTATACCTATTTCTATACTAAAAATCATTTCTCAGTTTTAAATTTTATAAAAACCAAGTGGATGATGGCGGGTTGGATTTAATAGGAGTTCAGGGTCTGCGTTAAAAGATTTTGGACCGATCTGCAAAGGTTTTTCTATACCCAAGGGCTGCAGGTTGAATCTCCAAAAAATAGGGACTTTTATATAATTTACCACAACTGAAAGGGTATCCTTCAACCAGAGCCGCATGATCTCAATCCTACAGATCGGATTAAACGCACAAAGGAATACACATTTTTTTAAATCTAAGCCCTCAAGACTCAATCCACGACTTAGATCTAGCTACCCAAACTGGTATTTTAGGATCTAATCTAAACCGTTCGGCTACAGATCTAAGACGCGTAACAAACAAGTGAAGGGGTACACTGGGTTTTGATATTAGACACTGGTGGCTGGATCAACGACGCACACACCTTCTTCTCCATGGCGATTGATAGTCGCCTAGAGGGGGTGAATAGGCGAAACATTAATTTTACAAACTTTAAACACGCACTATGCTCGGGGTTAGCGTTAGATTTAATTCGGAGTGTGGAAGATAGTTCGCCTTGCCAAGAGTTGCTCAATCAATATGGATTACTTTGGGAGCAAACTCAAATCGATATGAGCAACGGAACTTTTAGAGAGAGAGGAAGGAGGGGAAAATAAATCAAGTAAAGATCAACAAATGAACATGGTGATTTGTTTACCGAGGTTCGGTTCCAAAGAACCTAGTCCCTGTTGAGGAGGCCACAAAGGCCGGGTCTATTATGGGGGACAGATATCCCCCGGGTCCACTAGAAGGCAAGAAGGCCTCGCGAAAGGCCCCAGGCCCATTACTTCGCAAGGCCATCCCTTCGTGGGCCAGGGGAGGAACTTCCAGCAGAATGGATCAACATGAGGTCGGATCAACTCGAGTCCATGCGGTTCGCCGAACTCGAACACTATCCGCGGCATTGATCCCACTTTCCCACGCAACGCCCTCAGACGTCGGAGCCGAAGGACTATAAGTCGGTAAGATTATAGGAAGATAAACTTAGTTAGTTCACTATTACTTAGGAACACGTGGTTGTCATATTCGCATGTAACGCCCCACGGTCGAATATATAAGGCCTAGGGGGCACCCCTTCAAGATCATCTCACTCATTAGCCATCCACCCAGCTCTCTTGTATCTCTCATACTAGAGAACTCCCTTGTAACCCACCACATATAAGATCCACTCTAGGACGTAGGGTATTACGCATCTCAAAGTGGCCCGAACCTATACAAGATTGTCCACTATCTCTCGTGCATTTGGCATGAACCATCGAGCTACAATCAGTTACACCGTCCTACTTCTAAAAAAACACCCCGAGGGGCAACACCCGGGTGTGTGGTCGGACCCAAATCACCGACAGCTGGCGCGCCAGGTAGGGGGTGTGTCACTGATCCAAGCTAGCTCAATGGCTATCACTTTCCAGCACAAGATCATCCTTCGCCCTGGATCTGTATTCTACTTCAGTACCATTTCGTCCGTGGCAGACGAAGAAGGAACTCTACATCGCATCGCAGATCCACCGGAGAGGAAACCTTCCCCAACACTCTCTAGGAAAGTCGGAGCAAAGCCGGGAATAGCGCAACCTCTAGCGCTTCGAGCGAAGACTACCTCCTACCAGCCGGGAGCAGAAGATCCGACAACCCGGAGGACTCCGCTGACCACCTCTTCTAAGGAAAAATGGACATGGATCACAAGGAAAAAGGAACCAAACGAGGTAAAAGCTCATCAGGCTGCTGTCCAGGTATCTCCACCCTCAAAGGAGAACAGGAAGAAGCTTGTCACTACGACGGTGACATTCTACCCCGACGTCCTCTTTATCAAGGGAAGAGTGGAATTTACCCCCGTCTCCGACGACGAACCAACCGCACCGGGAGAAGAACCTCTTCAGCGGGAATCTCGCCGACGAAGGAACCGACACCGAAATATTCGGAGACATCATGAAGCCGAAGAACGCGATCCGGCGTAGCCCGTGTCGCAAGATGAGATCTTGGAGGTGGGAGAAACTCCGGATGAACGAGTCTTCAGGGAAAGAAGGAATCGGCCATGCTTACATCATCAATAAAAAGACTTCATTCTCAAAAGAACTCAACCTATTGCCAATCTAGACGCTTACTTAACTCAGGGTGACCACTATACCCTACTAACGGAGCAATCGGCTTAAGTCGACAATGACTTAAGGCGGTGCGACATGCTCACGCTTACTTAACTCAGGGTGACCACTATACCCTAGTAACGGAGCAATCGGCTTAAGTCGGCAATGACTTAAGGCGGTGCGACATGCTCATGCTTACTTAACTCAGGGTGACCACTATACCCTACTAACGGAGCAATCGGCTTAAGTCGGCAATGACTTAAGGCGGTGCGACATGCTCACGCTTACTTAACTCAGGGTGACCACTATACCCTACTAACGGAGCAATCGACTTAAGTCGGCAATGACTTAAGGCGGTGCGACATGCTCACGCTTACTTAACTCAGGGTGACCACTATACCCTACTAACAGAGCAATCGGTTTAAGTCGGTGATGATTTAAGGCGGTGCGACATGCTCACGCTTATTTAACTCAGGGTGACCACTATACCCTACTAACGGAGCAATCGGCTTAAGCCGGCGATGACTTAAGGCAGAGCGACATGCTCATGTCTACTCGATCCAGCATAAACATGCTTACGATCATTCATCTCAGGGCAATCCCTATGCCTCACGAAATAGTAAGAAGTTTCAAAACCATCACACTGCACTTACTTCTGCAGTCGTAACAACTATTGAATTCAAACAACAGAGAAGTAACAATAGCGTTTAGTACCAGGAACACTTTTTGACAGAATATTTGAGCACATTGACCACATACGCATACAATTCATAAATGCATTCAGTGTTTCTACTTGGCAATGTTCTTCTCAGGAGCAACTGACGAAGAAGGGCAACTCGAGGAGTCAGGAGCAGCGTTGACATCAGCAACTACGTCATCAGGAACAATCACGCCCGGCCTTCTCATCAAGATCTGCCTCGCGCGAATGGCTTTATCCATAGCCTTGTTGCGCTGAGCCTTCAAAGTAGTATAAGTGTCTTCAGCAACCTTGGTAGCCAGTCGAGCGGCTTCTAGCTCCTGAACGACTGATCTTTTGGAGGTGCGTAGATCCTTGATGACAGAATCTTTGCTCGACACCAACTGCCTGAGACGAAGGATCTCATCCTAAGATAATTGTAGCTCATGACAATGATGATCCAAATCTACCATGGTGAAATGGTGGCTCCTCTCCAAGATAGTCAAAGAATTGCTGGCGTCACGATACAACCTATCAAGGTTATCGCGAGTAGCTGCGAGTACGCGTTTTTCTTCCTGCAAACAAGAATCAGCTCTCAAGCACCCAGTAAGCAGCAAAAACACAAAAGAGAAAGTCAAGTGAGCTTACCCCATTAGCCGCCCTTTCAGAGTCAAGTTGAACACTGAGAGAGGAATTCAATGAGTTGACATCATCCAAGGAAGCAGAAATCCGGGCCAGGTCGGCCTGACCTTGAGAATACTTCTCCTCAAGTTCAGAGTACCGATGGGTCATATCTAACATAAAACAGTTGAAGAAGGGCACACCGTTAAAAATAGACTAATCAAGAAGTCAAGGAAGAAAACAAAGGCACTAACCAGCATTAGTCATTTTCAAATCAGATATCTGCCTCTGAAGCAGCGTCAGATTCCAATGCATCAGAGATAGAGCTCTTTCTGGGATAGAGGCACCTTGCGATCTCAGCTGACCAGCCATCTCGTCGACTAGAGCCTGATATTAAAAACAAATGAGTACAAAGACAACATTTTTCCTGGAGTATAGCCAGATCGAGAAAAGCCAGATTACCTGAAGATTGGAGAAGAATGAAGGAAACTCTAAGTCATAAGAAGCCAGGTGGTGGCTCGACGAGGGAACATCAACCGGGGCAACCTGAAGAGCATCATCAGGGATCAACTCAACATCACCAGAAGGCATTAGAACTCTAGCATCAGGTGCGCCGGTCTCTAAGGCGACTTCCTCGTTTAAAGCATGCACTGTTGCCATGCCATCAGAATGTGGAGGAGAAGACCCAACGTGGACATCCATGGAGGTATGAGAAGGGGAGCCCGCCTGGACACCCTCGGGGGCTGGGTCGCAACTCGTGCTACCCATCCGAGCCGGATCATTACCGGCAACACCCTCGGGGGCTGGGTAACCGCTTGCACCATCCTCGGGGACCGGGTTCTCTACAGCAGCCACCTCTAAGGCTGAAGGATTCTTAGTCACCTCCATGGGAATTGAACAACCTTGACCAGCCTCTCGGCCCCGAAGACTGCACTCCAAGGTCGACGAGACACGAGACGCTGCTCAGGATAACTCTAATCCCACATCTGGAATGTCAGAGCAAACGTCCATCATACCACCGTCCATGGGCTCGGACAGCAAATCTTTAGGAACAACATCCTCGAGAGCCTGATCAAAATTCGCTAGGGATAATTCTTGCAGACCGACGAGAGCAGACAAAGCTGTAGAAGGGATATCACTACTCTCTTCACTGACTATGTAACACCGACTATTCTTCCAAATTATGGGGATTTCCTCCTCTTCTTCTTCGTCCTCGTCAACAATACGAATAATACCCCCATTGGGATCAGCTCTGGCAGGATCACCCCCATTGGGTTCAACATCGTCAAGGCCACACCCATTGGTTCCAGCATCAGCAGGGTCACACCCATTGGGATCAACATCATCAAGGCCACACCCATTGGGTCCAGCATCAGCTCTGGCAGGATCACCCCCATTGGGATCAACATCAATAGGGTCACACCCATTGGGATCAGCTCCAGTAAAGAGTTCCACTGGTACTTCTTCAGCAGCAGGAGCAGAAGGGCCAGCATCATGATCCAAGCACGACACTCGCCGAAGCCATCTCTTTTTCTTTTTCTTCCCCTCAGCAGGAGCAGTCGGATGACCAACTTGGCGAAGACGTTTCGGGCGAGTACCCTTAGGCCTTCGAGTATCCACGGTTTTCTCAGGCTCTGGAACAGTTGCAACAGCCACCGTTTCAGTAGGGACAGAATGAGAGGAATCCCTTGCCAACATATCCAGCTTAGCACCTATCTCTACATCACTCGGATTAGTAGGCATCTCAAAGTGAACTTGCTTCTCATCATTGAGAAGGCCACCAAGTGAAGCAACCAGGACTTCAATTTCTTTGGGGGAGGGTCGCACTCTAAGGCCCAAACCACTGTCACCAGCAGGAGGATTGGACACAAAACTGAAAAAGGGCTTAGAAGATGGCAAATTCCAAGCAGAATATGCAACAGGAGCACCAATATTCGATACTTTGCCCCTCAATATCATCTCCAGTTGGCTCACCAAATCCATAGGAGGAATCCTCTTGTCAGTAACCCGAGTTGAGTCGGTGACACCACTGTATAAGTAAGCTGGGTACGCCCTATCCTTCAGGGGCTGAATACCTCTCTCCTTCAGCGGTCATACCTCTCTCCTTCAGCAAACAAATTTCATTAAGCAGAACCTTGGCCTCTGTTATCTCCAAGGTGGTGGGGGACTCAATCCAACTGGGAGTGCACACGTCTGACTATCTCCCTGACCGAGGGGGGAGGGAGTTGCCATGATTTTCAACAATGAACCACTCTAAGTGCCATCCCTTAATGCTATCTTTGAGTGGGATATCTAGGTACTCTGTCTTCCTCCCACGACGCATCTCCAGACTCGCTTTATATGGTTTTAGGATAATCATTTATTATATCTATGTTCCAATTCTTTTGTTATTCTAATTATGTTCATGTCAAGATCATTAATGTTAATTGGAACATAGAGCTTAACTTGAGAAACACGTGCCACCACAAGGGAGGAATGGGACCCCTTGGCTAACTAATTAGGAAAGCTAGTGGAAGACTACCTTACCCGAAAGGGGCAAGGGCAGTAGGGGAGTTGCATGCAAGGAGGTTCTCGGGTTGATTTGCTGCGATGGCAGTCAGACGGGGGATTCTTGCAAGTGCTCTTCCCATAACTGTAGCGGGTTTTCGGAAGCTAGTGGAACTTTGTAAAGGCCTCGTAGTGGATCCCTAGCCATTCACCTCGGTAGTGTCTAAGGGCCTAGCTAACCCTGGCGACATGGGAAACACGGCTTGTGGGTAAAGGGTACAACCTCTGCAGAGTGTAAAACTGGTATACTAGCCGAGCTCACGGTCATGAGCAGCTCAGGACTCTCTGATGATTAAATTATGGAACCTAAACTCAATTTGTCATATGCATTTGCATGGGATTTGTTATTAATTTTGTTCTATTATTGTTATTATGGTTTGGTATTTACTTACACTTAGTAACTGCTAATAAAATTTTGACCAACTTATTAAAAGCAATGCTCAGCTTTAACCCCTATTGTTGATCAGCCTTACACATCACATGAACTCCCACCTTGGGTGAGTTCATGCCACATTATTCCCCACAACTTGTTGAGCGATGAACATGTGTGAGCTCACCCTTGCTGCCTCACACCCCCACAGGTCAAGAACAGGTACCACTGGATGAGTCGCATGGTGGATGTTGCGCTGTGTTCCTGAGAGGTCTAGTCGTCGTCTCCCAGTTGACTTTCTGGCGCCAAGGATGGATTTTAGATCTTGTTATATTTATCTTTTATTTTGTAAGACTTTCGCTAGGTATTAAGTACTCTGATTTTATTATGACATTTATCTCTATACACTCTATTATTATATATGTTGTCTTCTTTGGCGCATGTATGAGACGCACCCGGCTTTGTCCCTTAAAGCCCGGGTGTTATAGAAGTGGTATCAGAGGAAATGTTGACTGTAGGACGAAACCTAGATAGAAATGGACAAAACCCTTACCTTCTTACCTTACTCTGATTCTTTCTATACTCACCTTGTCTTGATCCTGTCTCACCTTTTGCTGTCACACTCTGATTACTCTTATCATTTCTCTTCTAAGACAAGATGGATTTCATACCTTGGAATCCTACAGTTATGAATTTTTTTAGAGATAGGAAACCCAAGACAAAATTAAAACTATTTTCTCTATTAAAAATGTTGGTTGATTGTTCTGATGATCAATACCTGATTTGCTTCTTTGATTGATTGCAACATTATAGTTGGGCATCTTAGCATGTACCACCATAAGGTATTGTATTAGCTTTAGTAGGTGACACACTAATCTACTTAGCTAATAAATCCCCCGTAGTAATATTTCTCATAATTACTTGCCTTGTCTACAATTCTTCCTTTCTTACCCTGTGTTTCTAACCCAGATGGGCTACCCCTATAGTGTTAGAAGAGAGCACTACAGACGTGATCCTTGGTATGTCATGGTTAAGAAAGGCAAATGCAGTATATACACTGTGCTAGGGGAACCGTAGAGCTCACTAGTTCCAAAGGAGAAAGATTTCATGTTGAAATTGCAGTAACTACCTCTACCGGACGTGCGACATTCTTCATAGATGTGGAGTTTGTTGGTAACAACATCCGTGTGGTTAGGGATTTTCCGGATGTCTTTCCAAAGGAGTTACCAGGGATGCCGCCAGATAGGGAAGTTGAGTTTGTAATTGATCCCTTAGCTGGGCTGCCCCAACTTTCAAATGGCCATACAGGATGTCTGTAGAAGAGTTAAAGGGACTGAAGAAGCAGTTAACGGAATTACAAGAGGCTGGGTACATACATTCGAGTTCCTCACCTTGGGGAGCACCGGTACTGTTTGTACAGAAGAAGGATGGATCACAAAGGATGTGGGTGGATTATAGGTCCCTTAATGATGTTATCATGAAGAACAAGTATCTGTTGCCCGTGTTGAGGATTTATTTAATCAGATGAGAGGTGCAAGGACATTCTCGAAGATTGATCTCCGATCGGTTTACCATCAAATGAAGATTTGGCCATTGGATATTCCCAAGACGGATTTCTCGACCCGATATGGTTTATATGAGTTCACTGTAATGTCATTTGGACTAACTAATGCACCAGCTTATTTTATGGATCTGAAGAATAAGGTGTTCATGATCTGGACAGATTCGTCGTGGTCTTCATCGACGATATTATTATTTATTCCAAGAGTGATAGTGATCATGAGGAACATCTGAGGTTGGTGCTACAGAAGCTATGAGATAATCAACTTCACGCCAAGTATAGCAAATGCGAGTTCTGGATTGACGAGATGCCATTCCTTGAACATATCATGGAAGAATATCAGTGGATCCTGCTAAAGTCAAGGAGATAGTGGTGTGGAGCATACCCACTACAGTTACAGAGATTCGGAGTTCTTGGGACTTGCAGGACACTATCGGAGATTTATTGAAGGATTTTCTAAGATTGCTAAGTCTATCACCTCGCTTCTGGAGAAGGGAAGAGAGTTCAAGTGGGACGAGAAGTGCTAAGATAGTTTTGATCAATTAAAGAAGAGGTTGATGTCGCTACCAGTATTGGTTATGCCAGATCTACAGAAGGGATTTGACATTTATTGTGATGCATGTGGCCAAGGCTTGGGATGTGTGCTCATGCAAGAAGGACATGCGATTGCCTATGCGTTGCGTCAATTGCGGAAACACGAGTTGAACTACCCCACTCATGACTTAGAGCTGGCAGCCGTTGTGCATGCGCTTAAGATTTGGAGACATTATATTATGGGAACCAAGTGTCAAGTATACATGGATCATAAGAGTTTGAAGTATATATTCACTCAGAAGGATCTCAACCTTAGGCAACGCCGTTGATTGGAGCTTATTAAGGATTATGATTTGGAGATTCACTATCACCCGGGCAAGGCAAATTTGGTTGCAGATGCCTTGAGTCGAAAGGAGCATGTTCATTCAGCTGTTGTTGCCCAGCTACCCGATGAGATTGTTGAGGATTTCAGGAGACTTAACTTGGGGATAGTTGCTCACACTGAAGGAGTTATTATTGATGTGGAACCTACCTTGGAGCAAGAATTCCGCAAAGGACAAATTGGTGATGCTAAAATACAAAAGATTAAGGATCTGATTACTGAAGGTCGAGATCAGGAAATCACGGAAGATGAGCAAGGCACAATATGGTTCAAGGATCGGATATGAGTTCCTGAGATTGATAGCCTTCGTGAGACTATACTGAAGGAAGCCCATGACTCGGATTATTCTATTCATACTGGGAGTACGAAGATGCATCAGGATTTGAAGTAAAAGATACTGGTGGTATGGATTGAAGAGAGATGTGGATGCACATGTGGCTATGTGCGATGTGTGTCAAAGAGTTAAGGCTGAACACCAGAGGCCAGCCGGATTATTGCCACCGCTTAAGATACCCGAGTGAAAGTGGGAAGAGATTGGTATGGATTTTATTACTGGATTGCCTCGCACCTCGAAAGGATGTGATTCTATATGGGTTATTGTGGATAGACTGGCCAAAGTGGCTCATTTCATTCCGGTCAAGACTACTTATAAGGTATCTCAATTGGCAGAGTTATATATGGCTCGGATTGTGTCTCTACACGGTGTACCGAAGAAGATCATTTTGGATAGAGGATCACAGTTTACCCCAGATTTTGGAAAAGTTTTCATGAGAATATGGATGCGAAGTTGAATTTTAGTTCGGCCTACCTCAGGCTGATGGACAGACTGAAATGACTAATCAAGTATTGAAGGACATGTTGAGAGCTTGTGCCCTTCAGCATGGTAGTAGTTGGGATAAGAGTCTACCTTATGCTGAGTTCTCATATAATAATAGTTACCAGGCCAGTCTGAAGATGTCACCATTCGAGACTGTATGACAGGAAATGCAGGACTCCTCTATATTGGATCAGACTAGGGGAAGACAGTTCTTTGGACCTGAACTTATTCAAGAGGCAGAAGAACAAGTCCGTATGATTCGAGAGAATTTGAGGGTAGGTCAAACCAGGCATAAGAGCTATACAGATAATAGAAGAAGACCACTAGAATTTGAGGAAGGTGATCATGTGTACCTCAAGGTGTCACCCTTTCGTGGAATGAGGAGATTTAAGATTAAGGGTGTAACACCCTAGGTGTTACTTAGAGTTTTCCACTCAAGGATACACAAGTAAGCCCATCATCACATGTGACTTTAGTTGGGAAAAGTACACCAAATTTGGAGCTCAAGATCCTAAGTAAGTGCAACCCATCTTAGAAGTCATACCTTAGCTTGTCATGCACATATAAGGGGGAGAATTGCCCAAACCCTACATCAAACCACCTTTGGACAATTGGAGCCCTAGAAGTAAGTATGATCAAAAGGCTATGAAAACCACATGATCATGACTTGGGCCAATTATTAAAGTTGTAGTACACTTAATACCCTACAAATAATAGTAAGAAAGTGACCCCAGAAAGATTTCAGAAAAACCCCAAAAGGTTCACCAAAGGGGTTGAGCATAAAAGAAAAATCAGAATTTTTCTAAGTCCAAAACCAACCCCCTTGCAAAGATCAAACATGTTCACCTTGATCCCAAACTCAAAATCACTTGGCCCAATTAACAAAGTGGCGCCAAAATACCCCTAGAATACCCTGGAAAAGTTTAGAACCCAACCCTAAGTCGGTTGACATGACTTGGCACAAGATTTGTCTCGGTTTGGACAGCTAGGACAGAGACAACTTCCCACCCCCATATCTCTCAAACTAGACCATATCTACCCTCGGTACTCACATGAACTAGATAGCTCTAGGTGCAGGGAAGAGATCTCTCACAGGTCTTAGGGCAAGATTCGCACGTTTTGGCAACTCAACAGAGGGAAGAACAAGAGTAGAAGCAAAGAGCCACGTGTTCGACGCGCTCTGAGCTCGCCAGAGCACGCCCGACGCGCGCCCCCGCGTGCCCCGCGTCGCGCCAAAGCCGAGCCGGCGCCGTTACCCGCGCCCGCGCCTATAAAGCCCAAAGGGACTTCGACCGTACTCCTCCGCGCGCGCCCGACCTCACCGGAGCACCAGATCACCGGCATTGACCCGCCCACGGCGTGCCCGCGGCCACCCAAACACCCGCCACCGTAGACCGGCCGACAGAGCCTCTCCCAACACCATCTGACCCTCGGAGTAGACCGTGCATGCCTCGGTGAAGCTCCCCGAGCAAGGAATCGAACTTTGTCTCGCCTGAGAAGCCAGTCCACGGTCGCCGGACTTCACCCGACCGCCGGTGAACATAGACCGAGCTCCACGGTGAGTTATTCTTCAATTCCTTGCACGTGTCGACTCATCAACACCCTGTGAAGCTCCCCGTGAACTTGGATTGACCGGAATCGCCGTGGTTAGGCCGGAACACTCGCCGCCGACGAGTTCACCCGCCTGCGCACGTGGACCGGCCGATTCCGACCACCACCGCCATCGAGCCGTACCTCGCTGTGACCGCCAGAACCTCCTGGAGCCAACCCCGCCCCTCACCGGACCTCTCTCACCGCCGGTAAGCCGCGCCGCCCTTTTTCCTTCTGCGGTTACTGTTTTCATAAGGGGGGGGGGGACCTCGGGGGAGAAGAAGAAAAGGACAGAGGGTTTTGTGCGCTGTCAGCGACTCAAGGGAATAGTGGCGCAGGGGTATAACTGAAGGGATTAGTTAAGAAAGAACCCAGGGTCTTCGATGAAAAGTAGTTTTCCAGAAAACCTTTTTAATATTTCTGGTTTAAATCCAAACAGAACTTGAAAAATTCATAACTTCAGTTTGGTTCATTCAAATCAAGTCAAACCAATTTTGCCAGATCCTAAATAATATAAACTACATAGGAAAAATATAAAACCCCTAAGTGTTGCAGAAAACTTTAAAGTTATGATTTAATTGATTATCTGGTCAAAAGCTAAAGAAAATAAGGAAAAATAGCTACACTATTAGACTGGGGTTAAGAAAATTCAGAGAAGCACTTAATCACTTCCTAACCTGTTTAAAAATAATAAACCCCTCTGTGAACCAATTTAAGGTAGAGTTTGCCATTTAACTCACTTTTAGCCTAAAGTTAGAGAAAATATAAAAGGTAGTTTAAAGTAAGAACCAGGGAGCACCCCCATTTTTGTTGGCTCCCTTATTCAGTGTAGTTCACTAGAAAAATTTATTATACCCTTGTTTAATACAAAAGAAATGAGATACCTTTTAATTTAGAAAAACAAGGAAAACTTAGAAAAACCCTAGAAAAATAACCCTGAGGAGAGAACACCCCAAACCTTGGGTTAACAAATGTTTTGTTACTGTAAACATAGAAAAATTATGAGTTCTATTGTTTGCTATTTTTCAAATAACAAGTTAGTTATAAGTATCTTTTTAGCATTAAACTTTAGAAAATCACAACTAAATAACCACTAAGTAACCTTCTGTGAATTTTGGCACAGAAGCATGTTATTACCTATAGATACCAGTAAAATGACTCTTAGTACACAACCCACCCCTAGATAAGAGTTGTAGTGCAAAGTGACCCCTTTGCCCCAACTTTTGCTATTTTTGTCCAGGGCATATTCTGATTGTTCTAGATCTCAAATTTATAAGACAGACTACAGTGACAAATAGTAACCCACTGTAATGTTTACAAAATTTTTGGAAAAAGTTAAATCACTGTTGTAGTTCAAACGCACCCTAAAAGCCTAAATAGAAAAAGAAAAAGGAAACTAATACTGGAGACTAATGTTACCCTAGCCAAACCAGCAAAACCCCTTGAGTACCCACTGAAATATTTAAGGGGCATTCCAAGTCTTAATCCATTGTGCTTAGGCAAGAACCTCAAACCTAATTTGATAAGCCTAAAACCCTAAGAGCCTCTTATAATGAGGAAACCCTAAATGATTAACTAACTTAGTTTTTCTGCACTAAGGCCTAATTGCTATTAAATTCTACTTATCATAGCATACATATATCTTATTCATTGCACTCGATAGATTACAACCTCGCGGACGGAGAGTACATCCTCGTGCCAGAGCAAGGAGTTGCTCAGGAGGTAGCCCCGGATCCAGCACCACAACCTGCCCCAGAGGATCTACCTGTCCCAGCTTTGGAAGGCAAGCCCCGGTTTTATGCATAACCGTTATATATGCTATTTTACTGCACTTAATGTTTGTAGGCTTGTACTGTGCACTTAAGTGTAGGAGTTGTTTGAAACCATAGTTGCATGAACTCAGGATTCCTTTTGAGATGGATACTAGTATGCTAGGTCGAGTAGCTGCTTTGCTAATTAGGGATTTCGGTAGAAGTTGAGTGATTTTTCTAGCACTCGCGCGAGGTCAGGAATTTGCTTGTATCCATTTATATATCGTATTGATGATGGTCTGTGGACAACGGTCCATGGGGATGCGTTGTCTACGAGACAAAAATTGGATTAATGATTAAGGTGTGGTACCGTGAGTCAAGCGTTTGAACGTACTAAACATATGCCGAGAAATATGGTAAATCAGTAAGCCTAGTACCTGATTGAACCTGGCAGCAGATTGCCCTCCTCACGCGACCTGAGACGTGGTCTCCCCTTTCCGATTATGGTGGGTACAAGTGTGGTCACTGCACGACGGCAGTCGGGGTCAGTGAGGCATTGTACGTCAAGGCGGTGAGCCCCTTTCTGCTGATGGGGAATCGATGGGGACGGTTGATGTGTGTGGGGACGGGGTGCCTCGCCACGTCGTGTGTTTAGGTTTACCTTGCAAGGTTTAAAAACTCGATTCGAATCGTCTGCTTCTCGCAGCAAATGAGACTGCTTGATCCATGCTGCTACATTGAGTAACAAGTGGAAATGTGATGTTTTGGCAAAAAGATATTAGATTGCTAATTTGCTTGATACCATGATTGAGTAGATAGTACACAATTAGTCTTAAGAGAGTCACACTAAAACTTGAAAAAGCTTAAACTTGATTTTTAGACTCAGCTAGTGCTTTTGGCAACCAAACCCCTCAGCCAAACAACTGCATGTCTAGAGGTAGAGGAGTAGACTCCTCACACCGGGTAAGTCTAGCTGAGTATTAGTATACTCAGCCTTGCTTGTGGCATAATTTTATAGGTGCTCTGGAGGACATGGTTGCTGGAGTGACTTGGCCGTCCACCTTGCCACCGGGTTGGACAGTCGAGTGGGACCCTACCTCGGCAGAGGAGGAGCATGAGGAGTGATGGGACAGGCTTCCCCATCTCTCTGTTTATTTGTTGCTAGTTTTATTCCGCTGCATTCTGAACAATGATGACTACTTTTGCTAAACTCCGATGATGATGTAATAAATTTAATACTCCTCAATGTATGGTTTTATGTTTTATTGTATATGCTCTGTGCCTCACCATCGAGTGAGTATGTGGTACTTGATCCTGTTAGTGGCCTCGTCGGACTAGATCCGAGGGATTGACGTGTTATTCCTATTTAAGTGTGGTCTAGCCTCTAGGGCGGGACTTAGGCACTTAAGTTGGAATAATGTGGGCGGTTCCGCCACAGCTGGTATCGGAGCTCGTACCACCACAGAGGAATCAATAAACTATAAATACCATCCTTTTCAAAGTAAAACTTGGTAGAAACAAATGTTGGATAGATCGTAGGACGATCAGGATAGACCTAGGATGTGGAGCCTTAGGATGATAGAGGGGTAGCTAGGTGGCTAATTGAGTAAGCCCTACAGGCTATTATAAGGGAAGGGAGTTCTTCCCTAATCCCTCTAAATTGAAATGAGGTCGTTTGGGACGAGCATGCATGCATCCTTAATTAAACTATTTAATAATTGGGTAAAAACTTTAATACACAATGATGACAATTTAAGTACCCCCAGTACCATTGTCGTAGTTATAGAGAGGCTGAGTTGCGATCCCTTTTCATTTTATAATTCTTTTCCTTTTACTTATGCTTAACCGTACACAGATGACTTCTCACGGATCCTCGGGCGAAGGGAATGCACAGTCCCACACGGACGGGCTTGCACGAGATGGTTTTCCCCGTATCTTGTGGGAGGTACTTCAGGGAGCTGGTTACACGACGCCTCCCCAGTACGCGGTGCAGCTGTTTGAGAAGCACCGAGTGCCCCGCTATAGGGTGAGGATGATCCTAGAGCCTCATCCCCTGCAGCCAGGCTGGCGTTCGCTGGACTCTGAGTCTTTTGGATACAGGGCTGAGGATACTATCAAGGCGATTGCCCTTCACAGACTGACCACCTTCTGTGGTTTCCACCCCTTGGAGCTGTCCACTCACCCCATTGGTTTGTTCCCTACGGAAAAGGAGGACGACCCAATGTGGAAGGATCGAGTGGAGAATGCCAAGGATATTTGGGCTATCTACCCAGGTCAGACTGCACACCTGACGGTGCGGTGCATGAATGCCCTATATCATCTGCAAGTGATGCGAGGAGAGGCAATGTCCCATCTGATGGCATTGTTGGAGGCTACCAAGATCACCTTGGATAACAGGGAGGAACTTGTGGTAGACTTGTCCACTGAGATGGTGGAGAAAGACTTACAAGTGGAGCAGTTGGCAGATGAGATCCACGAGCTTGAGGAGCTAGTGGGAACCAGGGAGAACACCATCGAGGTTCTTGAGGACCAGTTAATCAACACTTAGCAGCAACTGGCGGAGGCCAACCAGCATCTAGATATGCACCACCAGGAGATCCAGGACATGGAGGCCAACAAGGATGTCGACATCGAGGGAGGAGAGGAGCTTGCCTCCAGCTTGGACACTGCTGGCTCAGGGAGACCACCTTCCCCCGAGTCGAGCATTGCCTCGTTTGCTCACTAGGTCGCAGAGATAGCGTTAGAAGCCTATGACGGTAGAACTCCTCGAGACTAGCTTAGCTTTTGCACCCTTGGGGTACTAGGCTAGATAGAGTTGAGTCTTTTGAGTTACTGATGTAAGCATGACAAACTCTTTTGGAGGCATGGATGATGAATGATGCCAGTTTTAATTTAAGAAGAAAAGTTCATGCCATGTGGAATCTTTTATAACTATGCAAGAATATATTGGTTTTACCCCTTCGACTCTTTCACCATGATTGAACCTTGAGCCTCAGAAATATGATATTGAGAATATGCATGATTTTTCAGATGGCAGGAAGAGCGCATCGTGGATAGAATGAGCGCATTCCTCCACCACCGCCACCGCCTCCTACTCTGCAGGAGCTGATGGCTTAGCAGAATGAGATTTTGCGACAGTTAGCTCAGCGCCAGCCACCACCTCAGCATTATGGTGGTGGTGTTCATCAGCGTCACCCCGTGGTAGCCACTTATCAGGAGTTCCTCAGTACTCAGCCACCGTTGTTCACCAGGGCCGAGGACCCACTTGATGCTGATGTATGGCTCAGGGTAGTGGAATCCAAATTCCTGCTACTCCATGGAATTTGTTCAGAGGTAACTAAGGTCAGGTTCGCCACCCAGTAGCTTCACGGACCCGCGCGGACATGGTGGGATCATTTCCTTGCTATGCAGCCAGCTGACCATGAGGTGGAATGGAGAGAGTTCAAGGCAGCTTTCAGGGGGCATTATATACCAGCAGGCATTATGGCCAAAAGCTTAATGAGTTTCTGGCACTCACTCAAGGGAACCGGACAGTGTTACAGTATGCTCAGGCCTTCAATGACCTGTGCCAGTATGCCGGATATCATGCAGACACTGACGAGAAGAAGAGGGACAGGTTCAGGAGGGGGCTCAGCACTAAGCTCTGCGACCGTCTAAACACAGTCAGGGCCAACAGCTATAATGAGTTAGTAAACATGGCCATTTCTCAGGAGGATTGTATCACAGCCTGTCAGGCAGAGAAGAAGAGGAAGACCCCTGTGGCAGGACCTTCAGCTCAGCCACAACGCTACAGGATCGTGTCTGACACTCAGAATAGGGGACCCCAGCAGCAGCAAGGACGTTGGGTGATCCGACCACAGCAGCAGCAGCAGGCACCCAACCGCACTTAGTTTCCAGTTTAGAGGAACAATCAGCCGCAGCATCAGTACCGTCAGGCCAATGATAACAGGTGTTTCACTTGTGGTAACACCGGACATTATGCTAAGAATTGCCCCAGGAACCAGCAGAGGCAGGGACAGAATCCCAACCAGAATCAAGGTAAGAGGCAGAAGGTGCAAGTGAGACAAGGCAGACTGAACTTCACCACCATGGCTGATATTCCAGAGGGAGCACCCGTCATGACTGGTATCTTTTCAGTTTTGAATTATCCTGCTATTATTCTTTTTGATTCTGGTGCATCACACAGTTTTATCAGTGCCAAATTTAGTGTCAAGTGCCAATTACCTTTTCACCACACCAATGGGGGTATTACGATTTCAACACCAGGAGGCAGGGTTGCCACCTATCAAATCAACAGGCAAGTGCCTATAAAACTTGGTAGTCTTGTGATTAGGACCACCCTTCTCATCTTAGGATTGGATAGCATGGACATTATATTGGGAACTGATTGGTTATCCAGGCATAAGGCGGTATTGGATATTGCAGCAAGGGCCATTGAGATTCACTCCCCTACTTATGGTGAGACTACTTTATATTTACCTGATCAAGGTTGTACCCGTTCTTGTGCATTCACCATGATAGAGTCACCGGTTGAAAGAATCCCTGTGGTCTGTGACTACCCAGATGTCTTTCCTGACGAATTGCCAGGAATGCCACCAGACAAAGACATCGAGTTCGCGATTGAATTGCAACCCGAACCTGCTCCCATATCCAAGAGACCCTATAGGATGCCTCCCACGGAATTAGTGGAGTTGAAAAAGCAGCTACAAGAGTTGTTGGACAAGAGGTTCATTCGCCCAAGTACTTCACCTTGGGGATGCCCAGCCTTGTTTGTAAAGAAGAAGGATGAAAGTCTGAGAATGTGTGTCGATTACCGCCCTCTCAATGCGGTGACCATCAAGAACAAATACCCACTGCCCCGCATTGATGTTTTGTTTGATCAGTTGGTGGGAGCCAAAGTGTTCTCCAAGATAGACCTTCGCTCGGGCTACCATCAAATCAAGATCCGTGCCAGTGATATTCCGAAGACGGCTTTCTCCACCAGATATGAGCTCTATGAGTTTTTGGTGATGTCTTTTGGGCTGACCAATGCCCCGGCCTATTTCAGGTACCTGATGAACTTAGTATTCATGCCGGAGCTGGACAAATTTGTGGTGGTTTTCATTGATGATATTCTGGTCTATTCCAAGAATGAAGACGAGCATACTGAGCATCTACACATCGTGCTTCAGCGACTGCGCGATCATCGTCTTTATGCTAAGTTGTCTAAGTGTGATTTCTGGCTAAGGGAAATTAAATTTTTGGGTCACACAATTTCTCAGGATGGGATATCAGTTGATCCTGAGAAGGTGCAAGAAGTGATGGATTGGAAAACTCCTAGCACAGTGCGATAAATTCGGAGTTTTCTGGGATTGGCAGGGTATTATCGACGATTTATTTTGGATTTCTCCAGAATTGCCAAGCCAATGACTGAACTGTTGAAGAAGGGAGTCAAGTATGAATGGAGCCAGAAGTGTGAGGATGCCTTTCATACACTAAGGCAGCACTTGACAACAGCACCAGTGCTAGCTCAACCTGACAACACCAAGCCCTTTGAAGTTTATTGTGACGCTTCCGGTACTGGATTGGGATGTGTCTTAATGCAGGACAACAGAGTCACTGCTTATGCCTCCCGAGCACTCAGACCCCATGAGCAGAACTACCCCATACATGATCTGGAGTTAGCAGCTGTGGTTCATGCTCTCAAGATATGGAGACATTACTTGATGGGAGCTCACTGTAACATTTACACTGATCATAAGAGTCTCAAATATATCTTCACCCAGGCTGATCTTAATATGAGGCAAAGAAGATGGTTAGAGCTAATCAAGGACTATGATTTGGAGGTGCATTACCATCCCGGCAAAGCCAATGTTGTGGCAGATGCTTTAAGCAGGAAGGCCTAGTGCAATTGTATGAATATGGATGCAAGGATCACCACCCTATGCGATGAGTTGTGCAAGCTGAAAATAGAAGTCGTTTCCTCCGATGCTTTAAGTTATATTTCAGTGGAGCCCACCTTACATGAGCACATAGTCATGGCACAGATTGGTGACAAGGGTGTTCAAGTCATCAAGGAAATGATCAAGCAAAAGGTGGACAAATACAAATGCTTCCGTCAGGATAGCAAAGGAATTCTATGGTTTGGAGACCGACTGGTTGTCCCCAAGAACCCTGAGCTCAGAAAGAAGATATTGGATGAAGCTCACCTTTCCAAATTCGACATGCACCCCAGCAGCAACAAGATGTATCATGATCTCAGATCTTTATACTGGTGGACTAGAATGAAGAGGGAAATTGCTAAGTATATATCTGAATGTGACACTTGCCAGAGAGTCAAGGCCAGTCATTTGAAGGTAGCAGGCACTTTACAGCCTCTTTCCATACCATCTTGGAAATGGGAGGATATTTGCATGGATTTTATTGTAGGATTGCTCAATACCTCCCGACAACACGATTCTATTTGGGTCATCGTGGATAGGTTGACCAAGACAGCTCATTTCTTGCCAGTACACACCACCCACAGGACGGAAAAGTATGCCGAACTTTACATTGACCAGATAATTCGCTTGCATGGAATACCAAGGACTATAGTATCTGACAGAGGAGCACCGTTCATGGCACGATTTTGGGAGCAATTGCAGGAGTCACTTGGGACCCATGTAATAAGAAGCTCAGCATACCATCCCCAAATAGATGGTCAAACAGAAAGGGTGAATTAGATTTTGGAAGACATGTTGAGGGCATGTGTGCTACATTATGGAAAGGATTGGGACAAGTGTCTTTCCTTGGCAGAATTTTCTTATAATAACAGCTACCAGGCCAGTTTGAAGAGTGCACCTTTTGAAGCCTTGTATGGGAGAAGGTGTAGGACACCACTAAACTGGTCACAAGCTGGAGAGAGAGAAAATTTTGGACCAGACTTGGTACTTGAAGCAGAGGAAAAGGTCAGAGTTATAAAGAAGAACCTAGAAGCTGCTCAGGTCAGGCAAAGGAGCTATCACGACAAGAGAAGAAAGCCTCTATAGTTTGAAGTGGGAGATCATGTTTACCTTAAGGTGTCACCCACCAAAGGTGTCCAGAGATTTGGAATCAAGGGCAAGTTAGCTCCTCGCTACATTGGACCCTATGAGATCAAGGAAACTTGTGGACCTATAGCATATTAGTTGAAGTTGCCACCCCACATGTCAGCAGTCCATGATGTGTTTCACGTATCTCAGCTACGAAAGTGCGTCCGCTTACCCACGGAAGTGCTACCTAAACCCGAATTGGAGATAGAGCCGGATCTGTCCTACCAGGAGCACCCCGTCAAGGTATTGGATCAAAAGGAGAGATCAACGCGGGCAAGGTCGATCAGAATGTATAAGGTTCAGTGGAGTCACCATTCAGTAGAAGAGGCTACATGGGAGACTGAGGATTTTCTACGTTCTCGCTTTCCCGACTTTCTGCCCAAAGGAGTCGGTACGTAACTCAAAAGCCCGCCCCCACCTGCCCTTTGAATCTAAATATAAGAAAACCGTAGATGTTAAGGGTATTGTAAGCTTTAAAAACGACTCTAAAAAGACTTCCTTCTGAAGTTGCAAAGAGAATGACATTCGAAGAGCAGTTAACTAGAGAAGCTTGGGTAAAGGAAAGAGCAACACACTAGCACACCTTCATGGCACCCCTCCAAAGGACTCTACCTAAAATCTCGGGTCGAGATTCCTTTAAGGGGGAGGGCTGTAACACCCCAGGTGTTACTTAGAGTTTTCCACTCAAGGCTACACAAGTAAGCCCATCATCACATGTGACTTAAGTTGGGAAAAGTACACCAAATTTGGAGCTCAAGATCCTTAGTAAGTGCAACCCATCTTAGAAGTCATACCTTAGCTTGTCATGCACATATAAGGGGGAGAATTGCCCAAACCCTACTTCAAACCACCTTTGGACAATTGGATCCCTAGAAGTAAGTATGATCAAAAGGCTATGAAAACCACATGATCATGACTTGGGCCAATTATTAAAGTTGTAGTACACTTAATACCCTACAAATAATAGTAAGAAAGTGACCCCAAAAAGATTTCAGAAAAACCCCAAAAGGTTCACCAAAGGGGTTGAGCATAAAAGAAAAATCAGAATTTTTCTAAGTCCAAAACCAACCCCCTTGCAAAGATCAAACATGTTCACCTTGATCCCAAACTCAAAATCACTTGGCCCAATTGACAAAGTGGCGCCAAAATACCCCTAGAATACCCTGGAAAAGTTTGAACCCAACCCTAAGTTGGTTGACATGACTTGGCACAAGATTTGTCTCGGTTTGGATAGCTAGGACAGAGACAACTTCCCACCCCCATATCTCTCAAACCAGACCATATCTACCCTCGGTACTCACATGAACTAGATAGCTCTAGGTGCAGGGAAGAGATCTCTCACAGGTCTTAGGGCAAGATTCGCATGTTTTGGCCACTCAACAGAGCGAAGAACAAGGGCAGAAGCAAAGAACCACGTGTTCGACGCGCTCTGAGCTCGCCAGAGCACGCCCGACGCGTGCCCCCACGTTACGCCAAAGCCGAGCCAGCGCCGTTGCCCGCGCCCGCGCCTATAAAGCCCCTAGGGACTTCGACCGTACTCCTCCGCGCGCGCCCGACCTCACCGAAGCACCAGATCACCGGCATTGCCCCGCTCACGGCGTGCCCGCGGCCACCCGAACACCCGCCACCGTAGACCGGCCGGCAGAGCCTCTCCCAACCCCATCCGACCCTCGGAGTAGACCGTGCATGCCTCGGTGAAGCTCCCTGAGTAAGGAATTGAACTTTGCCTTGCTGGAGAAGCCAGTCCACGGTCGCCGGACTTCACCCGACCGCCGATGAACGTAGACCGAGCTCCACGGTGAGTTATTCTTCAATTCCTTGCACGTGTCGACTCATCAACACCCTATGAAGCTCCCCGTGCACTTGGATTGACCGGAATCGCCGTGGTTAGGCCAGAACACTCACCGCCGACGAGTTCACCCGCCTACGCACGTTGACCGGCCGATTCCGACCACCACCGCCGTCAAGCCGTACCTCGCTGTGACCGCCAGAACCTCCCGGAGCCAACCCCGCCCCTCGCTGGACCTCTCTCGCCGTTGGTAAGCCGCGCCGCCCTTTTTCCTTCTGCGGTTACTGTTTTCATAAGGGGAGGGACCTCGGGGGAGAAGAAGAAAAGGCCAGGGTGTTTTGTGCGCTGTCAGCGACTCAAGGGAATAGTGGCGCAGGGGTATAACTGAAGGGATTAGTTTAGAAAGAACCCAGGGTCTTCGATGCAAAGTAGTTTTCCAGAAAACCTTTTTAATATTTCTGGTTTAAATCCAAAGAGAACTTGAAAAATTCATAACTTCAGTTTGGTTCATTCAAATCAAGTCAAACCAATTTTGCCAGATCCTAAATAATATAAACTACATAGGAAAAATATAAAACCCCTAAGTGTTGAAGAAAACTTTAAAGTTATGATTTAATTGATTATCTGGTCAAAAGCTAAAGAAAATAAGGAAAAATAGCTACTCTATTAGACTGGGGTTAAGAAAATTCAGAGAAGCACTTAATCACTTCCTAACCTGTTTAAAAATAATAAACCCCTCTGTACGCCAAATTAAGGTAGAGTTTGCCATTTAACTCACTTTTAGCCTAAAGTTAGAGAAAATATAAAAGGTAGTTTAAATAAGAACCAGGGAACACCCCCATTTTTGTTGGCTCCCTTATTCAGTGTAGTTCACTAGAAAAATTTATTATACCCTTGTTTAATACAAAAGAAAGGAGATACATTTTAATTTAGAAAAACAAGGAAAACTTAGAAAAACCCTAGAAAAATAACCCTGAGGAGAGAACACCCCAAACCTTGGGTTAACAAATGTTTTGTTACTGTAAACATAGAAAAATTATGAGTTCTGTTGTTTGATATTTTTCAAATAACAAGTTAGTTATAAGTATCTTTTTAGCATTAAACTTTAGAAAATCACAACTAAATAACCACTAAGTAACCTTCTGTGAATTTTGGCACAGAGGCATGTTATTACCTATAGATACCAGTAAAAATGACTCTTAGTACACAACCCACCCTTAGATAAGAGTTGTAGTGCAAAGTGACCCATTTGCCCCAACTTTTGCTATTTTTGTCCAGGGCATATTCTGATTGTTCTGGACCTCAAATTTATAAGACGGACTATAGTGACAAATAGTAACCCACTGTAATGTTTATAGAATTTTTGGAAAAAGTTAAATCACTATTGTAGTTCAAACCCACCCTAAAAGCCTAAATAGAAAAAGAAAAAGGAAATTAGTAATGGAGACTAATGTTACCCTAGCCAAACCAGCAAAACCCCTTGAGTACCCACTGAAATATTTAAGGGGCATTCCAAGTCTTAATCCATTGTGCTTAGGCAAGAACCTCAAACCTAATTTGATAAGCCTAAAACCCTAAGAGCCTCTTATAACGAGGAAACCCTAAATGATTAACTAACTTAGTTTTTCTGCACTAAGGCCTAATTGCTATTAAATTCTACATATCATAGCATACATATATCTTATTCATTGCATTCGATAGATTGCAACCTCGCGGACGGAGAGTACATCCTCGTGCCAGAGCAAGGAGTTGCTCAGGAGGTAGCCCCAGATCCAGCACCAGAGCCTGCCCTAGAGGATCTGCCTGCCCCAGCTTTGGAAGGCAAGCCCCGGTTTTATGCATAACCGTTATATATGCTATTTTACTGCACTTAATGTTTGTAGGCTTGTACTATGCACTTAAGTGTAGGAGTTGTTTGAAACCATAGTTGCATGAACTCAGGATTCCTTTTGAGATGGATACTAGTATGCTAGGTCGAGTAGCTGCTTTGCTAATTAGGGATCTCGGTAGAAGTCGAGTGATTTTTCTAGCACTCGCGCGAGGTCAGGAATTTGCTTGTATCCATTTATATATCGTATTCATGGGGAATTTGCTTGTATCCACTTAGGTCAGGAATTTGATGGTCTGTGGACAACGGTCCATGGGGATGCGTTGTCTACGAGACAAAAATTGGAATAAGGATTAAGGTGTGGTACCATGAGTCAAGCGTTTGAACGTAATAAACATATGCCGAGAAATATGGTAAATCGGTAAGCCTAGTACCTGATTGAACCTGGCAGCAGATTGCCCTCCTCACGCGACCTGAGACGTGGTCTCCCCTTTCCGGTTATGGTGGGTAAAAGTGCGGTCACTGCACGACGGCAGTCGGGGTCAGTGAGGCATTGTACGCCAAGGCGGTGAGCCCCTTTCTGCTGACGGGGAATCGATGGGGACGGCTGATGTGTGTGGGGACGGAGTGCCTCGCCACGTCGTGTGTTTAGGTTTACCTTGCAAGGTTTAAAAACTCGATTTGAATCGTCTGCTTCTCGCAGCAAATGAGACTGCTTGATCCATGCTGCTACATTGAGTAACAAGTGGAAATGTGATGTTTTGGCAAAAAGATATTGGATTGCTAATTTGCTTGATACCATGATTGAGTAGATAGTACACAATTAGTCTTAAGAGAGTCACACTAAAACTTGAAAAAGCTTAAACTTGATTTTTAGACTCAGCTAGTGCTTTTGGCAACCAAACCCCTTAGCCAAACAACTGCATGTCTAGAGGTAGAGGAGTAGACTCCTCACACTGGGTAAGTCTAGCTGAGTATTAGTATACTCATCCTTGCTTGTGGCATAATTTTACAGGTGCTCTGGAGGACATGGTTGCTGGAGTGACTTGGCCGTTCACCTTGCCACCGAGTTGGACAGTCGAGTGGGACCCTACCTCGGCAGAGGAGGAGCATGAGGAGTGATGGGACAGGCTTCCCCATCTCTCTGTTTATTTGTCGCTAGTTTTATTCCGCTGCATTCCGAACAATGATGACTACTTTTGCTAAACTCCGATGATGATGTAATAAATTTAATACTCCTCAATGTATGGTTTTATGTTTTATTGTATTTGCTCTGTGCCTCACCATCGAGTGAGTACGTGGTACTTGATCCTGTTAGTGGCCTCGTCGGACTAGATCCGAGGGATTGATGTGTTATTCCTATTTAAGTGTGGTCTAGCCTCTAGGGCGGGACTTAGGCACTTAAGTTGGAATAATGCGGGCGGTTCCGCCACAAAGGGCAAATTGTCCCCTCGCTATAATGGACCATTCTGAGTTTTTAGGCAAGTTGGAAAGATGGCCTATCAACTCGAGCTACCTGATAATCTATCTGATGTGCATAATGTATTTCATGTGTCTCAACTTAAGGAGTGCCTCTGTGTCCCCGAGGAACAGTTACCAATGGAAGAGCTCAGTGTTCAAGATGATTTGACTTACATGGAGTATCCTGTCCAGATTCTTGATACATTGACTCGAGTTACAAGAAATAGGGTTATAAAGATGTGCAAAGTACAATGGAGCCATCATGGAGAAGACAAAGCTACATGGGAAAAAGAAGAAGAGCTTCGCATAGATTTCCCCATCTTTTCTCTAGTCCTTCTTAAATCTCGAGGACGAGATTATTTTTAAGGGGGGGGGGGGGTAGGATTTGTAACACCCAAAATCTGATTTTAAGATCTATAAAAGTTTCTCCAAAAGGTTTGAACAAAAAAATCTTTTAACAAGAATCTTCTCATTTTTAAAGACACTTCTCCCAAAATAAATATTTTTAATAATAAAGGATTAAATAAAAAGGATTCCTTAATGAACTATGTTATTTCCTTATTTAACTATATAATGGTATGTACTCTATAGAGTATTAATTCAAAGCATCTCATCATAAAGGCTTTACACTAGAAATTATTTTCCTAAAACAACTATTTTATGTATGGACTCCATATTTAAAAGCATTTGCTTAAGTGAATAAGATAATAAATAAAACCATATTTAGCACTCATGTTGGAGTTTTATTGTTTGTGCATTTAATCTTGCAATCCTAAATTTATACTTGAAATTGAGTTTTGAGTTGAAAAGAATAGAAAGGAAAACAAAATATAAAAAAAGAGAAAGTCTTTCCTATGTCATGGGCCAATTTTGCCTTGTCCTAGCCCAACTACCAGCTCTCCTCAGCCTATCTCCACCTTCATCACGCGGCCCAGCACACCCACCTGTTCGGTCACCTCCAGGCGGGCCCCACTGACTAGGATTTCAACCGCACGTCCGGGCACTGACTGGGCGGGCCCTCGCGAGCCCCCCTCCTTTCCATCTCCCTGTCCACACCACTGACTCGCAGGCCGTGTCTGTCAGCTCTGTCTCCCCGATGTCGTTGCAACAGAAACGCCGACTGCCTCGCCGGGGATCTCGTTCCTCGTGCCCATGCTCGGTCTTCGCTACTGGGGTATAAATCAGGCGTCGCGGTCACCTCGTCCTCCCCGCAGACCTAGCGCTCTTCCGCCTTATGATTCCCACGGCCAAACGCTCCTCAGCCACCTCTGTGCCATGATCCACCGTCGCTGCGCCAAGCCATCGCCGCAGGGACCTGCGCCGCTGCCCTGATCCTATGCGGTGGAGTCTTTGGGCGTGTGGCCGATCGGTGTGCACGATCCTCCCCAACGCCGGTCTGCCATTACCGCCAGGGGACCTCCACACCTCGATGTCGTGCCCGACACTGGGTTTCGTCGTCTCGGTTGACCAGCTGTGCCCATACGCGCGCGTGCGCCGTCAGGTCTCGCTTCCGCCGCGCTCGTCCTGGTGAACATGATCCAGCTCATCGTCACCTCCACTGTCGTCTAAACCACAGGTGAGGTCGCCTACCTCCCCCTTCTGCCTTCCGCACGCCCATAGCAGCCGAGTGCCTCAGCCCCGCATGTTCTTAGATTGCTAGCGTGACCTCCGCTGTAGGAAATGGCGGCGTAGCCGAGTCCCTGTGTCTGAGAAAGAAGATAGAGTTTGTGGCGTGGGGTGGGAAATGGCTGTTGCGTCGGCGTGCTAGTCGCCGTAGGACACAGTGCGCCGTCGATTCTGGTCGTCTGGGGAAGAAGCCTGGCAGCCGTGGGATGGGTAGTTGACGGCTAGGAAGGGATCTGGGGAGGATGCATCGTGGACCGTTGATCTGCGGGCATGTGGCCAGGATTAGAGTTGGGAGGGGAATGGCTATGGGCCATGGGATCCATATCGGACGGTAGAGAATGGAAAATAACGTTTCACCACTGCGTTCTGATCAGGGCCATCCAGAATTGATCGGACGGTCAGAATTGAATCATACCACTTCGTCGTGCGACATTTGCAAAAGAGACCTCAGAGTTCGTAGGAAATAACCCACCGTCCGCGCGGGTTAATGTTGAGTCTTGGGAAATTTTCAGTTTAGCCCTTGCACTTCTCGGTACTAGTGCGCTCAGACCAGTAACCAGGGAATTTGAGAAAAGCATTATAGAAATTACTTTTCCTATACTAAAATAATTCCAGAATCATAATTAATTCATAGAAAATTCAGATTAGGGCCTTTTTAACCCATTCCAGTTCCTATAATTTTGTAATAATATTGTTTATCACTTAGTAACACTGTTTTAGCATGAAACCCATATTAAATCTGTTCACTTAATTAATCTTGTACCAAACACGTAAAACTTCGGAAATTCGTAAATTCTTCGTTTTAATTCCGAATTGACCCGTTCCAGTTGCGTTAGCTTCGTATAAATATTTACTACACAGTAGTAACATTGATCATATGATATCCCATACTTTTATTATTGGGTTAATCTATACCTATAGGATTAACTTCTTTAATATTAATATAGTATTCTAATTTTATGGTTATAATTTAACTAGATAATCTTTAATCAAATAATGCCTTAGATTAAAGTTGAGATATTTATTTATAGAATAATCTCTCATATTTATAATATAGTTTAATATTTTAATCACACAAGTCTTTTATAAAATCATAACTCCTTAATCCACTCCGATCTTAGTAGTTCTGGTTCCCGCGATCTCGTTACGATGCGTGTAGATCATTATTATTCAGTTTGTTCCTATGATTTGTGTGATGTTAATTCTATCTATACCATGTTTGTTTGTATTGCTACAACTAACGCGAGGACACGTGTCATCTAAAAAGCAAGTTGGTACCTGGAATCTCAAGTGTCAGGCAAGTTGTGCCCTTGATTCACTTTTGCTACCCAATAATGTTCTTTATAATCATTTACCATGCATAGGTTTAATTTTGATGGGACACGATAGGTCACCTAGATTGTTTATCTCATTACCTTGTTTACCCCTGAATCACTTGGGTAGTTTGCTATTGCTTTATATGGTTTTGGGATAATCATTTATTATATCTATGTTCCAATTCTTTTGTTATTCTAATTATGTTCATGTCAAGATCATTAATGTTAATTGGAACATAGAGCTTAACTTGAGAAACACGTGCCACCACAAGGGAGGAATGGGACCCCTTGGCTAACTAATTAGGAAAGCTAGTGGAAGACTACCTTACCTAAAAGGGGCAAGGGCAGTAGGGGAGTTGCATGCAAGGAGGTTCTCGGGTTGATTTGCTACGATGGCGGTCAGACGGGGGATTCTTGCAAGTGCTCTTCCCATAAACTATAGCGGGTTTTCGGAAGCTAGTGGAACATTGTAAAGGCCTTGTAGTGGACCCTAGCCATTCACCTCGGTAGTGTCTAAGGGCCTAGCTAACCCTGGCGACATGGGAAACACGGCTTGTGGGTAAAGGGTACAACCTCTGCAGAGTGTAAAACTGGTATACTAGCCAAGCTCACGGTCATGAGCAGCTTAGGACTCTCTGATGATTAAATTATGGAACCTAAACTCAATTTGTCATATGCATTTGCATGGGATTTGTTATTAATTTTGTTCTATTATTGTTATTATGGTTTGGTATTTACTTACACTTAGTAACTGCTAATAAAATTTTGACCAACTTATTAAAAGCAATGCTCAGCTTTAACCCCTTGTTGGGGACTTGTTCTCAAATGCTTTGAATTAAGAACAAGGCAACATAGAAAATGTTAATCGGAAAAGTCCTTCGTCCCTCGAAGCATTATTTCCCTTAGGATATAATGATTTTCGGACGAAGGTTATGAGGGATATACCTTCATAAATACACTATACAGTGACGAAGGATGAATCATAAGGAATATGAAGGATAACATAGACAATTGTATATTATTATTAACTTATTTTTGCATTATTATTATGTAGAAACAGAAATAACATCGAATTACAAATGTACCTTCAGCTTGAAGGAGATGAAAGTACAAGCGTGACGCAAAAGTGAATGCCAAAATCCGCGTGAACAGTACGGGGGTACTGTTCACCTATTTATAGGCACGGGACACAGCCCATACAAAATTACATTCATGCCCTTTACATTTGATAATAATTCTATAGTAATCTATCGAGGTCTGAATAGCCTTTTCATCTTTAAGTCGGTTTCATTTTCTGCTACCATGCCGAAGCTTTTCCTGTTCACATCTTCGGCGCTGCATCAACCTTCGTATTATTCTGGTCTTCTCCTGCTGCGATACCGACTTGAGTCCGAAGATACCTGTTCACACATTATACTCCAGAAATATTGTTAAATCCTGTTTCTGAGGACCTTCGTAAGCCGAAGGCCCCCAACAGTAGCCCCTCGCAATATTAATTTGTTTTTAAAATAATAAATTTAGATTGCAACATGGACGAAGGCTTTACGCCGAAGGTCCGAAAAACACCTTCCCTTTGCTAGAATAGCAACATTCACTGACAAGCGGGGTCTTTCAATTTTCAACGCACTGGGCGTATAAATAAGATCATACCGCAAACTCATTTGGTACGCTCTCTTGCCATCTGCTCCCGCTCACTCAATTTTTAGCTCTTGCGCACTAAGATTTGCTGAGCTTTTAGTTTTGAAGCTTCGGCTTTGAAAATAGTTTTTTAGTGTTTCCGAAGATGTCTGAAGATAAGAAGGCTGCTGCTGAGATGAAGCTGAGTCTCGACGAAGAGAAGAACTTGGGGTTTCTTATAGCAATGTCGAAGACCAATACGGAAAAAATCACCAAGGAGATTCTGGATGGTTTGTCTGAAGATACTGGTGACAGCGACAGTTATGATGTGGACAGTGGTGGTGAAGACTCCGAAGATCGCCCTTGGCGACCAAGCCATGCGGTTTTCGGCAAATCAACTATCAAAGAAAATCATCTTGTCAATATGAGAGGAAGGTATTTCCGGGATTTGTCCGTTGTGAGGGCCGACGAAGGGGAAAAGACTTGTCCACACCCTGAAGAGAACGGAGTCGTAGTGTACCGAAGCTTTTTGAAAGCTGGACTACGATTTCCCCTGAGCAGCTTCGTCGTAGAGGTGCTGAAAATGTTTGAAGTCTTTCTTCATCAACTTACCCCCGAAGCAATTATAAGGCTGAATATCTTCGTATGGGCTATGAGAAGCCAAGGTCTGGAACCTGATGCGAAAAGTTTCTGTAACATACACGAATTATCATACGAAACAAAACCTTGGGGTAAAGAACAGTATCACAATAATTTTGGCTGCTATAGTTTCGTTTCTCGGTCTGGGTCAAGCTGTCCCGTGCCAACCTTTCGGAAGAGATGGCCCGGCGACTGGATGACAGAATGGTTTTATGTGAAGAATGACCTGGCAGTACGGGAAGATATTAAAGGTATAATTATGCGCCCTATTTGGCAAAGCTTCGGCCTGCGGAGGCCGAAGGTTGAAATGAATGAAGCTGCCGAAGAATGCCAGAGAGCCTTCGGTGTTATTTGTTCTTTTATTGGAACGAGAGATTTGGTACAAGAACATATTGCCTTCAGAGTATGGCCGCTCGCGGAGAAATGGGAAATGCCGCAAGAAACCATAAAGGAGGCCGACGAAGGTGGACTTATCAGGCTGAAGTATACTTTCAAGTTCGGAGATAAATTCGTTGAGCCAGATGATGACTGGTTAAAGAGTATTGAAAATTTAAGTGATGAACTGCTTGGGGCTTATTCGAAGGCCGAAGATACTGCACTGTCAGCAGCCTTCGGAGGCCGAAAAAAGAAAAGGCTGAACCGGGTGTTTGATGCAATCGGGTTCGTCTACCCTGACTATCGTTATCCCATTCGAGGGCAGAAAAGAAAAAACACAACCTCTGTGAAAGAAGAAGCTGCAACTGCTCCTAGCGAGCCAGAACCAAAAAGAAAGAGGATAAAGGTCCTCACACATCGGCCACGCTATATTGAACCAGCTTCGGTGCCTGAGTTCACCGGAGAAACTTCTTCGGCCACCGAAGCTGAAAAGCCAACCAAACCAACCTTGCTGCCAGAAGTCGCAGAAATGGCCGAAGCGCCAACAAAGATGGAATTGGAAGAACCAAAGATTTTGTTACCAGAAACCAAAGAGATGGCCGAAGCGCCATCCACAGAAAAAATGGAAGAAGTGAAAAAACCAACTGAGGAAAAAACATCAGAAGTTTTGAGTCCTGCAGCAAATGTTGAGACAGTAAAAAATCAAAAGGTGTCAGCAGTGACTCCGAAAAGAAAGAGAATGGCTAATGTGCTAGATGTTCTGGAAACAATTAAATCTTCAAGCACACCTCCGAAGAAGACTGTTGCCATTCCCGAAGCGAAAACTGAAATTTCTGATACTAAAGCTCCAGAGCAAGAAACTGAAGCCGAAGCTGGGTCCTCAGAGGCCACGAAGATAAAATCCTTGGAAACCGAGGAAGAAAAAATAACAGAGCCAACTTTTGTTGAAGAAATCAATGTCATTGCCCCCGAAGCATCCCCCAAAGTCCTGGATTATATTGTTCGTCATGCTTCGGGGAAACAATTATCAGGAAAAGAAAAACAAGAGGCCCAGCTTTACGCCCAAAAACTGAAGTATCCAAAGGGGGCGTTAATATTCAATGGCAGTGGAGAAGAAGACTTTTTGTATTGTCTCCCTGACAGCAAGGAGATTTCTGTCTGTCGGGAGATGAGCAAAAGCTTCGGATTCCCAACACTAGAAGACGGGCTCTCGGTGCTGTCGAAGAACGATCTGGCCGACAGCCTGGCATATAATAGCTTAAAGGTGCAACAAATGGGATCTTTGTATTTTTTGTTGAGACCAAAATTTTTCGTTTGCTTAAATCTATTGACGCACACATATTTTTCTTTGCAGGGCCTGATACTTAGCAATGCCCTCAGGGCCCAGAAAGATGCTGAAGACGAAGGGTGTGCTATAGCCCTGAGCAACCTTCGTTCCGAAGTAATTGAACAGAGGAACGAAGGTCTCGAAAAAGATAAAATATTACATTCATTAATAAATAGAATAAAAGAAGACGAAGCTACTTTTAAAGGTCAAGCTGAAGCTCAGAAGCGCGAAATTGAAGATCTTCGAAAACAACTGGCCAGAGCCAAAGAGGAACGCATGCTTGAAGAAACGAAGCGAGAACTCAGCGACCAATGGGCAAATCATTTAGAGGGAACTGTTGAAGAGCTTCGTTCATCCAAGAAAAGATGTTATAACAAATCTATAGAGTGTGTTAAGAAGTTGAAAGCTAGCTTCGCCAGCGTCGGCGCATTCTCGAGCGAAGAAAACTTTACAAGAGGCAACCCCGAAGGTCCCATCGAATGGATCGATCACGAAGCTGAGGCCTTCGAGGAAATTTTAAATAGCCGCGGAGATATATGTGCTTTCTCGGGTGCCAGAGGAATTGCCACCATTTTAGAGAAAAAAGGCTGCGAGCATGTAAAGATTTTAGCGCAATCCGAGGCTGCTTTGTCCTTCGAAGATGCAAGAGATCCTTCGGCCGAAGCTAGCATGGTTGGTGGAAAATTTTTCACCGATGTCTGGGATAATGGTGGCCGAGAAATGGCTCGAGAAATTATCCAGAAAAGCGAGAAGGGCATTCACGACGCTAGAGAAGTAGCTAAGGCCGCTGACAAAAGTTCAGAGCCCGAAGGGCAAATAGGTATTAGCTAATGGTTTTTATTGTGTTGTAATTTTTGGTTTTAAACTTCGTTCGCAATTTGTAATAGCAATGTGGCCGTATCCTGTCCTCCTTCAGATCCTACTAAAGCGTCTCTGGGCCCTCACCCGAAAGGAGACGAGGAAATTAAAAAGATGGCTGAAGCTATCATGGATGAAGTTGTTAACCGACTCCTGAACGAAGCTGCAGAAGTTGTTTTGAGAGAAGATTAAGCACTATTGTAAAAACTTCTGAAATGAAATATGTGTAACATTTTGTAACCCTGAATGTAATGTACCTATTTTTACTGCTCAATTCTTTACGATGCATGAAATTTTACACACGTACCGTTTTTGAGTCTTTGACGAAAAAACACCTTCCCTTATTTTCATGCTTCGTGAAGAAGAATTTTTATTTGTCACCACAATATCCATAGTGTTCTGATGAATGATATCCAAGCTTCATGAGGATGTTCTCCGAAGCTACACTTCCGAAGATCAATAGTGTATCTGCTTGCAACTTAGCATGATTTTCCCCTTTCAAAACATTCTTCCGAAGATCGATATCATGTCCCCTTCTTGTGCCATATGCAGCATGATGTATGATGCTTATGCTATGCGAAATGATGCGATGATGTTATGTTGTGTAAGATGGTGTTTATTCCGAAGATACACACACATTCCTGCGATAAAACACATAGTCTTTTTGAATCAGCGTTGTCTTTTTACTATAAGCCTCCCTTAGGAGCTTCTTCGCCTTTTACTTCAGCGGAATCAGCGTTTATTTTTCGCTGTAAGCCTCCCTTAGGAGCTTCTTCGCCTTTTACTTTCAGAGGTATTCGCGTTGACTTTTCGCGCTTCGCCTTTTACTTAGGCGGTATCAGCGTTGACTTTTCGCTGTATGCTCTGCATTCCCTTTGGAACGACTTTGGAGCAGAAAACTTACACTACGCTCCCTTTGGAACGGCTTTTTGTGACTTCGGCAAACTTACTCTGCGTTCCTTAGAACGACTTTTTGTTGCTTCGAAAAATTTTCGATAATTTGAAGGTCCTCTTTGTTATCGCAAATCTTTAAACTTCAACAACTTAAGCCTATGAAGAAAATATATTTTCCTTGTGGGAATCAACGAAATTATTTACATGAAACCTAAACAATGTCCTTTATTACACAGAAAATAAAACTGAATGAAAAAGATTGCTATTAAGGTAGGATATTTGTCAATAGATGTGCTTTGACTCTGGCACAGTGCTGTTGACTGTGCGAGCTTCGGACTGTTCTCTGAAGTCCCTTTGGTGTGGAGCATATTGGCTCCCTTCTGGCTGCTGGCCTTGTTGCAGCGGTGGTGGAGGCGGAGGCTGTTGCCAGGAAGCTTGAGGTTGACTCGCCGAAGCAACAGAAACTGCAGGGTGATTGCCTACATACTCTGGGATGTAAGGCGAATGATACGAAGCAGTGTGCATGACCTGCTTCGGCTGAGCCTGTTGTGCTGCAGCTTCGGCTATTTCCTTTTGCTTCTGGATGGTAACATGGCACATCCTGGTGGTATGGCCTTTGTTCTCACCACAGAACAAGCAAAAAATTCTTCTTGGCTGATTGCCAAATCTTCCGCCGAAGCCCCTGGCACCTCTGCCTCTCGGAGCTGGTGGTCGGAAGGAGCCTTGCTGTTGCCCCGAAGTCTGTGAGGAACACTGTGGCCTTTGCTGTTGGCTCCCTGTATCATCATTTTGGGTAGAGTTATGAATTGATCTAACGTGCCTCGGATAGAACCTCCCTCCGAAGCCCCTGGTCATTTCAGAAAACCTGAAAGCCTCCTCCCTTCTTTGGCGAAAATCATTATCGGCCCGAATGTACTCGTCCATCTTCTGGAGCAGCTTCTCCAAAGTTTGAGGAGGCTTCCTAGCGAAGTACTGAGCTGACGGTCCTGGCCGAAGCCCCTTGATCATGGCCTCAATGACAATTTCGTTGGGCACTGTTGGTGCCTGTGCCCTCAAACACAAGAACCTCCGGACGTACGCCTGAAGGTACTCTTCGTGATCCTAGGTGCACTGGAATAGAGCTTGAGCCATGACCGACTTCGTCTGGAACCCTTGGAAACTAGTTAACAACAAGTCCTTCAGCTTTTGCCACAAAGTGATCGTTCCTGGTCGAAGGGAGGAGTACCAGGTTTGAGCAACACTCCTGACAGCCATAACAAAAGATTTGGCCATGACCGCAGCATTGCCACCATACGAAGATACTGTTGCTTCGTAGCTCATCAAAAACTGCTTCGGGTCTGAGTGGCCATCAAATATGGGAAGCTGAGGCGGCTTGTAGGACGGAGGCCAAGGTGTAGCCTGCAGCTCAGCGGACAGAGGAGAAGCATCATCAAAAACAAAATTCCCATGATGGAAATTGTCATACCAGTCATCTTCATTGAGGAAACCCTCCTGATGAAGGTCTTGGTGCTGAGGCCTTCGGTGTTGCTCATCCTGAGTAAGATGACGAACTTCCTCAGAGGCTTCGTCTATCTGCCTTTGCAGTTCAGCTAGCCTGGCCATCTTTTCCTTCTTCCTTTGCACCTGTTGATGAAGCATCTCCATGTCTCTGATTTCTTGGTCTATCTCATCCTCTGGCTGTGTCGGGCTAACAACCTTCCTTTTCTGGCTTCGGGCTTCCCGAAGAGAGACAGTCTCCTGATTGTGGTCCAGCGGTTGGAGAGCTGCAGTGCCAGTTGCTGAAGCTTTCTTCGGCGCCATAGCGAAGGTTTATGATCGCCGAAGGTGTTCAAAAACTCAAAGAGTGGGAGTGAGTTCACCGGAGGTGGGCGCCAATGTTGGGGACTTGTTCTCAAATGCTTTGAATTAAGAACAAGGCAACATAGAAAATGTTAATCGGAAAAGTCCTTCGTCCCTCGAAGCATTATTTCCCTTAGGATATAATGATTTTCGGACGAAGGTTATGAGGGATATACCTTCATAAATACACTATACAGTGATGAAGGATGAATCATAAGGAATATGAAGGATAACATAGACAATTGTATATTATTATTAACTTATTTTTGCATTATTATTACGTAGAAACAGAAATAACATCGAATTACAAATGTACCTTCAGCTTGAAGGAGATGAAAGTACAAGCGTGACGCAAAAGTGAATGCCAAAATCCGCGTGAACAGTACGGGGGTACTGTTCACCTATTTATAGGCACGGGACACAGCCCATACAAAATTACATTCATGCCCTTTACATTTGATAATAATTCTATAGTAATCTATCGAGGTCTGAATAGCCTTTTCATCTTTAAGTCGGTTTCATTTTCTGCTACCATGCCGAAGCTTTTCCTGTTCACATCTTCGGCGCTGCATCAACCTTTGTATTATTCTGGTCTTCTCCTGCTGCGATACCGACTTGAGTCCGAAGATACCTGTTCACACATTATACTCCAGAAATATTGTTAAATCCTGTTTCTGAGGACCTTCGTAAGCCGAAGGCCCCCAACACCCCTATTGTTGATCAGCCTTACACATCACATGAACTCCCACCTTTGGTGAGTTCATGCCACATTATTCCCCACAACTTGTTGAGCGATGAACATGTGTGAGCTCACCCTTGCTGTCTCACACCCCCCACAGGTCAAGAACAGGTACCACTGGATGATTCGCATGGTGGATGTTGCGCTATGTTCGTGAGAGGTCTAGGTCGTCGTCCCCCAGTTGACTTTTTGGCGCCAAGGATGGATTTTAGATCCTGTTATATTTATCTTTTATTTTGTAAGACTTCCGCTAGGTATTAAGTACTCTGATTTTATTATGACATTTATCTCTATACACTCTGTTATTATATATGTTGTCTTCTTTGGCGCATGTATGAGATGCACCCGGCTTTATCCCTTAAAGCCCGGGTGTTACAAGCCACAAAATAAGTATCCAAGCTAAAGTTCAAAAACAATACCTATGCGTCTTTCTCGTTCAACAGCTTCTTCAGCTCGCTTAGCTTTTTCTCGAGGTTCATGGGTTTCTTTTTCATTTTTCTTTATTATTTTATTGGCCAATTCTCGGCCACCGTTCACCCAGATATCAGAATAAAATTTTCCGCCCACTGAAGTAGTTTCGGCCGAGGGGTCCTTTATGTTGTCTACGGAGAAGGGAGCTTCAGCTTCGGCAGCAGCTTTAACATGATCGCAGCCAGCCTTTTCCAGGATAGTCGCGATCCCTCGAGCGCCGAAGAAAGCATAAATGTCCCCGCGATCGCTCAGGATTTCCTCGAAAGCTTCGGCTTCCCCGCCTATCCACTCGATAACACCTTCAGGGTCGCCTCGAATAAAATTTTCCTCGGAAGAATAAGCCCCCACTTTGGAAAAGCTAGTTTTTAATTTCTTCACACAATCCAAGGATTTTTCAAAACATCTTTCCTTAGATTCACGAAGCTCTTCAACATTTTTCTCTAGCTTATTCTTCCAATATTCACTAATATCTTGGCTAGCCTCTGCAAGCACGCAGTTTTCATTGGCTTCGGCAAGTTTTTTATGAAGATCTTCAGCTTCAGCTTTATATGCTTCAGTTTGAATTTTAAATTTTGCATCGTCTTCCTTTGCTTTATCCACCAATGAAAGTAAAATTTTGTCTTTCTCTATGGCTTCGTTTCTCAGCCTGATGACTTCTGATCGAAGGTCGCTGAGAGCTGCAGAGCAGCTCTCGTCTTCGACGTTCTTTTGCACCGTCAGGGCGTTGCTAAGGATCAAGCCCTGCAAGAAATAATAAAGGATTAGAGTGAGAATAAAAGACTTCCTTCCCAGGTTCATAAACTCCAAATTTCACTTCTATACCTTCGCTGTTGTATGCTAGGCTGTCCGTGAGGTTAGCCTTCGTCATGGCGCAGAGGCCAGCTTCAAGCTTTGGAAATCCCATGCTTCTGGCCATCTCTCGGCAGACAGATAACTCTTTATTATCTGGGAGGCAGTACATGAAATCATCTTCATCTGTCCCGTTAAACACTAAGGCCCCCTTCGGGTACTTTAGCTCCCGGGCATAGTGTTTGGCTTCAAAAATTTCTTCTATGGACAATCTTTTCCCCGAAGCATGTCGAATGATATAGTCAGGATCTTCGGAAGATGCTTTGGGACCACGGGAGCTGATTTTTTTGGCTGTATCCTTCATAGCTATGCCGATGTCTGGAAATTCCTCGGCCCTCTGCTCAGTTATGGTAGGTTTCGACTCAGCAAGCACTGAAGGCCCAACTTCGGCTTCGGCCTAGACTGTGACAGCTTCAGCAACTTTCTTAGCAGGAGTAGGGGTCAAGGCTTTTGTAGTCTCCACTTCAGCGTCTAGTACACTGGCCATCCTCCTCTTGGGAGTTGCAACAGGAGCCTTTGGCACCTTCAGCAATTCTGCCTCTGACGGTGGACTCAGAATTTCTGGAATCATCACTGTTTTTTTTCCAATTTTGGCTCTCTGGCCGCATCATCTTTGGCTTCGGCTAGCCCGACTGTAGGCACCTTCAGCACCACAATCAATCCTTCAGCGCTCTAGGCGGCGGGAGCAGCTTGTTCTACTTCGGCAGGGGATGAGGTCCCTTCACCAAATTCAGGCACTACAGTCGTTTCAATATATCGTGGCCGGTGGGTCAAAACCTTTATTTTCTTGCCCTTCGGCACAACTGGGGTGGCCAAAGCAGCAGTTTTTCTCTTTTTTTCCTTGCCTTTTCAAGGGGTAGCAGTAGTCAGGATATATGAAGCCAATTGCATCAAAAACCCTGTTCAATCTTTTCTTGCCACAACCCCGAAGGCTGAGGACAAGGCATCATCTTTGGCCCTTGTATATGTCCCAAGCAACTCGTCGCTAGTAGCTTCAATGCATTTCAACCAGTCATCATTTGGCTCGTCAAACTTCTCTTTGTATCTGAAGGTATATTTCAATCAAACTAATCCACCTTCGCTGGATTCAGCAGTAGTCTCCTTCGGCATCTCCGAGCTGTCCACAAGTGGCCACACTCTTTATGCTATATGCTCTTGAATTATGTCCCTCGTGCCAATGAAAGCACAGACATTGCTGAAGGCTTTTTGGCATGCTTCATCATCACTTTCAATAGTTACCTTTGGCCTTCAAAGGCTGAAGCGAGACCAGATGGGGCATTGGATAATTTCTTTAATGTCCTCCCTCTCAATCAGATTATTTTTAACATAAAATCATTCCTCCATCCAGGCCCCGGGCCATCTTTTCCGGTATGTTGGAACCGGGTAGCTTGCATTGGAGCGAGCAATAAATCCATAACAACCAAAGTTGTTATGATACTGCTCTTTGCCGGTGGCCTTCGTCTCGTATAACAGTTCATGCATATTGCAAAAACACCTCGCGCTAGGTTCCAACCCTTGGCTTCTCATAGCCTAAACGAATAAACCCATTCTAATTATAGCTTCGGGAGTAATTTGATGAAGAAAGATCTGGAATATCTTCAACACATCAACCACAAATTTACTCAATGGGAAGCGAAGGGCTGCCTTCATAAAGCTTCGGTAAACAACAACTTCATTTTCTTCAGGAACAGGGGCGGTGCTGTCTCCTCCAATCCTCACAATAGACATATCACGAAAGTACCTTCCTCTCATGGCGTCAACTTGGCTTTGCTTAATAGTTGACTTTCCAAAGATGCTATGGCTTGGTCGCCATGGCCGGTCCTCAAAATCTTCATCTCCACTTTCCACATCAAACTCATCACTGTCATTAGAATCTTCAGATAAATCTGCCATTATCTCTTTTGTGATTTTCTCTGTATTGGTTTTTGCCATGGATTCGTAAAACCCAGCAATGAAAGGGTCCATAGCTTTCTTCTTCTCGGCCACCTTCGTCATTTCAGACACCTTTGGCATCTCAGACACCTTCTTCTCCTCAGACATTTCTTCAAAATTCCAGTATATCACAAAGATTGAAAATCAAGCAAAAGTTGAGGGCAATGAAATTAAAAATTTGTGAAAATAACGCGAGGAACAGAAACGGCGCAGCAAATGTCGCCGCTGTGGGCTTCTATTTATACACCTAGTGCATTGTAATTTGGCGGGCCCCATTTGTCATTGATTTTCGCTATTCTAGCCAAAGGAAGGTGTTTTTTCGGACCTTCGGCTTAAGGCCTTCGTTCACATTGCAGTCTGAATTTGTTGTTATAGGAATAAATTAATACTGCGAGGGGCTACTTTTGGGGGCCTTCATCTTCTGAAGGTCCTCAAAAATACAACTAACATGTTTTCCAAGTATATATATTGTCACAGGAACCTTCGGCCTTGAGATGAAGGTGTGCATGGTATGAAAAGGCGCAATCTAGGAGAAGGATGAACCAGTTCCGAAGCTACGGACGGAGAAGCTTCGGCTTAGCAGTGGAAAATGAAACCGACCTAAAGAGGAAAAGGTTGTCTAGTCCTCGATAGTTTATCCTTAGTCAATAATAAATGTCAAGGGCATGGATGTAATTTTACATAGGCTGCGTCCTGTGCCTATAAATAGATGAACAGTAGCACCGTACTGTTCACGCTGACTAGTAATTGCTCGCACGTCACTCTTGGACTTTTTCCTTCTGTCAAGCCGAAGGTACAAATGTAATTTGATATCATTAATATTTGTTCATGATTATATAATGAGAATGATGATAATCTAATGATTTAATATAATTGTTCATGTTCTTTCTATGCCTCATATGTTCCTGTTTTTATTTCCTACATATTGAGACGATGAAGGTATGTCCTTCATAACCTTCGTCTTAAGATCATTATATCCCAAGGGAGATAATGTTTCGAAGGACGAAGGTCTGTAACCATTAACATTTATGTTGTCTTGTTCTTAATTCATAGCATTTAAGAACAAGTCCCCAACATCCCCCTTTGGCATTAAGCGCCAAAAATGAAGAAACTTGAGAGGCCTTTGAGTTCTCCCCTTTTGGGGCCTATTTTCTCCCCTTGGTTAAAAGAATATGAGTGAAAGGTTAGTACCAATTGGAAGATTATGAGTAAGGCAAAGGATACATGATACAGAAAGAGTTGGAGTGGAAGCCTTGCCTTTGCCGAATACTCAATTTCCCTATCAATCTAAGACTAATCATAGAAATACTCATGGAAGCACATTAGTCTTAGCTTTGACACAAGAAGAATAAGAAATACATATTTTGCACCAAATGAAAGAGACATGATCAAGAGTACATAAATTAGCAATGTGTGCAATGTTTCAATCAAAGTTTCGAGAATCAAGTATATTTAGCTCATTCCTAAGTTTGCTAAAAGTCTTTTCATCTAGTGGCTTGGTAAAGATATCAGCTAATTGGTTGTGGGTGCTAACATAAGCAATTTCGATATCCCCTTTTGTTGGTGATCTCTCAAAAAGTGATACCGGATGTCTATGTGCTTAGTGTGGCTATGTTCAACGGGATTATCCGCCATGCGGATTGCACTCTCATTATCACATAGGAGAGTGATACTGGGTTTTGTTTCTTTGAAGCCCAAGACACCAGGGATCTTCCCAGAAACTGACAAGTCCCTGATATGCTCTTCCTGTCAATTTTACATCCGGCATAATCATCATCGGAATACCCAATTAAATCAAAGGTAGATCCCTTAGGGTACCAAAGCCCAAACTTAGGAGTGTAAACTAAATATCTCATGATTATTTTCACGGCCCTAAGGTGAACTCCCTTAGGATTTGCCTGGAACCTTGCACACATGCATACAGAAAGCATTATGTCCGGTCGTGAAGCACATAAATAGAGTAAGGATCCTATCATCGACCGATATACCTTTTGATCTACGGATTTACCTCTCGTGTCGAGGTCGAGATGCCCATTTGTTCCCATGGGTGTCTTGATGGGTTTGGCATTCTTCATTCCAAACTTCTTGAGAATATCTTGAATGTACTTAGTTTGGCTGATGAAGGTGCCCTCTTGGAGTTGCTTGATTTGGAATCCAAGGAAATACTTCAACTCCCCCATCATAGACATCTCGAATTTCTGTATCATAATCCTACTAAACTCTTCACAAGATGACTTGTTAGTAGACCCAAATATAATATCATCAACATAAATTTGGCATATAAACAAGTCTTTAGCAATAGTTTTAGTGAAGAGAGTAGAGTCAGCTTTTCCAACTTTGAAGCCATTAGTGATAAGAAAGTCTCTCAGGCATTCATACCATTCTCTTGGGGCTTGCTTGAGCCCATAAAGCGCCTTTGAGAGCTTATACACATGAGAAGGGTACTCACTATCTTCAAATCCGGGAGGTTGCTCAACATACACCTCTTCCTTGATAGGGCCATTTAGGAAGGCACTCTTCATGTCCATTTGATATAACTTAAAGCCATGGTAAGTAGCATAGACAAGTAATATACGAATTGACTCAAGCCTAGCTACAGGTGCATAGGTTTCATCAAATCTAAACCTTCGACTTGTGAATAACCTTTTGTAACAAGTCGGGCTTTGTTTGTAGTCACCACACCATGCTCATCCTATTTGTTACGGAATACCCACTTGGTACCTACAACATTTTGGTTAGAACCTAGAACTAAATGCCATACCTTATTCCTTGTGAAGTTGTTGAGCTCCTCTTGCATTGCCACCACCCAGTCCGAATCTCTTAGTGCATCCTCTATCCTATATGGCTCAATAGAAGACACAAAAGAGTAATGTTCACAAAAATGAGCAACTCGTGATCTAGTGGTTACCCCCTTGTGTATGTCACCAAGAATAGAATTAACGGGGTGATCTCTTTGAAATGCTTGATGGACTCTTGGGTGTGGGGGGTCTTTGATCCCGAAACTCCTGATCATCTTCCTTGTCTTGAGGTGGCTCATCATCTTGATCTTCATCCTCTTATTCTTGAGCCATGTCCTTATCTTGAGTTGGTGGAGATGCTTGTATGGAAGATGATGGTTGATCTTGTGCTTGTGGAGGCTCTTCGGATTCTTTTGGAAACACAGCCCCAATGGACATGTTCCTCAGTGCGACGCACGAAGCCTCTTCATCATCTAGTTCATCAAGATCAACTTGACCCACTTGGGAGCCATTAGTCTCATCAAACACAATGTCACAAGAAACTTCAACTAATCCAGTGGATTTGTTGAAGACTCTATATGCCCTTGTGTTTGAGTCATAACCAAGTAAAAAGCCTTCTACTGCTTTAGGAGCAAATTTAGATTTCCTACCTCTCTTAATAAGAATAAAGCATTTTCTCCCAAAAACTCTAAAATAAGAAACATTGGGCTTTTTACCGGTAAGGAGTTCATATGATGTTTTCTTGAGGATTCGGTGAAGATATAACCGGTTGATGGAGTAGAAGGCGGTGTTAATCGCCTCCGCCTAAAACGGATCCGATGTCTTGTACTCATCAAGCATGGTCCTTGCAATATCCAGAAGAGTTCTATTCTTCCTCTCCACTACACCATTTTGTTGAGGTGTGTAGGGAGAAGAGAACTCATGCATGATGCCCTCCTCCTCAAGAAATCCTTCGATTTGTGAGTTCTTGAACTCCGTTCCGTTGTCGCTTCTAATCTTTTTTATTCTCAATCCGAACTCATTTTGAGCCTGTCTTAAGAATCTCTTCAAGGTCTCTTGGGTTTGAGATTTTTCCTGCAAAAAGAATACCCAAGTGAAGCGAGAATAATCATCCACAATAACAAGACAATACTTACTCCCACCGATGCTTATATAAGCGATCGGGCCGAATAGATCCATGTGGAGTAGCTCAAGCGGCCTGTCGGTCGTCATGATGTTCTTGTGTGGATGATGAACTCCAGCTTGCTTTCCTGCTTGACATGCGCTACAAATCCTATCTTTCTCAAAATGAACATTTGTTAGTCCTAAAATGTGTTCTCCCTTTAGAAGCTTGTGAAGATTCTTCATTCCAACATGGGCAAGTCAGCGATGCCAGAGCCAACCCATATTAGTCTTAGCAATTAAACAAGTGCCTAGTTCAGCATTGTTATCATTAAAATCAACTAAATATAGCTGACCATCTAGCACTCCTTTAAATGCTATTGAATCATCACTTCTTCTAAAGACAGTAACACCAACATCATTAGAGAGATAGTTGTAGCCCATTTTGCATAATTGAGAAACAGAAAGAAAATTGTAATCTAAAGAATCTACAAGAAAACATTAGAAATGGAATGGTCAGGAGATATAGCAATTTTACCCAATCCTTTTGACCAAACCTTGATTTCCATCCCCGAATGTAATCGTTTTTTGGGGATCTTCATTTTTCTCATATGAGGAGAACATCCTTTTCTCTCCTGTCATGTGGTTTGTGCTCCCGCTATCGATTATCCAACTTGATCCACCAGATGCATAAACCTACAAAACAATTTTAAGCCTTGTTCTTAGGTACCCAAACGGTTTTGGGTCCTTTGACATTAGAAACAAGCACCTTGGGTACCCAAACACAAGTCTTGGGACTCTTGTGTTTGCCCCAACATATTTGGCAACTACTTTGCCTGATTTGTTAGTTAGCACATAAGATGCATCAAAGGTCTTAAATGAAACATTATGCTCATTTGATGCATTGACAGTTTTCCTTTTAGGCATTTTGATATTAGTTGAATGCTGTGGGGATAGATATCCCTTGGGTCCACTAGAAGGCGAAAGACCCTTGCATAGGGGCCATAGACCAGTTACCCCGCAAGGCCGTCTCGTCGTGGGCCGGGCAAAGACTACAAGTGAAATGGGCCGACCCAAGAAGGTATGGGCCTGTACCCGGATCATTCGAGGGTTACGCGTAATCTCAAGGAACCGTCTGACTTTCCCGCGCCCAGCGCCCTCGAACATTGGGATAGACTAGGATGAAGTCGACGGGTCTTCCTTAAGATAAGCTAAGTCGGTTCGCTATTAGTTAGGAGATATACTAAAAGAACGTGATCATCATGTACGTAGGGAGTATCCCACGATCGTGTGTATAAGACCTAGGGGGAACCCCATCATTTTAATCTCATTAGCCCTTCTCCATTCAGGAAACACCACTTGTAACACACCACATATACAGACCTACCCCAGGAAGTAGGGTATTACGCCTCTCAAAGCGGCCCGAACCTGCAGAAAATCACATGTCTCTCTCTCGTGCTCTTAGCACAAACCATCGAGCTACAATCAACAACATTGTCCTATCCAAAAGCACCGCAAGGGTATCCCTGGGTGTGCAGTCAGACTCTAAACACCGACAAATGTCTAGAACTAGAAGCCTCGTTTTTATACATAAAAGCATGATGAGAAATATTATGAGGTTTTCTAGCATCAATTCTCCTAATCTTATGCTTAGGATAGTTTTTAAGATATAAAATGTAACCTTCTTTATCGTGAACCATGGGAGCCTTGCCCTTAACAAAATTAGACAATCTATTCTTGGGGGCATTAAGTTTGGTGTTGCTTTGGCTTACTTGTTGGAAACCAATGCCATCCTTAATGCTAGGGCGTCTCCCATTATAAAGCATGCTTCGAGCAAATTTAAAATTTTCATTCTCTAATTCATGCTCGGCAATCTTAGCATTTAATTTAGCTATGTGATCATTTTGTTCATTAATTATGGCAAGGTGATCATCTATAGCATCAATATTAATATCTCTACATCTAGTGCAAATGGTGACATGTTCAACAGTAAATGCAAAAATATTGCAAACATTCAATCTTCTATCTTAGTACTTAAACTAGCATTCTCATCTCTAAGACAGGAAATTGAATCATTGAAAATGCTAAGCTATTTAGATAAATTTTCACATTTTTCTACCTCTAGAGCATAAGCATTTTTCAATTTAAGAAATTTTTTATTTTCCTTAACGTGCAAGTCCTCTTGGCATTCCAAGAGATCATCCTTCTCGCTAATGGTTTTTATTAATTCATTTAATTTTTTCTTTTGGTCCTTGGTAAGGTTGGCAAAAAGAGAAGTTAAATCATCATTATCATCACTAGAGCTACCCTCATCATTAGATATAGTATATTTAGGGGTATCTCTAGAATGTACCTTCTTCTTCTTGCTGTCCTTAGCCATTAGGCACTTGTGGCCGATGTTGGGGAAGAGAAGTCCCTTGTTGATGACGATGTTGGCGGCGTCCTCATTAGAGGAGGAGTCGGTGGAGCTCTCATCAGAGTCCTATTCCCGCCCTATGTGTGCTTCCCCACCCTTCTTCTTGTAGTATCTTTTCTTTTCCATCTTCTTCCCTTTCTTGTCGTCGTCCCTGTCACTATCACTAGTATATGGACATTTAGCTATAAAGTGACCGGACTTACCACACCTGTAGCACACCCTCTTGCAATGGGGCTTGTAGTCCTTCCCCTTCCTTTGTTTCATGATTTGTCAAAAGCTCTTAATGATAATATCCATCTCCTTGTTGTCGAGCTTGGAGGCGTCGATTGGGAGTCTACTTGGTGTAGACTGTTCTTTCTTTTCTTCCATTGTTTTGAATGCAACGGGTTGCACCTTGGGTGTGGAGGTGGCGCCTTGCTCCAAGTTGACAATATGTTTGGAGTCTTTGATCATAAGTTCAAAGCTCACAAAACTTGTCAATCACTTCCTCGGGAGACATCTATTTATATCTAGCATCTCCACAGATTAGTTGCACTTGAGTAGGATTACGAAAAACAAGAGATCTAAGAATAACCTTGATCATTTCATGGTCATCCCACTCGGTATTCCCGAGGTTGCACACTTGATTGACCATTGCCTTGAGCCGGTTGTACATCGCTTGTGGCTCTTCTCCTTTGTTGAGGACGAATCAACCAAGTTCTTCCTCGATCGTTTCACGCTTGGTGATCTTGGACACCTCGTCCCTTTCGTGCGCCGTTTTGAGGACCTCCCAAATTTCTTTGGCATTTTCATCCCTTGCACCTTATTATACTCCTCTCGACACAAGGAAGCAAGGAGTATAGAAGTTGCTTAGGAATTAAAATGCGTTATTTGGGTGGCCTCATCCGAGTCAAAGTCCTCTTCCCCTACCTGTGGTGCCTGCGCTCCAAACTCAACAATATCCCATATGCTTTCGTGGAGTGAGGTTAGATGGTGCCTCATTTTATCACTCCACATACAATAATCCTCACCATCAAAATATGGTGGTTTGCCTAGGGGTACCAAGAGTAAAGGAGCGTGTTTAGGAATGCAAGGATAGCGTAGAGGTATCTTCTATACTTCTTGCGCTCTTGGCGCTTCAAAGTAGTGGACTTGGCGCCGGATGTGGAAGGTGATGAAGAGTCGGTCTCCTAATGGACCACATTCTTCATTTTCTTTTTCTTCTTGTCACCATTCCTATGTGACTTGATGGAGGAAGTGGATTCCTCCTTGTACTTGTCACCGGACTCTCTTGACAGAGTCTGTTCATTGTTCTACCTTCCCGACCCTTCGACCTTGTCGCCGGTGACTATCTCCCTCTTGGCGTGATCCCCAAACATCACTTCGAGTTGTTAGACTCTTAATGAAGCACTAGCTCTGATACCAATTGATAGTCACCCAAAGGGGGGTGAATAGGCGAAACCTGAATTTTACAAACTTTAAACACGCACTATGCTCGGGGTTAGCGTTAGATTTAATTCAGAGTGCGGAAGATAGTTCGACTTGCCAAGAGTTGCTCAGTCAATGCGGATTACATTGGGAGCAAACTCAAATTGATATGAGCAAGGGAACTTTTATAGAGAGAGGATGGAGGGGAAAACAAATCAAGTGAAGATCAACAAATGAACACGGTGATTTGTTTACTGAGGTTCGGTTCCAAAGAACCTAGTCCCCGTTGAGGAGGCCACAAAGGTCGGGTCTATTCCAACCCTTTCCCTCTCTCAATCGGTCACACAGATCGGTCGAGCCTTCTCCTTAATCACTTGGGTCACTAAGACCATGCAAGGATCACCACACACTTAGGTGTCTCTTGCTAGCTTTACAAAGCACTTAGAAGAATAAGAATGGGAAGGAGAAAGCAATCCAAGCAACAAGAGCAACAAAAGAACACAAAACACCCTCTCTCAAGTCACTAAGCAATTGAGTTGATTTGGAGGCTTGGAGAGGATTTGATCTATTGAATGTGTCTTGGAAAGTAGTCTTTTGCCCCTACCACTATTCTAGCCGTTGCTGTCGATGGCGCATCGGACAGGGCACTGTTCACTGTCCGGTGCGTACCACATCAGCACACCGTTGGGGTTTGGAGTGGTTGACCGTTGAAGTATTCTATCCTCTAGCGGCACCGAACATGTCCGGTGCGTTCTGTCTTTGCCGTTATAACTCATGTCTTCTGCACTATGTGCTTTTACTGTTCACGTAGTTAACCGTTGAGCGCAGGTTACCGTTGCTTCGTTGGCTCACCAGACAGTGTCCAGTGCACACCGGACAGTTCGGTGAATTATAGCGGAGCGCCCCTTGAAAAACCCGAGAGTGGCATGTTTGGTTGGTGCTCAGTCTGGGCACCAGACAGTGTCCGGTGCACACCGGACACTGCCCGGTGCGCCACTGGCAGCACCATTTCTAGTCTTTGCTCCAAACTTGATTGAGTCCCCAACTTAATTTCTTTATTAGTTTATGTTGAATCTTATGTACCTGAGATAAATGATAACTAGGCAAACTAGTTAGTCCACGTGGTTTGTGATGGACTTTAAACACCAAAAATCGATTATAGGAAATGATTAAGCACATTTCCCTTTCAGCGATCGCTGAGCAGCAGCGCACAAAGCCTGGGCGGTGGCGCCATGGCCGCGCTCACACCTAAGTGCTCTAGTGATCTACGCTAAATGCTATTTGGTGCAAGAGCACATAGGGACAAGGGCGAACTCGATGGGAAAGAGACCCACCGAAAATAGTGGCACATCAAATCTGCTCACGTTGAGGGGTGGCACCATGGTGCCGCACATCGACAACGCGCAGTAGAATGCCCCCGACATCCTAAACCCGACGTGACTATGTACAAAAAGGGCGCGAAAACAAAGATGAGGGAGGGAGGGGTTGTCCACCTACTACGATGATGGGATTGAAGTCGACCACAATGGATGCGACATCTCAACGTTTAGATGAAGTTTGGCGAGGAATTCGCCTTCCTCTGGTGGTCGTATCCGCCCAGAAAGTCGACGTATACCTCACATGTGATCTTGTGATCGTCACAGCCTCCCCCACAGTGGCTAGACATCGACCAATCGTGAGAAATCCCTACGACATTGTTTTTTCTTTCTTCCTCTTTCGGCATCGAAGCTCTCTCTCCGCCTCGCTCGCTCGGCTACGCTGGTACCCATAAGGGTTAATTTTGGGAGTGGTCGCGGGCATAGGTACATATACCCTAGACAGCCGATCTAACAACCGCTAGGGGATCAAAACCATGAGATTCATATACCCACTTGGTTAATTTCAGAAGTACATGCAAATGCTTTTAAACATGAGATTCATACACGCAAAATAGTTATTTTTAAAATAATAATTCTTTTATTAAAAGATGCTTTAACTCAAGTTTTAGTTTCTAAATTTGGATCTATGTTTTAAACTATCAAACTTTTAATATCACCTAATTGTTTTAGGAAAGGTCACTTTCAAGGTTTAATTCTTCATCACATGATACTTTAAATTAGATTTCGGAGTGTTCCATATGAGTTCTATTTTTATAGTTACCTCGTTAAGATGTTTTGCTTGCAAGACTTTTAGGAAACAACACCACCTCTAAGTGTGAACACATATTCACTTTTGGCCTTCATCTCACCAGTATCAGAGATCTAATTAGAATCACTATAACCCTCTAGTACCCTTTGATACTTGGCATAGTGAATCTTGTAGCTCATAGTGCCCTTTACATAGCACATTATTCTTTAAAGAGCATATCAATGTTCATCTCCAAGATTCTAAATGAATCGTCTTAGTTTGCTCATAGCAAACGAGATGTCACGTCTCATAGCACCAGCTAAATACATCAAGGAGTCAATGATCTAAAAAAATCTTAGTTGATCTCTCATTATTTTTTGTTCTTTGAAAGACTCATACTAGCATCATAAGGTAATGAATTAGGTTTAAAGCCATTGTATCCAAAGCGACTTAAAATCTTTTCCACATAACGGGATGATGAAAAAGTCATCCCACCATCACTTTCTCTTACTAGTTTTATGTCAAGGATAACATCAACCTCTCTTAAAATTTTTATTTCAAAACTTTGAGGCAATAAGTCTTTGACTTCCTTAATCACATCGAGATTTGTTCCAAAAATTAGTATGTTATCAACATAAAAGCACAATATCACTCCTTCACCCACACCATAGCGATAGTATACACATTTTAGCTTTACTCACAACGAAGTTGATAGATGTTAAAGTCCTATTGAACTTCTTATGCCATTTATAAGAGCTTTCTTGAGGTCATATACAGTTCTTAATAATTTACACACCATTCCTTCCTGACCTTTTTGTTACAAATCCATCTAGTTGATCCATATAGATCTCTTCATCTAACTCTCCATTTTGGAAAGTTGTCTTAACGTTCATTTGATGAACAAGAAGAACATAAGAGGTTGCCAAAGAAAGTAACACTTAAACTATAGTAATTGAGTGATGGGTGAATAAATGTCAAAGGGATATTCTCCTTTTTTGGTATAACCCTTAGCGACAAGCCTTGCCTTGTACTTTTTAATGGTATCATTAGGCCTAAGCTTCCTTTTGAACACCCAGATGCATCGTATAGGTTTGCACCCATAAGGACGAATAGTAAATTCCCAAGTACCATTAGATATTGTAGAATTCATCTCACTCTTCATTGTTCCTTCCAATAATAAGCACCAATGAATATGTCTCTTCAATGATTCTAGGTATGTCATCTATGTGCTTTATAATGAAATCAGCACCAAAATACTTCATATTCCTACCTTTCTTGCTCTTTCTAAGAGCTACATTATTGTCCTCAGAATTTATTTCAAGTATGGATTCAATTTGTTCTATCAGCAAGACAAACTCTTGCCTAGATGAACTTCTTTCATCTCCCATAGGAAATATTTTAAAAAATGTAGCATTTATAATCTCCATAATTGTACCAACAAGCATGTTAGGTACTCTATATTTTAGTATCAAAAATATATAATGAACACTATGTATAGCATACCCCAAAAAGACACAATCCACAGTTTACGGTCTAAGCTTATGTTTATTGGTTATTAGCACATTAACTATTGCCAAACAACCCATGTGCACAAATAAGGAAATGTAAGCCTTTTCTTCTCCTATTCCTTGAATGGTGCTATATATTTATTCTTTGTAGGAACATGGTTTATGATGTGCCACGTAGTGAAAATTGTCTCACCCCACCATTCCTTAGAAAGCTGCATTGTACCTAACATGGCACTAGCCAAATTATTTAGAATGTAGTTCTTTCTTTTGGCTACTCCATTTGATTAAGGTCAATAAGGAGGCTTCCTCTCATGAATTATTCCATGTTCCTCACAAAATAAAGTGAAAATATTTAAAAATTATTTTCCACCATGACTTCCTTTTTGTTAAGGTCCATTAGACCCACCCTATTGCTAAGGCATGTTGACATATATACTACTGTCCTTATGGACAAATTTCTCTAAGGTTAATCCCAAGGTTAATAAGGTCAAAATTAGGGTTACCCCCCATAACATCCTCTGATTTCACTTGTCTCCTATTTTTTGTCGTCATTGCGACCAGTATTCCACCACCGTCGTAACCATCTCATGGCCATGGCCGTGGCTGACCTCCATCATTGTCACAACCCAAGGTCGCTCTCCATCCGCGCCTTTGTGTGCACAAGGTCGTTCATGGATCCGCACAACCGTGTGTCTACTCTGTGCCTCCGTGACGACTATCGTGCCTCCATGCAAGTTTCTAGGCACTGTCATGGCTCCTTCTCCCTTTCATCGGCCACCATCATGGATATCTCCTCTCACTAGCCGCCGTAGCGGTTGTCTCCCATCATCGGCTGCTGTCGTGACTCCTTGTCTTTAGCTGTTGGCTGTCGTCGGCTTAGTGTGGGATCACATGTCTGCTCACGTGGAACAACGACTCTGTTCGACGTGGACTCCCTGTTGGATGTGGGTGCCTCTGCACCGTGACTTCGTGCGAGATGGTGGACGCACTATGCTGCTCCACGCTCTGGGAAGAAGACTCTCCCCATCGCATCTGCGCTCGCCTACTCCATGCGAAGCCACACCCTCGTTCTATGATGTGGGTGCCTCTACTTGCAGCTCGCAGTCCTATGACGTGGCGCCTCTACTTACAGCTCACTGTTGATCTCCTCCACGTGTCTGGCTGCTCAACAGATCTCGGCTCCCCTCTTTGTCATCTGGCATGAGGTCTTGACTACTCGAGTCTTTCTCTTCCATTGGGAGTTGGTACCAGGATACTTTCCCTATCAACTTTGTTGCTATTCCAATCATTTCAATATGTTAGTCAATGCTATTGTTGTCAACATTGTGCTTGATAACCAAAACTATCTGGGATGGGCCTTTTGCGTTTAGATAGCTCTGAGATGTCATGGTTTACAATTTCATTTGACTGAAGATTCACCTGTTCTGGCTGCTGATAGGAGTAATTTTGCTACAATCAAAACATGGCAAATCAATGATGTCAAAGTCATGGCTGCAATGGTAAATAGCACCAAACCATCTATGATAATGAGCCTATCCAAATTCACAACCACTTAGGCCATTTGGTCTCACTTGAATGAACGTTTTGTTTAGGACAGTAGTGCTCTTTACATACTCTTATGCAGCAAACTCATGTCATTGAGCAACAAAAATTGTCTATTGATGATTATTACTCAGTGTTTGATTGTCTGATGGGTGCATTAACTTCTATGGTTCCTGATTGTACAACTGCTCCTTGCCTTGCTCATAAGTTTATTGAGAAATTCTTTACCTATATATTTGTTATGGGAGTTTGAGCTAAATTTAATTCTCTTTGTGCATGATTACTTCATAGTTCTGACACTCCGACCATGGCTAAGACGTTGTCTGAGTTACTTGCTGAAGAGACTCATCTTAAGTCTATGTCTTGTATTGTTGGTTTGGGATCTCATAGAGTGTTGGCTGCTGCTTAGAAGCCCAGGAGTACCTCTTCTTAGTCCTATGAGCATTGAAAAATAACACTCATCGCTTTGAGAACTACTTTACTAAGTTCTTGGAGAAGTTGAATGATTATCATAAATGACGTGCTACTCGTGGTCATGGTAAGGACCAACTCCTAGACGCTGAGTTGTAGTTGCTGCCACTTCGTCTACTTGTGCTTCGTCATCATCTTGGGTTCTTGACTCTGGAGCCTCCTTTCATGTAACCTCTAATTAGTCATAGTTGGCATCTACTACATGTGTCACTGAGGGTGCTTCTATTCAGACTACTTATGGTACATTGTGCCCCGTCACTCACCAGGGTTCTCTTTCGAATTCTCATTTTATTGTCCCCAATATTTTGTTTGCACATGTGTTATCTATGGATCTCCTTTTAGTGGGACAAATTACCGACCACAATTTCTTTATTGGATTTGATGAAACCTCGAAATAGGTTATCGACTGCCATAAAGGCACACTTCTCCTCTAGAGTGAGTTGTTTGGGATTTCCATGTGTAAAAACCCTAAACCCTAGCATAGCCTTTTCGTGCCAATGTTTGTAATTAGAACCACCAAATGCATTGGGTTTTATTGTTGTAGCAAAGCTAGTTACCAAATACCTGTAGCAGTTAGATTGTTAGATAAATAGGCATTTTACGATACATTTCAATTCTAAAAATATTTAGATAAAAAGTGAACATGAATATTGATAGTGAAGCAGTGAAAATATAGTATGTGATTGTGTTCATGGTTAACATACTTTTAACCATAAAGAGTATAAAATTAAGAAATCTCGCGAAGTATGTTGAGGCAGAGTTTTTGATGAAGGCATTGGTTGCGCTGTCACCAACTAAAGTAGTCATATTACTCAATTGCCATCTGTTGGTATAGTCATACAGATTGACATGGTGAAAAGTTGAGCGGTCTAGTCGCTCGAACACTCGTCGGGAAGTAGATGAAGTAATTGTTTAGCGAGTAGTCACGTGTAGACGCTCACCAAAAACCTTACTAGGTGCTATCCAAGGTAGGATGCTTAGCGGATAGGGTTTAAAAGGTCTGCTCTTGTCAGGTCCATGTCTGTAGAGCTGTGGCAACGGAGATGCTTTTCTTAGCAAGAGCAGAAAGTTTTGAGGTAGAAAGAGATATGTCTTCTAAGCATGAGTACCTGAGTTGTGATAGTGTGTCTTTAGAAGGAGGAGGTGGTACATCCTTATATATGTGACACCCTAGTGTCACCTAGGGTTCTTCTTTAAGCTAACCCAAACCATTATCACATGTGAACCAAATAAGGAGTGAACACCAAAAACAATTATTAATAACAAAGGTTGAAGTGAGTCATTTATCTTAAGAAATTCTCCTTAATCATGTCATGAATCTCAAGGTAAGAAAAACTCTCAAACCCTAATTAACCCTAAGTGGACCATTTAAACACATAGAGGGAATATGGGAAAAGAATTGGTAAAGAAATACAAATTATAGTAAAAACCAAACAACAAAGTTTTAGTTCACTAAATAACCAACAAAATATAGTAAGAAAGTTTTGCCATTTGGATTGTTCAAAATCCCCAAATCAGCCCCTGAACTAATGCACTTGGGAAAAATTCAGAAATTCAGAAATCTGAATTTCAGCCCCTTCCCAAAGATCGACTGCGTTCTCTGTTTTTCAAAACTTGAATCAAACAAGTCCAAATAGCAAAGTGCCGCCAAATTACCTTGAACACACCGTGACAAAGTTTGGAAACCTATCTCCACCGTTTGACACAATTTTGACATGGTTTTACCTCGAGACTCGACCTTGTGACACTGCCACCTTTGTGACGCGACAACTCACTGTACATAGCCCCAAACCGCTCGACTTCCACACATAAACGACAAAGCTAAGTCAGGAGACCAAATCTTGTGCAGTGATCATGCCCAAATCCACGAAGATTGCTAACCTATGAGCGTTTAAACTCGGGCAGAAGCAAAGAGCCACGTGCTTGACGCCGTGTCAGGCCGGCCGAGCACGGACTGGACACGGTAGCGCGCGCGCCCCACGCTTGGTTGCCCCGCCCCGTGCGTCTGCACCTCGCCCCTGCCTATAAGTACCCTAGAAGCCGTAACCGTTTGCACTCGCGCACCCAAAGCCCAGCCCGAGCCAGAGATCACCGGAGTTCGCCGTGGACAGCGAGCACCACCGCCTGCCATCTCTGCCTGAGCGCGGCCGTGGTGGCTAGTCCTTTCTGTTGACCCCTAGCCTCGCCCTAGCCCCTGGACAGCTTTCTCGAGAGGATGTGAAGCTTCTCCAAGCTTGAGCCGAGGCATTGCCTCACAGGAGAGGCGGATTCACCCTCGCCGGACTTCGGCCACCCGCCACCGCGCGTGGACCAAGCAATCCGGTGAGCCATTCTCCAATTACTTGCACCCATGTCCTCCTTAATCTCTGGTGAAGCTCTCTGACTGGTTCACTTGGACTATCGCGCAGTGAGCAGGCCGGATTCCTCGCCGCCGATGAGCATCTCCGCCTGCACATGTGGACCGGTTGACTCCGACCACTCCCGACGGCAATCTGCACATCGCCGCGACTCTCAAGACCTCCCCTACGCCCTCGACCACCTCACCGGAGCAGTCTCGCAGCTGGTAAGCCCCTCCGCCCCTTTCTTCCTCTGCGACCACTGTTCCATTAGGGAAGGACCGTGGGTTTGATTCCGTGAAACCCTAGTGGGTTTTCTGCAGAGCCTTAGACTCATGTGAATAGTGCACTGAGGACCTGTCTGTAATACACTTAAAACCTTTCACCAGGGACCCCAGTGCAAAACTATTTTTCCTTTATCCATTTCTATTTAATCTTTTTAAATTCAGCAGAAGACTTAGGAAATTAATATCTTGAGTTATATTCCACCAAATTTAGTCAAACCAATTTGCTGGATTTAAAATATTATGGACTATCAATTAAAAATGCTAAACGCCATGGTTTCTGTATTGATTTTTAGAGTTTAGAATTAAATAAGGAACTGTCCCAAACCTTGTTAAAATAAAGAAAAATAGTTATGCTTCTGTGCCAAACTTAAGAAAATTTGTAGAAGTCCAAAACCCACTAAGACACTATTTAAAATTAATGAGCACCCCAGTATTGAAGATTTAAACAAGGTTATCTATTAAAAGCCATTTTTGCCCAAAACTTAAGAAAATAAGAAAGGTACTAGAAATTAATGAACAGTGAATGCAATTATTTTTCCTAGTCTACTTAAGTAATAAAAAAACCTAGGAAAAATAAAGGGAACCCTAGTCCAGAACAAATTCAAGATGAAATATTTTATTAAGCACTAATCAAGCTAGAAAAGCAATTATTAGAATTATGAAAACAATTTCAAAACTGTTAAGAAAAATCCAGTGGACTTATAACCACTAGGAAACCACTACAAAAATGATAAACACCCCAGTCCATCATTTTAAGTAAAGTAAACAAATAGAACTTGATATTAAGCCATATTTCAATTAAATCATAAGCAAGCCAAAAAGTGTGCAACAGTGGGCAAATAAATTTTTACCAAGTTAATATTGAAGTAAGCCACCAGAGAAAAATGCAAAACCCAATTGAAAGCTACAAGTAATACCCATTGCCAATACTTCATGAAAAAGACCATTTAGTTCAAGAAATTCCTACCACCCTCTTCCTTAAGCAAAAAGTTACCAAAATTTAGAATGATTGCTCTTGCGCAAAGTAGAAGATAGAAAAAATTAAAAATCTATTGTTTGATATTTTTCAAATATAGTGGTAGTAGAAAGCACCTCTTTGGCTAGAAACTTTAGAAAATCATAGTAAAATAACTAATGAGAATTAGTGGCTAAAAAAATTGTACAAAGGCATGTTAGAACATCTAAATGCCAGCAAAAATAAGTCTTAGAAAATAACCCTCTGTTAAAAGGTAGTTGTAGTTTAAAACACCCTCCTCTGCCCTAATATTTGATAATTTTATATAGAGAGAACCCCTCACTTTTTAAGCCCCAAATTTTAAGACAGAAACTTATACACCAGTAAGAAGTCACTGTAATTTTTGCAGAATTTTTAAGAATTTATTAAGCTATCTTGTAGTTCAAACCCCCCTTAAAAGCATAAAAGAAATAAGAAGGGGAATAATAAATCTCACTCTAATGATTCAGCTAGAAACCCTAATAAACTCTTACTAAGACATTAAAGGGAAATCAGTAGAACACCAAAATAAATTTACCAATTTGCTAACCAAGCTTGACCCTAATTTGCTAAGTATGCCACAAGAATCTTCAGTAGCAAGATTAAGCTCTACCTTATTAAATTGATCATTCACCATCAAAGTTTAATTGCTAAACTGCATACCATACCATGCATCTATCTTACTCATTGCATTCATTAGATTGCAATCTCGCTGACGGAGAGTACGTGCTCATCCCTGAGCAAGGAGCTGTCCTAGAGGAAGATCAGGAGCAAGCTTCCGAGACTGCCATCGAGGATCTCCATGCAGCCCCAGCAATGGAAGGCAAGCCCCGGTTTTATGCATAACCGTATCTATATATGCTACTTTACTACACTTAATGTTTGTAGGATTGTAATGTGCACTTAAGTGTAGGAGTTGCTTGAAACCTCTAGTTGCATGAAATTAGGATTCCTTTTTGAGACGAATACTAGTATGCCAGGTCGAGTAGCTGCTTTGCTAATCAGGATCTCGGTAGAAGTCGAGTGATTTTCTAACACTCGCGCGAGGTCAGGAATTGATTGTATTCATCTTGATAACGGGATCTATGATGGTCCATGGACTTGGATCTAGGGAGGATGCCTTGTCCATGAGACATGAAAAGGAATTAAGGATTAATGTGTGGATACCTGAGTCAAGCGTTTGAACGTACTAAACACATGTCGGGAAATATGGTAACCGATAAACGTAGTACCTGAGTGAAGCCGGGCGTGGACTTTACCCCTCACGCAACCTGAGACTAGGTCTCCCATGCTAGCTATGGTGGGTACAAGTGCGGTCACTGCACGGCGGCAGCCAGGGTCAGTGAGGCATTGTATGCCAAGGCGGTGAGGCCTGGCCGCGAATGGGGAATCGATGGGGACGGTTGACGTGTGTGGGGATGGAGTGCCCTGACATGTCGTGTGTTTAGGTTTACCTTGCAAGGATAAAACTCGATTCGAATCGTCTGCTTCTCGCAGCTAATGAGACTGCTTGACCCCTTGTACTACATTGAGTAAGAAGTGAAATGAGATTGCTGAGATAACTTGTTGATTGTACTAAATGCTTGCTACCATGTATGCTTAGAAGGAGCAACTTAGCTAAATAATGATACTAGAAATTGAAAAGCTAAAACTTGATTTTAGACTCAGCTAGTGCTTTTGGCAAACCAAACCCCTCAGCCAAACAGCTGCATGGTCTAGAGGTAGAGGAGTAGTTTCCTCACACCGGGTAAGTCTAGCTGAGTATTAGTATACTCAGCCTTGCTTGTGGTATAATTTTTGCAGGTACACTTTAGGATATGGTTGATGGTGTGACTTGGCCTACCACCCTGCCACCAGGTTGGACGGTCGAGTGGGATGCTGCTCTGGTAGGAGAGGAGCAGGAGGGGTAGTGGGCTAGGCCTTGCCCATTTCCTCGCTATCGACGATATCGATTATCCGCTGCAATTTATTTTGTGAACTTATTTCAGCTACTTGAAAAACTCCGATTTATGTAATAACTCTAGTACTTTAATTTGAGGTTTCCTGTTTTATTGTATTTCTTTTGTGACTCACCTTCGAGTGAGATTGTGGTATTTGATCCTAGTTAAGTGGCTTTATCAGACTAGATCTGAGAGACTGACGGGTTATTCCGATTTAAGTGTGTTACGGCCCCTAAGGCATGACTTAGGCACTTAAGCTGGAATAATTCAGGCGGTTCCGCCACAGCTGGTATCGGAGCAAATTCCACCACAGAGAAGCACAATAAACCATGAATACCAATTTTCAAAAATTTAAAACTTGCTTAGAAACCAGTATTTGAATCGTCAGGACTTGAACGCTAGACCTAGGACAAAAGGCCTTAGGAATAGAGGGAAAAATAGGTGGCTAAGTAAGTAGGCCCTGTGGGCTAGTCCTTAGCTTTTTAAGGGATGCCCTAGGAGCACCCTTTATTTTGGAGAGGAGACGTTATTTTCAGCATGCATGCATTATAAAAATAAAAAGGAATAGGAACCAAGGAAGTAAAAATTTAAGCTAACCCGCTTCCTTTGTAACCACTCAGGCTCTTTTATTTTCTTCCTTCCACCATAATCTTTACCTCTGGTACCCTTCCGCAGATGACTTCACCCACCCCCGCCAGTGGAGGAGACACTCGTTTCAGCTCTGACTTCCTTTCTCACGATGGCTTTCCTTCCATCTTGTGGGAAGTGCTTAACTCTGTCGGTTACCCTACGCCCCCATTGTACACAGTGTAGTTGTACGAGGAGCATCGGGTACCTCATTGCTGAGTCTGGCTGACTTTGGAGGCTCATCCCCTTCAGCCGGGTTGGCGTTCTCTTGACTCCGAGACGATTGGATTCAGGACGGACGACACCATTGAAGCGGCAACAATGAAGACCTTGACGACTTTCTGTGGCTACCATCCCCTGGAGATGGTGATACACCCACTGGGACTCTTTCCTGCTGAAAAGAAGGATGACCCCATGTGGTACAACCGCGTGAGCCATGTGAAGGATGTGTGGGCGATGTATCCTGACTTGGTTGGGAGGGTCACTGTTCAGTGCATGAGTGCGATGTACCGCCTTCGGGCCCTGCAGAGCGATGCTATGGCATATCTTGCTAACATCGCTCAGACCACCAAGCTCACCCTCGACAGCCGAGAAGACTTTGTGGTCGACTTGTCCTCTGAGTTGGTGTAGAAGGACCTATAGGTGGAGAGGATGAGCCAGCGCATCGCCACCTTGGAGTAGCAGGTGGAGATCCGAGACAACACCATTGATGTCTTGGAGAACCAGCTCCATGATGTGCAGCGGGAACTCGAAGAAGCTAATGACCACCTGGACATGCATCACTTGGAGATGGAGGCCAATGAGGCTGGAAGCGAGGGAGAAGAGGCTCCTGAGGAGTTAGGAACAGCCCCTGGTGCCAATGTTACTACCTCCGTGGTGCCCCCTTCACCTGCATCCAGTGTTGCTTCCACCACTCAGGGTTAATCAGTCGTTTTGACGCTTTAAGCGGATAGAAACCTGCGCGAGCTTAGTAATGGCAGATTTTTGACTAGGCTTATGGGTACTTTCCCCTAATTGATGTAACCCTTGAGAAATTTTGAGATCTGTGGGATGTTTGTAACCATGTTATCCTCGTTCGAACTTAATATTATGATTATGGCAATTTCTTTCCATATGAGATAAAAGTGTATCGTTCAAAATTGTGAATTGGGATAACAATGGCGATAATCTCTATTTTCAGATGGCAGCTAGGCAGCGCCGCGGGCATAACGAGCAGGTTCCCCCACCACCTCCTCTAGCTCCCATAGTGCAGGAGCTAATGGCCCAGCAGAACGAGATTCTGCGACAGCTTTTGCAGCGCCAGCCCCACCCTCAGCAGTATGGTGGAGGCCAGCAGTGGCGACCTACCAGGGTTCCTGAGTATGCAACCGCCCTTGTTCACCAAGGCAGAGGATCCGCTAGATGCCGACGTGTGGTAACGCGTCGTGGAGTCCAAGTTTCCCCTCCTCATGGGAGACTGCCCTAATGATCCCAAGGCTCGATTTGCCGCGCAGCAGCTTCGCGGCCCTACTCGGACTTGGTGGGACCACTTCCGTGCTATGCTACCTGCTAACCATGAAGTTTCTTGGAAGGAATTCAAGACTGCTTTCAGAGGACACCACATCCCAGCTAGAATTCTTGATCGCAAGCTGAATGAATTTCTGGCAGTCAATCAAGGAACCCACACGGTCTTGCAGTATGCTCAGGCCTTCAACGACCTGTGCCAGTATGTAGGTTATCATGCTGATTCCGATGAGAAGAAGAGAGACCGCTTCCGTAAGGGTCTCAACACCAAGCTGCGTGAGCGTCTCAACACTGTCCGGGCTGATAGCTTGAATGAGTTGGTCAACCTAGCCATCTCCCAGGAGGATTGTATTGTAGCTCACCGGGCAGAGAAGAAGAGAAAGGCACCAATGGCAGCACCCTCCGCTCAGACCCAGAGGTTCAAGATTGTTTCCCATAATCAGAGCAGGGGATTTCAGCAGCAGGCAGGCAGATGGGTGATCAGGCCACCTCAGTAGCAGCCAGCACCCACTCGTTTTCCAGCTCCTGCTCCAAGGAACAATCAGCATCCGCAGCAGCAGTTCCGCTAGGGAAATGGGAACCAGTGCTTCACTTGTGGCAAGGTGGTCCACTATGCCAAGAATTGCCCAAGAAATCAGCAGCGGCAGATGCCAGCACGAAATCAAGACAAGGGAAGAAAGCAGAAGGTACAAGTCCGGCAAGGGAAGCTCAACTTCACCACTCTGGAGGAGTTACCTGAGGAAGCCCCCATCATGACTGGTATCTTTTCAGTTTATAATCAACCTGCATTAATTCTGTTTGATTCTGGTGCATCTCATAGTTTCATTAGCCAAAAGTTCAGTGCTAAATGTCAACTGCCTTTCTATCACACATAAGGGTCATTCATGATAGCCACACCTAGGGGTAAAATTGCAACCAACCAATTAAACCAAAGTGTGCCTATTCAATTGGGAAGCCACATTATCAAAACCACCCTTCTTGTCTTGGGTTTGGAGAATGTGGATATTATTCTAGGAGCCAATTGGATGACTAGACACCAAGTAGTGCTTGATGTAGCCAGTCACATCGTCGAAATCAATTCCCCAGTCTGTGGGAGTTTCACCCTATTTTTGCCCAGTCAAGATTCTACTCAGTCATGTGCCTTTGCTATGACGGAGTTAACCCTGAAGAAGATTCCAGTAGTCAATGAGTTTGTGGATGTTTTCCCGGATGAATTACCAGGAATACCACCAGACCGGGATATCGAATTCGCCATCGAGTTGCAACCGAGAACGGCGCCTATTTCCAAGAGGCCATACCGGATGCCACCCGCTGAGTTGGTAGAATTGAAGAAACAATTGCAAGAGTTGCTGGAAAAAGGTTTTATTCGCCCAAGTACTTCGCCTTGGGGATGTCCAGCCTTGTTTGTAAAGAAGAAGGATGAAAGCTTGAGGCTATGTATAGATTACCGCCCACTTAATGCGGTGACTATCAAGAACAAGTATCCTTTGCCTCGTATTGATGTTCTTTTCGATTAGTTGGTCGGAGCCAAAGTGTTTTCCAAGATAGACCTTCGCTCCGGCTATCACCAGATCAAGATACGAGCAAGTGATATTTCGAAGACTGCCTTCTCAACCAGATATGGGCTGTATGAATTTTTGGTGATGTCTTTTGGGCTGACTAATGCATCAGCATATTTCATGTATATGATGAATTCTGTTTTCATGCCTGAACTGGACAAATTTGAAGTGGTTTTCATCGATGATATCTTGGTGTACTCGAAGAACGAAGAAGAACATGCCGAGCATTTGCATGTAGTGCTTCGACGTCTGCGAGAGCACCGTCTTTATGCCCAATTGTCACAATGTGATTTTTGGCTAAAGGAGATTAAATTCTTGGGTCATACTATCTCTCAGGCAGGCATAGCTATTGATCCTAAAAAGGTGTGGGAGGTGATGAACTGGAAGCCACCAATGACTGTCCGTCAGATTCGAAGTTTTCTGGATTAGCTGGTTACTACCGAGGATTCATTCTAGATTTCTCTCGAATTGCGAAGCCCATAACTGAATTGTTGAAGAAAGAAGCCAGGTTTGTTTGGGGTCAGAAGTGCAAAGATGCCTTCCATGCATTGAGGCAACATCTGACCACAGCAGTGGTGTTAGCTCAACCCGACAGCAGCAAGCCATTTGATGTGTATTGTGATGCCTCTGGCACCGGACTAGGTTGTGTCTTGATGCAAGACAACCGAGTCATTGCTTATGCATCAAGAGCACTCAGGCCTCATGAGCAAAATTATCCCACTCATGACTTGGAGTTAGCAGCCGTGGTTCATGCATTGAAAATGTGGAGACACTATCTGATGGGAACCCACTGCAACAACTTCACTAATCATAAGAGCCTTAAGTACATCTTTACATAGGCTAATCTCAACATGAGGCAAAGAAGATGGCTAGATCTGATCAAGGACTATGACCTGGAAGTACATTATCACCCAGGGAAAGCCAATGTGGTAGCAGATGCCTTGAGTCGGAAATTGCAATGCAACTATGTTATGATGGATTCTCGCATTAACACCTTGTGTGATGAGTTGAGCAAGATGAAGATTGAAGTGATTCCTTCTGGTGCTTTGTCTCTGTCGATGATTTGGGTTCGACCACACACCCGGGTGTTGCCCCTCGGGGTGTTTTTTTAGAAGTAGGACAGTGTAACTGATTGTAGCTCGATGGTTCATGCCAAATGCACGAGAGATAGTGGACAATCTTGTACAGGTTCGGGCCGCTTTCAGATGCGTAATACCCTACGTCCTGGAGTGGATCTTATACGTGGTGGGTTACAAGGGAGTTCTCTAGTATGAGAGATACAAGAGAGCTGGGCGGATGGCTAATGAGTGAGATGATCTTGAAGGGGTGCCCCCTAGGCCTTATATATTCGACCGTGGGGCATTACATGCGAATATGATAACCACATGTTCCTAAGTAATAGTGAACCAACTGAGTTTATCTTCCTATAATCTTGCCGACTTATAGTCCTTTGGCTCCGACGTCTGAGGGCGCTGCGCGGGAAAGTCGGATCAATGCCGCAGATAGCGTTCGAGTTCGGCGAACCGCATGGACTCGAGTTGATCCGACCTCATGTTGATCCATTCTTCTGGAAGTTCCTCCCCTGGCCCACGAAGGGATGGCCTTGCAAAGTAATGGGCCTGGGGCCTTTCGCAAGGCCTTCTTGCCTTCTAGTGGACCTGGGGGATATCTGACCCCCACAAGCCCCTAATCTTTGTGTTGATTTTGAAATAATCAGCCCAAAGATTCCAGGTCCAGCTTACAATTTTGAAACATCTCTGCTAAGTCGTTACCTCCAGATCCGAGTAACTTGGTAAAAACGATCTTCTGTCATCTTCTTTTGGCATCATTCCACAGTCTTTTGCTTTTAATCTTCAGGAATCGATGCTCTGTTTATGCTTTAGAGGTTGACATTTTGTTCCTAGGGGTTAAGGATTCATTGGGTGCACCTGGATTACTGAAAATAATCCACTCAAAGGTCTTCATCCCAGGCTTTTTTAGAAACCATTGTCTCTGACTTAGACTCATGCCTTAGAAATCAGCATTATCTCATCTTCATTTCATACCTTAGATTTCAGCATTATATCATCAGTTTATACTTTAGAGATCAGCATATAGTTTTTTGTCTTTTTGAGATCAACAATACGGCCTGCCCATGCATCAGCTTGAAATTTATTTGATCAGCGACGGATTGGACATCCGGTAGATGGCCCTTGGCTAGTTTTCCTTTCGCTTCATGCTTCAATGCTCCTGTTGATTAGACTTGTACTTCATCAGTTATTTTTTGGTTTTCTTTCGATCTCCATAGATATCTTCTTTTTGTCTTGATACATTCATTGCATATACTGTATGGATGTGACTGCTTGGGAAAATCTATTGAAAATTCCTAGACGTCCCCCCCCAATGGGTGTAGGCAAGGGACGACTTGGTGCGCTGAGCGTTTAGCGAACTGTCCCTGAGTAGTAACTTGATGTGACCACGGGTGTAATCATATCATCCATGCAGTTGACTTCAGTCCCAATGGGTGCTGTGTTACGTGAAACGGTGTCAGCCTCCTGACTTGTTTCCAGACGATTTGAATTGCTTATTGAATACTTGCGACTGTTCAGTGACCGTTGTAGGAGATGAGCGGTTGCTTTCTTCCTCTATAAATAGAGCGCTTGCTTCACTGGCGTCTTCACACATCTCTGTACTGTTGCTTGCTTATTTTCCTCTTCTCTATTCCATCATGGGCAAGAGCAAGAAGAGTGGAGGTTCGTCGCACCACTCTGGCGACAAGCGGAAGCACGAGCCGACCCCTCCCTCGGAGGATTTCGGCGATTCTGAGTACTCGGAGGAGGAGTTCTCCTCTGAGTCCGAGGGATCACCAGTCGACACCTCGCCCCCGGCATCGTCCGAAGACTCGAACGATTCCCAGGGGATCGCCGCCGAGGTGTGGACATATATCCGAGCCATCGAGCGCTCCGGGCTCGAGGGCTCGGATGAGTCGGAGGTCTCCTCGGACGACGACGAGGGCGACGGCGACGACGAGGGCGACGACGACGACGGAGGCGATGGCAAGGGTGACGGCAGCAAGGGCGACGACAAGGGCGACGGCGGCAGCGGCAAGGCCAGTGGCAAAGCGCCACTAGCTTAAAATATTAGTATAGATAAGTAGTGTTAGTATTAGTAGAATAATGTAGTAGTAGTTAGTAGTATAGTGTAGTGTAAGTAGTGTAGTAGTGTAATGTAGTAATGTAATGTGTCGAAAAGTGGGGAGAAGCCCGGCTCATAATGAGTCGGCCTTTTGTGTAAGAAATTCCCCCCTTATATAATGAAGTAAACTCAGGCTTGATCTTGTGCACACCCTTTGCCTTTGCGTCGCTTCTTTATAGTTGATCGACAATTTGTGTTTGAATCCAATGCAGCCGTTGTTCTTAGAAGTAACTCTTGAGTAATGACTTGCCATTGCTATGTCGCGTTTTAATTCTGTCTGCATTTACGTGGAGAAAGAACGATCTGGTTTACTGCCGGTGTCTTCAGAGGTAACAGCCGAACGGTTTTTGGCGACGCCGGCGTTTTAGAGGTAATAGCCGAGTCCTTTCAAGCCACATCAGCGCTTTAGAAATAACGGCCGAGTGATTAGTGGTGACGTTAGTGTTTTAGAAACAACAGCTGAGTCACATCGAGCCACGTCGGCGTTTTAGAAATAACGTCCGAGTGAGGATTGGTGATGTCAGCGTTTTTAGAAGTAACCGCTGAGTTACGCCGAGCCACGTCGACGTTCTAGAAATAACGACCGAGTGATGACTGGGCACTTTTTAGAAATGGTGTCTGACCTGGGAAAACCCCACTTGTACCGCGTCGTCGCATGCCTCTGCATTCTGAGCCCTAGCTTTACTTTCTGCTTCCAGACCTCCTCTGTTTCCCTTTGATCTCGCTTCCACTCAGTTCGCCGACGAGATTGAGATGGCGCCCAAGCGAAAGAGTCAGAATTCTGCCGCTGCGGTTATTCCTCCCATCGATCCCAACAGCCAATTGCCTTTCGCAGGAAATCATATGTCTATTGTTTCCGAGTCAGATCTTCTCCACCTTGTCGATGTCGGAGTTCTTCCTCCGAAGGAGCTTTGTTCCTCGTGGATTTGCCGTGGGGTTACTGTCCCAACGGAGGATACTCACGAGTCCGTCGTTTACATTCCTTTTCTTCTCCGTGGCCTTGCTCTTCCAATTTCTCCCTTCTTTCGCGGTCTCCTTAACTTTTACAATCTGAATCTGACTCATCTGAATCCCAACTCTATTCTACAAATTTCTATCTTTGTCCATCTGTGTGAAGCCTACCTTGGAATTCTTCCTCACTTCGGTTTGTGGAAACATTTGTATCACTGTCGTCCTGGTATGGCTGGGGTGACATCAGCTTGTGGGCGGTGCGAGTCTAGAGATGCATCGTGGGAGGAAGACAGAGTACCTAGATATCCCACTCAAAGACAGCATTAAGGGATGGCACTGAGAGTGGTTCATTGTTGAAAATCATGACAAGTCCCTCCCCCCTCGGTCAGGGAGACAGTCGGACGTGCGCACTCCTAGTTGGATTGAGTCCCCCACCACCTTGGAGATAACAGAGGTCAAGGTTCTGCTTAATGAAATTCGTTTGCTGAAGGAGAGAGGTCTAACCGCTTAAGCTGTTGTCGCAGACTTTGTTTTTAAGAATATTCAGCCCCTGAAGGATAGGGTGTACTCGGCTTACTTATACAGTGGTGTCACCGACTCAACTCGGGTTACTGACAAGAGAATTCCTGCTGTGGATTTGGTGAGCTAGCTGGAGATGATATTGAGGGGCAAAGTATCGAATATTGGTGCTCCTGTTGCATATTCTGCTTGGAATTTGCCATCTTCTAAGCCCCTTTTCAGTTTTGTGTCCAATCCTCCTGCTGGTGACAGTGGTTTGGGTCTTAGAGCATGACCCTCCCCCGAAGAAATTGAAGTCCTGGTTGCTTCACTTTGTGGCCTTCCCAATGATGAGAAGCAAGTTCACTTTGAGATGCCTACTAATCCGAGTGATGCAGAGATAGGTGCTATGCTGGATATGTTGGTGAGGGATTCCTCTGATTCTGTCCCTGCTGAAACGGTGGCTGTTGCAACTGTTCCAGAGCCTGAGAAAACCGTGGATACTCGAAGGCCTAAGGGTACTCGCCCGAAACGTCTTCGCCAAGTTGGTCATCCGACTGCTCCTGCCGAGGTGAAGAAAAAGAAAAAAAGACGGCTTCGGCGAGTGTCGTGCTTGGATCATGATGCTGGCCCTTCTGCTCCTGCTGCTGAAGAAGTACCAGTGGAACTCTTTACTGGAGCTGATCCCAATGTGTGTGACCCTATTGATGTTGATCCCAATGGGGGTGATCCTGCCAGAGCTGATGCTGGACCCAATGGGTGTGGCCTTGACGATGTTGATCCCAATGGGTGTGACCCTGCTGATGCTGGACCCAATGGGTGTGGCCTTGACGATGTTGAACCCAATGGGGGTGATCCTGCCAGAGCTGATCCCAATGGGGGTATTGTTCGTATTGTTGACGAGGATGAAGAAGAAGAGGAGGAAATCCCCTTAATTTGGAAGAATAGTCGGCGTTACATAGTCAGTGAGGAGAGTAGTGATATCCCTTCTCCAGCTTTGTCTGCTCTCGTCGGTCTGCAAGAATTATCCCTAGCGAATTTTGATCAGGCTCTCGAGGATGTTGTTCCTGAAGATTTGTTGTCCGAGCCCATGGATGGTGGTATGATGGACGTTTGCTCTGACATTCCAGATGTGGGATTAGAGTTATCCCGAGCGGCGTCTCGTGTCTCGTCGACCTTGGAGTGCATTCTTCGGGGCCGAGAGGCTGGTCAAGGTTGTTCAATTCCCATGGAGGTGACAGAGAATCCTTCAGCCTTAGAGGTGGCTGCTGCAGAGAACCCGGTCCCCGAGGATGGTGCAAGCGGTTACCCAGCCCCCGAGGGTGTTGCTGGTAATGATCTGGCTCGGATGGGTAGCGCGTGCTGCGACCCAGCCCCCGAGGGTGTCCGGGCGGGCTCCCCTTCTCATACCTCCATGGATGTCCACGTTGGGTCTTCTCCTCCACATTCTGATGGCATGGCAACAGTGCATGCTTTAAACGAGGAAGTCGCCTTAGAGACCGGCGCACCTGATGCTAGAGTTCTAAAGCCTGCTGGTGATGTTGAGTTGAGCCCTGATGATGCTCTTCAGGTTGCCCCGGTTGATGTTCCCTCGTCGAGCCACCACCTGGCTTCTTATGAATTGGGGTTTCCTTCATTCTTCTCCAATCTTCAGGTAATCTGGCTTTTCTCGATCTGGCTATACTCCAGGCAAAATGCTTTCTTTGTACTCATTTGTTTTTAATATCAGGCTCTGGTCGACGAGATGGCTGGTCAGCTGAGATCGCAAGGTGCCTCTGTCCCAGAAAGAGCTCTGTCTCTGATGCATTGGAATCCGATGCTGCTTCAGAGGCAGATATCTGATTTGAAAATGACTAATGCTGGTTAGTGCCTTTGTTTTCTTCCTTGACTTCTTGATTAGTCCGTTTTTAACGATGTGCCCTTCTTCAACTGTTTTCTGTTAGATATGACCCATCGGTACTCTGAACTTGAGGAGAAGTATTCTCAAGGTCAGGCCGACCTGGCTCGGATTTCTGCATCCTTGGATGATGTCAACTCATTGAATTCCTCTCTCGGTGTTCAACTTGACTCTGAAAGGGCGGCTAATGAGGTAAGCTCACTTGACTTTCTCTTTTGTGTTTTTGCTGCTTATTGGGTGCTTAAGAGCTGATTCTTGTTTGCAGGAAGAAAAACGCGTACTCGCAGCTTCTTGCGATAACCTTGATAGGTTGTATCGTGATGCCAACAATTCTTTGACTATCTTAGAGAGGAGCCACCGTTTCACCATGGCAGATTTGGATCATCATCGTCACGAGCTGCAATTATCTCAAGATGAGATCCTTCGTCTCAGGCAGTTGGTGTCGAGCAAAGATTCTGTCATCAAGGATCTGCGCACCTCCAAAAGATCAGTCGTCCAGGAGCTGGAAGCTACTCGACTGGCTACCAAGGTTGCTAAAGACACTTCTACTACTTTGAAGGCTCAACGCGACAAGGCTATGGATAAAGCCATTCGTGCGGGGCGGATCTTGATGAGAAGGTCGGGTGTGATTGTTCCTGATGACATAGTTGCTGATGTCAATGCTGCTCCTGACTCCTCGAGTCGCCCTTCTTCGTCAGTTGCTCCTGAAAAGAACATTGCCAAGTAGAAACACTGAATGCATTTATGAATTGTATGCGTATGTGGTCAATGTGCTCGAATATTCTGTCAGAAAGTGTTCCTGGTACTAAACACTATTGTTACTTCTCTGTTGTTTGAATTCAACAGTTGTTACGACTGCAGAAGTAAGTGTAGTGTGATGGTTATGAAACTTCTTCCTATTTTGTGAGGCATAGGGATCGCCCTGTGATGAATGATCGTAAGCATGTTTATGCTGGATCAAGTAGACGTGAGCATGTCGCTCTGCCTTAAGTCATCGCCGGCTTAAGTTGATTGCTCCGTTAGTAGGGTATAGTGGTCACCCTGAGTTAAATAAGCATGAGCATGTCGCACCGCCTTAAGTCATCGCTGACTTAAACATATTGCTCCGTTAGTAGGGTATAGTGGTCACCCTGAGTTAAGTAAGCGTGAGCATGTCGCACCGCCTTAAGTCATTGCTGACTTAAGCCGATTGCTCTGTTAGTAGGGTATAGTGGTCACCCTGAGTTAAGTAAGTGTGAGCATGTCGCACCGCCTTAAGTCATTGCCGACTTAAGCCGATTGCTCCGTTAGTAGGGTATAGTGGTCACCCTGAGTTAAGTAAGCGTGAGCATGTCGCACCGTCTTAAGTCATTGCCGACTTAAGCCGATTGCTCCGTTAGTAGGGTATAATGGTCACCCTGAGTTAAGTAAGCGTGAGAATGTCGCACCGCCTTAAGTCATTGCCGACTTAAGCCGATTGCTCCGTTAGTAGGGTATAATGGTCACCCTGAGTTAAGTAAGTGTGCAGATTGGCAATAGGTTGAGTTCTTTTGAGAATGAAGTCTTTTTATTGATGATGTACTTTTCCCATTACAGAATACAATGCTGTCCCGATAGCTTTTGAAATCTAGCTAGGGGTAAAACTTCCTGAGATGCTCTATATTCCATGAATTCCCTATTTCCATGCCATCCATTTGAGTAAGTCGATATGATCCTGGCCGAGTGACTTTTGCTACCATGAATGGCCCTTCCCATAGTGGCAACAATTTATGTCGTCCTTCCCCTGTTAGAGTTCGGCGAAGGACCAAGTCTCCCACTGCGAAGGATCGATGTCGTATGGCCTTATCATGATAGCGCCTCAGAGTTTGCTGGTACCTAGCCGACTGAATTACTGCATTCAATCGCTCTTCTTCTAGTACATCAATATCCTCCAGTCTGGTAGCTTCTGCCTCAGCTATGTTTTCGAAGACTAATCTTGGCGCCCCAAAACTGAGGTCGGCAGGTAGCACTGCCTTCGAACCATAGACCATGAAGAAAGGAGTATTTCCATGCAAGGCTCGGCTAGGTTGAGTTTTTAGGCTCCAAATCACATATGGCAACTCTCTGATCCACTTTCCTGTGAACTTTTCATTCTTGTCGAAGACTTTCTTTCTGAGTGCTTCCAATATCATTCCATTAGCCCTTTCTACCTGTCCGTTAGCTCTTGGATGTGCTACGGACGCGTACTTGATCTAAATGCACCGTTGTTCGCAGAAATCAAAGAATTCAGAGATAGTGAAATTGGATCCTAGATCAGTTATGATGCTATTTGGTATTCCAAATCTGAATATTATATCTTGTATGAATTCTACTACCTTGGCTGAAGTCAGAGAAGCAATAGGTTTGTACTCTATCCATTTAGTGAATTTGTCTATGGCAACCAGCACGTGAGTGTATCCTCCGTGAGCTTTCTTGAAGGGTCCAATCATGTCCAGTCCCCAGCACACAAATGGCCATGTTATGGGTATGGTCTGCAGTTGCTGTGCTGGTAAATGCTGCTACTTTGATAGGTATTAGCAAGCTTTGCACCTCTGGACTAACTCGGCTGCATCACTCTTTGCTGTTGGCCAGTAGAAGCCAGACTTGAAGACCTTCCCGACTAGTATTCTAGACGCTGCATGTATCCCGCACTGCCCGACATGGATTTCATCTAATAGTTGCTTCCCAGTAGCCGAAAGAATGCACTTCATGAGAACTCCCGTCGCGCCCCTCCTGTACAGCGCTTCCCCGATGAGAGTGTAGTGGGATGACTGTCTTGCGATCCGTTCTGCTGCAGTATTGTCATCTGGCTCCTCTTCATTCTTTATATATCTGATGATAGGCTCCCTCCAGTCATCAGCATCTGACTCTGGCCGGCTCAGAACATTGCACTCTTCTGCCCGTTCTAGGGAAATACTCGGGCGTGGCACTTCTTGGACGAAAATCCCAGGTGGGACTTGGGCCCGACTGGATACCAGTTTTGACAATGCATCTGCAGCTGTGTTGCGATCTCTCTCTACATGATGAAATTCCAGCCCTTCGAATTTGTCCTCCAGCTTTCGGACGGCTGTGCAATACTTACCCATAGAGTCATTCGAGCAATCCCATTCCTTATTTATCTAACTTATGACCACCAGTGAATCTCCGTATACCATCAGTCTCTTAATGCCTAGTGATACAGCAATATTCAGTCCATGAATCAAAGCTTTGTATTCCGCTGCATTGTTGGACGCTGAGAATAACAACTGAAGAGCATATTTGAGTTGTTCACCTCTAGGTGCAATGAAGAGGATCCCTGCGCCTGCCCCTTGTAGCTTTAACGAGCCATCGAAATACATCTGCCATACTTCTACGGTCTCTGGGTTATCTGGCACTTGTTGCTCGGTCTACTCTGATACGAAGTCAACCAATGCTTGAGTCTTTATTGCAGTGCGAGGTCGAGACTCGATGTCGTGAGCTCCCAGCTCACAAGCCCATTTAGCTATTCTTCCGATGGCTTCTTTGTTGTGGAGAATATCCCCTATCGAAAATCCAGTGACTACTATGACTTTGTGGTCATCAAAGTAGTGACGGAGCTTGCGTGCAGTTAGAAGTACTGCATATAGTAGTTTTGGAACTTGAGGATATTTCTTCTTTGAGGGCCCCAGAACTTCGCTGATGAAATAGATGGGATGCTGTACTGGATATGCATGTCCGTCTTCTGCTCACTCGACTACCAACGTGGTGCTCACCACGTGAGTCGTGCAAGAGATATATAATAGCAGATCTTCGGCCGGCTGACCCGACGTGGCTCGGTGTGGCGGTTTTAGTACTGGTGGTGTTGTCAGGAATTTCTTCAGTGCATCAAAAGCTTCCTGGGCTTCTGAAGTCCACTAGAACTTGTCTACCTTCTTGAGCAATTTGTAGAACGGTAAGCCTTTTTCTCCCAGTGTTGATATGAACCTGCTCAAAGTTGTCATGCATCCAGTAAGTATTTGTACTTTCTTCTGTGACCGCGGTGCTTCCATTCTCATGATAGCCTCGATCTTTTCTGGGTTAGCTTCAATTCCTTGGTGGCTGACAATGAATCCAAGTAATTTTCCTGCCGGTACTCCGAAGACACACTTTCTTGGGTTAAGCTTCCATCGATATCGTTGTAGACTGTTGAAGACCAGCTACAAATCTTCAATGAAATTTTCTTAGTCTTCTGTCTTGATCACCACGTCATCCACATAAGCTTCTACACGCTTGCCCTAGTGGTCGGCTAAGCATGTCTGAATGGCTCTCTGGTAAGTCGCTCCAGCGTTTTTGAGGCCAAACGGCATGGAGGTATAGCAGAAAGCTTTAAACGGGGTGATGAATGCAGTTTTTTCTTCATCTTCTTTTGCCAGACTGATCTGATGATACCCAGAGTAGCAATCCAAGAAAGACAACATAGAGCACCCGGTGGTTGAATCTACCACCTGGTCTATTCTAGGAAGTCCGAAGGGATCCTTTGGATAGTGCTTGTTGAGATCTGTATAGTCGACGCACATGCGCCAATCCACTTTATTCTTTTTGAGTACAAGAATAGGATTTGCCAACCATTCAGGATGCAGCACTTCTCTAATGAACCCTACCACGACTAAGCGAGCTAGCTCGGCATGAATGGCTTCTCTCTTGTCGGGCGTGAAACGACGCAACTTTTGTCGAATCGGCCTTGCCTGAGGGTAGACATTCAGCTTGTGCTCGGCCATCTCTCTCGGGACTCCCGGCATATCCGCAGGTTGCCATGCGAATACGTCTCGGTTGTTTTGCAGGAACTGGACGAGCGCACTTTCCTATTTGTCATCCAGGCTAGAGCTAATGATGGCAGTCTTGCGTTCATTAGCGAACCCGAGGTTGATTCTCTTGGTTTCTTCAGTCGGTCGCATAGAGGTCACGGATTGAGCTTCATTTGCAGGTACTGTGAGGTCATCCTCAGGCTTTGAGTTCGCCTGTGCAGAAGAAGTCGTTGATAGTTTGGTGGTGAGAGCCGCCTGAATGGCCACTCGGAGGCACTCCACGGCGCCTTGGAAGTCAGCGCGTACAGTGATGATTCCTTGTGGTCCAGGCATCTTCAATATCATGTACGTGTAATGCGGAATGGCCATAAACTTCACTAGTCTAGGTCTACCGATGATGGCGTTGTATCCACAGTCGAAACTTGCCACCTCGAACCTAAGGTACTCAGTTCTATAGTTATCTGGAGTTCCGAAGGTGACTGGCATGTAGATGTGTCCGAGCGGGTACTCTACTTAAGTCGGCACGATGCCGAAAAAAGGAGTATCTGACACTTGGAGCTCTTTGAGTGCGATCCCCAAGCGTAGGAGTGTCCGGGGAAAGGTGACGTTGATGCTGCTTCCCCCGTCCACTAGCACCTTATTCACCCTGCTTTCTTGGATCACCGGATTGACGAGGAGCGGGTACTTGCCCGGATGGTCGAAGTTAAGCCATTGATCCGCCCGAGTGAAGGTGATCGGGTGTTCGGACCACCGGTACGGGGCGGGAGGACCGGTGGTCGCCACCAATATTCGACGGTCGTTGAGCTTCTGCTGCCTCTTGCTCTCTTGAGACCCGTGTCCGCCAAATATGACGTTGACTTCTCCATCGACGCGGGGAAATGCTCCGCTTCCTCCCCTTCCTGCTGTTGAGGTTGTCGAGGTTCTCCGGGTCCTCCTTTGGTGGGGGAGGTGGTAGAGGTTGGAAAGGTCGGTCGCTCCTGACGGAGTGCTTGAAGTCTCTGCAGTTCCGAAGGGTGTGGCGCATGTCTTTATGGTATGGACATTGGGCGTCAAGGATGTCGTCCAACGTTCATTCTCCTCTGTGGGGTGCCCCTCGGGCACGAGAGACAAGTGGTCCGGCGGCATGAACCTAATCATGAGGCCTCTTCTCCCAACGTTTGTCGGGTTGCTGGTTCGCATCATGTCGTGGTGCCGGCGGTGCAAGCTTTGCTCCTCCGATGAGGTCCTAAGCTCGTTCGTCAGCGATGATGTAGATGTCCGCTTCCCTGAATAGCTGCTCGGAGGTATTCCGTGCCTTCTGTAGTATGGCTCGGACGAAGGCTGAGTCATTAGATCCCTGGTAGAAGTGCTCGATCACCGCTGCTTCTGCAACCTCGGGGATTCGATTCCTCATGGTCTGAAATCTTTTGAGGTACGATCGAAGAGTCTCATCCCCTCGGCGCTTGATGGTCTTGAGGTCCCATGGCTGCACTGGCTTGTTGGAAAGGGATTGAAAGTTGGCGATGAAGCACCGATTGAAGTCGCTCCAGTCGTCGATGCAGTGTCGAGGTAGGTGTCATAGCCATTGTAGTGCATCTTGCCCGAGGACGATGGGCAGATACGCGGTCATCACGTCTTCAGTTGCCCCAACGGCCCGGGCAGCGGTGGTGTAGACGGTCAGTCAGCCTCTCGGGTCTTGCTTAGGCTCGTACTTGTCGATGTTGGAGACCTTGAAGTTAGGGGGCCATTGAATGGCCCTAAGACGTGGAGTGAGTGCCGATACCCCACAAGTGTCCTCCTGCCGACGATGATGACGTCGGTCCCGGGGAGGGGAGTCGTTGACATGGTGCCTCGACCGTCCCCGGGTTGTGTCGCCAGTTGAAGCCATTGCCGACTCAACTCTGGTGGCCTGACTTCGCGTGGGGACACCGTGATCCCGGTCATACTCTTCTCGGCACCGAATCTCGTTCTCGTGTCGTCGTTCGCGTGAAGCGTTGATGGATCTCTGTGCGTCCCGCTGACTGTTGATGGCGTGTCGTAGGTCGCTCGAAGGATGAGCGAGAGGCAGAATATGATTAGCTGCCCGAGTGAGCAGCCGTCAATAGCCTTCAGCGTCTGGAGTCCGGGGGAGGCCATCAGCTATTCGAGCCAACACTCCTCCGACCTCGCTCGGTGTGTTCATGGCTCGGGCGAAGTCAGGGTTCAGGTTTCGGCCGAGAAGAGGGTTCTCTCGGCGTTGTTTTGATTCCTGTTCGGCCTGCTCTTGAGCTTGCTGACGATCGAGTCGTCGGGAATTCCTTCTTTACCTGAAGACTCGTTCATCCGGAGTTTCTCCCACCTCCGAGATCTCATCTCGCGACACGGGCTGTGATGGATCGCGTTCTCCGGCTTCATGATGTCTCTGAATATTTTAGCGTCGGTTCCTTCGTCGGCGAGATTCCCGCTGAAGAGGTTCTTCTCCCGGCGCGATTGGTTCGTCGTCGGAGACGGGGGTAAATTCCTCTCTTCCCTTGATAAAGAGGACGTCAAGGTAGAATGGCACCGTCATAGTGACAAGCTTCTTCCTGTTCTCCTTTGAGGGTGGAGATACTTAGAGAGCAGCTTGATGAGCTTTTACCTCGTTTGGTTCCTTTTTCCTTGTGATCCGTGTCCATTTTTCCGTAGAAGAGGTGGTCAGCGGAGTCCTTCGGGTAGTCGGATCTTCTACTCCCGGCTAGTGGGAGGTAGTCTTCGCTCGGAGCGCTAGAGGTTGTGCTATTCCTGGCTTTGCTCCGACTTTCCTGTAGAGTGTTGGGGAAGGTTTCCTGTCTGGTGGATCCGTGATGCGATGTAGAGTTCCTTCTTCGTCTGCCACGGACGAAATGGTACCGAGGCAGAATATGGATCCAGGGCGAAGGATGATCTTGTGCTGGAAAGTGATAGCCATTGAGCTAGCTTGGATCAGTGACACACCCCCTACCTAGCGCGCCAGCTGTCGGTGATTTGGGTCCGGCCGCACACCCGGGGGTTGCCCCTCGGGGTGTTTTTTAGAAGTAGGACGGTGTAACTGATTGTAGCTCGATGGTTCGTGCCAAATGCACGAGAGATAGTTAACAATCTTGTACAGGTTCGGGCCGCTTTGAGATGTGTAATACCCTACGTCCTGGAGTGGATCTTATACATGGTGGGTTACAAGGGAGTTCTCTAGTATGAGAGATACAAGAGAACTGGGTGGATGGCTAATGGGTGAGATGATCTTGAAGGGGTGCCCCCTAGGCCTTATATATTCGACCGTGGGGCGTTACATGCGAATATGATAACCACGTGTTCCTAAGTAATAGTGAACCAACTGAGTTTATCTTTCTATAATCTTGCCGACTTATAGTCCTTCGGCTTCGACGACTGAGGGCGCTGCACAGGAAAGTCGGATCAATGCCGCGTATAGCGTTCCAGTTTGGCGAACCGCATGAACTCGAGTTGATCCGACCTCATGTTGATCCATTCTGCTGGAAGTTCCTCCCCTGGCCCACGAAGGGATGGCCTTGCGAAGTAATGGGCCTGGGGCCTTTCGCGAGGCCTTCTTGCCTTCTAGTGGACCCGGGGCATATCTGTCCCCCACAGTCTCACATTTCCGTTGAGCCAACTTTGCAAGACCAGATCATCATGGCCCAGCTCAGTGATAAGGGAGTGCAAATTATTAAGGAGAACCTCCATCAGAAGACCAAGAAGCATAAATGTTTCCGCCAAGATGGAAAGGGTATATAGTGGTTTGAAAGCAAATTGGTAGTTCCTAAAGATAAGGATCTCAAGAAGAAAATCTTGGATGAGGCCCATCTCTCCAAATTCTCCATGCATCTAGGGAGCACCAAAATGTACCATGATCTGAAGCCCATGTATTGGTGGACCAGATGAAGAGGGAGATAACCCAATATGTATCAGAATGTGACACATGTCAGAGGATAAAGGCAAGCCACTTGAAATCAGCTGGATCTTTGCAACCCCTATCTATACCTTCGTGGAAATGGGATGACATTAGCATGGATTTCATTGTGAGTCTGCCCAACACCTCTCGTCATCATGATTCAATTTGGGTCATTGTGGACCGATTGACAAAAGTGGCACATTTTCTCCCAGTGCACACCACTGATAAGGCTCAAAAGTATGCAGAGTTGTACATTGACCGAATCGTGTGTTTGCACGAATTGCCCCGGACCATTGTTTCTGACCGAGGAGCCCAATTTGTTGCCAGATTTTGGGAACAACTGCAAGAGTCTTTGGGAACCAAGCTAATCAGAAATTCAGCTTACCACCCGCAGACTGATGGTCAGACCAAGAGGGTAAATCAAATTCTTGAAGATATGCTGAGAGCTTGTGCGATCGATTGTGGCAAGAACTGGGATAAGCACCTCTCCTTGGCAGAGTTTGCTTATAACAACAGTTATCAATCCAGCCTGAAGATGGCACTCTTCAAAGCTCTTTATGGAAGAAGGTGTAGGACACCCCTCAATTGGTCTCAGCCTGGAGAAAGAGAAGTTTTCGGACCTGACTTAGTGACTGAAGCCGAAAGGAAGGTCAAACTAATAAGGAAGAATCTAGAAGCTGCTTAGGCCAGGTAGAAGAGTTACCATGATAAGAGAAGGAAACCTCTCCAGTTCGAGGTGGGAGATTTCGTATATTTGAAGGTATCACCCACCAAGGGAGTGCAGAGGTTTGGAATCAAAGGCAAGTTAGCCCCTCGTTACATTGGACCTTATGAGATCATAGAAGCATGTGGACCCGTGGCATACAAATTGAAGTTGCCTCTAAAAATGTCTGCCATCCACAATGTGTTCCATGTATCCCAACTGAAGAAGTGTGTTTGATTGCCGATCGAGATCGTAGTAGAACCAGAATTGGAGATAGAGCCAGATCTATCGTACCAAGAGTACCCTTCCAAGGTTCTGGATTGCAAATAAAGATAACTCGGGCTAAATCGATCAAGATGTATAAGATCCAATGGAGTAATCACTCAGAGGAAGAGGCTACTTGGGAGATTGAGGAATTTCTGCGTTCCAACTTCCCCGATTGTCTACCTAAGGAAATTGGTACGTAATCATGCCCAACCCCTCCCCCTGCCCTTCAAATCTAAATTTCAGTAAAATAATCTTGAATAGGAAAGAGTAAATTGTAAAACAAGAATTAAAAGGACTTCCTTCTGAAGTTGCAAAGAGAATGACATTCGAAGAGTAGTTTACCAAGAAAAACCTTAATAAATAGATCACCCACTTCAAGTAAGTCTCACCCTTTGCTTCACCCCGGGAGGACTCCGACCCGAATCTCGGGACGAGATTCCTTTAAGGGGGGAAGGCTGTGACACCCCAGTGTCACCTAGGGTTCTTCTTTAAGCTAACCCAAACCATTATCACATGTGAACCAAATAAGGAGTGAACACCAAAAACAATTATTAATAACAAAGGTTGAAGTGAGTCTTTTATCTTAAGAAATTCTCCTTAATCATGTCATGAATCTCAAGGTAAGAAAAACTCTCCAACCCTAAATAACCCTAAGTGGACCATTTAAACACATAGAGGGAATATGGGAAAAGAATTGGTAAAAAAATACAAATTTTGGTAAAAACCAAACAACAAAGTTTTAGTTCAATAAATAACCAACAAAATATAGTAAGAAAGTTTTGCCATTTGGATTGTTCAAAATCCCCAAATCAGCCCCTGAACTAATGCACTTAGGAAAAATTCAGAAATTCAGAAATCTGAATTTCAGCCCCTTCCCAAAGATCGACTGCGTTCTCTGTTTTTCAAAACTTGAATCAAACAAGTCCAAATAGCAAAGTGGCACCAAATTACCTTGACACACTGTGACAAAGTTTGGAAACCTATCTCCGCTGTTTGACACAATTTTGACATGGTTTTACCTCGGGACTCGACCTTGTGACACTACCACCTTTATGATGCAACAACTCTCTGTACACAGCCCCAAACCGCTCGACTTCCACACATAAACGACAAAGCTAAGTCGGGAGACCAAATCTTGTGCAGTGATCGTGCCCAAATCCGTGAAGATTGCCAACCTATGAGCGTTTAAACTCGGGCAGAAGCAAAGAGCCAGGTGCTTGAGGCCGTGTCAGGCCGGCCGAGCGCGGACTGGCCACGGCAGCGCGCCCCACGTGTCTAAACCTCGCCCCTGCCTATAAGTACCCCAGAAGCCATAGCCATTTGCACTCGTGCACCCAAAGCCCCGCCCGAGCCAGAGATCACCGGAGTTCGCCGTGGACAGCGAGCACCACCGCCCCCCATCTCTGCCCGAGCGCGGCCGTGGTGGCCAGTCCTTTCTGTTGACCCCCAGCCTCACCCTAGCCCCTGGACAGCTTTCCTAAGACGATATGAAGCTTCTCCAAGCTTGAGCCAAGGCATTGCCTCACCGGAGAGGCGGATTCACCCTCGCCGGACTTTGGCCACCCGCCACCACGCGTGGACCAAGCAATCCGGTGAGCCATTCTCCAATTCCTTGCACCCCTGTCCTCCTTAAACTCTGGTGAAGCACTTTGACCGGTTCACTTGGACTATCGTGCCGTGAGCAGGCCGGATTCCTCGCCGCCGACGAGCATCTCCGCCTGTGCACGTGGACCGGTCGACTCCGACCACTCCCGACGGCAATCCGCACATCGCCGTGACCCTCAGGACCTCCCCTACGCCCTTGACCACCTCACGGAGCAGTCTCTCCGCCGGTAAGCCCCTCCGCCCCTTTCTTCCTCCGTGGCCACTATTCCATTAGGGAAGGACCGCGGGTTTGATTCCGCGAAACCCTAGGGGGTTTTCTGCAGAGCCTTAGACTCATGTGAATAGTGCACCGAGGACCTGTCTATAATTCACTTAAAACCTTTCGTCAGGGACCCCAGTGCAAAACTGTTTTTCCTTTATCCATTTCTATTTAATCTTTTTAAATTTAGCAGAAGACTTAGGAAATTCATATCTTGAGTTATATTCCACCAAATTTAGTCAAACCAATTTTGCTGGATTTAAAATATTATGGACTATCGATTAAAAATGCTAAACCCCATGGTTTTTGTATTGATTTTTAGAGTTTAGAATTAAATAAGGAACTGCCCCAAACCTTGTTAAAATAAAGAAAAATAGTTATGCTTCTATGCCAAACTTAAGAAAATTTGTAGAAGTCCAAAACCCACTAAGACACTGTTTAAAATTAATGTGCACCCTAGTATTGAAGATTTAACAAGGTTATCTATTAATAGCCATTTTCCCCAAAACTTAAGAAAATAAGAAAGGTACTGGAAATTAATGAACAATGAATGCAATTATTTTTCCTAGTCTACTTAAGTAATAAAAAACCTAGGAAAAATAAAGGGAACCCTAGTCCAGAACAAATTCAAGATGAAATGTTTTATTAAGCACTAATCATGCTAGAAAAGCAATTATTAGAATTATGAAAACAATTTCAAAATTGTTAAGAAAAATCCAGTGGACTTATAACCACTAGGACACCACTACAAAAATGATAAACACCCCAGTCCATCATTTTAAGTAGGGTAGACAAATAGAACTTGATATTAAGCCATAATTCAATTAAATCATAAGCAAGCCAAAAAGTATGCAACAGTGGGAAAATAAATTTTTACCAGATTAATATTGAAGTAAGCCACCAGAGAAAAATACAAAACCCAATTGAAAGCTACAAGTAATACCCATTGCCAATACTTCATGAAAAAGATCATTTAGTTCAAGAAATTCCTACCACCCTCTCCCTTAAGCAAAAAGTTACCAAAATTTAGAATGATTGCTCTTGCACAAAGTAGAAGATAGGAAAAAAATCAGAAATCTATTGTTTGATATTTTTCAAATATAGTGGTAGTAGAAAGCAGCTCTTTGGCTAGAAACTTTAGAAAATCATAGTAAAATAACTAATGAGAATTAGTGGCTAAAAAAATTGTACAAAGGCATGTTAGAACATCTAAATGCCAGCAAAAATAAGTCTTAGAAAATAACCCTCTGTTAAAAGGTAGTTGTAGTTCAAAACACCCTCCTCTGCCCTAATATTTGATAATTTTATATAGAGAGAATCCCTCACTTTTTAAGCCCCAAATTTTAAGACAGAAACTTATATACCAGTAAGAAGCCACTATAATTTTTGCAGAATTTTTAAGAATTTATTAAGCTATCTTGTAGTTCAAACCTACCTTAAAAGCATAAAAGAAATAAGAAGGGGAATAATAAATCTCACTCTAATGATTCAGCTAGAAACCCTAATAAACTCTCACTAAGACATTCGGGGCATTTGGGTCCCTTTATTTTAGAGGAATTAAAATTCACTCAATAAAGTAACTTATTTAGTTTGGAATTTGATATTACACCACTTTCCAAAGTTCAGATATAAGCCTATCTCAAATTCATAGGGTGAAGGATGGGAAATAATTTTATGCATTAGTAGAATTTGTTTCTACTCCATAAATTACATGACACTCTTCGTCTCACTACTCTATAGTAAAAATGTAGCATTTAAATATCTCCGACATATTGCTAATAATAATATACAAATATATTTTGCATAAAACCGAATTAACTTAATTGATATATGTCTAAATTACTAATATTAGAATGGAATTCAATTCCAGTGATCCAAACGGGACATAAAGGGAAATCAGTAGAACACCAAAATAAACTTACTACCATGTATGCTTAGAAGGAGGTTGCTACCATAACTTGTTGATTGTACTAAATGATTGCTACCATGTATGCTTAGAAGGAGCAACTTAGCTAAATAATGATACTAGAAATTAAAACGCTAAAACTTGATTTTAGACTCAACTAGTGCTTTTGGAAAACCAAACCCCTCAGCCAAACAGCTGCATGGTCTAGAGGTAGAGGAGTAGTTTTCTAACACCGGGTAAGTCTAGCTGAGTATTAGTATACTCAGCATTGCTTGTGGCATAATTTTTGCAGGTACGCTTCAGGATATGGTTGATGGTATGATTTGGCCTACCACCCTGCCACCAGGTTGGAGGTCGAGTGGGATGCTGCTCCGGCCGGAGAGGAGCAGGAGTAGTGGGCTAGGCCTTGCCCATTTCCTCACTATCGACGATATCGATTATCCGCTACAATTTATTTTGTGAACTTATTTCAGCTACTTGAAAAACTCCGATTTATGTAATAACTCCAATACTTTAATTTGAGGTTTCCTGTTTTATTGTATTTCTTCTGTGACTCACCTTCGAGTGAGATTGTGGTATTTGATCCTGGTTAAGTGGCTTTATCAGACTAGATCTGAGGGACTGACGGGTTATTCCGATTTAAGTGTGTTACGGCCCCTGAGGCGTGACTTAGGCACTTAAGCTGGAATAATTCGGGCGGTTCCGCCACAGCATAGGTGAGAAAGGACTGAGAATGAAAGAATCTGGATGTCCTTTGTACAATAGATGAACATGGACACTATTGATGATGCTAAATTATGGTAGTTAGGGATAGGGGTGTAATCGGATCGAATATGAACGGATATCAATGAAATCATATTTGTTTTCATATTTTTATTAGGATTTGAATAAGGATAGGGGTGACAATGGGCTCTGAATTTTACACTATAAGATTTAAGGATCGGATTAGTTTCAGGTCCTATTTCTATTCATTTTTGAACTAAAATTTATTTAGGGCCCTACCATTTTGTGAAGAAGTATTTAGATCATGATCTATTACCACCCCTAAATACGGATAGCTTCGAATACGAATACAAATACATATGTTCTCGAATACAAATACGGATAGTCGTGGGTCGAATATGGAACTAGTCGGACACGGATAGCGTCGGTAACGAATATTTTTGTCAGATATCGTGTAAGACACCATTCCACACATATCATAGTTGTAATCATTGAAAGGGAAATGTGCCTTTGGACCATTTCTATAAATGTTATGGTGATTAGATGCATAACACATATTATTTTGGTTTATATGTGTTAAGTGTTAAAGAGATGCAAATCAAGAATCAAGGTATGACTCTAGCCTTAGTGAATTGGTTTTGGTACTAATATATTCCTCTAAGTGCTAGGATCCTTATCAAATCAAATGAGATTGGATTGAAGAAGTTTAGCTAAGTCCAACCAGACTTGCACCAGCCTGCGGTGCACCGGACTTTCTAGTGTGCACCAGACAATGTTTGGTGCCTAGGCTGGCTCAGCGACAAACTCGCTGCTCTCGGGAATCCCCGAGGTTGCTGTGGCTAAAATTCACCGGACTGTCCGGTGTGCACCGGACTGTCCGGTGAGCCAACAGTGCTCGCGCCAACGGTCAGCATCGCAATCAATGGGCTACGCGTGGCCAGAACCAACGGTCACTTGGCAGCACCAGACTGTTCGGTGTGCACCGGACTGTGTCCGGTGTGCCAAGGGGACCGAGGGTTCAACGGTCGGCTTCGCCAAAGAAGAAAACAAATTGTGCACCGTTCATGTCCGAAGGTGCACCGGACAGTCCAGTGCGCCAACAGACAGAAGGCAGGAACTGCCTACCAAATGGAGATCCAACCACTCCTAGCTGCCTTAGGGCTATAAAAGGGACCCCTAGACGCATGGAGCAACACACCAAACCTTTATTGAACATCCTAAGACGCCTAGACTCCGCAAGCACGCATCGGGATCATTGTGTTTGAGATTTGAGCACTTCTTGAGTTGTGAACTCCCTACGCTGTGTTTGTGTGCTTGTTTCTTGACTTGTGTGCGTGTCGTTGCTGCGACTCTAGTTCTTGCATGTGTTTCTATTCCCTCCCTTACTCTTGTGGTTTTCATTGTGATCAATATTGTAAGGGTGAGATGCTCCAACTTGTGGAGATTCCTCACAAAGGGAACATCAGCTATAAGGAAGAAAATCGTGGTATTCAAGTGGATCATTGGATCGCTTGAAAGGGGTTGAGTGCAACCCTCGTCCATTGGGACACCACAACGTGGAAGTAGGCAAGTGTTCTACTTGGCCGAACCATGGTATAAAAATCGTTGTGCCACCTGTTGTTATTCGTGTGCGATTCTCTCTACTTCTACTCACTTGATAGTTGCTCTAAGTTTAATACTCACCTTGTGAAGAGCAATTAAGTGAAGAAGTCATCTCTTTCTATTTAGTCATAGCTCCTTAGTTTTGATTCCACTAATATTTCATAAACCAAGTTTGTGCTATTTAGTGTTGATTTTTACAGGATCACCTATTCACCCCCCTGTAGGTGCTCTCAATTGGTATCAGAGCCGTACTCTTCATTTAGGGACTAACTGCCCGAAGAGATGGATCCTTAAGGAAAGGTGATGGTGATCAACGATAAGGAGAAGGAGACCCTCTATGTCGATGAGCCAAAAGACGACAAGCCCACTGACTCAGGCTGAAGTCACAAGAAGAGGGATGTGAAGAAGAAGAGGTGCATAAAGAAGATCATCTACTATGACAGCGACGCCTCCTCCTCTTCACCAAGGGATGACAACGACGAAGACTCTTCGTTGAAAAAGAAAACGGTTAATCAAAACTATTCTTTTGATTATTCTCGCATCCCTTATAATTCAAATGCCCATTTACTATCTATTCCACTTGGAAAACACCCACACTTTGATGGAGAGGACTATTCATTTTGGAGTCATAAAATGCGTAGTCACTTGTTTTCTCTACATCCTAGTATTTGGGAAATTGTTGAAAATGGAATGCATTTCGACAGCACTGACAATCCTGTATTTATCAATGTGCAAATACATAAAAATGCCCAAGCTACTACTGTGTTGTTAGCATCTCTATGCAGGGATGAATACAACAAAGTGAGCGGCTTGGACAATGCCAAGAAAAATATGGGACACCCTCAAGATCTCTCACGAGGGCAATGACGCCACCATGATTACCAAGATGGAACTGGTGGAAGGCAAGCTGAGGAGGTTTTCCATGATAAGGGGAGAAGAGCCAACTCAAACATACAACAGGCTCAAGACCCTAGTCAACAAGATTCGAAGCTATGGGAGTACAAGATGGATGGATCATGATGTCGTCTGACTCATGCTAAGGCCTTTTACCATTATTGATCCTTATCTTGTGAATCTTATCCGTGAGAATCCCAGGTACACCAAGATGACGCCCGAGGAAATTCTCGAAAATTTTGTAAGCGGGCGCATGATGGTGAAGGAAGCGAGATACGTGGACAATGTGCAAACAGACCGCATCCTCTCTACGAGTTGCAGTCCATTGCTCTCAAAGCAACCAGTGGCAAGGAGGCGCTGCCTAGCAAGGTAGAACAAGTGGAGGCTGTCGGGCTCAACGAGGACGAAATGGCGCTTATAATCAAGCGCTTCAAGACCGCCTTGAAGGGACACAAGGAGTATCCCAACAAGAACAAATCAAGGGGAAAGCGCTCCTGCTTCAAGTGCGGTAAGTCTGGTCATTTTATAGCATAATGTCCCGATAATGACAATGACTAGGCACAAGAAAAGAAAGGGAAGAAGGAAAGGAAGAAGAACTACAGGAAGGCGAAGGGTGGGGCGCACATTGGAAAAGAATGGGACTCTGACTATTCTTCATCCGACTCCGATGATGAAGGACTAGCTGCCTCAACCTTCAACAAGTCCTCTCTCTTCCCCAACGAACGACATATGTGCCTCATGGCTAAGGACGTACACGAGATACACCTAAGTATACTTCTTCTAGTGATGAGGAATCTTCTGACGATGAAGTAGATTATAGTAATCTATTTAAAGGATTAGATAGATCTAAAGTAGATAAGATAAATGAATTGATTGATGCTCTTAATGAAAAGGATAGATTGCTAGAAAAGAAAGAAGATATTCTGTATGAAGAACATGATAAATTTATTAATGTTCAAAAATCTCTTGCTCTAGAAATTAAGAAAAATAAACTATTGTCTTCTGAGCTGTCAACTTGCAATGATTATGTCTCTGAGCTTAAAAATCAAAATGCTGATTTAAATGCTAAGTTAGAAGAAGTGAATATTGCTAGTTCATCTACAGAGCATGTTGTTATTTGCAATAGGTGTAAAGATTTTAATATTGATGCTTGCAATGAACATGCTTCTACTATTCTTAAGTTAAACAATGAAGTTGCAAGTCTTAATGCTCAACGTAAGACTTGCAAGGATAATTATGAGAAACTAAAATTTGCTAGGGATGCCTACACCATTGGTAGACACCCATCTATTAAGGATGGACTTGGTTTCCAAAAGTAAACCAAGAACTTAACAAGCCAAAGGACTTCCAATCTCAACAAGGAGAAAGGGAAGGCTCCTATGGCCAGTAGCTCTTATTCTTCACATGACCGAAAGAACCTTGCTTATCTTTATGCTCATGTCAAGAATATTTCCAATGTTGCTCATCATGATAGATGTTATGATCATGCTATTTTACCTACTCGTGATGATGCTGCATTTAATTCTCATGCCATGTTTGCATCTAGCTCTTCATATGCCCATGGTAGGATTAGACCTAGGCGACATCATGTTGCTTCTCATGCGCCTAGGAAAGCATCAACCAGACCAACTATGCTTTATCAAACATGTGATGCTTCATTTGCTCTTATATGCAAAAATGATAAAATAGTTGCTAGAAGGTTAGGACCTAAGTGCAAGAGAGACAAAACTTGCATTTGGGTTCCAAAGTCTGTTGTGACTAACCTTGTACGACCCAACAAGAGTTGTGTACCTAAAACCCAAGCTTAATTACCTAGCAGGTTTATGCATCCGAGGGCTCAAGCTAGATTATTGATAGCGGATGCACAAACCATATGATGGTGGAGAAGAAAATGTTCACCTCTTACGTCAAGAACAGGGATTCCCAAGACACTATCATCTTTAGAGATTGGAACCAAGGCAAGGTCAAGGGCTTAGGCAAAATAGCCATCACAACCGAGCATTTGTTTTCAAATGTGTTTTTAGTAGAATCGCTTGTATACAATTTATTGTCTATAAGCCAATTATGTCATATGGGTTATAATTGTTTACATACAAATATTGATGTATCTGTGTTTAGAAGAAATGATGGTTCATTAGCTTTTAAGGGTGTATTAGACAACAAGCTATACTTAGTAGATTTCTCAAAAGAGAATGCCGATCTAGATGCATGCTTAATCGCTAAGACTAATATGGGCTGGCTCTGGCACCGCCGTCTAGCACATGTTGGGATGAAGAACCTTCATAATCTTCTAAAGGGAGAACATGTGTTAGGACTAACAGATGTCTGTTTTGAGAAAGACAGACCTTGTGCAGCGTGCCAAGCAGGGAAGAAGGTGGGAAGTAATCATCAAAGCAAGAACGTGATGTCAACATCAAAACCACTAGAACTACTACATATGGATCTCTCTGGCCCATTGCTTATCTTAGCATCGGGGGAAGTAAGTATGGTCTTGTTATTGTTGATGATTTTCCCGCTTCACTTGGGTTTTCTTTTTGCAGGACAAGTCTAAAACCCAAGGAACTCTAAAGCGCTTCTTAAGGAGAGCTCAAAATGAATTTGAGCTAAAGGTGAAAAAGATAAGGAGCGACAATGGATCTGAGTTCAAGAACCTTCAAGTTGAAGAATATCTTGAGGAGGAAGGCATCAAGCACGAGTTCTCCGCTCCCTACACACCGCAACAAAATGGTGTGGTAGAAAGGAAGAATAGGATGCTAATTGACATGGCAAGGACAATGCTTGGAGAATACAAGACGCTCGAGCGGTTTTGGTTGGAAGCTATGAATAAAGCCTACCATGCCATAAACCGACTCTATCTGCATCGCCTCCTCAAGAAGACATCATACGAACTTCTAACCAATAGCAAACCCAATGTTTCTTATTTTCGTGTATTTGGGAGCAAATGATACATCTTGGTAAAGAAAGGTAGGCACTTGAAGTTTGCTCCCAAAGCTGTAGAAGGGTTTTTACTAGGTTATGACTCAAATACAAAGGCGTATATGGTCTTCAACAAGTCATCAGAATTAGTTGAAGTCTCTAGCGACGTTGTTGAAAGTCGCCTAGAGGGGGTGAATAGGCGAAACCTAAAATTTATAAACTTAAACACACACTAAGGCCGAGGGTTAGCGTTAGAATGAAATTCATGTTCGAAAGATTATTCTCTTGCCACGAGTTGCTCAAATGATGCGGATAACGTGTGGGAGCAAACTCAAATCAATGTTGGCAAGCAAACGTTAGAGAGAGGAAAGAGTGCAAAACAAATCAAGTGAGAATCAAAGCGAGTAGCCACGGTGATTTGTTTTACCGAGGTTCAGTTCCAAAGAACCTAGTCCCCGTTGAGGAGGCCACAAAGGCCGGGTCTATTCCAACCCTTTCCCTCTCTCAATCGGTCACTTAGACCGAGTGAGCCTTTTCCTTAATCTCACGGGTCACTAAGACCCCGCAAGGACCACCACACACTTGGTGTCTCTTGATTAGCTTTACAAAGCACTTGAGAATAAGAAGGAAAAAAGAAAAAGGCCAATCCAAGCAACAATAGCAACAAAAGAACACAAAACACCCTCTCTCAAGTCTCTAATGGAATTGAGTTGATTTGGAGGCTTGGAGGGGATTTGATCTATTGGATGTGTCTTGGAGCGAAGTCTTTTGCTCTTGCAATGAATGGGATATTCAGAAAACTTGGATTCAAGTGAATGAGGTGGTTGGGGGTATTTATAGCCTCCAACCACTTCCATAGCCGTTGGTGAAGGCTGCTGGCGATGGGCTCACCGGACAGTCCGGTGCGCCACCGGACAGTCACTGTGCACTGTCCGGTGCGTGTCACATCAGCGTCCGTTAGGGTTTGGAGCAGTTGACCGTTGAAGTCGTTTGTCTTCTTGCTGCATCGGACAGTCCGGTGCCACACCGGACAGTCCGGTGCCCTCTGACTTCTGCGCTCTGACTTCTGCAGTGACACTGTTCACCACTGTTCATCAAGTCAGACGACCATTGGCGCGTAGGGAGCCATTGCTCCGTTGGCTCACCGGACAGTCCGATGAATTATAGTGGAGCATGCCCCTAGAATTCCCGAGAGTGGCATGTTTGGAAGTGTACGGGCCTGGTGCACCGGACAATGTCCGGTGCGCCAAAAAATAGCACACTCTAAGTCTTGCTCCAATCTTTGATTGAGTCCCTAACTGAATTTGTTTCTTGGTTTGTGTTGAACCTTACGTATCTGTAATAGATGATATCTAGACACACTAGTTAGTCCCCATGGTTTGTGTTGGATGTCAACCACCAAAATCAATTATAGGAAATAGTTAACCCGATTTCCCTTTCAATATCTCCCTTTTTGGTGATTGATGCCAACAAAAACCAAAGCAAATATAAAGTGCAGAAATGTAACTTGTTTGCATTTATGATGAATGTGCATAGGTTACTTGGAGTTAAACCAATTGAAACTATCACTAAGTGTATATGGATTGCTTTTCTTTTATTTAGCATTTTGGACCACATTTGCACCACTTGTTTGTTTTTACAAATCTTTTGGAAAAATCCTTTCAAAATCTTTTGCAAATAGTCAAAGGTATAGAAATGTGATTGCAAGAAGCATTTTTAAGATTTGAATTTTCTCCCCCTGTTTCAAATGCCTTTCCTTTGACTAAACAAAACTCCCCCTGAATGAATTCTCCCCTTAGCTTTCAAGAGGGTTTTTGAAATAGATACCAATTGAAAATTTGACTTTCAAAGATACCAATTGAAAATTCATACCATTTGAAAATTCATTTTGGGGCTAACTCAAATATCAATTGAAATAAACATTTCCTTTTTGAAAGATCTTAATCTCAATTTGAAAAATACACTAAAATTTTAAAATGGTGGTGGTGCGGTCCTTTTGCTTTGGGCTTAATATTTTCTCCCCCTTTGGCATTAATCGCCAAAAACAAAGAACTTGAGAGCCTTTTTGCATTTTCTCCCCCTTTGGGAGCCTAATACTTTCTCAAATGGTAAAGTAAATATAAGTGAAGGGTTACACCAATTGAGAGTTTGCGGAGTAATGACAAAGGGTAAATGATACCGTCAGAGTTGGAGTGGAAGCCTTGTCTTTGCCGAATACTCCATTTCCCTTTCAATCTAAGACTAATCATAGAGATATACTTGAAAGCACATTAGTCTTAGCCTTGGCACAAGAAGAATAAGAAATATGCACTTGTACCAAATGAAAGAGACATGATCAAAGGTATATAAATTAGCGTTGTGTGCAATGTTTCAATCAAAGTTCCGAGAATCAAGTATATTTAGCTCATTCCTAAATTTGCTAAAGGTATTCTCGTCTAGTGGCTTGGTAAAGATATCGGCTAATTGGTTGTGGGTATTAACATAAGCAATTTTGATATCCCCCTTTTGTTGGTGATCTCTCAGAAAGTGATACCGAATATCTATGTGCTTAGTGCGCCTGTGCTCAACGGCATTATCCGCCATGTAGATTGCACTCTCATTATCACATAGGAGAGGGACTTTGCTCAATTTGTAGCCATAGTCCCTAAGGGTTTGCCTCATCCAAAGTAATTGCGCACAGCAATGGCCTGCGGCAATGTACTCGGCTTCAACAGTGGAAAGAGCCATGGAGTTTTGTTTCTTTGAAGCCCAAGACACTAGGGATCTCTCTAGAAACTGACAAGTCCCTGATGTGCTCTTCCTATCAATTTTACACCCTGCATAATCCACATCGGAATATCCAATTAAATCAAATGTGGATCCCCTGAGGTACCAAATCCCAAACTTAGGAGTGTAAACTAAATATCTCATGTTTTGTTTCATGGCCCTAAGGTGAACTTCCTTAGGATTTGCCTAGAACCTTGCACATATGCATACAGAAAGCATAATGTCTGGTCGAGATGCACATAAGTATAGTAAAGATCCTATCATCGACCGATATACCTTTTGATCTACGGATTTACCTCCCGTGTCGAGGTCGAGATGCCCATTTGTTCCCATGGGAGTCTTGATGGGTTTGCCATCCTTCATTCCAAACTTTTTGACTATATCTTGAATGTACTTAGTTTGGGAGATGAAGGTGCCATCTTGGAGTTGCTTGATTTGAAATCCTAGGAAATACTTCAACTCCCCCATCATTGACATCTCGAATTTCTGGATCATAATCCTACTAAACTCTTGTAACGCCCCAAATTTGAGAGTTGAATTTTTTCCTTCTCCAGCACTCACCAAATTCGGGTGTTACCTTTCTCTTTCTTTTTCTTCTCGCTAAGCCTTGTTCATTTTCAAAGTTCTAGCGAGATTTAGCTCGAGACCTTGTGTAAGTAAACCCTAGAAATATTTTCTTTGTTGTTGCATCATGCCGGACCTTGATTTTCTTGCTTGTGGTTGAGTGTTTTGTGAAAAGTATTTTGGAGTGGAGTTTAGAGCTAAATAGGAAAATGGAAAAAGGGAAAATCCTTTCCCCTCTCCCCTTCTCCCCTGCGCGCGGCCCAGCCGGCTCGGTGGCCCAGCCGCGGCCTCGCGGCCCAGCTCGCCCCCCCCCCGCCTCCTCGCCTTGGGCCGGCTCGGTGGCCCAGCCACGGGCCCAGCTCCCCCCGCCCCCACGCGCGTCGTGCGCGCGGCGGTTGGAACCGTCGCCGCCTTCCCCCTGTGGGCCCCGCCCGTCAGCCGCCCCTCCCCCCAAACCCCTTTCTCTCTCTCTCTCTCTCTCCGCGTGCCCCCTCTTGCACATCTCCCTCCCCGCCCGACCTCGCTCCCGGTGCCGCCTCGCCCGCTCGGTAAGCTCCTCCCCTCATGCACGTCTCCCTCCCCGGCCCGCTCGGCCCCTGCCCCGGTGCCCGCTCGGTCCCCGGCCTTGGCTCCCGCCCCGGCGCGGCCTCGCCTCATTCCCCTAGCCCCGGCGCGGCGGTGGCGCGCCCGCTCGGTCCCCGGCCCCGGCATCCCGCACCGGCGTGGCCCCTCCCCTCTCCCTCGCCCGGCCCGGCGCCCCTCGGCGCGCCCGAGCTCGCCCCTCGGCACGGCTCGGCTCCTTCTCGGCCTCGGCGCAGCTCTCCCCTGCCGGCACGCTCGCCCCGCCCAGCCCTGGCACGGTGGCCCCGGCTCGCTCGCCCGGCGCGGCGCAGCGGCACCGGCCGGCCCGCCCTTGCCCGCGACGGTCTTCCCTGGCTCGCCCGCCCCTCCCCGCGCGCATCCGCAGCGGCGCGGCCCCCGGCCGTGGCGTCCCGCCCGGCGCGGAGCGGCTGGCCCCCGGCGTGGCCCTGCTGCTCGCGCGGTCCGGCTCGGTCCGGCGCGGCGTGGCTGGTGTCACACCGGATTTAAGGGACAAATCCGAGTGCATCTCATATGTGCGCCAAGGAAGAACCACACACATAATAACAGAGTGCATAGAGATAAATGTCATAAATATCATAAATGTACTTATTACAAAGCGGAAGTCTTACAAAAATAAATGATAAAGTAAAGCGAACTAAATCTTATTCCCTGGCACCACAAAGCTGACTGGGAGACGCCACCTAGATCAAGTCGAATGCCTCAGTGTTAGGCGGCTCCTCTTCGACCACCTATTCTTCTCCTGTGGGGGTGTGAGACAGCAAGAGTGAGCTCACATACGTTCATACCTCAACAAGTCGTGGGGAATAATGTGCATGAACTCACCAAAGGTGGGAGTTCATGTGAAGTGTAAGGCTGATCAACAAAATAAGAGCTAAAGCTGAGCATTGCTTTTATAAGTTGGTCAAAATTTTATTAGCAATTACTAAGTGTAAGTAAATACCAAACCTTAATAAAAATAAAGAAAGTAATAGTAAAGTAATCCCAAATGCGATGCAAATGTCCAATTAAATTTAAGTTCCATAAATTAATCATGTGAGGGCCCGAGCTGCTCATGACCGTGAGCACGGCTAGTATACCAGTTTTACACTCTGCAGAGGTTGCGCATCTTTACCCACAAGTCATGTTACCCATCTGCCAAGAGACGGCCAATCCCATACACCTCTACCGAGGAGGCGAGGCAGGGTAACACTACGAGGCCTTTACAAAGTTCTACTAGCTTCAGAAATCCCGCGCCTGACCGCCATCGCAGCAAAATCAACCTAAGGACCTCCCTACACTGACCACTCCCCTACTGCCCTTGCCCCTTTCGGGTAAGGACGACCACCACTAGCTTTCCTAGTTAATCAGCTAAGGGGTCCCATTAAACCCTTGTGGTAGCACTGTTTTCCCGGGTGGTCGCTCCATGTTCCCATTAACATAATAATCTTAACATGAACAGTAATAATAAAAATATAATAAAAGAGTAATCATGAATAGTGTATCTCCGTACCCGAATCCACATAAAGCAATAGCAGGTACTACCTAAAAATATTTCAATGGTGAACAAGGTATAAAGATAACCAAAATTGGGGTAACCTAAAGGATCCCATCAAAATTAACCTATGTAGATCATTATAATTAATAAGAACATGGCTGGGAAAAGTAAGTGATCAAGGGCACGACTTGCCTTCAATGAGCTCCTGCTCAGCTACCTCTACTTGCTGAACCTCAGAATCCACAATGGCTTGCTCGTCTACTCGCATCAACACAATACATACATAGTATAGCAAAAATTAACATTGCACCAAACCTGTGAATAAAATAAACAATAAAAATCTACACATTAAAATAAAATCCTAGGAACAGAAATCATAATTTTTGGTATTATAGATTTTAAGGTATGAATTTCCTAAGGTTTAATGCGCTTGAAATAGGATTAAATGAGAAATTAATTTTCTAACTGTTTTCATGCCGAAACAGAGACACTAAATGATAGACAATAATATTACAAAATTTTAGAAATTGGAATGGTTCAATTTGGAGCTAAAATGAATTTCCTATTCATTTTACAAGTTTCTAGATTTGTTTTTGTATTAAAAACGAATTTCTACAATTATTTCTCTGTTTTTAATCTTCTCTGGACTGGGCCTCGATTCCTAGAAAACTCAGGGGTCACAGTGTAAGTTTTCATAAGACACAGGGCACAACGAGTGGTCTACGGGTTGTTTTTGACTAAACCGAGGGGCCCTTATGCAAGTTTTGCACAGCAAAAGGGTATGGCTAGATCTGGACCGTCCAATCTAAACTCTACGCTCCAGATTAGATCCAAATTACAATGAACCGGTACATGATGACAGCCGCTGGATCCTATATGTATGGCTCGGATTCAAAATACCCGAGATCGAATTGTATTCATCGGATCACAAATCTACGGCTAGGATTCTCTTAACTGAGATCGACTCGTGATCATCAGATTTTAGATCCACGGCCCTAATCGATCGCGTGAAAAGGTATGTGATCCTCTAATCTTGGCCGTTGCGCAACGCATCAATGGCCCACACACGCCACGCACGCGATTTTCCCCCTCTCCCCCTTTCTGGAACTCAGACCGCGGTAGAAGTCGGCCACCGTGGCGGCGCCATGGCCGGCCGACGGCCAAATCCTGCCAGTGTGCACGAAACTCACTTACAACCTGTGCCGAGCCTAGAAAACGTGGTAACGAGAGGGTAGGGAGGATTCTTACCAGTCGCATTGGCCCCGAATTCCGCGACCACGACAAATGGCGGTCCCGCGGCGGTGCTGCTCGCACGACGAGGAATTCCTGGAGCCTCAGCTAACCTCTCTTTGATTAACTCCTCCTAGACTCTTGCTATGGACCGGACCACCCACGTATGGCTCAATCGCAACCCGACACTCGCCGCCGACGCGAATCCGCCGTGGCGGCTGATTTCTCTCCCCCGCACACTACGTCTCGGGTCTCTCCCACGCGGAACAATGTGGCAAAAATGGCCTCTGGGAAATCGACTCGGGAGAACGCCCTGCGCCTTGGGTCTTATGGGGGAGGGCAACCCCGGGTCGGTCGAAGCTGCCGTGGACGGCGCGCGGAAGAAACAACGGTGGATTCGGCTGGGTAGTTGCGGCGCCTGGCCACAAGGTCCCACACTCTAGTGAGTCACGCGCGCGCGAGGGTCGTTGCGTGGAGCAGGATAGATCTGACCGAAGGGACCGAGCTATTAGGGACTAGACGATAGCGGACTCGCCAAAGAACAGCGCGCCAGGTGTGAGGCTGCCTAGCGGGTCCACATGTCGGCGCAGATCCCAGCCTAATGGGTCACGCGGAGGAGAAATGTTGGTTGTGGGCCGAGCGCTGGTTGCTTTAGGCCCAACACGACTTCCATTTTTCCTTTCTTTTTACCATTTCTGATTTCTTTTCCTTTTTATTATTTTTGAATCTAAATTTGAATTTCAAATTTGTGATGAACTTGTACTCAAATTTCTGAGTATATGAACTGAATAAATTATTGTGGAATAAATTTATCTATTTATAAATTTATTTTTGTATTGCTTAGTATTTTCTCTTCTTCTTTTTTTTCTACTTCTTGAATTTTCCTTTAGGATTAAATCCCACTTTGGACTTTAACATACTTCTTTTTATGTTATTATTTTTTTATATTATCACAAATAATGCACTCACAATAAAAATTCCAGCATGATGCATGATTTAATGGTATATCTTTTTGTTATTTATTTGTTGTTTGAATATGGTGTTCACATGAAACGATAGATAGAGATGACACACTCATGTATACAAAGGGATATAATTTTTCCCTTTTCGATTTTCTTACAAAGTGGGTGTTACAAATCCTACCCCCCTTAAAAAGAATCTCGTCCTCGAGATTTAGGAGGAATGAGGGAAAAGATGGGGAAAATCTATACGAAGGTCTTCTTCTCTTTCCCAGGTTGCTTCATCTTCTCCGTGGTGACTCCATTGCACTTTGCACACCTTTATCACCTTATTCCTTGTAACTCGAGTCAATGTGTCAAGAATCTTGATCGGATACTCTGCATAAGTCAAATCATCCTAAACACTAAGGTCTTCCATTGGTAGCTGCTCTTCAGGTACCCTGAGACATTTCTTCAGTTGTGATACGTGAAAGACATCATGAACATCCGCAAGGTGATCCGGTAACTCCAATTGATATGCCACCTCTCCCACTCGCTTTAAAAGCAAGAAGGGTCCAATAAAGCGAGGGCACAACTTCAGTTTGACTTTAAATCTTCTCATACCCCGGAGTGGTGACACCTTCAAATAGACATAATCACCCTCCTTAAACTCTAGCAATTTTCTCTGGGTATCAGTATAGCTTTTCTGTCTTGACTGCGCATTTCTCAAATTCTCCCTTATTTGATGGACTTGTTCTTCTGCTTCTTGTATAATCTTAGGCCCAAACAACTACCTTTCACCAGTTTGATCCCAATACAGTGGAGTCCTGCACTTCCTGCCATACAAAGCCTCAAACGGTGACATCTTCAAACTGGCCTGGTAGCTATTATTGTAAGAGAACTCCGCATAAGGCAAACTCTTATCCCGACTTCCACCATGTTTAAGAGCACAAGCTCTTAACATATCTTCTAGCACTTGGTTAGTCCTCTCAATCTGCCCATCAGTCTGTGGATGGTAAGCCAAACTAAAATTCAATCTGGTATCCAAGGACTTGTGCAACTTCTTCCAATACCGAGAGGTAAACTGTGATCCCCTGTCTGACACAATCTTATTTGGCACACCATGTAGGCATACAATCCGTGCCATATACAACTCTGCTAACTTGGCTCCTGAATATGTGGTCTTCACTGGAATAAAGTGGGCTACTTTAGTTAGCCTGTCCACAATCACCCATATAGAATCATACCCAGCAGATGTGCGGGGTAATCCAACAATGAAGTCCATGCCAATCTCTTCCCATTTCCACTCAGGTATCTTAAGCGGGTGTAGTAAGCCAGCAGGTCTTTGATGTTCCGCTTTCACCCTCTGACAAACATCACATAGAGCCACATGTGAAGCAACATCCTTCTTTAGTCCATACGACCAATACTTCTGCTTCAAGTCTTGGTACATCTTAGTACTCCCAGGGTGAATAGAATAAACTAAGTCATGTGCCTCCTTCAATATGGTTTCCCGAAGACTATCGATATCAGGAACACAGATCTGATTCTTGAACCATATCGTGCCTTGCTCAACCTCTGTGAAATCCGGGCCTCTACCCTATATTATCAGATCCTTGATCTCCTGGATTTTGGCATCACCAACCTAACCTTTACGAATTTCTTGCTCCAAGGTAGGTTCCAATTCAATGGTACTTCCTTCCGTATGTGTAACAATCCCCAGGTTGAGCCTCTCAAAATCTTTTGCTAATTCATCGGGTAGCTGGACAACAATAGCGGAGTGAACGTGCTCCTTCCGACTCAAGGCATCTGCAACCAAATTTGCCTTGCCTGGGTGATAGTGAATCTCGAAATCATAATCCTTAATAAGCTCCAACCAACGACGTTGCCTAAGGTTGAGATCCTTCTGAGTGAATATGTACTTCAAACTCTTATGATCCGTGTATACCTGGCACTTAGTTCCCATAATGTAGTGTCTCCAAATCTTAAGTGCATGTACAACGGCTGCCAGCTCTAAGTCATGAGTGGGGTAGTTCAATTCGTGTTTCTGCAGCTGACGAGACGCATAGGCGATCACATGTCCTTCTTGCATGAGCACACATCCTAATCCTTGGCCACATGAATCACAATAAATGTCAAATCCCTTCTATAGATCTGGCATAATCAACACTGGTGGTGACATCAATCTCTTCTTCAATTGATCAAAGCTGTCTTGGCATTTCTCATCCCACTTAAATTCTCTTCCTTTCTCCAGCAGTGAGGTCATAGGCTTAGCAATCTTAGAAAATCCTTCAATAAATCTCCGATAATAGCCTGCAAGCCCCAAGAAACTCCGAATCTTAGTAACTGTAGTGGGCACTCTCCACTCCATTATCTCCTTCACTTTAGCAGGATCCACTGCTATTCCTCCATTAGAAATAATATGTCCAAGGAATGGCACCTTATCAATCCAAAACTCGCACTTGCTAAACTTGGCATATAGTTGATTATCTCGTAGCTTCTGTAGCACCAACCTTAGATGTTCTTCATGATCACTTTCACTCTTAGAATAGATAAGAATATCATCGATGAACACCACGACGAATCTGTCCAAATACTCCATAAACACCTTATTCATCAAATTCATGAAATAAGCTGGTGCATTGGTTAATCCAAATGACATAACAGTGAACTCATATAATCCATATCGGGTTGAGAAAGCCGTCTTAGGAATATCCGATGGTCTAATCTTCATTTGATGGTATCCCGATCGGAGATAAATCTTCGAAAATACCCTGGCACCTCTCATATGGTCGAACAAATCCTCAATACGGGGTAATGGATACTTGTTCTTCACAATAACATCATTAAGTGATCTATAATCCACACACATCCTCTGTGATCCATCCTTCTTCTGTACAAACAGTACCGGTGCTCCCCAAGGTGAGGAACTTGGACGAATGTACCCTGCTTCCTATAACTCAGTTAACTGCTTCTTAAGCTCCTTTAGTTCTTCTACAGCCATCCTGTATGGTCGCTTAGAAATAGGGGCAGTTCTAGGTAAAAGATCAATGACAAACTCAACTTCCCTGTCTAGTGGCATCCTTGGTAACTCCTCTGGGAAGACATCCGGAAAATCTCTAACCACACGGATGTTGTCACCAACAAACTCCTCCGCTATAAAGTATATCGCCCGTTTGGAAGAGGTGGTTACTGCAATTTGAACTAGAAATGTTTCTCCTTTAGGGCTAGTGAGTTCTATAGTACCCCTACCACATGCTATAATGGCCTTTGCCTTCCTTAACCATGACATACCAAGGATCAAATCTATACTGCTAGCCTCCAATATTATAGCAGTAGCTCCAAATTCTCTTCCCATAATTTATAATGTCAATCTACGTGTCATTTGATTTGCCTCAATAGGCCCTTTAGGTGTGATTACTGTCATTGGTTTTCTCATATTTAGCAGTGGTATCTCATTTGTGTTGGCATATCGAGTAGACATGAATGAATGTGCAGCACCAGAATCAAATAGTATTGTTGCAGAAATTGCATTAATGTAAAACATACTGAGTACGATGTCAGCACCATCAGGAGTATCATCAACGCTGACTTGATTAACTCTGGCTATAGAATATCCCTTGCCAGGAGTCTATTGCTTGTTCTTAGCTAGTGTACCAGAATTCCCCATCGGACAAGCATTAGCATAGTGCCCAATCTGACTGCACTTGAAGCATGTGGGGCCGGTCTTCTGTCCTGCAGACCTTGTCGGGGTGCCAGTGGGAGTAGCCTGACGAGTAGGAGGTGTCCGTGGAGACCCCTGTGGAGCGTACTGAGCTGGGCGTGGTCCTCCTGGTCGAGTTGGTGTACCCTGTGGCGAAACGTAGCGGGGACGAACACTGTTGCTACCCTGTCCCTGTGAGATAGCCTTCCTCTTCAAGTCTCCTAGTTGAACACGCTTGTGTTCAATAGCAAGAGCCTTATCCAACAGCCTCTGAAATGATAGAAATGTGTGTGCAACCAGAGCATACTGTAGGGGTCCATTAAGTCCTTCAATAAAGTGCTCCTGCTTTCTCTCATCCTCAGCAACCTCATCCGGAGCATATCTCGACAGCTGAATAAATTTATCTCTGTACTCGCTGACAGACATGTTGCCTTGCTTCAATGACAAAAACTCCTTCTTCTTGATCTTCATCAAACCAGCTGGAATGTGGTAGTTCCTGAACTGTGCACTGAACTCTGCCCAAGTAATAGTATCAGCAGCATCATGGGCAGCAGTATAAGAATCCCACCAGTCAGCAGCAGGACCTGTCAGACGACCTGAGGCATAAAGAACTTTCTCCCGGTCTGAGCATTGGGCGATGTTGAGCATCTTCTCAATTGACTTCAAACAATCATCTGCATCAAGTGGATCTGGTGAACTGGCGAAGGTCGGTGGCTTATGGCTCATAAATTCCCGGTGCTTATCACGAGGTGAAACTGGTGGTGGTGGTGGAGGTAGTGGTACTTGTTGATGTTGCTGCTGTTGCTGCTGTTGTTGTAATTGTTGTTGCAGCTGCTGTTGCACCCTTCTCTCCTGGTGTATCTCTTCTCGCTCCTGGCGCAATTCCTGGCGTATCTCTTCTCTTTCCTGGCGCATCTCCTGGCATTCCTGCTGCATCTGAGCCCGCATATCTGCCATAGTGTCCGCCATTTGCTGCATCATCCTCATCTGAGCTGCAATCAGTGGGTCAACTCTGCCTGGTGGAGTATTAGGAGGATTCATCTCTGCTGGCTGTGGCTGGGGTTGTCTATATATCCACCGAGTGTGTCGATTAGGAGGCAAATCAATTCCACCACCCCTCCTGGTATTGACCATCTGAGTTAGATACATATGGTAAGAGAGAGTAGTATACAACGTAGTAATTACGAATCATGTTACTTTTGGGGGATTTATTAGCTAAGCAGATTAATGTTTTACCTACCATAGCTAATTTATTACCTTATGGTGGTACATGCTAAGATGTCCATATATAATACTTAAATCAATCAAAGAAGCAAATCAGACATTTATCATCAGAACAATCAAACAACATTTTTAAATATAGAAAATAGTTTTGGTTTGGTCTTAGACCTCCTATCTCTGTCATAGGGGTAGGGATTCCAAGGTGTGAAATCCATCTTGTCTGAGGATAGAGAAGATAAGAATGATCAGAGTAGAACAGTAGAAGGTGAGACAGGATCAAGATAAGTATAAAAAGAATTAGAGTAAGGTAAGTAGGTAAGGGTTTGTCCATTTCTATCTAGGTTTCTTCATATAGTCAACATTTCCTCTGATACCACTTCTGTCACACCCGGATTTAAGGGGCAAATCCGGGTGCATCTCATATGTGCGCCAAGGAAGAACCACACACATAATAACAGAGTGTATAGAGATAAATGTCATAAATATCATAAATGTACTTATTATAAAGCGGAAGTCTTACAAAAATAAATGATGAAGTAAAGTGAACTAAATCTTATTCCCTGGCGCCACAAAGCTGACTAGGAGACGCCACCTAGATCAAGTCGAATGCCTCAGTGTTAGGCGGCTCCTCTTCGACCACCTGTTCTTCTCCTGTGGAGGGTGTGAGACAGCAAGAGTGAGCTCACATACGTTCATAGCTCAACAAGTCGTGGGGAATAATGTGCATGAACTCACCAAAGGTGGGAGTTCATGTGAAGTGTAAGGCTGATCAACAAAATAAGGGCTGAAGCTGAGCATTGCTTTTATAAGTTGGTCAAAATTTTATTAGCAATTACTAAGTGTAAGTAAATACCAAACCTTAATAAAAATAAAGAAAGTAATAGTAAAGTAATCCCAAATGCGATGCAAATGTCCAATTAAATTTAAGTTCCATAAATTAATCATGTGAGGGTCCGAGCTGCTCATGACCGTGAGCAAGGCTAGTATACCAGTTTTACACTCTGCAGAGGTTGCGCATCTTTACCCACAAGTCATGTTACCCATCTGCCAAGAGACGGCCAATCCCATACACCTCTACCGAGGAGGTGAGGCAGGGTAACACTACGAGGCCTTTACAAAGTTCCACTAGCTTCAGAAATCCTGCTACATTTTATAGGAAGCTCCAGTGCAGGAATCCCTCGCCTGACCGCCATCGCAGCTAAATCAACCCAAGGACCTCCCTACACTGACCATTCCCCTACTGCCCTTGCCCCTTTCGGGTAAGGAAGACCTCCACTAGCGTTCCTAGTTAATCAACCAAGGGCGTCCCATTAAACCATTGTGGTAGCACTGTTTTCCTGGCTTGTCGCTCCATGTTCCCATTGACATAATGATCTTAACATGAACAGTAATAATAAAAAGATAATAAAAGAGTAATCATGAATAGTGTATCTCCATACCTGAATCCACATAAAGCAATAGCAGGTACTACCCAAAAATATTTCAATGGTGAACAAGGTATAAAGATAACCAAAACTGGGGTAACCTAAAGGATCCCATCAAAATTAACCTATGCAGATCATTATAATTAATAAGAACATGGCTGGGAAAAGTAAGTGATCAAGGGCACAACTTGCCTTCAATGAGCTCCTGCATAGCTACCTCTACTTGCTGAACCTCAGAATCCACAGTGGCTTGCTCGTCTACTCGCATCAACACAATACATACATAGTATAGCAAAAATTAACATTGCACCAAACATGTGAATAAAATACACAATAAAAATCTACACATTAAAATAAAATCCTAGGAACAGAAATCATAATTTTTGGTATTATAGATTTTAAGATATTAATTTCCTAAGGTTTAATGTGCTTGAAATAGGATTAAATGAGAAATTAATTTTCCCTCTTTTCATGCCAAAACAGAGACACTAAATGATAGACAATAATATTACAAAATTTTAGAAATTGGAATGGTTCAATTTGGAGCTAAAATGAATTTCCTATTCATTTTACAAGTTTCTAGATTTGTTTTTGTATTAAAAACGAATTTCTATAATTATTTCTCTGTTTTTAATCTTCTCTGGACTGGGCCTCGATTCCTAGAAAACTCAGGGGTCACGGTGTAAGATTTCATAAGACACAGGGCACAACGAGTGGTCTACGGGTTGTTTTTGACTAAACCGAGGGGCCCTTATGCAAGTTTTGCACAGCAAAAGGGTATGGCTAGATCTGGACCGCCCGATCTAAACTCTACGCTCCAGATTAGATCCAAATTATAATGAACCAGTACACAATGACAGCCGTTGGATCCTATATCTACGTTTCGGATTCAAAATACCCGAGATCGAATTATATTCATCGGATCACAAATCTACGGCTAGGGTTCTCTTAACTGAGATCGACTCGTGATCATCGGATTTTAGATCCACGGCCCTAAGCGATCGCGCGAAAAGGTACGTGATCCTCTAATCTTGGCCGTTGTGCAACGCATCAACGGCCCACACACGCCGCGCACGCAATTTTCCCCTTCTCCCCCTTTCTGGAACTCAGACCACGGTAGAAGTCGGCCACCGCAGCGACGCCATGGCCGGCCGACGGCCAAATCCCGCCAGTGCGCACAAAACTCACTTACAACCTGTGCCGAGCCTAGAAAACGTGGTAATGAGAGGGTAGGGAGGATTCTTACCAGTCGCATTGGCCCTGAATTTCGTGACCACGGCAAAGGGCGGTCCCGCGGCGGCGCTGCTCGCATGACGAGGAATTCCCGGAGCCTCAGCTAACCTCTCTCGATTAACTCCTCCCAGAGTCTTGCTAGGGACCGGACCACCCACGTATGGCTCAATCGTAACCCGACACTCGCCGCCGACGCGAATCTGCCGCGGCGGCTGATTTCTCTCCCCCACACACTACGTCTCGGGTCTCTCCCACACAGAACAATGTGGCAAAAATGGCCTCCAGGAAATCGACTCGGGAGAACGCCCTGCGCCTTGGGTCTTATGGGGGAGGGCAACCCCGGGTCGGTCGAAGCTGCCATGGACGGCGCGCGGAAGAAACGCCGGTGGATTCGGCTAGGTAGTTGCGGCGCCTGGCCACAAGGCCCCACACTCCAGTGAGTCACGCGCGCGCGAGGGTCGTTGCGTGGAGCAGGATAGATCCGACCGAATGGACCGAGCTGTCAGGGACTAGACGATAGCGGACTCGCCAAAGAACAGCGTGCCCGGTGTGAGGCTGCCCAGCGGGTCCACATGTCGCCGTGGATCCTAGCCTAATGGGTCATGCGGAGGGGAAATGTTGGTTGTGGGCCGAGCGCTGGTTGCTTTAGGCCCAACACGACTTCCCTTTTTCCTTTCTTTTTACCATTTCTGATTTATTTTCCTTTTTATTATTTTTGAATCTAAATTTGAATTTCAAATTTGTGATGAACTTGTACTCAAATTTCTGAGTATATGATTTGAATAAATTATTGTCGAATAAATTTATCTATTTATAAATTTATTTTTGTATTGCTTAGTATTTTCTCTTCTTCTTTTTTTCTACTTCTTGAATTTTCCTTTAGGATTAAATCCCACTTTGGACTTTAACATACTTCTTTTTATGTTGTTATTATTTTTATATTATCACAAATAATGCACTCACAATAAAAATTCCAGCATGATGCATGATTTAATGGTATATCTTTTTGTTATTTATTTGTTGTTTGAATATGGTGTTCACATGAAATGATAGATAGAGATGACAAACTCATGTATACCAAGGGATATAATTTTTTTTTCCCTTTTCGATTTTCTTACAAAGTGGGTGTTACAGCTGGCCCCCGGCGTGGCCCCGCTGCCTTGCTCACGGCACGCAGCGCAGCGCGTGTGCGGCTCGGCCCCGGTGTGTGCATGGCTCGTTCGCGGCGCGTCCGCGTGGCCTTGCACGCGCGTGCTCGCGTGGCGCGCGTAGTGCTTTATCGTGGTTCGCCGTGCCCTCGGCGCGATGCGTAGCGTCCTATCGCGGGTGACGTGCCCGTCTAACCCTAGACATGCCCGTCTACCCCTAGCCACCCATCTACCCCCCTGTGTATCTTATGTGCATTGATCACATTATTTTTATTAATGAAATGGAAACTCAACTCAGAAATTGATTACGTTAATTATCTCACGTAGTTAATCATGGACTTAGTTTTATGTCGACCAATTGGAAATAGTTATAACTCTATTAGTGCATGTAATTAATACTTGTTAGTGTAACTAGGTGGAACTAGATGACGTAATGATTAATTATACATCTACCCGTAATACGCTTCGATTATAGCTTTAGCCACTGCGAGACCTTCCTTCTTTTCCTTCCAGCAATTGCGAATGCGAAACTGTATGTCATATTTTAAGCATATTTGACTTATCTGCTCTCTTGTATGGTGTACTGTTTGTTTCCTAATTCAAATGGATGGATGTAAGCTTGCGCTCGCATAGATAATGGTCTGGTTGAGGAGTCCAACGAACTCGTAGGAGAAGACCTGAGCAGCAGCTGGTTGGTGGAGGCAAGTGTCCCTTGACCCATCTATATCCTATACATTCCTTAATTCACTTTCCGCATTTACACAGTTCATACCTAAGGATCGACTAGCTTTTGTTATTCACGTCCTTGCTTACCTATTTGGGTTGGATTATTCTGGTTTAGCTTCATGCTAGTGCTTAACATTAATCAATGAACATGATGAGATTTATCTATGATACGCTATTTTCCTTCTTATTTATGATGATGTACCTGTGGCATTTAAGGGGACTCAAGCGGTTTCTCGAGTGCCTCTCCGTAAGGACCTGTTCGTTGGATGACCGCCTGGGAAAACAGTGCAACCATGAGGGTGGAATGGGACGCCATTAGCTGAATAATTAGAGGAATCGGGGTGTAGTTCGCTTAGCCGTCGTGCCGTTAATTGGGCTCGGTGTATGCGGCTCGCTCTACCAAGGTTGGTTTGCCCCTTGGGGAGGAGTGCAGTGCATTCAGGAAACCTAACGGGCGGCTACATCCCCGGGGAATCTTTGTAAAGGCTACATAGTGATGCCCTGCTGTGTCACCTTGGTAGTGATCAATGGAGAGTCATGATCTCCAGGCAGAAAGGGAATCACGGCTTGTGGGTAAAGTGCGCAACCTCTGCAGAGTGTTACGAAAACTGATATATCGGTCGTGCTCACGGTTATGAGCGGCCAAGGGAGCTCCATTGATTAGCGACACTTGATCAGAGATGTTCGGATTACAGGTGGTGATGAGAATGGTGGTTTTGGTATTGACTATGGTAATGGTAAGTGGTATTCTTTCTATTTGGAAAGGGTACATTTGGGTTAATAACATGGGTTAATTCTAAAATCTGGCTCTTTCTACTAGTAATAATAATCTGACCAACTAAAAGCAACTGCTTGACTTACCCCCACATAAAGCTAGTCCACTACAGCCAAACAGGATACTTGCTGAGTATGTTGATGTGTACTCACCCTTGCTCTACACACCAAACCCCCCCTTCCCCAGGTTGTCCGTGTTGCAACCACTGCTCAGGAGAAGATGAAGCCGTGGAAGGAGACTTCCAGGAGTTCCAAGATTATGACGAGTTCTAGGCATGGGTTAGCGGCAACCCCTAGTCGGCTACCTGTGAAGGCCGCGTGTATCTACGTTTCTTTTCCGCACTTTGATTATTGTAAAGACTATGCGGATGTCTCAGACATTATGATGTAATCGACTATTATTACCCTGTTTATGTTATTATTTGAGCACTGTGTGATGATATTCAGTTATGTAATGGCTATGTACGTGAATTGCTGATCCTGGCACGTACATGGTTCGCATTTGGTTTGCCTTCTAAAACCGGGTGTGACAACTCTTCACAAGATGACTTGTTAGTAGACCCAAATATAATATCATCAACATAAATTTGGCATATGAACAAGTCTTTGGAAATAGTTTTGGTGAAGAGAGTAGGATCGGCCTTTCCGACTTTGAAGCCATTAGTGATAAGAAAGTATCTTAGACATTCATACCATGCTCTTGGGGCTTGCTTGAGCCCATAAAGCGCCTTTGAGAGTTTATACAAATGGTTAGGATACTTACTATCTTCAAAGCCGAGAGGTTGCTCAACATAGACCTCTTCCTTGATAGGGCCATTGAGGAAGGCACTCTTCACGTCCAGTTGATAGAGCTTAAAGCCATGGTAAGTAGCATAGGCAAGTAATATACGAATTGATTCAAGCCTAGCTACGGGTGCATAAGTTTCATCAAAGTCCAAACCTTGGACTTGTGAATAACCTTTGGCCACAAGTCAGGCTTTGTTCCTTGTCACCACACCATGCTCATCTTGCTTGTTGCGGAATACCCATTTGGTACCTACAACATTTTGATTAAGACGTGGAACCAAATGCCATACCTCATTCCTTGTGAAATTGTTGAGCTCCTCTTGCATTGACACCACCCAATCTAGATCTCTTAATGCATCTTCTATCCTATATGGCTCAAAAGAAGACACAAAAGAGTAATGTTCACAAAAATGTGCAACTCGAGATCTAGTGGTTACCCCCTTGTGAATATCACTAAGAATGGAGTTGACGGGGTGATCTCTTTGAATTGATTGGTGGACACTTGGGTGTGGCGGTCTTTGATCCCAAATTTCTTGATCATCTTCCTTATCTTGATCAACTTCATCTCCCCCTTGATCAATGTCCTCCTCTTGAGGTGGCTCATCGTCTTGATCTTCATCTTCTTGAGCCTGATCCTCATCTTGTGTTGGTGGAGATGCTTGCATGGAAGATGATGGTTGATCTTGTGCTTGTGGAGGCTCCTCGAATTGCTTTGGACACACATCCCCAATGGACATGTTCCTTAGTGTGACACACGGAGCCTCTTCATCATCTAGTTCATCAAGATCAACTTGCTCCACTTGGGAGCCATTAGTCTCATCAAACACAATGTCACAAGAAACTTCAACTAATCTAATGGATTTGTTGAAGACTCTATATGCTCTTGTGTTTGAGTCATAACCAAGTAAAAAGCCTTCTACAGCTTTAGAAGCAAATTTAGATTTTCGAGCTCTCTTAATAAGAATAAAGCATTGCTCCCAAAAACTCTAAAATATAAAACATTGGGCTTTTTACTAGTGAGGAGTACATATGATGTCTTCTTGAGGATTCGGTGAAGATATAACCGATTGATGGAGTAGCAGGCGATGTTAATCGCCTCGGCCCAAAACCGGTCCAGTGTCTTGTACTCATCAAGCATGGTTCTTGCCATGTCCAATAGAGTTCTATTCTTCCTCTCCACTACACCATTTTGTTGAGGTGTGTAGGTAGAAGAGAACTCATGCTTGATGCCCTCCTCCTCAAGAAATCCTTCTATTTATGAATTCTTAAACTTCGTCCCATTATCGCTTCTAATCGTGTTGATTCTCAATCTAAACTCATTTTGAGCCTGTCTCAAGAATCCTTTTAATGTCTCTTGGGTTTGTGATTTTTCCTGCAAAAAGAACACCCAAGTGAAGCAAGAATAGTCATCTACAATAACTAGACAGTACTTACTCCTGTCGATGCTTATGTAAGCAATCGGGCCGAATAGGTCCATGTGGAGTAGCTCAAGCGGCCTGTCCGTCGTCATTATGTTCTTGTGTGGATGATGGACCCCAACTTGCTTCCTGGCTTGGCATGCACTACAAACCCTGTCTTTCTCAAAATGAACATTTGTTAGTCCTAAAATGTGTTCTCCCTTTAGAAGCTTATGAAGATTCTTCATTCCAACATGGGCAAGTCGGTGATGCTAGAGCCAACCCATGTTAGTCTTGGCAATTAAGCAAGTGTCTAGTTCAGCTTTGTTATCATTAAAATCAACTAAATACAGCTGACCATCTAACACTCCATTAAATGCTATTAAATCATCACTTCTTCTAAAGACAGTAACACCTATATCGGTAGAAAGACAGTTGTAGCCCATTTTACATAATTGAGAAACAGAAAGCAAATTGTAATCTAAAGAATCTACGAGAAAAACATTAGAAATGGAATGTTCAGGGGATATAGCAATTTTACCCAAACCTTTGACCAAACCTTGATTTCCATCCCCTAATGTGATAGCTCTTTGGGGATCTTCATTTTTCTCATATGAGGAGAACATCCTTTTCTCCCCAGTAATGTGGTTTGTGCACCCGCTATCGATTATCCAACTTGATCCACCGGATGCATAAACCTACAAAACAAGTTTAGGCCTTGTTCTTAGGTACCCAAATGGTCTTGGGTCCTTTGACATTAGAAACAAGCACCTTGGGTACCCAAACACAAGTCTTGGAACTCTTGTGTTTGTCCCCAACATATTTGGCAACTATTTTGCCTGATTTGTTAGTTAAAACATAAGAAGCATCAAAAGTCTTAAATGAAATATTGTGCTCATTTGATGCAGTGACAATTTTCCTTTTAGGCATTTTAATTTGATTTGAATGCCTAGAGCTAGAAGCCTCATTTTTATACATGAATGCATGGTGAGAATCATTGTGAGGTTTCCTAGCATGAATTTTTCTAATTTTATGTTCGAGATAGTTTGCAGGATATAAAATATAACCCTATCTATCCTGAACCATGGGAGCCTTGCCCTTAACAAAATTAGACAGATTCTTAGGGGCATTAAGCTTTACATTGCTTTGGTTCCCTTGTTGGAACCCAATGCCATCCTTAATGCTAGGGCATCTCCCATTATAGAGGATGCTTCTAGCAAATTTAAACTTTTCATTTTCTAGCTCATGCTCGGCAATTTTAGCAGTTAAATTAGCTATGTGATCATTTTGTTGTTTAATCATAGCAATGTGATCATCAATAGCTTCAACATTAATATCTCTACATCTAGTGCACATAGAAACATGCTCAATAGTAGATGTAGAAGGTTTGCAAACATTCAATTCTTCTATCTTAGCATTTAATTTAGCATTCTCATCTCTAAGACAAGAAATTGATTCATTGCAAACATTCAATTTTTCAACCTTAGAAACTAATTTATCATTCTCAATTCTAAGACAAAAATTGAATCATTGCACATGCTTAGCTCCTTAGTTAAATTTTCATTCTTCTCTACTTCTAGAGCATAAGGGTTTTTCAACTTAACAAATTTCTTATTTTCCTTAACGAGCAAGTCCTCTTGGCATTCCAAGAGATCATCCTTCTCGTGAATGGTTTCAATTAATTCATTCAATTTCTTATTTGGTACATGCTAAGGTTGGCAAAGAGAGAAATTAAATCATCTTCATTATCGCTAGAACTACCCTCATCACTAGATGTAGTGTATTTGGGGGTGGCTCTAGAGTGTACCTTCTTCTTCTTGTCATCCTTAGCCATGAGACACTTGTGGCCGACGTTGGGGAAGAGGAGGCCTTTGTTGATGGCGATGTTGGCGGCGTCCTCATCAGAGGAGGAGTCGGTGGAGCTCTCATCGGAGTCCCACTCCCGCACCATGTGCGCCTCACCACCCTTCTTCTTGTAATACTTTTTCTTCTCCATTTTCTTCTTCCCCTTCTTGTCGTTGTCCCTATCACTTTCACTTGTATATGGACATTTAGCAATGAAATGACCGGACTTACCACATTTGTAGCACACCCTTTTGGAGTAGGGTTTGTAATCCTTCCCCATCCTTTGCTTGAGGATTTGGCGAAAGCCCTTGATGATGAGCGCTATCTCCTCGTTGTCGAGCTTGGAGGTGTCAAACGGAAGCCTACTTGGTGTAGACTCCTCCTTCTTCTCTTCCGTTGCCTTGAACGCAACGGGTTGCACCTTGGGTGTAGAGGTGGCGCCTTGCTCCAAGTTGACAATGTGTTTGGAGTCTTTGATCATACGTTCAAAGCTCACAAACTTGTCGATCGCCTCCTTGGGGGCATCTGTTTGTATCTAGGATCTCCATGTATTAATTGAACTTGAGTAGGATTACGAAATACGAGAGATCTTTGAATAACCTTGACCATTTCATGGTCATCCCATTTAGTGCTCCTAAGGTTGCACACTTGATTGACCATCGTCTTGAGCCAGTTGTATATGGCTTGTGGCTCTTCCCCTTTGTTGAGGAAGAATCCACCGAGCTCGCCCTCGATCATTTCACGCTTGGTGATCTTGGTCACCTCGTCCCTTTCATGCGCTATTTTGAGGATGTCCCAAATTTCCTTGGCGTTCTTTAACCCTTGCACCTTATTATACTCCTCTTGACACAAGGAGGCGAGGAGTATAGAAGTTGCTTGGGAGTTAAAGTGCCTAATTTGGGCGGCCTCGTCCGAGTCGTAGACCTCGTCCCCCACTTGTGGTGCCTGCGCTCCAAACTCAACAATATCCTAAATACTTTCCTGGAGTGAGGTTAGATGGTGCCTCATTTTATCACTCCACATGCAATAATCTTCACCATCAAAATATGGTGGTTTTCCTAGGGAGAACAAAAAGTAATGGAGCACGTTTAGGAATGCGAGGATAACGAAGTGGCATCTTACTATACATCTTGCGCTTGTGGCGCGTCGAAGTTGTAGACTCGATGACAGACGTGGAGGGTGATGAAGAGTTGGTCTCGTAGTAGACCACTTTTTCATTTTCTTCTTCTTCTTGTCACGTCTACTAAGTGACTTGATGGAGGAAGAGGATTCCTCAATTAACTTGTTGCTTGACTCCCTTGGGAGAGTCCTCCCCGAGCCCGCGGACTTTTCCCGGTCATGATCTCCCTCTTGTTGTGATCTCCAGACATCACTTTGAGTTGGTTAGACTCTTAATGAAGCACTGGCTCTGATACCAATTGAAAGTTGCCTAGAGAGGGGTGAATAGGCAAAACCTAAAATTTATAAACTTAAACACACACTAAGGCCGGAGGTAAGCGTTAGAATTAAATTCAAGTTCGAAAGATTGTTTCTCTTGCCACGAGTTGCTCAAATCATGCGGATAATATTTGGAGCAAACTCAAATCAATGTTAGCAAGGAAACATTAGAGAGAGGAAAGAGTGCAAAACAAATCAAGTGAGAATCAAAGCGAGTAGACATGGTGATTTGTTTTACCGAGGTTCGGTTCCAAAGAACCTAGTCCCTATTGAGGAGGCCTTAAAGGCCGGGTCTATTCCAACCCTTCCCTCTCTCAATCGGTCACATAGACCGAGTGAGCCTTTTCCTTAATCTCACAGGTCACTAAGACCCGGCAAGGACCACCACACACTTGGTGTCTCTTGCTTAGCTTTACAAAGCACTTGAGAATAAGAAGGAAAAAATAAAAAGGCCAATCCAAGCAACAACAGCAACAAAAGAACACAAAACACCCTCTCTCAAGTCTCTAATAGAATTGAGTTGATTTGGAGGCTTGGAGGTCTATTGGATGTGTCTTGGAGTGAAGTCTTTTGCTCTTGCAATGAATGGGATGTTCAGAAAACTTGGATTCAAGTGAATGAGGTGGTTGGGGGGTATTTATAGCCTCCAACCACTTCCATAGCCGTGGGTGAAGGCTACTGGTGATGGGCGCACCGGACAGTCTAGTGCGCCACCGAACAGTCACTGTGCACTGTCCGGTGCGTGCCACGTCAGTGCGTTCATTAGGGTTTAGAGCAGTTGATCGTTGATTCGTTTGTCTTCTTGCTGCACCAGACAGTCCGGTGCGGCGGTGCCACACCGGACAGTCTGGTGCCCTCTAACTTCTACCGTGACACTGTTCACCGAGTCAGACGACCGTTGGCGCGCAGGGAGCCATTGCTCCATTGGCTCACCGAACTTTCTGGTGCACACCAGACAGTCCGGTAAATTATAGTGGAGCACGCCCCTAGACTTCTCGAGAGTGGCCTGTTTGGAAGTGTACTGGCCTGGTGCACCGGACAGTGTCCGGTGCGCCAAAAATCTGCACACTCTAAGTCTTGCTCTAATCTTTGATTGAGTCCCTAACTGAATTTCTTTCTTGGTTTATGTTGAACCTTATGCACCTATAATAGATGATATCTAGACAAACTAGTTAGTCTCCGTGGTTTGTGTTGGATGTCAACCACCAAAATCAATAATAGGAAATGGTTAACCCGATTTCCCTTTCAGTTGTATTTGATGAAACTAATGGATCTCCAAGAGAGCAAGTTGATCTTGATGATATAGATGAGGATGAGATTCTGATGGCCGCAATACGAACAATGGCAATAAGCGATGTGCGATCGCAGGAACAACAAGAGCAAAATCAACCTTCTTCCTCTACATTGGTGCCTCAATAAGAAGGGTAGGATCAAGGGGGCACATAAAGAACAGGATAAGGAGGAAGAAGTGTCACAAGTTCCTCCAACTCAAGTCCGGACAACGATTCAAAGAAATCATCTAGTGGATCAGATTCTAGGTGATATCAACAAGGCAGTAACAAATCGCTCACGTTTAGCTAATTTCTGTGAGCATTACTCGTTTGTTTCTTCTATTGAGCCTTTCAGGGTAGAAGAAGCCTTGCAGGATCCAGACTGGGTGTTGGCCATGCAGGAAGAGCTGAACAACTTCAAGAGAAATGAAGTTTGGAGCCTGGTGCCACGTCCGAAGCAAAATGTTGTGGGAACCAAGTGGGTGTTCCGCAACAAGCAACACGATGTAGTGACAAGAAACAAGGCTCGACTTGTGGCAAAAAGTTATGCCCAAGTCACAAGTTTGGATTTTGAGGAGACTTTTGCTCCTATGGCTAGGCTAGAATCAATTCGGATTTTATTGTCCTATGATGCTCACCACTCTTTTAAGCTGTTTCAAATGGACGTGAAGAGCGCCTTCCTCAATGGACCAATCAAGGAGGAAGTGTATGTGGAATGACCCCCTGTCTTTGAGGATGATAGGTATCCCAACCACGTCTACAAGCTCTCTAAGGCGCTCTATGGACTTAAGCAAGCCCCAAGAGCATGGTATGAATGCCTTAGAGATTTCCTTATTTCTAATGCTTTCAAGGTTGGGAAAGCTGATTCTACTCTCTTTACTAAGACTTGTAATGGTGATCTTTTCGTATGCCAAATATATGTTGATGATATTATATTTGGTTCTACTAATCAAAAGTCTTGTGAGGAGTTTAGCAGGGTAATGATGCAGAAATTTGAGATGTCAATGATGGGTGAGTTGAACTACTTCCTTGGATTTGAAGTGAAGCAACTCAAGGAAGGAACCTTCATCTCCCAAACGAAGTATACTCAAGATTTGCTCAAGAGGTTTGGGATGAAGGATGCAAAGCTCGCAAAGACACCGATGGGAACAGACGGACATCTGGACCTCAACAAAGGAGGTAAGTCTGTTGATCAAAAGGCATATCGGTCTATGATAGGATCTTGCTTTACCTTTGTGCTAGTAGACTGGATATTATGCTAAGTGTATGCATGTGTGCTGTTGCGCGCAACTGCTTTGGATGAGGCAAACCCTCCAGGAATTTGGCTACAATCTGAGCAAAGGCCCCCTCCAATGTGATAATGAGAGTGCAATCCGCTTGGCGGACAATCCTGTTGAACACAGCCGCACTAAGCACATAGACATCGGGCATCACTTTCTGAGAGACCACTAGCAAAGGGGAGATATCGATATTTATCATATTAACATGAGAACCAGCTAGCCGATATCTTCCCCAAGCCTTTAGATTAAAAAAGTTTTGCAGGTTGCGTAGTGAGCTAAATGTCTTAGATTCGTGTAACTTGGATTGATCTATAGCATACATGTGTTCTATACTTTTGATCATTGTTGGGGCGAAGGCGGACATGCCACCCTCCGCTCGACGACATCTACCTCAGAATTCCATAGAACGAAGTCCTCTCCTGCAGGCCCCCCTCAGACAGGCTGCGAACACCGTCCATGTGAAGGCCCGAGCGCATCTTCATTCCGACAAGCCAAGACAAAGTCCCCGCAAAGACCATAAGGCCCTGTCCCCCTCAGCATGGGGAGGGACCCGTGTACAATTCGGCCCACGTTGTAGGGCCCCGCCCTTGGACGCTGTGTGGGCAGAGCGGGTTGGGTCATGTCTGTAATAAAGTATACCGTAATGACTCACTGTAACCCCCCACGAGGGAATATTCTAGGGATAAACTAGATAATTGAGGGCCTAAATGTCCTTCACAGGGTCGGGCGGTCCCTCGATTACCTATAAATACCCCTGTACTGTGCCAAAGCGCATGGGAGAACATTGTTGCCTTGACACCTCGTGTTATTGCAATTAATCCTCTTTCTCCATTCCCCATTGGATCTAGCTGTCCTAAGAGGCAAGTTCCAACATTTGGCGCCCATCGTTCGTGCGACGAAAAAACACCCCATGATGGCCCCCAAAAGAGCAACCTCGAAGGCCGCCGCTTCCATCGACGACGCGGCGAAGGCAGCGCTCCTGGCGGAGAATAAAGGCAAAGCCCTCGCGGACAACACCCCTCAGGAGGCCTTCGAAGATGACGCCGTCAACAGCAAGAGACAACGCCAGGACAACCCCACCCCCGACGGCACCGTGCGCACTTGCAGTTCCGAGGGTGCACCACAGGCACAACCGCCAGGCTTTGCTCCCCTAGAAGGCGAAGACACCATAGACGATGGAGAGGTCACAGGCATCTCGGCCGAAGACCAGCTAAAGTTGTGAGCCCCGTGCATCAAAAACAACAACCTGCAAAAGCAAAAAGAGATACTAGAAGCCAAGCGTCAACGAGTTACCACGCAAGCTAAAGTGCTGAAAGTCGCCTAGAGGGGGGTGAATAGGGCGAAACTGAAATTTACAAAGTTAATCACAACTACAAGCCGAGTTAGCGTTAGAAATATAAACGAGTCCGAGAGAGAGGGTGGAAAACAAATCGCAAGCAAATAAAGAGTGAGACACAAGGATTTGTTTTACCGAGGTTCGGTTCTTGCAAACCTACTCCCCATTGAGGTGGTCACAAAGACCGGGTCTCTTTCAACCCTTAACCTCACTCAAACGGTCACTTAGACCGAGTGAACTTCTCTTCTCAATCACACGGGACACTAAGTCCCCGCAAGGACCACCACACAATTGGTGTCTCTTGCCTTGGTTACAATTGAGTTTGTCACAAGAAAGAATGAAAAAGAAAAGAAGCAATCCAAGCGCAAGAGCTCAAATGAACACAAATGTCACTCTCTCTAGTCACTATTTGATTTGGAGTGATTCCGGACTTGGGAGAGGATTTGATCTCTTTGGTTGTGTCTAGAATTGAATGTTATAGCTCTTGTAAGTAGTTGGAAGCTAGAAAACTTGGATGCAATGAATGGTGGGGTGGTTGGGGTATTTATAGCCCCAACCACCAAACTAGCCGTTTGGTGGAGGCTGTTGTAGCATGGCGCACCGGACAGTCCGGTGCGCCACCGGACACTATCCGGTGCGCCAGTCACGTCACCCAGCCGTTAGGGTTCGACCGTTGGAGCTCTGACAGGTGGGGTCTTCTGGCTGTCCGGTGGTGCACCGGACAAGTCTTGTAGACTGTCCGGTGCGCCTGCTGCGCGTGCTCTGACCTCTGTGCACGCAGGCGTGCATTAAATGCGTTGCAGTCGACCGTTGCGCGTGAAGTAGTCGTTGCTCCGCTGACACACCGGACACTGTCCGGTGCATACACCGGACGGTCCGGTGCATACACTGGACGATCCAGTGAATTATAGCGGAGCGGCCTCCATTTTCCTGAAGGTAGCTAGTTCAGCGTCGAGTTCCCTGGTGCACCGGACAGTCCGGTGCGCCAGACCAGGGCACACTTCGGTTGTCTTTGGTTCTCTTTGTTTGAACCCTTTCTTGGTCTTTTTATTGGCCTATTGTGAACCTTTGACACCTGTAAAACTTATAATCTAGAGCAAACTAGTTAGTCCAATTATTTGTGTTGGGCAATTCAACCACCAAAATCAATTAGGAAAAGGTGTAAGCCTATTTCCCTTTCAATCTCCCCCTTTTTGTGATTGATGCCAACACAAACCAAAGCAAATATAGAAGTGCAGAATTGAACTAGTTTGCATAATGTAAGTGCAAAGGTTGCTTGGAATGAAACCAATAAATATTACTTACTAGATGCGCATGGATGGCTTTTCTTTTTATTAACATTTTGGACCACGCTTGCACCACATGTTTTGTTTTGCAAAATGTTTTGGAAATTCTTTTCAAAGTTTTTTTGCAAATAGTCAAAGGCAAATGAATAAGATTTTTGAAAAGCATTTTCAAGTTTTGAAATTTTCTCCCCCTGTTTCAAATGCTTTTCCTTTGACTAAACAAAACTCCCCCTTAACGAAATCCTCCTCTTAGTGTTAAAGAGGGTTTTAGATATTAATTTTGAAGAGGGTATACCAATTTGAAATTATATCAACAATAAGATACTAATTGAAAAACTTCTTTTAATACCAATTAAAAGACTACATTTTTGAAATCGGTGGTGGTGCGGTCCTTTTGCTTTGGGCTAATACTCTCTCCCCCTTTGGCATGAATCGCCAAAAACGGATGCTTGAGTGTAATATAAGCCCTTTGAAACTACTCTCTCCCCCTTTGGACGGAAGTAAAGGAGTGAAGATTATACCAAAGTTGGAGAGTTGGTGCGGAGCTGTAACGCCCCAAATTTTGCAGTTGAATTTTTTCTTTTCTTTACTCGCCAAATTCGGGCGTTACCTTTTCTTTTTCTTTTTCCCCTCGCTAGACCTTGACCCTTTTCCAAAGCTAGCGGGATTCGGTTTGGAATTCCCGTGTAAGAAAAACCCTAAAATACTTTATGTTGTTTGATGCACCATGCCGAGCTATGCATTCTTTGACTGCTTGAAAGTGCAAGTGCATTCATCTAGGAAGATCGGATTTCGAAAATGAGAGAAACCTTTTCTTTCTTTTTCTTTTTCTTTCTCTCTCTCCTCCCTTTTCTCTCTCCCGCGTCGTGGGCCCCCTTGGCCGGCCCAGCCGCCCCTGGCCGGCCCAGCCGCCCCCCCCGCGCGCCCCTCTCTTGGGCCTAGTCGGCCCAGCCGCCCCCCCTCCCTTTTTCCCCCCAACTCCCTCTCTCTCCCTCCCCTTTCTCCCATTCCCTCCCCACCCTAGCCGCCGCCGCCCCCTGGCCCTAGCTCGGCCGCCCCCTGCCGCCGGCCCAACCGCCGCCCCTCGCCGTCGCTCGCCCGTCCCCGGTGAGCCCCCCCTCCCTCCTCCCTCCCTCTCCCCTCTCCCCTCCTCTCTCCTTGGCCGCCCGGCCGCGCCCCAGCCCCGCCCCGGCCGCGCCCCAGCCGGCCCCGGCCGCGCCCTCGGCCGCCCGCCCCGGCTCAGCCGCCCCCCCCCCCCCCCCCCCGCGCTCGGCCGCCTCTGCTCGGCCGGCCCAGCCGCCGGTTCAACCGCCCCCCGGGCCGGTTCAACCGCCCCCCCCCCTTTTTTATTTATTTATTTATTTTTACTTTCTGTTATCATAGCTATTTTATTTTAGGTAGGCTAATCATTGTTCATGTTATTGAAATAGGAAGCTTAATTTAGAATTTCGTTGCGCTAGTTGATTCATTTAGTTAATTGTTTATCTCGTTCAATGTTGATCAACTTAAAATGACTAGGTTTCTATTAGTGTATATAACAGAATTCTTTTGTTAAGAACCAGTTGTAACTAACCATTAGTGCATAAGCTTTAACCCCCCTGCGAGACCCTTTTCCCGTTTCTTTCTAACCTTAATGAATGCGATATCGAATGTCATACTTGATGCATATTCGCTTTACTTGTTCCCTTGTATGGTGTACTGTTCTTTTGAATTAAATATGTGGGTGTATGTATGTTTGCGCTCGCATAGAGAACGATCCGGTCGAAGAGCCCGAGGAATTCGCAGGAGAAGCCCCTGAGCAGCAGTCGGTTGGTGGAGGCAAGTGTCCTTTGACCTATTTCTGTCCTATTCATTCTTTAATTCACCTCCCGCATTACACATTTATACCTAAGGATTGACTAGTTTTTGTTATCCATGTCCTTGTTTACCTATTTGGGTCGGATTATTACTGCTTAGTCTGATGCTATTGCTCAACTCTAATCAATGAACATGATGTGATTATCTATGATACGCTGTTTTCCCTTCTTATTTATGATTATATTTGTGACCTTCAAGGGGACTCGAGCGGTTTCTCGAGTGCCTCTCCGTAAGGACCTGTTCTATGGATGACCGCCCGAGAAAACAGTGCAACCATGAGGGTGGAATGGGACGCCCTTAGCTGAATAATTAGAGGAACCAGGGTGTAGTTCGCTTAGCCGTTGTGCCATCAATGGGGCTCGGTGTATGCGGCTCGCTCTGCCAAGGTTGATTTGTCCCTTGGGGAGGAGTGCGGTACATTTAGGAAACCTAACGGGTGGCTACAGCCCCGGGGAATCTTTGTAAAGGCTACGTAGTGAGACCCTGCCTATTCACCTTGGTAGTGTTTAAGGGTTTGATCGGCCCGAGGCAAGAGGGAATCACGGCTTGTGGGTAAAGTGCACAACCTCTGTAGAGTGTTATGAAACTGATATATCAGCCGTGCTCGCGGTTATGAGCGGCCAAGGGAGCTCCAGAGATTAGTGATACTTGATCAGAGACACTTTGGTACAGGTGGCAATGAGATTGATGGTTCTGATTATGATTATGGTGCTGGTAAGTGGTATTCTTTCCGTTTGGAAAGGATACATTGGGCTAATAACTTGGGTTAATGTTAAAACCTGGCTTTCTACTAGTAAGTAATAACCTGACCAACTAAAAGCAACTGCTTAACTTATCCCCACATAAAGCTAGTCCACTACAGCCAAACAGGATACTTGCTGAGTATGTTCATGTGTACTCACTCTTGCTCTACACACCAAACCCCCCCATCCCCAGGTTGTCAGCATTGCAACCACTGCTCAGGCGAAGATGAAGCTGTGGAAGGAGACTTTCAGGAGTTCCAAGACTACGACGAGTTCTAGGCGTGGGTTAGCGTATAATACCCTAAAAACCAAACCATGTTTATAATCCTAATATGGTGTTTCCTACTGATGATCGGAGACCGTAGTTGCATAGATATCGTCGAGACGATTCCGATCGTCTACTAGTTTGCCTTGTTTGGAGTCTGAATGAGTTTTTTCAAGTGCCGGTCGATCTGAGCCATTGGATATTAGGATTGAGGGAGTTTTCTTCTATTTATACCTCCCTAACCCTAGCAGCCACGTCCTCCCACCCTAGCAGCCATCCCCTTTTGTGCCTTGCCCAAGAGAAGAAAGGAAGAACAAGGGAGAGAAGAGAGGGAAGATTAGGGCACACAGTCGCCTGTCGTCGTCATCGTTCCTCTTCAAGAATTGGTTGGATTTCCTTTCCTCTCTCCATTGTCCCCACTTGATGGATGTTTTACCTTGTTTTGGATGAGTTTTAGGCCCTGCAATTAGCCCTTTATGTTGGATTAGATGGGAGATTAGATTTTTGATCTCGAAATTAGTCTCTACAGAATAACAGATTCGATAGTTTTTGTTCATGCCAGTTTTCCGTGGTCTTAGAGGCCTCAAAAAAATAAAAAGTATATTTATGAGTTGTAGATAATTTAGATATCTTTCCGTGGCCGCGAAGAACACCTCAATCGGACATCAGATCAGAAAGTTATTGCAGTTTTATTATAGCAGTTTTTCAGTCTCATAATTCTGTGCAGAATCTGTTCTATTAAGATTTAGGCAATTTTATCAACAGAATTCAACCTTGGGCTTGTAAGAAAAGTTGTAGATAATTTCATAAGCTTTCCATATTGTTAAAGAATGCATTCATATGAATTATGAAACTCTAGTTATGTTTGTTTTACGGTGGTTGTTTCTGTTGGCCTGACAGAAATGAGCGGGTCTGTTCACTGGTAGGTTTCATCAAGTAAATGGCCGAATTGGCTCTCCCAGCTATGGAGACTTTTGTAGAGGGATAAAAGTTCTTACTTCCAGCAGAATTTCATGATTTTTGGTTGAGTAGTTTGTGAGATATCGAATTTTGAAAGTTAACTATGCGGCTGTCTAAAACAGATTCAGTCAATTATCTTGTAATATGTTTTAGACTTATAGATGGCAGAATTTAATTATCTATTGAATACCGAAGTTGTAGAGTATTTTGTTTAGATACTTCTAGAGTATTTGTTTGATATCACCACTGTTATAATTTTAAAGATACAAAATTAACAAACAGCGCTGCTGCTGTTTGGCATGTGGTTCACGGTGGGAGTCTTTTCACCAGGTCTTGGTTTCAAGCGTAGGAACGATTTGTTGATTGTTGGCAAATGTTTATGAAATATTTGTACTAAGTTTTATGCCCCGCAACAGGTGGTTATGCTCTGGATCATGTTTAGTACATTTTCTTCTTCGATGAAGGCAAGTGAATGTAGCGGTGGTTGCTACCGTTTTGACTTGTTGTTTCATTGCCTACACTCTAATATTCAGAATCATCAAATTCTTTCGTAATTGAACTCTATGGGATGCTTTACTTGATTGTATTATATTGATGCTTAATCATATATTGATGGTGATGATGATTCGAGTATGACCCACGAGATTAATTCACACTCCTGAAGGTGAATGAAGTATTATTTGAGGTTTGTATTGTATCTGAAGGTAAACGAAGTATTGTTTGAGGTTTGTATTGTATTTGAAGGAAGTGAAGTATATTGATAAATGCAGCATGCCATATACATTGCATGATTCACTTGCATCTGAAGTTTTGTCGTGACCTATGGTCCGACCGTACCGGTACAACTTAGCATCGTACGTTGCCCGAGGAGGGGTACGATGCGGCTTCATACCCTTAGAGGTATGAAGGCAGAGGACATATGCATTGCATTCATATGCATTCATTGAAGTGATATTTGCAGATGGTGTGGTTTTATACTCTAAGAGATATGAAGGCAGAGGACTTACACATTGCATTCCTATGCATACATTGAAGTGATATTTGCAGGTATTGTTGACGCAGGGAAGTGTTATACAACCTATTGTGGTCGTTCGAGGAAATGAGATGGCATTGGTTATTTTGGGACTATTGAGTTCTATATCTACAAGTATTTCTGATCTCAATTGTGATCCCTTTTAAAATGTTGATTAATTCAATTCTTTTGGTTTAAATATCTCGTCAAAATATTTTACTTGCTGAGATGTTTCATCTCACTCTTGCATTACTCAATGCAGGTACTTAATTCATGTTGGGAATGAGGGAAGTAGCAGCACGTCCACCTTCACTCTCATAATAACGCTGCCCAGGCACAACCATGATTTAATTAGAAACTTCTTGTCAAGGATGTTTGTTTTTAACTAGTCGTGCACACTAGTTAATTCAGTTTATGTCGTTATGGTTATCTTCCCATTGCTAGCAGATTATTAATGTCTAGTATGTTTTCTTATCATGATATCTGTTTATACTCTGTTGCTTCCACGTTTATGCAAATTTCCAAAGGAGATGCTGTCGAAATTTTATATATGAATGTTAGTTGTGTAGTTTAGTAGCATTTCAGGGTGTTTGTGGATCCTGGGGTGTTACAGTTGGTATCAAAGCATAGGCTTTAGATTCTTGGCAATTTGAAGATAAATTTGACACACCTGCACATATAGGAAGGTTGTGGGTTCAAATATCTTTGATATATGTTAATGTCTTTGAAGTGCAGATGAAATAATTTCACCCTCCCTAATCCTTTACGGTGATGTGGTAAGTTGTTTATGACTTAATGCCTGATATAATTCATCTCTAAATTTTGATATTGTTTATTAATAAGATTGATATCGCTGTTCTTTTGTGAGATTGAAGTCGTTATTATGCTTGTGATATACGTGTATGCCTATGTTGTTTTCAACATGTTTTTCATGGTTGAGTTTTATTACAATAATATTGTTATATACGTTTGATCGAGGATGTTTCCAAGAGGAGTGTGAATTGCATGTTTTGGGTTACAAGGTAACCATCGATTTGGATTTAAGTTGTTGGGCGGTTGGTGGATAGCTCCAACTATCTTTGCAAGGAATGATTGTTTATGCCGAGAAACCAGTTTTGAAAGAAATGAATATTGGTACTTTTATATGGATTTTGGGGGGGAAAGTCTTTACATAGCTAGCCAGAGTGGATTACATGTCTCCCTTCTATCTTGTGTTTTAGTAGCCACAAAGCCTAGATGTGGTTTAAAGTGGTTGCATGTTAGTCATGCTAATTGTAGAATAAATCTTTTATTTTCTTGATCCATTGATTATATATTAATACGTTGAGGATCTGATGGTTATCTCCCTGATGCATGCTTGTGGAGCCATTGTTGGACCACTTATCTATTGGTTTGAATGAAGTCATTGCCTAGCCTAGAGTTGGTTGGGTATGGTTAGTCACCTATTTCTAAATGATGTGGTTCTTACATCAGATTGAGGTGTTTGTCATGTGTGTGAAGGATTACAGGGTTATTATTGACCCTGTATGTCTGGTACTTTGAGTGCATCGTATGATGGAATGAAATGTAAGTTTCTGAACTACAGTAGATGAAGACTTATATTATGAGTAGGTTAACCTTACTAGTTTGGATATTTTTTTTAGTTGAGTTGTTGGATGAAGTATAGTGACATTAGTTAAGCAAAGTATTGTGTTGTTGTTGTGCTGTCAGTGCTCTTTGTGGAGTTTTTGGCATTTGTTCGATGAACTGTGCCGCACAGAATGTTATTGGCTTCTTGTTGGCTTTATTGCTCCATTAGTTCTGTAGACTTTCTCCCTTTTGTGGGGTGTAAAGAATGTTAGATTACATGATTATCTTTTTCATGACGTCAAGAACAAGGTTTATGAAGATTAGGAGTTTTGTTTCAATAGAACGACTTGTTTCATGGTGCTTTGATGTGAGGTGTTTGATCTTCTTATGCATTCATCTGGTGTGGATGTTTGACAATTGAATTAAAATGAATTGTTGAAGTTGGTAAGAGTTGTTCTTAGTGCATATTACCTCTTCATAAAAAGAGTGTTGTTTTAAGACATTGATCTTGATGTATAGTTGCATCCAAATTCAATGATAGCAAATCCTAGTGTTGATTGCACCTATGACAATGCCTTGGGAAATCATTTTATATTGTTTTATGATTGTTGTCAAGGTGTGTCATTTTCTTTGGTAAATTAGTCCGACTTAGAGGTTATTTCATGAAAAACTCTTTTCATGATCTCGTCAAGGCTACTAGTCTACTATATGAGTCTATTTAGGGTGTTTGGCCGAGTTTTACCGTTGGTGAATGTCTTGATTTGTAGAAGTGGCTGAATTCGAGGACGAATTCTTTTAAGGGGGGTAGAATATAATACCCTAAAAACCAAACCATGTTTATAATCCTAATATGGTGTTTCCTACTGATGATCGGAGACCGTAGTTGCATAGATATCGTCGAGACGATTCCGATCGTCTACTAGTTTGCCTTGTTTGGAGTCTGAATGAGTTTTTTCAAGTGCCGGTCGATCTGAGCCATTGGATATTAGGATTGAGGGAGTTTTCTTCTATTTATACCTCCCTAACCCTAGCAGCCACGTCCTCCCACCCTAGCAGCCATCCCCTTTTGTGCCTTGCCCAAGAGAAGAAAGGAAGAACAAGGGAGAGAAGAGAGGGAAGATTAGGGCACACAGTCGCCTGTCGTCGTCATCGTTCCTCTTCAAGAATTGGTTGGATTTCCTTTCCTCTCTCCATTGTCCCCACTTGATGGATGTTTTACCTTGTTTTGGATGAGTTTTAGGCCCTGCAATTAGCCCTTTATGTTGGATTAGATGGGAGATTAGATTTTTGATCTCGAAATTAGTCTCTACAGAATAACAGATTCGATAGTTTTTGTTCATGCCAGTTTTCCGTGGTCTTAGAGGCCTCAAAAAAATAAAAAGTATATTTATGAGTTGTAGATAATTTAGATATCTTTCCGTGGCCGCGAAGAACACCTCAATCGGACATCAGATCAGAAAGTTATTGCAGTTTTATTATAGCAGTTTTTCAGTCTCATAATTCTGTGCAGAATCTGTTCTATTAAGATTTAGGCAATTTTATCAACAGAATTCAACCTTGGGCTTGTAAGAAAAGTTGTAGATAATTTCATAAGCTTTCCATATTGTTAAAGAATGCATTCATATGAATTATGAAACTCTAGTTATGTTTGTTTTACGGTGGTTGTTTCTGTTGGCCTGACAGAAATGAGCGGGTCTGTTCACTGGTAGGTTTCATCAAGTAAATGGCCGAATTGGCTCTCCCAGCTATGGAGACTTTTGTAGAGGGATAAAAGTTCTTACTTCCAGCAGAATTTCATGATTTTTGGTTGAGTAGTTTGTGATATATCGAATTTTGAAAGTTAACTATGCGGCTGTCTAAAACAGATTCAGTCAATTATCTTGTAATATGTTTTAGACTTATAGATGGCAGAATTTAATTATCTATTGAATACCGAAGTTGTAGAGTATTTTGTTTAGATACTTCTAGAGTATTTGTTTGATATCACCACTGTTATAATTTTAAAGATACAAAATTAACAAACAGCGCTGCTGCTGTTTGGCATGTGGTTCACGGTGGGAGTCTTTTCACCAGGTCTTGGTTTCAAGCGTAGGAACGATTTGTTGATTGTTGGCAAATGTTTATGAAATATTTGTACTAAGTTTTATGCCCCGCAACAGGTGGTTATGCTCTGGATCATGTTTAGTACATTTTCTTCTTCGATGAAGGCAAGTGAATGTAGCGGTGGTTGCTACCGTTTTGACTTGTTGTTTCATCGCCTACACTCTAATATTCAGAATCATCAAATTCTTTCGTAATTGAACTCTATGGGATGCTTTACTTGATTGTATTATATTGATGCTTAATCATATATTGATGGTGATGATGATTCGAGTATGACCCACGAGATTAATTCACACTCCTGAAGGTGAATGAAGTATTATTTGAGGTTTGTATTGTATCTGAAGGTAAACGAAGTATTGTTTGAGGTTTGTATTGTATTTGAAGGAAGTGAAGTATATTGATAAATGCAGCATGCCATATACATTGCATGATTCACTTGCATCTGAAGTTTTGTCGTGACCTATGGTCCGACCGTACCGGTACAACTTAGCATCGTACGTTGCCCGAGGAGGGGTACGATGCGGCTTCATACCCTTAGAGGTATGAAGGCAGAGGACATATGCATTGCATTCATATGCATTCATTGAAGTGATATTTGCAGATGGTGTGGTTTTATACTCTAAGAGATATGAAGGCAGAGGACTTACACATTGCATTCCTATGCATACATTGAAGTGATATTTGCAGGTATTGTTGACGCAGGGAAGTGTTATACAACCTATTGTGGTCGTTCGAGGAAATGAGATGGCATTGGTTATTTTGGGACTATTGAGTTCTATATCTACAAGTATTTCTGATCTCAATTGTGATCCCTTTTAAAATGTTGATTAATTCAATTCTTTTGGTTTAAATATCTCGTCAAAATATTTTACTTGCTGAGATGTTTCATCTCACTCTTGCATTACTCAATGCAGGTACTTAATTCATGTTGGGAATGAGGGAAGTAGCAGCACGTCCACCTTCACTCTCATAATAACGCTGCCCAGGCACAACCATGATTTAATTAGATACTTCTTGTCAAGGATGTTTGTTTTTAACTAGTCGTGCACACTAGTTAATTCAGTTTATGTCGTTATGGTTATCTTCCCATTGCTAGCAGATTATTAATGTCTAGTATGTTTTCTTATCATGATATCTGTTTATACTCTGTTGCTTCCACGTTTATGCAAATTTCCAAAGGAGATGCTGTCGAAATTTTATATATGAATGTTAGTTGTGTAGTTTAGTAGCATTTCAGGGTGTTTGTGGATCCTGGGGTGTTACATAGCGGCAACCCCCAGTCGGCTGCCTGTGAAGGCCGCGGTTATCTACGTTTCGTTTTTGCACTTTGATCTATTGTAAGGACTATATGGATGTCTCAGACATATGATGTAATCGACTATTATTTCCCTTTTAAAACTATTTTGAGCACTGTGTGATGATGTCCATGTTATGTAACTGCTATGTACGTGAATAACTGATCCTGGCACGTACATGGTTCGCATTCGGTTTACCTTCTAAAACCGGGTGTGACAGGAGCGACGGCGAAGGATGAATGATTCGATGGAGTGGAGTGGAAGCCTTGTCTTCGCCGAAGACTCCTTTTCCCTTTCAATCTATGACTTAGCATGAAATGGACTTGAAACCACATTAGTCATAGCATATGAAAGAGATGATCAAAGGTATATATATGATCTATGTATGCAAAACATCAATAAAAATTCCTAGAATCAAGAATATTTAGCTCATGCCTAAGTTTGGTAAAAGTTTGTTCATCCAATGGCTTGGTAAAGATATCGGCTAATTGTTCTTTGGTGCTAACATATGCAATCTCGATATCCACCTTTTGTTGGTGATCCCTTAGAAAATGATACCGAATGGCTATGTGTTTAGTGCGGCTATGCTCAACGGGATTATCCGCCATGCGGATTGCACTCTCATTATCACATAGAAGAGGAACTTTGGTTAATTTGTAACCATAGTCCCTAAGGGTTTGCCTCATCCAAAGCAATTGCACGGAACAATGGCCTGCGGCAATATACTCGGCTTTGGCGGTTGAAAGAGCCACAGAATTTTGCTTCTTTGAAGCCCAAGACACCAAGGATCTTCCCAAGAACTGGCAAGTCCCTGATGTGCTCTTTCTATTAATTTTACACCCTGCCCAATCGGCATCGGAATAACCAATTAAATCAAATGTGGATCCCCTGGGGTACCAAAGGCCAAACTTAGGAGTATAAACTAAATATCTCAGGATTCGTTTTACGGCCCTAAGGTGAGCTTCCTTGGGATCGGCTTGGAATCTTGCACACATGCATACGGAAAGCATAATATCCGGTCGTGAAGCACATAAATAGAGTAAGGAACCTATCATCGACCAGTATACCTTTTGATCTACGAATTTACCTCCCATGTCAAGGTCGAGATGCCCATTAGTTCCCATGGGTGTTTTGATGGGCTTGGCGTCCTTCATCCCAAACTTGGTTAGAATGTCTTGAATGTACTTCGTTTGGCTAATGAAGGTGCCCTCTTGGAGTTGCTTCACTTGAAATCCTAAGAAATACTTCAACTCCCCCATCATCGACATCTCGAATTTTTGTGTCATGATCCTACTAAATTCCTCACATGTAGATTCATTAGTAGACCCAAATATAATATCATCAACATAAATTTGGCATACAAACAAATCATTTGTAAGAGTTTTAGTAAATAAAGTAGGATCGGCTTTTCCGACTTTGAATCCATTAGCAATAAGAAAATCTCTTAGGCATTCATACCATGCTCTTGGGGCTTGCTTGAGCCCATAAAGCGCCTTAGAGAGTCTATAAACATGATTAGGATACTCACTGTCTTCAAAGCCGGGAGGTTGCTCAACATAGACCTCTTCCTTGATTGGTCCATTGAGGAAGGCGCTCTTCACGTCCATTTGATAAAGCTTGAAGCCATGGTAAGTAGCATAGGCAAGTAAAATGCGAATTGACTCAAGCCTAGCTACGGGTGCATAGGTTTTACCGAAATCCAAAACTTCCACTTGTGAATATCCCTTGGCCACAAGTCGGGCTTTGTTCCTTGTCACCACACCATGCTCGTCTTGTTTGTTGCGGAAGACCCACTTGGTTCCTACAACATTTTGGTTAGGACGTGGAACTAAATGTCATACCTCATTTCTCGTGAAGTTGTTGAGTTTCTCTTGCATCGCCATCACCCAATCCGAATCTTGAAGTGCTTCCTCTACCCTGTGTGGCTCAATAGAGGAAACAAAGGAGTAATGCTCACAAAAATGTGCAACACGAGATCTAGTGGTTACCCCCTTATGAATGTCGCTGAGGATGGTGTTCACGGGGTGATCTCGTTGAATTGCTTGGTGGACTCTTGGGTGTGGCGGCCTTGCAACTTGCTCATCCTCCTTGTCTTGATCATTTGCATCTCCCCCTTGATCATTGCCATCTTCTTGAGGTGGCTCATCTTCTTGATCTTCTTCTTCATCATCTTGAGCCTCATCCTCATCTTGGGTTGGTGGAGATGCTTACATGGAGGAGGATGGTTGATCTTGTGCTTGAATGGGCTCTTCGGATTCCTTAGGACACACATCCCCAATGGACATGTTCCTTAGCACGACGCACGGGGCCTCTTCATCATCTAATTCATCAAGATCAACTTGCTCTACTTGAGAGCCGTTAGTCTCATCAAACACAATGTCACAAGAAACTTCAACTGGTCTAGTGGACTTGTTAAAGACTATATATGCCCTTGTGTTTGACTCATATCCTAGTAAAAAGCCTTCTACAGCCTTAGGAGCAAATTTGGACTTTCTACCTCTTTTAACAAGTATGAAACATTTGCTACCAAAGACTCTAAAATATGAAACATTGGGCTTTTTACCGGTGAGGAGTTCGTAGGATGTCTTCTTGAGGATTCGGTGTAGATACAACCGGTTGATGGTGTAGCATGCGGTGTTGACCGCCTCGGCCCAAAATCGATCCAAAGTCTTGTACTCATCAAGCATGGTTCTTGCCATGTCCAATAGAGTTCTATTCTTCCTCTCCACTACACCATTTTGTTGTGGTGTGTACGGAGAAGAGAACTCATGCTTGATGCCCTCCTCAAGGAAACCTTCAATTTGTGAATTCTTAAACTCCGTCCCATTATCGCTTCTAATTTTCTTGATCCTTAAGCCGAACTCATTTTGAGCCCGTCTCAAGAATCCCTTTAAGGTCTCTTGGGTTTGAGATTTTTCCTGTAAAAAGAATACCCAAGTGAAGCGAGAATAGTCATCCACAATAACTAGACAGTACTTACTCCCGCCGATGCTTATGTAAGCGATCGGGCCGAATAGGTCCATGTGGAGGAGCTCGAGTGGCCTGTCAGTCGTCAAGATGTTCTTATGTGGATGATGAGCACCAACTTGCTTCCCTGCTTGGCATGCGCTACAGATCCTGTCTTTCTCAAAATGCACATTTGTTAGTCCCAAAATGTGCTCTCCCTTTAGAAGCTTGTGAAGATTCTTCATCCCAACACGGGCTAGTCGGTGATGCCAGAGCCAACCCATGTTAGTCTTAGCAATTAAGCAAGTATCGAGTTCAGCTCTACTGAAATCAACTAAGTATAGCTGACCCTCTAATACTCCCTTAAAAGCTACTGAATCATCACTTCTTCTAAAGACAGTAACACCAGTATCCGTGAAAAGACAGTTGTAACCCATTTTACATAATTGAGATACAAAAAGCAAGTTGTAATCTAAAGAGTCTACAAGAAAACATTGAAAATGGAATGGTCAGGAGATATAGCAATTTTACCCAATCCTTTGACCAAACCTTGATTTCCATCCCCGAATGTGATAGCTCATTGGGGATCTTGGTTTTTCTCATAGGAGGAGAACATCTTTTTCTCCCCTGTCATGTGGTTTGTGCACCCGCTATCGATGATCCAACTTGAGCCCCCGGATGCATAAACCTACAAAACAAATTTAGTTCTTGTTTTTAGGTACCCAAACAGTTTTGGGTCCTTTGACATTAGATACAAGAACTTTGGGTACCCAAACACAAGTCTTTGATCCCTTGTGTTTGTCCCCAACATACTTGGCAACTACCTTGTCAGATTTGTTAGTCAAAACATAAGATGCATCAAAAGTTTTAAATGAAATGCTAGGTTCATTTGATGCACTAGGAGTTTTCTTCTTAGGCAATTTAGCACGAGTTGATTGCCTGGAGCTAGATGTCTCACCCTTATACATAAAAGCATGATTAGGGCCAGAGTGAGACTTCCTAGAATGAATTCTCCTAATCTTATGCTCGGGATAACCGGCAGGGTACAAAATGTAACCCTCGTTATCCTGAGGCATGGGAGCCTTGCCCTTATCAAAGTTAGATAATTTTTTAGGAGGGGCATTAAGTTTGACATTGTCTCCCCTTTGGAAGCCAATGCCATCCTTGATGCCACGGCGTCTCCCACTATAAAGCATACTACGAGCAAATTTAAATTTTTCATTATCTAATTCATGCTCGGCAATTTTAGCATCTAATTTTACTATATGATCGTTTGTTGTTTAATTAAAGCCATATGATCATGAATAACATCAATGTCAACATCTCTACATCTAGTGCAAATAGAAACATGCTCAATGGTAGATGTAGAGGGTTTGCAAGTTTTTAGTTCAACAATCTTAGCATGTAAAATATCATTTTCACTTCTAAGATCGGAAATGGAAGCATTGCAAACATCTAAGTCCTTAGCCTTAGCAATCAATTTTTCATTTTCAATTCTAAGGCTAGCGAGAGAGGCATTTAATTTTTCAATCTTAGCAATAGAAATAGCATGATCATTTCTAAGATTGGCATATGAATCATCACAAACATTTGAATCAACCTTAGCAATTAATCTAGCATTTTCATTTCTAAGGTTTGCAATAACATCATGACAAGTGCTTAGCTCACTAGTTAATTTTTCATATTTTTCCATCTCTAGAGCATAAGCATTCTTAACCTTAACATGCTTCTTATTTTCCTTAATTAGGAAGTCCTCTTGGCTATCCAAGAGATCATCCTTATCATTCATTTAACTTCTCCTTCTGTTGCATGTTAAGGTTGGCAAAAAGAGCAAACAAATCATCCTCATCATCATTAGAATTTGCCTCATCACTAGAGGTGGCATATTTAGTGGAGGATTTAGATTTAACCTTTTTCTTTTTGCTGTCCTTTGCCATGAGGCACTTGTGGCCGACGTTGGGGAAGAGAAGTCCCTTGTTGACGGCGATGTTGGCGGCGTCCTCGTCAGAGGAGGAGTCGGTGGAGCTCTCGTTGGAGTCCCACTCGCGGCACACATAGGCATCGCCGCCCTTCTTCTTGTGGTACCTCTTCTTTTCCTTTCTTCTCCCCTTCTTGTCGTCGCCCCTGTCACTGTCACTAGAAATAGGACATTTTGCTATAAAGTGACCGGGCTTACCACACTTGTAGCAAACCTTCTTAGAGCGGGGCTTGTAGTCCTTCCCCCTCCTTTGCTTGAGGATTTGTCGAAAGCTTTTGATAATTAAAGCCATCTCCTCATTGTCGAGCTTTGAGGCGTCGATGGGGAGCCTACTTGGTGTAGACTCTTCCTTCTTCTCCTCTGTTGCCTTGAATGCAACGGGTTGTGCCTCGGGCGTGGAGGAGGCGCCTTGCTCGATGATTTTCTTTGAGCCTTTGATCATTAGCTCAAAGCTCACAAACTTCCCTATAACCTCCTCGGGAGACATTAGCTTATATCTAGGATCACCTCGAATTAATTGAACTTGCGTAGGGTTAAGAAAAACGAGGGATCTTAGAATAACCTTGACCATCTCATGGTCATCCCATTTGGTGCTCCTGAGGTTGCGCACTTGGTTCACCAAGGTCTTCAAGCGGTTGTACATGGCTTGTGGATCCTCTCCTTGGTGAAGCATGAAGCGACCGAGCTCCCCCTCGATCGTCTCCCGCTTGGTGATTTTGGTCACCTCGTCTCCTTTGTGCGCGGTCTTGAGCACATCCCAAATTTCCTTTGCACTCTTCAACCCTTGCACCTTATTATACTCCTCTCGACTTAGAGAGGCGAGGAGTATAGTAGTGGCTTGGGAGTTGAAGTGATGAATTTGGGCCACTTCATCCGAATCATAGTCTTCATCCCCTATGGATGGTACCTGTACACCAAACTCAACAACGTTCCAAATGCTTGTGTGGAGTGAGGTTAGATGGTGCCTCATTTTGTCACTCCACATATTGTAATCTTCACCGTCAAAAACCGGTGGTTTGCCTAGTGGAACGGAAAGTAAAGGAGTACGCTTTGAAATGCGAGGGTAGCGTAGGGGAATCTTACTATACTTCTTGCACTCATGGCGCTTAGAAGTTATGGATGGCGCATCGGAGCCGGAGGTGGATGGCGATGAAGAATAGGTCTCGTAGTAGACCACCTTCCTCATCTTCTTTTTCTTATCGCCACTCCGATGCGACTTGTGGGAAGAGGATTCCTTCTCCTTCCCTTTGTTGCGGGACTCTCCCGATGGAGCCTTCCTGAGGCTTGTAGCGGGCTTGTCGCCGGTCACCATCTCCTTCTTGGCGTGATCTCCCGACATCACTTCGAGCGGTTAGGCTCTAATGAAGCACCGGGCTTTGATACCAATTGAAAGTCGCCTAGAGGGAGGGTGAATAGGGCGAAACTGAAATTTACAAAGTTAATCACAACTACAAGCCGGGTTAGCGTTAGAAATATAAACGAGTCCGAGAGAGAGAGGGTGGAAAACAAATCGCAAGCAAATAAAGAGTGAGACACTAGGATTTGTTTTATCGAGGTTTGGTTCTTGCAAACCTACTCCCCGTTGAGGTGGTCACAAAGACCGGGTCTCTTTCAACCCTTTCCCTCTCTCAAACGGTCACTTAGACCGAGTGAGCTTCTCTTCTCAATCACACGGGACACTAAGTCCCCGCAAGGACCACCACACAATTGGTGTCTCTTGCCTTGGTTACAATTGAGTTTGTCACAAGAAAGAATGAGAAAGAAAAGAAGCAATCCAAGCGCAAGAGCTCAAATGAACACAAATATCGCTCTCTCTAGTCACTATTTGATTTGGAGTGATTCCGGACTTGGGAGAGGATTTGATCTCTTTGGTTGTGTCTAGAATTGAATGCTATAGCTCTTGTAAGTAGTTGGAAGCTGGAAAACTTGGATGCAATGAATGGTGGGGTGGTTGGGGTATTTATAGCCCCAACCACCAAACTAGCCGTTTGGTGGAGGCTGCTGTCGCATGGCGCACCGGACAGTCCGGTGCGCCACCGGACACTATCCGGTGCGCCAGCCACGTCACCCGGCCGTTAGGGTTCGACCATTGGAGCTCTAACAGGTGGGGTCTTCTGGCTGTCCGGTGGTGCACCGGATAAGTCCTGTAGACTGTCCGGTGCGCCTGCTGCGCATGCTCTGGCCTCTGCGTGTGCAGGCGCGCATTAAATGTGTTGCAGTCGACCGTTGCGCGCGAAGTAGCCATTGCTCCGCTGACACACCGGACAGTCCGGTGTGCCACCGGACACTGTCCGGTGCATACACCGGACGGTCCGGTGAATTATAGCGGAGCGGCCTCCATTTTCCCGAAGGTAGCTAGTTCAGCGTCGAGTTCCCTGGTGCACCGGACACTGTCCGGTGGTGCACCGGACAGTTCGGTGCGCCAGACTAGGGCACACTTCGGTTGTCTTTGGCTCTCTTTGTTTGAACCCTTTCTTGGTCTTTTTATTGGTCTCTTGTGAACCTTTGACACCTGTAAAACTTATAATCTAGAGCAAACTAGTTAGTCCAATTATTTGTGTTGGGCAATTCAACCACCAAAATCAATTAGGAAAAGGTGTAAGCCTATTTCCCTTTCAAGTGCGATAGATGATATTAGATGAAGAGCAGAAGGCTCAAGAGCTAGAGTAAGAAATCGCACTCATGCAAGGCAAAGGCCCATACAACCTGCAACGCGGCCCCCTTGCGCCGCTAGTGGCTTTCCAGCAAAACACATAGGCCGGAGACCCATTCCACCCGCAGCGTGGCCTCATCCCCCCAGCTACTGCTTTCTAGGGAATCAACTACCTCGACGAGCGAAGTCCTCTTGCTAGCTCCAAGCATCACCCTGGCCAGCCAACTTCAGGGACGATACTTACCCCAAGTACAACGGCAGCACCGAACTGGCACAGTACATCATGAGCTACCAAGTCACCATTGCATCATCCAGAGGGGACGACGCCACTATGGCCAAGTCCTTCATCATCGCACTCGAAGGCCTGGCCTTAACTTGGTACACCAGGCTATCGCCACTGTCAATCGAGTCCTAGAAGGGACTTCGCGACAAGTTCCTGCTCAATTTCCAAGGATACCGACCCGACACAGATGCATTGGCTGAATTATCACTCTACAAGCAGTAAGAGAAGGAAAGCCTTCGTGAATACTACAGAAAATTCCTCACGCTTAAATCGCAACTGCCATCAGTTGACGATCACATAGCAACCCATTATGCCATCAGTGGTCTCTCGGCTGGCGTCTTGTACAGTCATTGTATCAGGGACCCTCCCAAGCATCTACAGGAGCTCTACCAACTGTTCGAGAAGTATGCTAGGTCTGAGGAGCTCCATCAGTGCAAAGTCGAATCTCAGAGGAAGCCCAAGGACCCTCCACAGTCCAGCAGAACTTGGGTTAGGCCGGTGTAGTCAGACTCTGACAAGGACAATCGCAACTAGCAACAGGTGCACACCATAGCTAATCAGCACCCAACTGGAGAGACCACACGCCGTCGGTAATACCCCCTCAAGGCCGCGGCAATAGCACAAGAGGAAGGGGCAGAGGACGGACCCAGCAGCCGTGAAGATTTTACTGCTTGTTTCACGACGAGGACTGCATGCATCCCATAAGGGATTGTTTGGAGACCAAGGCCACCAAGGATAGAATGGCCAGAGCCCAACCAGCCGACAACCAGCGGGTCGTCATGCACACTTACCACCCCTAGCAACACCACCAACAACCTTACCACAACGAGCAAGTACAACATCAACCCAATCGTGCATACCATCACCATCAAGAGGTGCAGGTCCAACCCCCACCACCTTCGCACCTTCCAAATCCTCCACAACACAACCACCCACCGCCTGCACCCAAACAAGAAGACTTCGCTGAGCCACCTTACTACGGAGTCATCCACATGATCACTAGGGGATCTAGTGGACTTCGACACCAAGCGATAGAAAAAGGACCACTATCGCAGTGTGAACCACGTTGCGCTCACAGGCCCAGTGGTGCAAACGAAGTGGTCCCATGTACCGCTCACCTTTGACACTAGGGATGTCGACTTGCACAGTGCTCCACATGTAGACGCCATGGTAATCAACTCCAGGGTAGCAAGATGGGATTTGCACAAAGTTTTGGTCGACAGCAGCAGTTAGGCTGACATCATCTTCTTACACACCTTCGATCGTATGGGAATCAGCCACAGCCTCCTCAAGCCCGTAGACAATCCTTTGTACGGATTCGACGGCAAGGGCACATTCCCTGTTGGCAAGATAGAGCTACCCTTGTCATTCGGTGTGGCACCCAATGCGCGGAGTGAGCAAGTCACATTCGACATTGTTGACATGGTCTACCCGTACAACGCCATAATGGGGCGTGGCTCCTTCAACAAGTTTGAGGCGGCCATTCATGGACTCTATCTCTGCATGAAAATCCTAGGCCCACAGGGCGTAATCACTATCTACGGAGACCAGCAGACAGCGCGTAACATTGAGAGAGACTTCGTTCTAGGGCAACATAATGTTCACTGCCTCACAACGGAATGCGAAGGCATCGACAGCCAGCACCCAGTCAAAGGCAAAAAAGTCAACGCCCAGCTGCAGAGTAATGACAGGACGAAGATAGTACCCCTCGATTCCGCAACCCCGAAACAAACAGTCATGATCAGCGAAGACCCATCACGAGACGACGAAAAACTCCTTTCCTGTCTCGGCCGTAACAAGGATGTCTGCGCCTGGTCCGCCCAGTGGGGGGTTAGCCACTCTATCATCGAACATAGTCTGGGCGTTGACCCCTCGGTGCACCCAAAAAAGCAGCGGCTATGGAAAATGTCCGACGAAAAAATGGAGGCAGCCAAGGCCGAAATGCATCGCCTGTTGGAAGCCAGATTCATCAAACCAATCGCCTACCCGATATGGCTCGCCAATGTTGTAATGGTGCAGAAGAAAAGTGGCAAATGGCACATGTGCATTTACTTCACGATCCTCAACAAAGCATGCCCCAAGCAAAACTTCCCTCTACCACAAATCGATAAGATTGTCGATAGCGCAGCAGGCTACGAAGTCATGTCCCTCCTAGATTGCTTCTCAGGCTACCACCAGATTTACATGAAAGAGGAGGACAAGGCTAGCACCAGTTTCATCACACCCTTCGGTACGTACTGTTTCGTGTAGACGCCCGAGGGACTCAAGAATGCTGGTTCAACCTTTTCCCACCTCACCAACAAGGACCTCGAAAACCAAGTAGGCCACAACATCTTCACCTATGTGGACGACATCGTCGTAGCAAGTAAAAGCAAAGAGGACCACATGACTGACCTCGCAGAGACATTCGCCAATATGCGCAACGCAAGATTACGGCTAAACCCAGAGAAGTGTATCTTCGGGGTACGTTAGGGAAAAATACTCGGCTACTTAGTATCGCACCGAGGGATCAAAGCCAACCCAACCAAAATCCAAGCAATCATGGACATGGCACCACCGCAATCTACCAAAGACATCCAGCGGCTAATAGAAACACTAGCGGCCCTGGATAGATTCATCTCCAAATCCGCTGAACGAAGTCTGCCTTTCCTCAAAATGTTATGCGGCGCGAAAGACTTCGTCTGGGGCCAAGAACAAGCAGCGGCCTTAGAGTCGCTCAAACAACATATGTCCGACTTAGCAACCTAGACAAGTCTAGACCCCTCACTCCCCCTACTCCTTTACATTGTGGCCTCGCACAGTGTAGTCAGCGTAGCGCTAGTCTAAGAGCAGGACAGGGACGACAAAAATCAGCAATGCCCAATATACTACGTCTTCGAAGTCCTCACAACTTCCAAATGCAACATGACTGAACTTGAGAAGATCTCATATGCAGTCATCATGGCTTCGCGCAAGTTGCGACATTATTTTGAGGCATTCAAAATACGAGTCACTTCGGACAGGGGTCTTGGAGAATTGTTCAGGAACCCGGAAGCATCCGCCAGAATTGCAAAGTGGGCAGCGGAGCTCTCAGGGTACAACATCATTTTCGAGCCTAGAACAGCAATCAAGTCGCAAGTCCTGGCAGACTTCATCGTAGACTGGATAGGACCTATGGGGCCACAGCAGGAGCACACAGAAACAATCTGGACAATCCACTGCGATGGCGCATGGTGTCATGCGGGGGCAGGCGCCACGGCGATCATCACATCACCTGCCGGAGTCAAATACAGATTCGTCGCGCGCCTCAGTTTTGCTTTAGAGTCCGACAGATGCACAAATAACATAGCAGAGTATGAAGCAGTCATCGTCGATCTTCGCAAACTGCGAGCTCTCGGCGTCACCACATGCATCATCAAAACCGACTCCAAGGTCAGCGCTGGCCAAATCGAAAAGGAATACTCAGCTAAAGAGCCCGTACTGATGCAGTACCTCACCGCTGTTCGCAGCCTTGAAAAGAAATTCAAGGGCTTCAACGTACAACATGTTGAGACAAGCAAAAACAAAGAGGCCGATACATTAGCCAAAGCAGCAGCAAAAGGCGAAGCCCTGCCCTTCGACATGTTCTACCATGTCATCAGCACACCAGCTGTCCGTAATCCTAACGGCTTGCAAATAACACAAGACATCGACGGCCACCGGATCGTCAACCTTATAATGGTCGAGGACTGGTGGGGCCCAATAACACTATACCTCCAGGGCCATTACCATCCATCTGATCGCAACGAGGCCAAAAGGCTTGAACACAGGAGCAGAGACTTCACAATAGTTGAGGGCTAGCTTTACAAAAAGGGAATCAGCCAGCCTATGCTGAAATGCATAGCTGAAACAGAAGGCCTAGAGATTCTCCATGAAGTCCACGGTGGAACTTGCGGATCACACTCAGGACCAAGGGCCCCCGCAGCCAAGGTAATTCGCCAAGGATTCTATTGGACCGCAATAATATGTACGGCCAACCGAGTCACCAGATCATGCGAAGCATGCCAAAAATTCTCTCCTCAAACAAGCGCCCCTTCACAACTTACCAAGCTCATCGCCCACACCTGGCCGCTTCAGCGATGGGGGCTAGACATCATCGGACCACTGCCCACAGCACAAGGGAACCTAAAATTCACCTTCATCGTCATTGAATACTTCACCAAATGGATCGAGGGCAGAGCAGTCTCCACAATAATATCAAAGACCACGCAAAAAATTTTCTGGCAGAATATCGTATGTCGATTCAGAGTCCCATCCGAGCTGACAGTCAACAACGGCAAGCAGTTTGACAACCAGGACTTCTAAGAATTCTGCAGCTCCATCGGTACCAAGGTAGTGTTCGCCTCTGTCTACCACCCACAGTCCAACGGTGTCGTTGAACATGCCAACGGCAAGATCTTCAGTGCTATCAAGACTCCTCGATGACAAAAAGGGCAAATGGGCAGATCCACTACCTGAAGTCATATGGGCGTTGAACACTACAGAGTCCAAAGCAACCGGGTTCATACCCTTCCGTCTAATGTACGGATCCGAGGCAATGACACTATAGGAGTTAAAGCACGGATCCCCACGAACAAACCAATTGGCCATCCATGACGTCGACGAATCAACCTCCAAAGATCTTATCGATGGAGACCGTGTCCTCGCCTTGCAAGCCCTAAACAAGTATCAAGCATAGACTAAGGCATGGCGTGACAACAATGTCGTCCTAAGAGAATTCAAAGAAGGAGATCTAGTACTCACAAGAACCATCAGAACAGAGTCTCGGGGCAAGCTCGAGCCAAAGTGGGAAGGGTCATACATCGTCAAGACAAAAACATCGCCAAACGCTTACAGGCTCACCAAATCATCCGGCAAAGACCTAGAACATTCGTGGAATATAGACAACCTACACAAATTATTTGTCTAAGATCCAAGGCCCAAGTGCCTTTGTAATTCCTCAAACAATGTCAATCAGGCCTGCACTCTTTTCCTCTCGGGGTGAGGTTTTCAATGAGGCAGAGCCATGCAATAAAATACCGCAAAGCCCCCACACAAGCAATCCAGCTGGCATCATGGCCATGGGTGTCGAAAAAGACCGTGGCAACAGTCTTCGACATTCGACGCACAAAACAATCACCGAAAGAGGTAGCCTATACTACCCTCGCGTGCGACATGACCGAGCAAAAGCCGCCTAAGGGTGCAGCCGGGCATGCACAATAAGTGCACGACATCACCCACAGGTTGCGACGTCTTTACTAAAAGACATGTCCGAGCAAAAGCCGCCTAAGGGTGCAGCCAGGCATGCATAATAAGTGCACGACATCACCCACAGGGTGTGAAGTCTTTACTAAAAGACATGTCCGAGCAAAAGCCGCCTAAGGGTGCAGCCGAGCATGCATAATAAGTGCACATCACCCACAGGGTGCGACGTCTTTACTAAAAGACACGTCCGAGTGAAAGCCACCTAAGGGTGCAGCCGAGCATGCACAATAAGTGCACGACATCACCCACAGGGTGCGAAGTCTTTACTAAAAGACACGTCCGAGCAAAAGTCGGCTAAGGGTGCAGCCAGGCATATGCACAATAAGTGCACGACATCACCCACAGGGTGCGACATCTTTACTAAAAGACACGTCCGAGCAAAAGCCACCTAAGGGTGCAGCCGGGCATGCACAATAAGTGCACGACATGGTGCGAAGTTTTCACTAAAAGACATGTCCAAACAAAAGCCGCCTATGGGTGGAGCCGAGCGAGCACAATAAGTGTGCGACATCACTCGCAGGATGCGAAGTCCCCATCCTACCAAGGCGTCACACCAACACGATTACAAATCAAAGAAATCTCGTAATAAGTGCAGTACGCAACACGCCATTATAGGTTACATACACAAAGCGAAGGGCCCAACGGCCACATCGCACAATAATACAAATCACATTTTGTTGCCCCCACTCTCTATTGCAAAGAGGGGGAGGGCAGCGTTTTCACTCACTATCGCAACATGAGAGCGAGGCCAGCAAAAAATGTTACGTACGCTCTGCCTTCAGAATAAGACCCGCCTCCCAGAAATTAAACAACATCATCCTTAACTCTTCACCCTCAAACAAATTCCGCAAGTCCCCGTCCCCAATACACGTCCTGGACGTCAAGGACAGTAGATCGCGTTGACTACCCCGATCAGTCGAAGGCGAGACCGCTCCATACCCATTCGACGACGTCTCCCACTTAGTGACATCCCACCAACGCTCTATTTCGACACCACTCTTCGCCTTCGTGGGTCTTCGACGATCGCCGTGGGCGGGGTGGCAGGCGCTTCGTGCACATCAGGTTGCATTGTAGACTCCAACGCGGCCAAATCCAACGTAGCAAAGTAGTCTAAATCCTCCTCAGAAGACTCCTCAATCCAGGAAAAAGGACTCCCAAAATCATCCCCGTCCGAGGACCATGACCCGAGTTCAGAGCCCTCAGACACATTTCCATTAAAAGGCGTTGCATTTGCAGCCGTCAAATATTAGTATCAACATCATCAGGGGTTGCTTGCGAAGGCCCGGACGTCGAAACCTATGCAGCAACCGACCTTCAGTATCACAAAAAGAAACCCAAAACCCAACAACCCTAAGGTGTCCCCTCCACCTGCGCCGAAGCAGACGCCGCCGCAGGGTCATCACCAGAGCCAGCTTGAGGCGCTGAGCGTCCCTCAGCTCCCGTCTCCATGCCACCCGTCCGGGTCATCGAGCTGTCAAGACCCACGAAGTCTTCGACTTCTTCTTCATTCATCATTTGCGAAGACAACAAAATATTCTCACAAAAGAAAAGAAAGAAAAGAAAAGAAAAGAGAGAGACAAAAATACCTGCGCCAGTGCTCGATCAGCTCTCTCCCAGACAGCGCCACCACCGTGAGGACCCCACATCCTATTGTAAAGCGCCCCAGCGGACCGGTTTAGCACTTCGTCTTCGACCTGGAAGATTTCACGGTCAAAGTCCTCGCTTGCTCGGTCGAAGACTTCGAAATGCCTGCATCCCTCATGGGACAAGGCATTCGCTACCCCCTCGCAGGTAACAAGCGTGGCGTATGACATGAGGCCCGTCGCGATAGACGTGAGTGACTCCAGCTCCTCCTGCAGCCACCTGAGAAAGCGAAGACCCACCTCCTTGCTAGATCTATCAAAAGGGGCGGTCTGCGCGCCGAGCTCGCGGTACGCATCCACGAACAACGTGTGCACCCGTTCAACCCCAGCGCTGGTGGAGGCCTCCGTCTTCTCGGTGTAGCTGCACAGGCTCTTCAGCCCTAACTCCACGTCGGCGGTGCGCTTGAGGGCAAGGCTAGCCTTGGCATGTGTGGCGTTATCCTCAGCGCGGGCAGCCTGGGCCTCTGCGCGAGCTTTTTTCGTGCCTCCCTCTCCTCTGCAAGCCGACGACTGAGGTCTTCTTTCTCTGTCTCCGCAGCCGTCAGCTTCTCAAGCAAGTTGCGGCTCTTATTCTCCACTGCCGACTTGTCCCTGACTGCCTCCGTATGTTGCATCCGGAGGCGCTCGATTCTCCCCTCAAGCCGCCGCCTCTAAGTAGAAAACTCCAAGGTCAATGCCCCCTAAGCAATGCGTTCAGCGAAGGCGGCCGCCTGTCACAAAGATTGTCAAAACAGAACTATGAAAACAACACAACCGCAAGCACTAGTCACACTCACATATTTTAGTTGTTGTGCAACCAAGGCGGCCATGCCCTTCGCAGCGGCAACAGAGGTAATCTCGCCACCAGCGCAGAACTTAGACCATGGGTCCTCTGAGGCCCCCGTGTCACCCTTCGTCCCAGTCGCTGCGGCCACCGGGCCGGCAGACAGCGCCGCTGGTACAATAGCCAGTTGTCCAGACTCCGCCCCTACACCACGGTCAAGTCAGAAATGCAAACGTCGTAAAAAAACTCACCAACAGGAGCTAGCCCCGTCTGGGCATCGAACATGGCGACCCCACCCACCAGGTAGTCATCCACGGAAAGCTCCATGGAGACTCTTTCGGCCCCCACCACCGCCGCCTCAGCAGCGCGTGGTGGCGAGGGGGCCTCCGATCAGCGGCAGGCGCGGCAGGCGGAGGCATACCGGCGTCGGGGGCGGAGAGCTTGGCACTCGGTCGTGCCATCTTCACCTCTGGCCTTGGGTCCACCAACCTGATGTGAGCCTGGTGTTTCTTCTGCGGCACATCTTGGTGATCCTTCTCCATCACAGCCGATACAACAGCACCAATATTCCTTTCGTAAGGGAAAATCTTCATATCATGAGCTAATCGAGACGTAAATATGTCTTCACCGGCCGCCCAGGGTATCGGAACATTCCTAGACCAGCGACCCCTAGTAACCTTCAGCATTCGCGCAAAAGTTTCCCAGAGCTCGGGCGAAGACATCGTTTCCTCGAGAGCTGCGCACGTCTCAAGCAAATCCACAACAAAATGATAAGAAGCCTTCAACCCCAAATCCTCAGCTATTGTACCTAATTTCCTTTTCCTGGCGGCCGCACCCAGAGCCTTGTCCCACCTTCGTCGGCCAATGACATCGCTTGTTTCCCCCGGCGGCCAGCAACGTCGGCATAGTCCCCATCCGGGTAACCACCATATGGCAAATGGTTTAACTCAAAAACGTGGTTCAACCTAACATTTGAACCGTGAATATCCCAACTCCTTAAAGTCTTCGTCTTCGGCACATACTTCCAACAATCTTCACAACCTCGGCCTCGACTTCATGCACAAACGTGGTCGTGTCTCGACCGCGAAGATCTACGGCGAAGATTAGACTTCGCACCATCTGGCCGCCTAGGGTAGGCATTCGGTGAGGGGTCACTTCACCCAATGCCCAACCATGTGCTAAGGGCCACACCTTGTAGGCAATGAATTCCTCAACCAGGTCGCGCCCGCTACTCAGGTGGGCCGCATATCGAAGGGCCCCTTCATCTTCGTCTTCTTCTGCCACCTCAAATCATGGAAATGCCACGTAACAATGTGAGCACAGGATGGCAGGAGGCAGACTCAACAAGCCTTCGACCTCCCCAAGGGCCACATAGAACCAAAAGTCCCACCAGTTGCCCCACTTATTCCAAGCACAGGGGACTATCTTGACAACTTCAACCGAAGTCTTCCCAGTCCTTGGCGTGAAGGTGCACGATCCAAATTGGGCTATCTTATTATCTTTCTCTTCTGTGAGTGCAGGCAATAATTCTTGGCGAAGACCTCCACAGACGGCTGTCTGCCGTAGGAGACTGCCCAAACGTACTTCACAAGCGCCACCGCCGCGTTCGGCATCAATTGGTGGACTTGCACCTCTAACTTCCGCAACACCTCTACTACGAATCGATGTGTTAGAAGGTGAATATCGGCAGTGAAAAAGGCCTCAAAAACTATCAACTTGCCTTCTGGCTCGGGGACCTCTTTCGCACCTGGGGCCCACCCGACACCATTACCAAAGTAACCCAGTCGCTGCATCTCTAGCACGCGGCCTAAGAAAATCCTTGAGGTCCTGAACTCCATGGTGTGGCCGGGCTGCAGCTCAACCACCGCCAAATCGCTCAACGTCTCCTCAAACGACGGCGTGGCCGGCGACGCGCTCGCAGCAGACGAGGAAGAAGACATTGCAACGTACCAGCGGCGGCGGTGTGCAGTGTGCGGTTTGCTTGATACGGGCCAGATCTCCGACGCAGAACGAGCAAGGAGGGCAGGCGAGCAACTATCAAAGCAAGGGTTTCTGCAGCGCAAACCCAAGCAGGCAGCAGACTCGGTCAAGGTCGGGTATTTATAGGCGCGGAGCGACGCCTCGAGAACCCCGCAATCCCACAGTAACGCGTCCATCAACGGTCACATTTCAAAAACCCCCGTGAGACCACTTCGAGCGAGGGCAGTGTCTTCACCATCTCACGGTAGTCTTCATCACCAGCTGACTTGGTCGAACTGGCCCCTCGGAGGGCAAATGTTGGGGCAAAGGAGAACACGCCACCCTCCGCTCAACGACATCTACCTCGGAATTCCACAAAATGAAGTCCACTCCTGCAGGCCCCCTCAGACAGGCTGCGAACATCGTCCATGCGAAGGCCCGAGTGCATCTTCATCCCGACAAGCCAACATGAAGTCCCCGCGAAGACCATAAGGCCATGTCCCCCTCAGCATGGGGAGGGACCCATGTACAATTTGGCCCACATTGTAGGGCCTCGCCCTCGAATGCCGTGTGGGCAGAGCAGGTTGGGCCATGTCTGTAATAAAGTATACCGTAATGACTCACTGTAAACCCCCCCCCCCACGAGGGAATATTCTAGGGATAAACTAGGTAACTAAGGGCCTAAATGTCCTTGACAGGGTTGGGCGGTCCCTCGATTACCTATAAATACCCTCGTACTGTGCCAAAGCGCATGGGAGAACATTGTTGCCTTGACACCCCGTGTTATTGCAATTAATTCTCTTTCTCCATTCCCCATTGGATCTAGCTGTCCTAAGAGGCAGGTTCCAACAATCATGTTACTTCAAGCATTAATGTCTTTAATTGTGTATTTTTGGTGCTCAAGTTGTACAAGTCATCCCCGGACCTCACAAGTCCCTATGCAAATGATGCACATGTTTAGGGGGGATGTGCTACAACTTGACTCTCTTGAGACTAACTTGTTTGTTGAGAACTCTTGGTATAGTCTCAAAGTTGTATTAAAAAGGGAAAAGCGAACTTGGACAAAGAGAGGGCTTCCACTGCATTTTGGTATAAATGTATCTTGTCCCAAGTTTGTACTTGTGCTCTCATTACCTTTTTTGACATTTTGGTGAAACAATGGGGTTAAAGGGCCAAACATTCTTCTGTTTTGGTGCTTAATGCCAAAGGGGGAGAAATTAAGGCCAAAGCAAATGGAGCAGCTAACCACTTGTGAAATTTCAAAAATTGTAGAGTTAGAATCTTTGTGTTTGATCAAAACTCTCTTATTGCAAAAATTGTTCTCTTATGGGGGAGAATTTTGATTATGGGAAAAAGGGAGAGTTTGTGGCATTTGATCCAATTTACTCTTGAAAGATCTCTTAATCTGCCAAAATAAGTGTGTTAGACTTAGAGATAGGAAAAAGAATTTGTTTTGTGAAAATAAACCAAGTGGTGGCAAAAGTGATCTAAATATGCCAAATCCTATGTGAGATACATTGGTCGTCAATTTGCACTCCTTAGCTTCTCTTTGAAAATGTTGTTGCACTTTGAGTTGCTTTTAATGTGTTGGCGTAAATCACCAAAAAGGGGGAGATTGAAAGGGAAATGTGCCTTTGGGCCATTTCTATAAATGTTTTGGTGATTAGATGCATAACACATATTGTTTTGGTTTATATATGCTAAGTGTTAAAGAGATGCAAATCAAGAATCAAGGTATGACTCTAGCCTTAGTGAATTGTTTTAGGTACTAACATATTCCTCTAAGTTCTAGGATCCTTATCAAACAAATGAGATTGGATTGAAGAAGTTTGGCTAAGTCCAGCCAGACTTGAACCAGCCTGCGGTGCACCCGACAGTGTCCGGTGCCTAGGCTGCTTTAGCGACGAACTTGAGAGCACCTAGAGGGGGGTGAATAGGTGATCTTGTAAAATTCAAACACTAATAGCCACAAAACTTAGTTATGAGTGTTAGTACGGCTCAATAACTTGAAGCAAGTTCTTGTGAACACAAACAATCACAGAGAGATCAACATAAGACACGTGATTTTTATCCCGTGGTTCGGCCAAGTAACAATTGCCTACTTCTATGTTGTGGCGTCCCAATGGACGAGGGTTGCACTCAACCTATTTCAAGTGATCCGATGATTAACTTGAATACCAAGCTATCTTCCTTAGAGTATTTTTCCGTTTGCAAGGAATCTCCACAACTTGGTGTCTCTCGCCCTTACAACAAAGATCACAATGAAAGCATGGAGTAAGGTTGGGAAGAGCAACACATACAAGACTTAAAATGCACAGCACACATACGCACACAAGTGAAGACTCGAGCTCAAATGACCACACAGGGAGTTCGTGACTCGAATGGAGCTCAAATCTCTAACACAACGAAGCAAATGCGTGGGAGCAGAGTCTGGATGCTTTAGAATACTTAGTGAATGCTTGGGTGACTCCTCCATGTGCCTAGGGGTCCCTTTTATAGCCCCAAGGTAGCTAGGAGCCGTTGGAGGCCAATTTGGAAGGCCAAACTTGCCTTCTGTCGAGTGGTGCACCGGACAATCTGGTGCACCACTGGACAGTCCCTGTAGCTGTCCGGTGCACGATCGCCTTCCAAATCGGGTGCATCCGACCGTTGCAACTCCGGGCTCGTTGGCGCACCGGACACTGTCTGGTGCCCACCGGACAGTCCAGTGCCCCCCGTCGACCGTTGGAGCTGCCACGCGTCACGCGAAGAATGCACGGCCGATCGTTGGCACTGGCGACCGTTGGCTCACTGGACAGTCCGGTGCACCACCGGACAGTCCGGTGAATTATAGCCACGCCGCCCCTTTGCTTTTCTCGAGAGCAACGAGTTCGCCGCGGATGACTCACCGGACAGTTCGGTGAACCATCGGACGATCTGGTGATTTTTAGTCGTACACCGCCGTCGAGTCCCGAGAGCGGCGAGTTCACGCGGACCAGCCTGGCGCACCGGACACTGTCCGGTGCACCACCGGACAGTCCGGTGTGCCAGGCCGAACTGGAGTTTGGCTGCACACAGCCAAGTCTTTTGCAATCCTTTTCTCACTATTTCTAGCACTTAGACAGAACACATTAGTACTCAAAACAAATGTACTAAGTCTAGAAACATACCTTGTCTTTGATTTGCACCTTTTGCTTATTTAACACATAAAGACTCACTTACTATGTATTGGACACTTAATCACCAAAACATTATAGAAATGGCCCAAGGGCACATTTCCCTTTCAATCTCCCCCTTTTTGGTGATTTATGCTAACACATCAAAAAGAAACCAAAATAAGTGCAACATCAACGCAAATGAGGTCCAAATTGTTTTTGACTATAATTTGGCATATTTGGATCATTCTTTGCCACCACTTGGTTTGTTTTTGCAAATCAAATTCATTTTCCTATCTCTAAGTCAAACTCACTTGTTTGAGCACAAAGAGAGATAAATCAAGAGTGAAATTGATCAAGTGCCAAAAACTCCCCCTTTCCCATCAAAATTCTCCCCCATAAGAGACCAAATTTTGCAATTAGAGTATTTCGACAAATCAAAAGTTCTAACTCTATTGTTTTCAAAATTCACAAGTGGTAGCTAATCCATTTTCTTGCTTTGGCCTTAATTTCTCCTCCTTTGGCATTAAGCACCAAAACGGGATCATTCTTGACCCTTTAACCCCATTGCCTCACCAAAAATGTCAATTAAGAGCAAAAAGGCAATGAGAGCATAAGTATGAACTTGGAAGTAATTACACTAATACCAGAGTGCAGTGGAAGTCTTTGCAGTGTCCAAGTCCACATTTCTCTTTCAATGCACCTTTTTAGACTACTCAAACAACCAGGTTAGTCTCAAAAGGTCAAGTTGTATCACTTCTCCCCCTTAATATGTGCAACACTTGCATATGGACTTGGGACGTCCGGGGATCACGTGTACAACTTGAACACCACAAATAAACAATAATGGATTTAAATGCATAAGGTAACATGATCAAATGCATAGAACACATGTATGCTATAGATCAATCCAAGTTACGCAAATCTAAGACATTTAGCTCACTACACAACCTACAAAAAGTTTTCTCATCCAATGGCTTGGTAAAGATATCGGCTAGCTGGTTCTCGGTGCTAATATGGTACACCACGATATCTCCCTTTTGCTGGTGGTCTCTCAGAAAGTGATGCCGGATGTCTATGTGCTTAGTGCGGCTGTGTTCAATAGGATTATCCGCCATGCGGATTGCACTCTCATTGTCACATAGGAGTGGGACTTTGCTCAGATTGTAGCAAAAGTCCCGGAGGGTTTGCCTCATCCAAAGCAGTTGCATGCAATACTGTCCTGCGGCAACATACTCGGCCTCAACGGTGGATAGGGCAATGGATGTTTGTTTCTTTGAACTCCACGACACTAGGGACCTTCCTAGAAATTGGCACGTCCCCGATGTGCTCTTCCTATCAACCTTGCACCCGGCATAATCGGAGTCTGAATATCCAATCAAGTCAAAGGTAGACCCCTTTGGATACCAGATCCCGAAGCAAGGCGTAGCAACTAAATACCTAAGAATTCGCTTAACGGCCACAAGGTGACATTCCTTGGGGTCGGATTGAAATCTAGCACACATGCATACACCAAGCATAATGTCCGGTCTACTAGCGCATAAATCAAGCAAGGAACCTATCATAGACCAGTATGCCTTTTGATCAATGGACTTACCTCCTTTGTTGAGGTCGACATGCCCGTCGGTTCCCATCAGTGTCTTTGCGGGCTTAGCGTCCTTCATCCCAAACCTCTTGAGAAGATCTTGAGTGTACTTCGTTTGGGAGAGGAAGGTGCCGTCCTTGAGTTGCTTCACTTGGAACCCAAGGAAGTAGGTCAACTCACCCATCATCGACATCTCAAACTTTTGTGTCATCACCCTGCTAAACTCCTCACAAGACATTTGATTAGTAGAACCAAATATTATGTCATCGACATAAATTTGACACACAAAAAGATCACCATCACAAGTCTTAGTGAAAAGAGTGGGATCGGCTTTCCCAACCTTGAAAGCATTAGCAATTAAGAAATCTCTAAGGCATTCATACCATGCTCTTGGGGCTTGCTTAAGTTCATAGAGCGCCTTAGAGAGCTTGAACACATGGTCGGGGTACCTGTCATCCTCAAAGCCAGGGGGTTGTTCCACGTATACCTCCTCCTTGATTAGCCCATTGAGGAAAGCGCTCTTCACATCCATTTGAAATAACCTGAAAGAGTGGTGAGCGACATAGGCTAATAATATTCAAATAGACTCTAGCCTAGCCACAGGAGCAAAAGTCTCCTCGAAATCCAAACCTACAACTTGGGCATAACCTTTTGCCACAAGTCTAGCCTTGTTTCTTGTCACCACCCCGTGCTCGTCTTGCTTGTTGCGGAACACCCACTTGGTTCCCACAACATTTTGCTTTGGACGTGGCACCAGGCTCCAAACTTCATTCCTCTTGAAGTTGTTGAGCTCTTCCTACATGGCCAACACCCAGTCCGGATCCTATAAGGCTTCTTCTACCCTGAAAGGCTCAATAGAAGAGACAAATGAGTAATGCTCACAAAAGTTAGCTAATCTTGAGTGAGTAGTTACTCCCTTGCTTATGTGACGGAACCTCCCAAGTAATTAGGCCCACCTACAGTTGTCCTTGTCTAGCAGACATCAGACACCCTGTAGATGTTCCTAAGTCACTTGACAAGCTCGGTATCTTTCCTTACCTCACCAGGAACGTTTCACCCGTCTTGCAGACATTACAGATCATCGGAGATGAAGATATGCGGAAGCGAATTACATAAACTTACATATATTTCAAAAGCAAGCTCGAGTTATTTTATTACAGACCAGTCTAAAAGGGAGTGCATAGTAGTAATAATTATACAAACCAGGGAGACACAAACTTCTCCCGAAAGACTATAAACAAAAGATCCTAGATGGAGGACCGAGTCCTCCCGCACTTCAGTCTTGTTTTTCTTCTTTGGGAACCACCTTGGCATAGAAGCAGCAAAAGTCTACTACTTCCCCACCTAAAAACAACAAAGGGATAAACCCTGAGTATGGAATTACTCAGCAAGTCTTACCCGACTAAAGAAAAGACTCTCAAGGGTATGCTGGTTATATGGGAGTCAAGGTAAGGCTTCTCAATAATCAAGACTCTGTTTGCAGAAATGCTTACTAAAGTGGATCCTTAAAAATCCAATTTTATTTGTCAAGTTAGGTAAAATTACCTGCACTAGAGTTCTTTCTACCCTAGTTCAATCACTGGTCCTGCACTAGCCAATTTCTTTAACAACAGCCCATCATCTTTAGTGGAATGCTACGTGTAGGGCAGTGACCAAGTCTTCATAACCGCGAAGGTACGGCGATCCGAATCGATTATACTCAGCTGAGGATCTCCAATCACACGACATATGTAGCACTTAACCCTTGCATATGTCAACCCGCCACCGGGGTTCTTAAGACCGGATCAGGTTCACGCAAACCGAGAGCACAGATACACCACCGTCCAGCCTCTTGCCACGGAGGGTACACGCTACTCTCGCCACCGCTCCACTCCCATTTCGTGTTATCTTATTCCGGCCTTAGTCTGCCCGAGGCAAGGCTTACCCATGACGAGGCATGTGACCAGTTAAAGGGTCCTCGGTCATCAAGCCTACATCGACAAGGTCCTTAATCGACTCAGACGGAGACACTACACCGAGACTCTCTTCTCGTGCAAGTCACCCGCCCGGTCTCAGCTTAATCATTTCAAACCCAAAGTTTGGTACCTGGCAGAGGTACATCTTTTCCAATGTTGAATCCATCACGGCCGTGATGGATCCACCATCAAGTTTTATTTTCGAAAACATCCCTCCCACTTTGCCAAACATCTTTTGTAAAACAAATCCTTTTGTTTTTCTAAAGCAATACTAAGCATAGTAAAACCTTTTTGTAAAAACAGGATTTCAAGGAGGGTAATCAAGATCAAGGAAGGTAATGCAGGAATTGTTTAATCAATCAACTCCTATCACCTAATGCAGCAAGCAAGTGAGAAAGATTTTAAAAACATCAAGGAAGGTGGCAAATGCACCGGGGCTTGCCTTTGTTATCAGGTGTGTCCTGCTCGGATCCACAAATATCGAAATAAAAGCAGTTGTCTGCTTGAGGATCAGAGGTTGGTGGTATCCCTTCTTCAGAAACTTCTTCCTCTTCTTCGTGCTCTAATATAACCATATACATGCATAAGAATGGATGTCATGGAATGCTCATGAGGATGCAAAGATAGCATAAACTTATTATTTATGTCTTGAGTACAACTTTCCTTCACGGTACACCGAGAACCTAGGGTTTTCGGAGTCAGTAAAGGAGTTCATGGAGCAGGGGGGTGGTTTTGGGTTTAGTGATCAAACAAGGTCCAAATCAACCCAAATTCTACCCAAGGCTTCTAAATAATGTGAAAAGCTCACATAAAAAGTTTGGGAAATTTTGGACTTATTATTTATTTTCTAAAATCCAGAACCAATGGTTTAGGCTATTTTAAATACCCTAAAATTCCTTATTTATCCTAAAAATCATGAAACTATTTTTATTAAATTCTAGGGAAAATAAGGAACCTAGGAAAATTGGTCTCATAATTTTATCATTTTTCTATAATTTTCTACAAATTTCTAAAGTTCCACTGAAAAAAGAAAAGGAAAAACTCTAAACAGTACTGGGCCGAATTCAGCCCAGCGGCCCAGTTCCAGGGAGGACAGCGCGCTCGCGCCCGCGCGTGATGGCGGCTTTGCAGAAAAGCCCTCGAGGTTTTATCTAACAGGAAGCGGGTTCGGTTACTATTTCCTGGGGTCACTGACACTTCGCACAGAGGCCCCTGCGGTTCTGTCTATTCTGTGTTTCACGTCCCCGACGGCGCTCGCGCACCGCCGCGCTCCGGCGAGCTAGCAGACCGGCCAATTGGAGCAGTGACCGGCGCTCCCGAGCGACATACACAGGATTAAACCCCTAAGGAGCATTTCCCCTAACCTAATTGCACTAACGACCGACTACAGAGCTTTGGCCACGGTGACCGCGGGTATCGGGGAAGAACACGGGTGTTCACGGCAACCCAGGGTGGTCTAGCTCAATTAGGTGGGTTGTAGAGCTTGAGGAGGGTCTAGGGACACTAGAACAAGCAACAGAGACACTGGAACTAACCTGAGTTGGGCTGGCGACGGTGAGCTCAGTTCCACGGCGACGGGGATCGGATTTGGGGGAAATTCCAAATTCAAGCTCTCTGGTGGGAGGTTTGGGATGCAAGCGGGTGCGATAGCTAGTAAAGTACATGGCGAAGCCGAGGGGGGGCTCAATTTATAGACTCCGAGAGCGGTGGCCCTCAATTTGTCCGCGACGAGCTGGCGGCCGGAGGCAGGGAAGAAGCTTGGCGCGCGGTGAATACGTGTCGACTGCCGTGGCAAGCTCCCCGTCGACGATGGGATGGCCTAGAGGAGTCACGACGGCGCGGTGGAAAAGCTTGGACACGCGGCGCACGGTGATAATCGACCAACGGCGGCGAGCTCTTATCCCGACCAACCGATGAGTAAGGGGGAGGTGTACCGCGGCTGACCGGGTGGCCTCCAGCTCACCGACGGCGAGGACACATACCGGCTGTGCTTATCCAAGGACCACAGAGCGCGAATCTCGGCGAGCGACGATCGACGGCGACGGCTATCGGCGACGAGCACGGGGAAGATCTTCTTCAGTATACCCGTCACTGTACCATGGCGATGGTATTCAGTCTCTCTGACAGGCAAAGTTTGAACCACGTTTTCTCTCAAATTCATATGGCAACACACCAAGTGACCTATAGGAAAGTTGAAGAGCTACTAACCAGCTATAATTCGACTATAGGGATTGAACTCATTTGAGCACTGGATCCAAATCAAAATCGAGCTCAAAGTTCACCCCATAGCACTGTAACTCTGAAATTCAACTTCAAGCAGTCTGACAGCCAGTTTTGGATTGGGTTTTTCTCCAAATTTCTCATAACAACCATGCTTACACTCTTTAGCAAAGTTGTTCTCCTATCATCGGTCTTCAATTTTGATGTGGTGACCTAGGGCAAAAACCCTATATCCTAAAAGATACAAAGCCCCAAAGTTGAGCCAATTCTCTGAATTTTCAGACTTAGAGTAAAACTCAAATGAGGTCCATTTTGCATTTAAGTCCAAAACTTAGGGTTTGGTCTTCAAATCCACATATTTGTGATCCAATTGACTTAAAACACTTATTTGACTTGGTTTTTGCACTTTAGCCCAAAAGTGGACAAATTTTGCACTTAGGTCCCTAGGGTTTGGTTTTAGGGTTTCCCAGGGTTCCAATTAGGGTTTCTGGTATTCCAGGGGTATAAATGTGATTCAATTTGGTGTTTGGGGATATTTTATGACTTTTTCTCAAAAGCCCTAAGGTTTTTCTCAACTTGGGTTAAGTTTTACCCCTTTAATCACTATTTAGGGTTAAGTCCTTTAACCAGGGTCCTATTTGTAAAACATTAAAACAATACAACTTGTTTGAAATTTTTACCTAGTAAATGCACTCTAGGTGTGTCAAACATATGCAATGCCAATGTTTATGATGTCATGCTCAAGTTTTAGTTATAGTAACACCAGGGGTGTTACATCCTTCCCCCCATAAAAGAATCTCGTCCCGAGATTTAAAGTCCTAGGGTGAGTAATGGAAAAGGAAATGTGTCACATGTTTATTTCCTTATTTCTGGTACAAGGCAGGGGTGGTGTGGGGGTTCATTCCTTTATTACACAGCTATACAGACTTTACAACTTACAAGAGGTTAGAAAGCCTGGGAAATTCTTATCTAAGAAATCTTGGGTTTCCCATGTAGCCTCATCTTCCGAATGCTGGTTCCACTGTATCTTATAAAACTTGAGAGTCTTTCTCCGGGTAACCCTGTCCTTTTGATCCAGAACTCGAATGGGATGTTCCGAGTACGTTAAATCTGGTTCCAGGACAACATCAGTCACTTCAACGGTTCGATCAGGAACCCGTAGACACTTCTTCAATTGTGACACGTGGAACACATTATGCACAGCAGACAATGTTTCGGGAAGTTGGAGTCGGTATGCCACTGGTCCACATTGCTCAAGTACCAGGAATGGACCAATGTACCTGGGTGCAAGTTTTCCTTTAATCCCAAAACGCGATACGCCTTTCATTGGTGAGACCTTCAGGTAAACATAGTCTCCTTTTAGAAAATATAAGGGCATTCGCCGTGTGTCTGCATAACTCTTCTGACGAGCCTGTGCCTTCTTCATATTATAAATAATTTTCTGAACCTTATCCTCGGCCTCTTTCACCATATCAGGCCTAAAGAAGCATCTTTCTCCAGGTTCAGACCAATTTAGCGGAGTTTGACACCGACGTCCGTATAGAGCTTCAAAAGGTGCCATCTTGATACTTTCCTGATAACTGTTATTATATGAAAACTCCGCCAAAGGCAAACATTCATCCCATTTCGGTGAGAAGTCCAGGACACATGCCCGCAACATATCTTCAAGTATTTGGTTCACTCTCTCAGTCTGTCCACTGGTTTGAGGATGATAGGCCGAACTGTGGAGTAACTTAGTACCCAAGGATTTATGAAGTTCTTCCCAAAATTTGGATACGAACTGAGGTCCACGATCCGACACTATGGTCTTTGGAACACCATGCAAACTGAGAATACGGGCAATGTATAACTCCGCATAGGTAATGACAGGATATTTTACTTTGACAGGGAGGAAGTGGGCGATCTTTGTGAGTCGATCAATGATAACCCAAATAGAGTCATACCCTTTTGCGGTTCTGGGCAATCCCACAATAAAGTCCATGCTAATGTCTTCCCATTTCCATGTTGGGGTTGGCAAAGATTGCAATGGACCAGCAGTTTTCATGTGTATGGCTTTGACACGTCTGCAAGTGTCACACTTAGCCACATAGCGTGCAATTTCAACCTTCATCTTGGTCCACCAGTAATGTTGTTTTAGATCATGATACATCTTAGTGCTTCCCGGATGAATAGAATAGCGACTAAGATGCGCTTCATCTAAGACTTGCTGGCGAAGTTCTTCATCCTTTGGCACTACTATGCGGTTGTTAAACCATAACACACCTTGATCATCTTCCTTGAAACATTTGGCTGTTCCAGCCCTTATCTTCTCTCGTAGGTGCTTCATACCCAGATTATCCTTTTGAGCATCAATTATCCTTTGCAAAATGGTTGACTCAAGCTTTAGCTGATTCAGAGTCCCTTGTTGGATTATCCCCAGGTTTAACTTCTCCATTTCTTGACATAAAGTGTTTTCGGAGGTCTTTACCATAAGACAGTGGCAGGAAGTCTTACGACTCAATGCATCTGCCACCACATTGGCTTTGCCTGGGTGATAATGGATCTCCAGTTCATAGTCTTTAATGAGCTCAAGCCATCGTCTTTGCCTCATATTTAACTCTGACTGGGTAAATATATACTTCAAACTCTTATGATCTGTATATATGTGACAGATATTTCCCAGCAGATAGTGACGCCATATTTTCAGGGCATGAACCACAGCAGCTAGCTCTAAATCATGTGTTGGATAATGCTCTTCATGTCGGCGTAACTGCCTTGAAGCATATGCAATTACTCGGCCCTCTTGCATCAGCACACAGCCGAGTCCACTGCCTGACGCATCACAATATACATCAAAAGGTTTAGTGATGTCCGGTTGAGCCAATACCGGAGCAGTGGTCAATAGTGTCTTCAATTGCTCAAAGGCTTCATTACATTTAGAAGACCAATTGAACTTAATATCGTTTTTCAATAAACTTGTGATTGGCTTCACAAGCTTAGAAAAATCAGGTATGAATCTGCGATAATATCCCGCTAGTCCAAGAAAACTCCGGACCTGGTGAACAGTTGTTGGGGGTTTCCATTCCAGAATATCCTTGACCTTGCTAGGATCTACCGCAATTCCTTTAGCTGATAACACGTGCCCCAGAAATTGAATTTCCTCCAACCAGAACGCGCACTTGCTGAACTTGGCATACAGCTGATGTTCCCTCAGGCGCGTCAATACAATCCGTAGATGCTGAGCATGCTCCTCTTCATTTTTAGAGTATATCAGAATATCGTCGATGAAGACCACCACGAACTTGTCTAACTCGGGCATGAACACCGAGTTCATCAAATAGGTGAAGTGGGCAGGAGCATTTGTGAGCCCGAAAGACATTACCAGGTATTCAAACAATCCATATCGCGTAGTAAACGCGGTCTTCGGTATATCCTCGGGCCGAATACGGATTTGATGATAGCCCGACCTGAGATCAATTTTGGAAAATACCCTCGCCCCAGTCAGTTGATCAAATAAGATGTCGATCCTTGGAAGAGGGTACTTATTCTTAATGGTGACCTCATTTAGGGGCCGATAGTCCACACACATGCGCAAGGTTTGATCCTTCTTCTTCACAAAGATGGCGGGACAACCCCATGGGGACGAGCTTGGCCGGATGAATCCCTTATTCAGTAGATCTTGTAATTGAAGCTTCAATTCCGCCAACTCATTAGGGGGCATACGGTACGATCTTCGGGAGATAGGAGCCGTACTGGGCTTTAGCTCAATTACGAATTCTACATCTCTTTCAGGGGGTAGTCCAGGCAAATCTTCCGGAAATACATCTGGAAACTCACATACTACCGGAATGTTCTTGATCTCCGGTACAATGACTTCAAATATTCTACCAGAAGCTTTGGCTGGATTGGTTTTGGGGAGAGACAAAAGAATTTCTTCTTGATTATAGTTCAACCTGACGGTTCTGAGTTCAGTGTTGAGTATTGCCTTGTGTTGAGTTAACCAGTTCATACCCAAAATTACATCTATATCCTGGCCTTTCAGAACAATCATGTTAGCAGGAAAGTTCCGTCCGGCCATGGTTACTGGCACTTCATAGGCCACTTCTCTAGTAAAAATATGTCCCCCAGGTGAATGAATTTTAAATCCCTCTTTTGATTCATGACATGCAATGTGATGTTGCTCCACAAATGTCTTGCTAATGAAGGTATGCGAAGCACCAGAATCAAAAAGAATTATTGCAGGGTGACTGGCCACAGGGAACGTACCCATCATCACCGGCTCTCCCTCCGGTGTGGTAGCCACTTGAGTGTAATATACTCGCCCCGTTTTCTTGATATTCTTGCCCGAAGTACTTCCCTTGCCTGGAGCTGAATTTCCCGATCCTTGCTGATTATTAGCCTGATTTTGCCTAGGATAGGGGCAATCTTTAATAAAATGCCCAGATTTGCCACAGTTAAAACATCCAGTTGAAGAACTTGGCAGAGCAGGGAATCGAGTGCCTGGGGCACCCGGCTGACTTTGGACAGTAGGGGCTTTGTTGGGACGAATAATTATGGGCTGCTTGAAAGGGAAAGATGGTGCACTTGAACGGTTCTGGTTAGAAGGCCGGAGAATAAACCGTTGCCTCTTTACCGGGCCCTAACTAGGCCTATCACCACTGAATCCCTTATTCTTTCCAGAGCTTGAGTATTTTGCCTCCACAGATAAGGCTGTGCTGACAGCCTTTCCATATGTAAGATCAATACATGCAGCCATTTTTCGCTGCATTCGGTCATTCAGACCTCTCATAAAACAGTTCCTTTTCTTCAAATCCGTATTCACCTGATCAATTGCATATTGTGACAGGTGATTGAACTTGTTGAGATACTGATTAATAGTATCTCCCCCTTGTTTCAGTTTCATAAACTCTTCTTGTTTCATGTGCAGCACTCCCTCAGGAATGTAATGCTCGCGGAATGCTGCTTTAAATTCGTTCCATGTAATTTGATGGTCGTCAGGTTGGATAGCCACAAAGTTTCCCCACCAAGTACTGGCAGGGCCTCGGAGTTGCTGTGCCGCAAACAATGGCTTCTGGGTTTCCGAACAACGAAGAAGGCCAAACTTCTGTTCAATGACTCGTATCCACTCGTCGGCTTCGAGCGGGTCTTCTGCTTTGATGAATAGAGGCGGACGAGTCTCGGAGAAGTCCAGATAAGTAGTCTCACGGGGACCTTGTTGAAAACCTCTTCCTGCTTGTGTGACGGAACCTCCCAAGTAATTAGGCCCACCTACAGTTGTCCTTGTCTAGCAGACATCAGACACCCTGTAGATGTTCCTATCTGGTCTTTAAGATAAACTCTTCAGAATACTTAGGTAAGAAGAGAAAAGAATCTTTAGGTAAGACTTTTGAAAATCTTTTTGAAGATGCCTTATAATATCTGCAAAGAAGGGCTACGCTCCGATACCAGCTGTGACGGAACCTCCCAAGTAATTAGGCCCACCTACAGTTGTCCTTGTCTAGCAGACATCAGACACCCTGTAGATGTTCCTAAGTCACTTGACAAGCTCGGTATCTTTCCTTACCTCACCAGGAACGTTTCACCCGTCTTGCAGACATTACAGATCATCGGAGATGAAGATATGCGGAAGCGAATTACATAAACTTACATATATTTCAAAAGCAAGCTCGAGTTATTTTATTACAGACCAGTCTAAAAGGGAGTGCATAGTAGTAATAATTATACAAACCAGGGAGACACAAACTTCTCCCGAAAGACTATAAACAAAAGATCCTAGATGGAGGACCGAGTCCTCCCGCACTTCAGTCTTGTTTTTCTTCTTTGGGAACCACCTTGGCACAGAAGCAGCAAAAGTCTGCTACTTCCCCACCTAAAAACAACAAAGGGATAAACCCTGAGTATGGAATTACTCAGCAAGTCTTACCCGACTAAAGAAAAGACTCTCAAGGGTATGCTGGTTATATGGGAGTCAAGGTAAGGCTTCTCAATAATCAAGACTCTGTTTGCAGAAATGCTTACTAAAGTGGATCCTTAAAAATCCAATTTTATTTGTCAAGTTAGGTAAAATTACCTGCACTAGAGTTCTTTCTACCCTAGTTCAATCACTGGTCCTGCACTAGCCAATTTCTTTAACAACAGCCCATCATCTTTAGTGGAATGCTACGTGTAGGGCAGTGACCAAGTCTTCATAACCGCGAAGGTACGGCGATCCGAATCGATTATACTCAGCTGAGGATCTCCAATCACACGACATATATAGCACTTAACCCTTGCATATGTCAACCCGCCACCGGGGTTCTTAAGACCGGATCAGGTTCACGCAAACCGAGAGCACAGATACACCACCGTCCAGCCTCTTGCCACGGAGGGTACACGCTACTCTCGCCACCGCTCCACTCCCATTTCGTGTTATCTTATTCCGGCCTTAGTCTGCCCGAGGCAAGGCTTACCCATGACGAGGCATGTGACCAGTTAAAGGGTCCTCGGTCATCAAGCCTACATCGACAAGGTCCTTAATCGACTCAGACGGAGACACTACACCGAGACTCTCTTCTCGTGCAAGTCACCCGCCCGGTCTCAGCTTAATCATTTCAAACCCAAAGTTTGGTACCTGGCAGAGGTACATCTTTTCCAATGTTGAATCCATCACGGCCGTGATGGATCCACCATCAAGTTTTATTTTCGAAAACATCCCTCCCACTTTGCCAAACATCTTTTGTAAAACAAATCCTTTTGTTTTTCTAAAGAAATACTAAGCATAGTAAAACCTTTTTGTAAAAACAGGATTTCAAGGAGGGTAATCAAGATCAAGGAAGGTAATGCAGGAATTGTTTAATCAATCAACTCCTATCACCTAATGCAGCAAGCAAGTGAGAAAGATTTTAAAAACATCAAGGAAGGTGGCAAATGCACCGGGGCTTGCCTTTGTTATCAGGTGTGTCCTGCTCGGATCCACAAATATCGAAATAAAAGCAGTTGTCTGCTTGAGGATCAGAGGTTGGTGGTATCCCTTCTTCAGAAACTTCTTCCTCTTCTTCGTGCTCTAATATAACCATATACATGCATAAGAATGGATGTCATGGAATGCTCATGAGGATGCAAAGATAGCATAAACTTATTATTTATGTCTTGAGTACAACTTTCCTTCACGGTACTCCGAGAACCTAGGGTTTCCGGAGTCAGTAAAGGAGTTCATGGAGCAGGGGGGGTGGTTTTGGGTTTAGTGATCAAACAAGGTCCAAATCAACCCAAATTCTACCCAAGGCTTCTAAATAATGTGAAAAGCTCACATAAAAAGTTTGGGAAATTTTGGACTTATTATTTATTTTCTAAAAATCCAGAACCAATGGTTTATGCTATTTTAAATACCCTAAAATTCCTTATTTATCCTAAAAATCATGAAACTATTTTTATTAAATTCTAGGGAAAATAAGGAACCTAGGAAAATTGGTCTCATAATTTTATCATTTTTCTATAATTTTCTACAAATTTCTAAAGTTCCACTGAAAAAAGAAAAGGAAAAACTCTAAACAGTACTGGGCCGAATTCAGCCCAGCGGCCCAGTTCCAGGGAGGACAGCGCGCTCGCGCCCACGCGCGATGGCGGCTTTGCAGAAAAGCCCTCGAGGTTTTATCTAACAGGAAGCGGGTTCGGTTACTATTTCCTGGGGTCACTGACACTTCGCACAGAGGCCCCTGCGGTTCTGTCTATTCTGTGTTTCACGTCCCCGACGGCGCTCGTGCACCGCCGCGCTCCGGCGAGCTAGCAGACCGGCCAATTGGAGCAGTGACCGGCGCTCCCGAGCGACATACACAGGATTAAACCCCTAAGGAGCATTTCCCCTAACCTAATTGCACTAACGACCGACTACAGAGCTTTGGCCACGGTGACCGCGGGTATCGGGGAAGAACACGGGTGTTCACGGCAACCCAGGGTGGTCTAGCTCAATTAGGTGGGTTGTAGAGCTTGAGGAGGGTCTAGGGACACTAGAACAAGCAACAGAGACACTGGAACTAACCTGAGTTGGGCTGGCGACGGTGAGCTCAGTTCCACGGCGACGGGGATCGGATTTGGGGGAAATTCCAAATTCAAGCTCTCTGGTGGGAGGTTTGGGATGCAAGCGGGTGCGATAGCTAGTAAAGTACATGGCGAAGCCGAGGGGGGGCTCAATTTATAGACTCCGAGAGCGGTGGCCCTCAATTTGTCCGCGACGAGCTGGCGGCCGGAGGCAGGGAAGAAGCTTGGCGCGCGGTGAATACGTGTCGACTGCCATGGCAAGCTCCCCGTCGACGATGGGATGGCCTAGAGGAGTCACGACGGCGCGGTGGAAAAGCTTGGACACGCGGCGCACGGTGATAATCGACCAACGGCGGCGAGCTCTTATCCCGACCAACCGATGAGTAAGGGGGAGGTGTACCGCGGCTGACCGGGTGGCCTCCAGCTCACCGACGGCGAGGACACATACCGGCTGTGCTTATCCAAGGACCACAGAGCGCGAATCTCGGCGAGCGACGATCGACGGCGATGGCTATCGGCGACGAGCACGGGGAAGATCTTCTTCAGTATACCCGTCACTGTACCATGGCGATGGTATTCAGTCTCTCTGACAGGCAAAGTTTGAACCACGTTTTCTCTCAAATTCATATGGCAACACACCAAGTGACCTATAGGAAAGTTGAAGAGCTACTAACCAGCTATAATTCGACTATAGGGATTGAACTCATTTGAGCACTGGATCCAAATCAAAATCGAGCTCAAAGTTCACCCCATAGCACTGTAACTCTGAAATTCAACTTCAAGCAGTCTGACAGCCAGTTTTGGATTGGGTTTTTCTCCAAATTTCTCATAACAACCATGCTTACACTCTTTAGCAAAGTTGTTCTCCTATCATTGGTCTTCAATTTTGATGTGGTGACCTAGGGCAAAAACCCTATATCCTGAAAGATACAAAGCCCCAAAGTTGAGCCAATTCTCTGAATTTTCAGACTTAGAGTAAAACTCAAATGAGGTCCATTTTGCATTTAAGTCCAAAACTTAGGGTTTGGTCTTCAAATCCACATATTTGTGATCCAATTGACTTAAAACACTTATTTGACTTGGTTTTTGCACTTTAGCCCAAAAGTGGACAAATTTTGCACTTAGGTCCCTAGGGTTTGGTTTTAGGGTTTCCCAGGGGTATAAATGTGATTCAATTTGGTGTTTGGGGATATTTTATGACTTTTTCTCAAAAGCCCTAAGGTTTTTCTCAACTTGGGTTAAGTTTTACCCCTTTAATCACTATTTAGGGTTAAGTCCTTTAACCAGGGTCCTATTTGTAAAACATTAAAACAATACAACTTGTTTGAAATTTTTACCTAGTAAATGCACTCTAGGTGTGTCAAACATATGCAATGCCAATGTTTATGATGTCATGCTCAAGTTTTAGTTATAGTAACACCAGGGGTGTTACAGCTTATGTCACCCAGAATCTTATCAACGGGGTGATTTCTTTGGATTGTCGCTCGAACTTGAGTTGGAGGGACCCGTGGTGCTTCTTCCTCTATAACTTGTTCTTCTTGTGCTCCCCCTTGATCACGCGCCTCTTTTTGAGGAACCTGTCCATCATCTTGAGTTGGGGGATGCACCATTGTAGAGGAAGATGGCTGATCTTGCTCTTGTTGTTCCTGTGGTCGCACATCACCTATCGCCATCATGCGCATTGCAACCTTCGGTACATCATCTTCATCTAAGTCATCAAAATCAACTTGCTCCCTTGGAGAGCCATTAGTCTCATCAAATACAACATCGCTAGAGACTTCAACCAAACCCGATGATTTGTTGAAGACTCTATACGCCTTTGTATTTGAGTCATACCCTAGTAAAAACCCTTCTACTACCTTGGGAGCAAATTTAGAATGTCTACCTTTCTTCACCAAAATGTAACCTTTGCTCCCAATTACACGAAAGTAAGAAACGTTGGGTTTGTTACCGGTAAGGAGTTCATACGAGGTCTTCTTGAGAAGGCGATGTAGGTAGAGCCGGTTTATGGCGTGGCAAGCTGTGTTCACAGCTTCCGACCAAAATCGCTCAGGCATCTTGAATTCTCCAAGCATCGTTCTCGCCATGTCGATAAGCATCCTATTCTTCCTCTCTACCACACCATTTTGCTGTGGTGTGTAGGGAGCGGAGAACTCATGCTTGACGCCTTCTTCCTCAAGATACTCCTCCACTTGCAGATTCTTGAACTCGGACCCGTTGTCGCTTCTTACCTTTTTCACCTTGAGCTCAAATTCGTTGAGCCCTCCTTAGAAAGCGCTTTAGGGTCCCTTGGGTTTTTGATTTAACCTGCAAAAAGAACACCCAAGTGAAGCGGGAAAAATCATCAACAATTACAAGACCATACTTACTTCCCCCGATGCTAAGGTAGGCAACAGGTCCGAAGAGGTCCATGTGAAGAAGCTCTAGTGGTCTTGACGTTGTCATCACATTCTTGTTGTGATGAGTGCTTCCCAAATGTTTCCCTGCCTGGCAAGCTGAACAAGGTCTATCTTTTTCGAAACAAACATTGGTTAGTCCTAACACATGTTCTCCCTTTAGAAGTTTATGAAGGTTCTTCATCCCAACATGTGCTAGACGGCGATGCCACAGCCAGCCCATACTAGTCTTAGCTATTAAGCATGCATCTAGATCGGCCTCCTCTTTCGAAAAGTCAACTAAGTAGAGCTTGTCGTCTAATACACCCTTAAATGCTAATGAACCAACACTCCTTCTAAAGATAGATACATCAACATTTGTAAAAAGACAATTGTAACCCATGTGACACAATTGACTTACAGACAGGAGGTTGTATCCTAATGACTCTACTAAAAATACATTTGAAATAGAGTGCTCGCTTGTGATGGCTATTTTTCCCAACCCTTTGACCTTGCCTTGATTCCCATCTCCAAAGATAATCGTATCCTGGGAATCCTTGTTCTTGACGTAGGAGGTGAACATCTTCTTCTCCCCCGTCATGTGGTTTGTGCATCCGCTATCGATAATCTAGCTTGAGCCCCCGGATGCATAAACCTGCAAGGAATTTAAGCTTGGGTTTTAGGTACCCAACTCTTGTTGGGTCCTACAAGGTTAGTCAAAATAACTTTTGGAACCCAAATACAAGTCTTGTCTCCCTTGCATTTGGATCCCAATTTTCTAGCCACTATTTTTGCATTCTTACATGAAAGAACAAAAGAAGCATTATAAGCATGGTAAATAGTAGAAGGCCCATTGTATACGTTTCTAGGAGTATGAGACACAACATGATTTCTCCTAAGCCTATTTCTACCATGCACAAAAGTAGAACTAGAGGCAAACATAGCATGTGAATCAAAAGCATCATAATCATAACTCCTATTATAATCGGAATGACTATCAATTTTCCTATTATAGATGAAAGCAAGATTCCATTGAGTACTAATAGCCATAGGGGCCTTCCCTTTCTCTTTGGTGAGAATGGGAGCCTTTTGGCTTGTTAAGTTCTTGGTTTCCCTTCGAAAACCAAGTCCATCCTTAATTGAGGGGTGTCTACCAACAGTGTAGGCATCCCTAGCAAACTTTAATTTATCAAAATCATTTTTGCAAGTCTTAAGTTAAGCATTAAGACTTGCCACCTCATCATTTAATTTAGTAATAGCAATAAGATGTTCATTACAAGTATCAACATCAAAGTCTTTACATCTATTGCAAATAACAACATGCTCTACAAATGAACTAGATTTGTTAACTTCCTCTAGCTTAGCATTTAAATCATCATTTAAAATCTTTAAACTAGATATAGATTCATGGCAAGCAGATAACTCAGAAGATAGCTGTAATGCCCCGAATTTGAGAGTTGAATTTTTTTTCTTTCTCCAGCACTCCCCCAAATTCGGGTGTTACCTTTCCTCTTTCTTTTTCTTCTCGCTAAGCCTTGTTTATTTTCAAAGTTCTAGCGAGATTTAGCTCGAGACCTTGTGTAAGTAAACCCTAGAAATATTTTCTTTTGTTTGTTGCACCATGCCGATCCATGCATTTATTTTGGTTGAGTGAAATTGTGAAATCATACATTTAGCAAATAGATTAGAAAAAGGAAAAAACCCTTTTTCCCTTCTCTCCCCTCCCCCTCCTTGCGGCCCAGCCAGGCGCGTGGCCCAGCCAGGCTCGTGGCCCAGCCGCGGCTTCCCCCCCCCCCCCCTTCTCTCCTTCTTGGGCCAGCTCGGCGGCCCAGCCAAGCGCCCCGTGCGGCCCAGCCTCCCCCCCCCCACGCGTGGCGGTTGGAACCACCGCCGCCTTCCCCCCTATGGGCCCCCGCCCATCAGCCGCTCCTCCCCCCCCAAACCCCTCTCTCTCTCTCTCTCTCCCCACGCACGATCTCCCTCTCCCTTGTGCAGCTCATCTTCCTCCTCCATTCGCCCGTGCTCGGCCCCCGTCCCAACACCGCCCTCGCCCCCTCCCTGTGCGGTGAGCTCTCTTTCCCCTCTCCCCCACCTCCCCCTTCTCCTTCCTTAGCCCAGCGCGGCCTCCCTCCCTCTCCCTCGCGCTCGCGTGGCCCCGGCGCCCCGCCCCGGTGCGCGCGGTTTCCCCCCTACCCCAGGCGCGCGGTTCCCCCCTGCCCCAGCGCGCGCAGCTTCCCCCACCCCAGCGCGCGCGGTTTCCCTCGCCCCGGCGTGCTTGGCCGTCGTCCCTAGCATGCCCGCTCAGCCTCGCCGCCCCTGCCCGCGGCGTGTCCGCCTCGCCCCGGTGTGGCCTCGCTCCCCCGGCCGTGGCGCAGCTCCCGGCCCTAGCGCGCACGATCCTGGCTCCCTCCCTGTGCAGCCCCGCCCTGGCGGCCCCGGCGCGCTCGCCTGGAGCGGCCCTGCTCATAGCGGCCCCTCCCCGCGCAGCAGCCCGCGGCGGCGTGGCGTGGCACGCCCACTCCTGCTCGCGGCGCCTGACGTGCGCACGCCCGCCTCGGCGTGCCCCGTCCGTCCCCTGCCCCGGCACGACCTTGAGCTTGGCCCGGCAGCCTATGGCGCGCGGCCTTGAGCTTGGCCAGCACGCGGCCCCCGCGCACTGCCCTGACGCGGCCCCGCTGTCTGCTCGCGACGCGTAGAGCGGCGTGCACGCGGCTCAGCCCCGGCGTGTCAGCGCGGCCTTGCGCGCGCGCGTGCTCGCGTGGTGCGCGCAGTGCTTGGGCGTGGCTCACCGTGCCTTCGGCGCGACGCGTAGCGTCCTATCGTGGGTGACATGCTCGTCTACCCCTAGACATGCCCGTCTACCCCCCCCCCCCCCCCTCGTGTATTTTATGCACATTGATCACGTTATTTATATTAATAAAATGGAAACTCAACTCAGAATTTGATTACATTAATTATCCCACGTAGTTAATCGTCGACTTAGTTTAATGTCGACCAATTGGAAATAATTATAACTCTGTTAGTGCATGTGAATAATACTTGTTAGTGTAACTAGGTGGAAATAGATGACGTAATGATTAATTATACATCTACCCGTAATACGCTTCGATTATAGCTTTAGCCACTACGAGACCTTTCTCCTTTTCTTTCCAGCAATTGCGAATGCAAAATCGTATGTCATATTTTGTGCATATTTGACTTATCTGCTCTCTTGTATGGTGTACTGTTTATTTCCTAATTCAAATGGATGGATGTATGCGCTCGCATAGAGAACGGTCTGGTTGAGGAATCCGAAGAACTCGTAGGAGAAGCCCCTAAGCAGCAGCTGGTTGGTGGAGGCAAGTGTCCCTTGACCCATCTATGTCCTATACAATTCTATAATTCACTTCCCGCATTTACACAGTTATACCTAAGGATTGACTAGCTTTTGTTATTCATGTCTTTGCTTACCTATTTGGGTTGGATTATTATGGTTTAGCTTTTATGCTAGTGCTTAACATTAATCAATGAACATGATGAGATTTATCTATGATACGCTGTTTTCCTTCTTATTTATGATGTACTTGTGGCAATTAAGGGGACTCGAGCGGTTTCTTGAGTGCCTCTCCGTAAGGACCTGTTCGTTGGATGACCACTCGGGAAAACAGTGCAACCATGAGGGTGGAATGGGATGCCCTTAGCTGAATAACTAGAGGAACCAGGGTGTAGTTCGCTTAGCCGTCGTGCCGTTAATGGGGCTCGGTGTATGCGGCTCGCTCTGCCAAGGTTGGTTCGCCCCTTGGGGAGGAGTGCGGTACATTTAGGAAACCTAACGGGTGGCTACAGCCCCGTGGAATCTTTGTAAAGGCTACGTAGTGATACCATGTTGGGTCACCTTGGTAGTGATCAATGGAGAGTCATGATCTCCGGGTAGAAAGGGAATCACGGCTTGTGGGTAAAGTGTGCAACCTCTGCAGAGTGTTATGAAAACTGATATACCAGCCGTGCACGCGATTTTGAGTGGCCAAGGGAGCTCCATTGATTAGCGACACTTGATCAGAGATGTTCGGATTACAGGTGGTGATGAGAATGGTGGTTTTGGTATTGACTATGGTAATGGTAAGTGGTATTCTTTCCATTTGGAAAGGGTACATTTGGGTTAATAACGTGGGTTAATTCTAAAATCTGGCTCTCTCTACTAGTAATAATAATCTGACTAACTAAAAGCAACTGCTTGACTTACCCCCCCACATAAAGCTAGTCCACTACAGCCAAACAGGATACTTGCTGAGTATGTTGATGTGTACTCACCCTTGCTCTACACACAAACCCCCCCCCCTCTTCCCCAGGTTGTCCCCGTTGCAACCACTGCTCAGGAGAAGATGAAGCCGTGGAAGGAGACTTCCAGGAGTTCCAAGATTATGACGAGTTCTAGGCGTGGTTTAGCGGCAACCCCTAGTCGGCTGCCTGTGAAGGCCACATGTATCTACGTTTCTTTTTCGCACTTTGATTATTGTAAAGACTACATGGATGTCTTGGACATTATGATGTAATTGACTATTATTACCCTGTTTATGTTATTATTTGAGCATTGTGTGATGATATTTAGTTATGTAACGGCTATGTACGTGAATTGCTGATCCTGGCACGTACATGGTTCGCATTCAGTTTGCCTTCTAAAACCGGGTGTGACATAGGTGATATCAAAGCCGTGCTGACTACAGGACCACTAACCTAGAGTAGATTGGTCGTTCTAAGGATTATAGACCCCTATTATCACCTTGACTTTGATATCCCTTCAAAAGTTGGTCATATTGACCGAACTTATGTTCTACTATATATAGTATACCTTGCTAAAACTTTTGTTTATCCTCATTCCTTATTTATTTATTTATGGTTTACTTGCTGGTCATAATAGTTCTGTTCTCACTCTTGTGCTTACGGTGCCTTTTGTAGATGGCTCGTCTTAGACACACTACACGGAAGTCTGTCATCCCCTTCTTACCCTCTCGTCTCGCGGAGCGTCCGCTTCGCCGTCTAGTGACCGGTCAGTCCAGCCACTTGGAGAGGCTGCATCACCGCCTGCCGAGGAGCAGGAACGTCAACAATAGGAGCTAGGACAGCAGGGCTCTTCTTTCTCGCTTCAGCAGGAGATAGAGTCTGTGAGGAGCTGCTCCCCTGTGCTCCCACTAGAGGCGCCCCCTGCACCACCACTGAGCACCCCAGCCACTAGAGTAGCTGCTGGAGGAGACCCTGATGACGGAGGTGGCGATGGCAGCTCGAGCTTCAGCACCGACCTTTCAGCCGACCAGGAGCCGGAAGGATGGGTTGCTCGACCCATCACTCGCGACGCTGCTCGCGGATGTCACTTCCACGATGCGCCCGACACCTTGCTACGCTAGGCACTTGACCGGCGCACTTGTTCTATCGAGTATCGTTGTGTTGTCTTCCAGCACTGTCGCGAGGTTTACCCGGACCGCTGGGAGGCGACTTGCTTGGTGCGTCGTCCGGAGAACAGTCTCTAGGGTGTGGAGATCTACTCAGAGCACTATTCTATCTCTAAGCGGGACTCAGCCAAGGCGGCCATGCAAGATGTCGCATGGCATGCGCTTTCACACTACTGCTCAGTGTTCGGCAGGGTAGTCGATGGTCTCAACCTGAGGTATTACCCCCACCATCCATCTGGCAGCACAGGAGGCGTGGTTGTCTCACCTGTCAGTGAGGACAATCCTAGGTTGAGCAGCATAGTCAACCTAGCCACCGTGCTAAACACGAAGCTGGACCATGCATTAGACGAGCTGAGTAGGGCTCGTGCTGAGATCGCCCAGCTGCGGGCTGAGCGCGCGGAGCATCATCACCTGGAGGATGGCTTCCCCGCTCCCATCGAGACTCAGCACCCATACCGCTCACCTCGGCGTGGACACCAGGCTTATGGCGACCCCGACTGCAGGACCAAGATAAATTTAGAACCATAGATCGTCAGTGTTGGGTCCTATAATGAAAGTTTAAAGATAGAAGTCTTAGTCTCAGTCGTAGTCTTAGTCTCGGTCTTACTGTTAGTTAGTCTTAGTTAGACAGGGTAGTTTGCTTATCCTATGCTTTTATGTTTGTCATGATGAACTATGTTGGATTTGGATCTTTGTAATGACTATCACCAGAGTGTGGGCATCCCCTGCACCTTGGTTTACCTGTTAAATGTTAATGAAGTCAGTTATCTAGTTGGGAAGCCTTTTTATTCTACTTTCCTCTTTATCTGAGAAGCTGTGTTGGTCTATGTTGGAGATCAGTGAAGATGTTCATCTGTTCAGTGTTGTTGAAGGATTCTATACTCTTTTCTTGTGCTGCAAGCTTGCAAGATCAGTTCTGATGTGTGATTGCATTCTGCAGATGTTAGAAAACAGGCGCAGAGGAGGAAGGCGTGCTCAGCAGGAGCAGGCAGCACCGCAGGATGAGGCACCCCAGCAACAGCAGCTGCCACCCCCCGCCCCCGATGTCCATCGAGCAGATGTTCCTAATGCAGACTCAGGTAGTTCAAGCCATCGATCAGACTCTGGCCACCATTCAGCAGCAGCAGCAGCCACCACCTCAGCCTCAGATGCCTAGGGACAAGCGCGCCGAATTCATGAGAGGTTATCCCCTAGTGTTTGCTCACTCTTTTGACCCCATGGATGCTGAAGATTGGTTGCACGCTATGGAGCAGGAATTGCACACCGCTCAGTGTGATGACAGGGAGAAAGTTCTGTATGGTCCCCGTCTGTTGAGAGGAGCGGCTCAGTCTTGGTGGGAGTCCTATCTCGCCACCCATGCCAACCTTGACGCCATCACCTGGGAAGAATTTAGAGATAGCTTCCGTCAGTACCATGTTCCTGTAGGTCTGATGACAGTGAAGAAGGAGGAGTTCTTGGCACTCAAGCAAGGGTCAATGTCTGTTAGTGAGTACCGAGACAGGTTTCTGCAGCTATCTCGATATGCTCCTAAAGATGTCAACACCGACACCAAGCGGCAGTATCGTTTCTTGAGAGGCTTGGTCGACCCTCGGCAGTATCAACTGATGAATCACACCTTCCCCACATTTCAGCACCTGATTGATAGAGCAATCATGACAAAGAGGAAGCGTAAGGATATGGAGGATCGCAAGCGTAAGATCAGTGGACCTCAGCCTGGAAGTAGCAATCACCCTCATTTCTTAGGCAACCCACCTCAGCAGTTCAGGCAGAACCAGCGCCCACCTCAGCAGCAGCAGTTTCAAAGGCAGTATCCTCAGCACTAGCAGCAGAATCGCCAGAACAATCAGTCCGGAGGAGGTCAGTTCCAGAGGCAGAATCAGTAGGCACCTCGTCTTCCTGCCCTAGCAAACCAGCAGAGCAGTCAAGCAGCACCAGTTCAAGGCAGAAGCAGGGCATGTTTCCACTATGGAGAGCAAGGCCATTGGGTGATGCAATGTCCGAAGAAGGCGGCCCAGCAGCAGTCAGGCCCCAGTGCCCCAGCAAAGCAGAATGTGTCTCAGCCTAGAGCAGGCAACCACACTCAGCCACGCTATAACCATGGGAGACTGAATCACTTGGAGGCTGAAGCAGTTCAGGAGACCCCCGGCATGATAGTAGGTATGTTCCCAGTCAACTCCCATATTGCAGAAGTGTTATTCGATACTGAAGCAACGCATTCATTCATTACTGCATCATGGGTAGAAGCACATAATCTTCCAATAACTACCATGTCAACACCCATTCAAATTGACTCAGCCGGTGGTAGAATTCGAGCCAATAGCATTTGCTTGAATGTAAGTGTGGAAATAAGGGGGATAGCGTTTCCCGCTAATCTTATAGTAATGGGTACTCAGGGAATAGATGTCATCCTAGGGATGAATTGGCTAGATAAGTACCAAGAAATTATCAGTTGCGATAAGAGGACAATCAAGTTGATGTCCCCACTAGGAGAGGAAGTGGTGACCAAGTTAGTCTCGCCTGAGCCAAAGAAAGGAAGTTGTTATTAGATGGCTGTTGATAGCAGTGAAGCAGATCCACTTGAGATTATCAAGGTTGTGTCCAAGTTCCTAGATGAGTTTCCAAAGGACTTACTAGGCATGCCACCCGAGCGAAAGGTTGAGTTTGCCATAAAGCTTCTTCCTGGAACCGCCCCCATCTTTAAGAGAGCTTACAGAGTATCTGGACCAGAGTTAGTTGAACTCAAGAAGCAGATCGATGAGCTGTCAGAGAAAGGTTACATCCAGCCAAGCACCTCGCCTTGGGCCGCCCCTGTCCTGTTCATGGAGAAGAAAGATGGTACTAGAAGGATGTGTATCGATTATTGAGCTCTGAATGAAGTCACAATCAAGAACAAGTACCCCTTGCCCAGAATAGAAGATCTGTTTGACCAGTTGAGAGGAGCCAGCGTGTTTTCAAAGATAGATCAGAGGTCAGGTTATCACCAGCTCAGGATTCGACCTTCAGGCATTCCGAAGACAGCATTCATTACCAAGTATGGGTTATACGAGTTCACTGTTATGTCTTTTAGCCAAACGAATGCACCAGTCTTCTTTATGAATCTGACGAACAGTGTATTCATGGATTATCTTGACAAGTTCGTGGTGGTATTTATTGATGACATTCTTATATACTCTCAAAGCGAAGAAGAGCATGCGGATCATTTGAGGATGGTATTGCAGAGATTGCAAGAGCATCAGTTGTATGCAAAGTTGTCGGCGTTTCGAAACCCGGGGGGTCCCTGGACCGAGGAGTAAATTGTCGTCGCGTGCCCCAGCCCAGATGGGTCGGCGTGAGGCGGAACGCGAAGGGGGGAGAGCAGCCGGAGGGAGACAGGCATGGGAGGTGGAACCCGCGGCCTTCGTGTTAGCCCCGCGCCCAGGTCAGGTGCGCTTGCAGTAGGGGGTTACAAGCGTCCACGCGGGAGGGAGCGAGCAGCCTTGCGCGAGCGCCGTCCCGTCCTTCTCTGCGCGGCCAACCCTCTGTAAGAGGGCCCTGGACCTCCCTTTTATAGGCGTAAGGAGAGGATCCAGGTGTACAATGGGGGGTGTAGCAGTGTGCTAACGTGTCTAGCGGAGGAGAGCTAGCGCCCTAAGTACATGCCATCGTGGCAGCCGGAGAGGTTTTGGCACCCAGTTCGTGTGGTGTCGTGGCCGTCGGAGGAGCGCTGGAGCCTGGCGGAAGGACAGCTGTTGGGGCTGTCGAGTCCTTGCTGACGTCCTCTTGCTTCCGTAAGGGGGCTGAGAGCCGCCGTCGTCATAGAGCGTGCGGGGCGCCATCATTACTCGTTTAGTGGAGCGAGCTAGATGGGACCCCGGTCTTGTTCCCCGTAGCCTGAGTCAGCTTGGGGTAGGGTAATGATGGTGCCTCCTGTCGACGTGGTCGGTCCGTGCCCTAGGTTGGGCGAGGTGGAGGCTCCTCCAAGGTCGAGGTCGAGTCTGTCTTCCAAGGTCAGGGTCGAGTTCGAGCCCCCGGGTCGGACAAGGCGGAGACCGTCGGCTGAGGCCAGGGCTGAGTCCGAGCCCTGGGGTCGGCCGAAGCGGAGTTCGTCGTCCTTCGGGGCTAAGCCCGAGTCCGAGCCCTAGGGTCGGGCGGAGCGGAGTTCATCATCTTCCGAGGCTGAGCCCGAGTCCGAGCCCTAGGGTCGGGCGGAGCGGAGTTCGTCGTCTTCTGGGGCTGAGCCCGAGTCTGAGCCCTGGGGTCAGGCGGAGCGGAGTTCGTCGTCTTCCGGGGCTGAGCCCGAGTCCGAGCCTTGGGGTCGGGCGAAGCGGAGTTCGTCATCTTCCGAGGCTGAGCCCGAGTCCGAGCCCTAGGGTCGGGCGGAGCGGAGTTCGTCGTCTTCCGGGGTCGAGCCCGAGTCCGAGCCCTGGGGTCGGGCGGAGCGGAGTTCGTCGTCTTCCGGGGCTGAGCCCGAGTCCGAGCCCTAGGATCGGGCGAAGCGGAGTTTCCTATGACACCTGAGGCCGGACTTGGCTGCTGTCAGCCTCACTCTGTCGAGTGGCTCAGCAGTCGGAGCGGCGCAGGCGGCGTTGTCCTCTTGTCAGACCGGTCAGTGGAGCGGCGAAGTGACTGCGGTCACTTCGGCTCTATCGACTAGAGGGCGTGCGTCAGGATAAAGGTGTCAGGCCACCTTTGCATTAAATGCCCCTGCGATTTGGTCGGTTGGCGTGGCGATTCGGCCAAGGTTGCTTCTTGGTGAAGACTGGGCCTCGGGCGAGCCGAAGGTGTGTCCGTCGCTGGAGGGGGTCCTCGGGCGAGACGTAGATCCTCCGGGGTCGGCTGCCCTTGCTCGAGGCTGGGCTCGGGCGAGGCGTGATCGCGTCCCTTGAATGGACCGATCCTTGACTTAATCACACCCATCAGGCCTTTGCAGCTTTGTGCTGATGGGGTTACCAGCTGAGATTTAGGAGTCTTAAGGGTACCCCTAATTATGGTCCCCGACAGTAGCCCCCGAGCCTCAAAGGGAGTGTTAATACTCGCTTGGAGGCTTTTGCCGCACTTCTTTGCAAGGGGACCAGCCTTTTTTGGTTACATTTTGTTCCGGTGGGTGCGCGCGAGCGCACCCGCCGGGTGTAGCCCCCGAGGCCTCAGAGGAGTAGTTTGACTCCTTCGAGGTCTTAGTGCGTTTCGCAACACCTCGGCTGGTCTGGTTGTTCCCTCATGCGAGCTGGCCGTAGCCCGGGTGCACGGTCGGGTCCCAAGTTCTCGGGCTGGTATGTTGACGCTGTCAACGGTTTGGCCAGAGCCGGGTTTGCGAGAGCAGCCCCCGAGCCTCTACACAGGGCGAGAGGACGGTCAAGGACAGACTCGACTTTTTTACATACGCCCCTGCATCGCCTTTCCGCAAGGAGGAGGGGGGAAAGCGCCATGTTGCCCTCGGAGGGCGCCGAACATGGTGTCTCCGGTGAGCTGCTGGCGGGTAATCCGAGTGGACGCCAGTGCCCCATTTGTTAGGGGTCGGTTAGAGGCCCGGAGGCGCACTCCAAAAGTACCTGCGGGTGATCTGCCGGACCCGGTCCCCTTTTGACGGGGTCTGAGGGCTCGATGCCTCCCTTTGATGGGATTCCGTTACAAGATCGTTCCCGCTAGTCTCGGAAATGTCCTAGGGTACCTCGGGAGCGTAGCCCGAGCCTTGGTTATGTATCGAACGTACCCAGGGTCATCCCTCGCTCTGTGTCTGAGGCGACTGTGAACCCTTCAAGGGCCAGCCTACGAACCCCTGATCAGTAGTGGGTGCGGAGCCCAAGTGGCCTGAGGCGGCCATTGAACCCTTCCGAGGGGCCGGCCATCGAACCTTTGACCAGTAGTGGGCGCAGAACCCAAGCGCTCTGAGGCGGCCGTTGAACCCCTCCGAGGGGCCAGCCTTTGAACCTCTGATCAGTAGGGAGGCTTAGGGCCTGTTTCCTTCATGGAGAAGGATCCTTTTTGGGGTATCCCCCTTTCCCGGTCCCTGTTGTAAGAGAGAGAAAGAGGAAAAGGAAAAGGATACGAAATCGAATGACGTGGCGTACCTTTTTCGACGCGGTCATTATGGCGAAGGCGAAGCGTCGCTTGCTTCTCCTGCCAGAGGCACCGCCTATCCCGTCGCGGAGTTAATGCGACGGGGCGAGTGGTTCGCGAGGCGGTCGTTGCGCGTGCGTGAGCCGTTCGAGGAACGGTCATTTCGCTTTGAGTCTTTGAATCCCGCGGCGGGTTCGGGCGACGCGTTGAACGGGTCTTGCCTTGGTCTTTATATACTCGGGGGAGGGCCTGGTGACGGTTCTTTGCTCTGCTTCTTGCCTTCTTCTTAGGTTTTCGCAACCTGAGAGATTTAGCCAGAGAAAAGGAAACCGCCCACCCAGTCCTTTCCGCCGCCACCCCTTCTGCTCGGTGATGGCCGACCGGGTGACCATTATTTCGCCGCGCGACCCATGGCCTTTCTCCACAGTCACAGCGGGTGACCTGGAGGTCCTCGTTGCTAAGGGTTTACTTCGCCCTCTCTCTGATGAGAGGCAGCCGGAGTGGATTCCCCCCCCCCCCCCCCCGAACGGAGCCGCCCCGTCCCCACCGCCGGGGTACGTCGTGAGCTTCGTCTCCTTCCACGAGCGGGGATTCGGTGTGCCGGCAAGCCACTTCATGCGGGCGATCCTGCATAACTACAGGGTGGAGTTGCACAACCTCAGCCCCAACTCCATCTCGCAAGCCGCCATCTTTGTAGCGGTGTGCGAAGGATACTTGGCGATCGACCCCCACTGGGACTTGTGGACTCATTTCTTCTCCGCGGAGCTTTTTGCTTCGCCGACGGGGGAGAGAAGGGTCCGCGCGGCAGTGCGGGCCGGCGGCTGCATCCTCCAGCTGAGGCAGTCGCGGGCGTCGCAGTATATTCTCGCCGTCCTTGCGTCCTCGAATAAAGGGTGGCAGCGCCGGTGGTTTTATCTCCGGAATGACGACGAGAGGCTCCCGTCGTTTTCTCAGCGAGTGGTCACCGTCGCCGCCGATGCTTGGCGCTACGGGACCCTGCACGACAGACAGAAGAATCTCGAGCCCCTTCTCAAGGCCCTGGAGGCGTTGCAGAAAGGAGGGCTCACCGCTGCAGGAGTGATTGCCGCCATTCATCGCCGGAGGGTGCTTCCCTTGGCGGAGCGGCGGTTGCCGCTTTGGGAGATGACGCCAGAGGCTGACTTGGAGGGCTCGCGGATGTCCTCGGATCCCCTTCCCATCGACGTTCTCCACAGGCGGGTGGCCACCGCGTTGGGAAAATCGGACGCCAGCGCCATCTCCCAGCCCTTGATGCGCCCCGACCACGGGTGTGTGTCCCTGGTGAGTGTCCGCTCCTTCTTTCTCCTTGCGTCGGATTGCCCTTGGACCTTACGGTCGAGACTTTTCATCTGTCTCCAGGAGGTAGGGTGTCACAAGCCTTCCCGGCCACGGGTCCCGGAGGACGCGGTGGACAGAGCAGCGTGGCGGGTTGCCGCGGAGGAGAAGAAGAAGAAAAAGGACGCGAAGAAGGCTCGGGCCCGCGAGCGGACGCGGGCCCAAGACGCCTTGGAAAAGCTCCATCGCCGGCAGGAGAGGGATGGACTCCCGAGGGAGCCGTCTCCGGAAACGCCTGACGACGACGACGATGATGAAGATGATGACGAGGATGACGACACGGCTGCCCGCCTTGGCCTCAGCCCGGGTTTGAGGCTAGGCCAGGAGTCGTCAAGCCAGCCCCCGAGCGGGCTTGCGCCGTCAGTTCCCGGGGTCGGGTCGCCAAGGTCCCAGCCCGAAGAGCGAGGGTAGACCAAGGGGGTACTCGACCCCTCGGCTGGGGAAGTTGAGGTGACCCCGGGGAGTCAGGCCGAGGCGCCTGTTCCCCGAGAGCCGTCGCCCATGCCGGCAGCGCAGGAGAGCGACCCTCAGATCACCGTGGCAGCGCCTGGGCAGTCCGTCTCCCGGGCGTCCAAGGTGCCCAAGGTGAGGATGGTACCGAAGCTGGCGGCGAGGCGGACCTCGGCGGTACCTTCAGGGGTCGAGATCCGAGAGACCTCTCCTTAGGCACGGTTGATCATGGCCCGGAGCGGGTAAGTACCTTAGAACGTCTTCGTCCTGGCTCCTCATCTGTATGTCCCGATCGCGACTTTCCTTTCCTCCTCAGCAAGCGAATCCATGGCCTGACTGATCTGGCTCCCCGGAAAGTCCTTAAGACGGCGTCGGCTTCCGCAGCCGGTGCCGCGCCGGGCCTCGCCGTTCAGCTGACCTTCTCGCAAGGCGCCCCACAGCGGGGGGCTCAGGCGGCACCAGTCGCCATGGAGCGAGTTCCCGAGGCCGGCTCTTCTGTCGAGGTGGCCGTCGCGCTGGGGGAGGCGGCTGGCGCGGACGTGGCCTCGGGCCCACCAGACATGCCGCCGGCGCTGGCGCCAGCTGCTGCCGAAGCCGCTGTCGTCCCGGTCGGGGAGGGACCTGTCGCCGTCGATGCTGAGATGGCCGAGGCGTCGGCGCTTGGTGCCTCGGAGAAGGGGGGCGTGGAACCGCGACTCGTCCCGCCGAGCGGCAGCCTTGTCCCTGTGCGGCAGAGCTCCGAGGGGCGGCGCCAGTTGCTCCAGTTCCGAACCCATGAGGCTTCGGATCCCTTCTTCGTTCTTGATGATGAGCGGGAGGAGCAGTCTTGGGACGAGCTCCGCGAGTGTGCCGAAGCAACGGTGGGGTCGCTCCGGTCATCCTTGGAGGTCTTTTGCAGGGACGTCCCCAAGATCCTCCAAGTAATGATTTCAGGCATACCTTTTTTGTGATCAAGGCGTCCTTTGTGACGCCCCGCTTCCTTCCCTCAGGATCTGACGGATCTGAGCGCCTCTAAGTCGTCGTTTATTCGCCACGAGGTCAATGTCTAGGGCTCACTGCGATCCCTGAGGACCTCGCTCCCTGGGGCTACCGCACGCCTCTCCCAGCAGGGCGCCGAGGTGGCGGACCTTCGGTTGCTCTATGCCGATCTGAGAGCAGAGGCAGCAGCGGCACGCGCAGAGGTGCAGCAACGGTAGTCGGAGTTCGACCAGGTCGTCGATGAGCGAGATCAATCTTGGGGCCGGGCTGCCGAGGCCGAAAGCCGGGCCGGAGCCCTTGCAGCAGACCTAGCCGTAGCCCAAGCCGCAGCCTCGGAGCAGCGTGCCCGAGCCGGAGGTATGTCCTGGCTGTTTTCGGTTTTTGTTTCAGCTTGTTTCCTCCACTTGTGTTTGAGGCCTTGCGCTCTGGCTGTTCGCAGAGCTCGAGTCTGCCCTTGATGAGTCCACCAGGGCGCTTGCCCAGGCGGCCGAGCAGAAGGAGGCCGACCACGTGGCCATGTCCGAGGCCATCTCGGACTTCTGCCGGGTCTTTGGCTTCGGCGACGTCCCCTCAGGAAGCTCCCCTCAAAGTCGCCTGCAGGCCTTGGGTGACCACATGCGCGGCAGACTCCGCGAGGCGCTACACCACGGCGTCAGGCGGGCCTTCGCCGTGCTTGCTTCCCACTACGTCGTGGATCTGGAGCGGGTCAGCGAGGGGTATTGCCTCCCTGACGAAGATGAAGCCGCCCTGGCTGAAGTCCAGAGGCTCGACGCGGCCGCCGCGGGCCTGAGCGCAGTGCTGGCGACCACCTTCGAGGTAGAGATCCTCCCGCCTGCGCCATCGTCCGAAGCCGGGGTGGACTTTGCCAAAGGCGGGGACGAAGCCGAAGGCGCGGCTCCTTCCCCGGGCGACGCCTAACTCTGCCAGAGCAGTTTCCTTTGAATGCACGTGTGTCTTTTGCGGCCGTTGAGGCCCGAACACTTTATTATCGTAGTATAAAGTCGTGCCCCTTTTCCTTTCATTTTGTGTGTCCGGCCCCGTTCGTCAGTAGCAGGGTGGCTTGCCCAAGTAGGAGTCATTTTTCGTGGTAGGTGACGAGTGAGGTATCCATAACCCAGAGGCATAGGAGTCCCTCGGCTCAGTCAGCCTTGCCACTTACATGCACCCGCGTTCGCTTCTTGGGGTCCTGCTACCGACATAACCGGGGGAACGCGGAAGCCTTTTTGATTGAAAATTTTGACGCAGAGGGGGTTCCCCCCTTTTAGCCCCCGAGGGAGGGTCGGGCTTTGCCGAGGCAAGGCTGACCCTTCCTTGATGATCAAACTTTGCGTGGGAACGAGGTATACGAACAACTTGAAAGCATCTTAAGGGTAGAAGCGACGTAGCTGTTGGATGTTCCAAGCGTTGCTGTAGACCTTGCCTTGACTGTTGGCCAGCTTGTATGTTCCGGGCTTCAGAATTTTGGTGACGACGAATGGCCCTTTCCCAGGGAGGCGTGAGTTTGTGCCGCCCTCTAACGTCTTGTCGCAGCCGAAGCACCAGGTCGCCCACCTGGAGGTCTCGGGACCGAACCCCTCGGGCGTGGTAGCGTCGCAGGGACTGCTGGTACCGCGCCGAGTGTAGTAAGGCCATGTCCCGAGCCTCTTCCAGCTGGTCCAGTGAGTCTTCTCGATTAGCTTGATTGCTTTGGTCGGCGTAGGCCCTCGTCCTCGGGGAACCGTATTGTAAGTCTGTGGGCAAGATGGCCTCGGCCCCATAGACTAGAAAGAACGGTGTGAAGCCCGTGGCTCGGCTCGGCGTTGTCCTCAGACTCCAGACCACCGAGGGGAGTTCCTTCATCCACCGCTTGCCGAACTTGTTGAGGTCGTTGTAGATCCGTGGCTTGAGCCCTTGCAAGATCATGCCGTTAGCCCGCTCTACTTGCCCATTCGTCATGGGGTGAACTGGGTGCCCAGTCCACCCGGATGTGGTGATCCTCGCAGAAGTCCAGGAACCTTCTGCCGGTGAACTGGGTGCCGTTGTCAGTGATGATGGAGTTCGGGACCCCAAAGCGATGGATGATGTTGGTGAAGAACGCCACCGCCTGTTTGGACCTAATGCTGTTTAGGGGTCGGACCTCGATCCACTTGGAGAATTTGTCGATGGCAACCAACAGGTGTGTATAGCCCCCGGGTGCCTTCTGCAAGGGGCCGACGAGGTCCAGACCCCACACAGCAAACGGCCAGGTGATGGGTATGGTCTACAAAGCCTGAGCGGGCAGGTGGGTCTGCCTCGCGTAGAACTGACACCCTTCGCAGGTGCGGATAATTCTAGTGGCGTCGGCCACCACCGTCGGCCAGTAGAAACCTTGTCGGAAGGCGTTTCCAACAAGGGTTCGAGGTGCTGCGTGATGGCCACAAGCCCCCGAGTGTATCTCTTGTAAGATCTCCTGACCTTCGGCGATGGAAATGCATCGCTGGAGGATGCCCGAGGGGCTGCGGTGGTAGAGCTCCTTCTCGTATCCCAGCAAGACGAACGACTTGGCGCACCGCGCCAACCGCCGAGCTTCGGCTCGGTCGGGGGGTAGCTCTCCTCGATGGAGATATTGCAGGTACGGGGTCTGCCAGTTTTGATTAGGCGTGACCTCGCTCCGCTCCCCCTCGACGCGCAGTGCCTCACCCTCGGGGGCCGAGGGTACCTCGGGCTGAGCTGAGGGTGCCTCAGGCTGAGCCGAGGGTGCCTCGGACTGAACCGAGGGTGCCTCGGGCTGGGCCGAGGCCTTCTCGGGCTTGGGCGTGTCGTCGGTCTTGACGGAGGGTTGATGCAGGTCTCGAGAGAATACGTCCGGGGGAACCGTTGTTCACTCCGAGGCTATTTTAGCCAGTTCGTTCGCAGTCTCGTTGTAGCGTCGGGCGATGTGGTTGAGCTCGAGCCCGTAGAACTTGTCTTCCAGGCGCCGAACCTCATCGCCGTAGGCTTCCGTCTTCGGGTCGCGGCAGTGGGAGTTCTTCATGACTTGGTCGATGACGAGCTACGAGTCACCGTGAGCGTCGAGGCGTTGGACCCCTAGCTCGATGGCGAATCGCAACCCGTTTACCAGAGCCTCGTACTCAGCCACGTTGTTGGATGCCGGGAAGTGGAGGCGTAGCACGTAGCGTAGGTGCTTCCCGAGGGGCGAGATGAAGAGCAGGCCCGCGCCTGCCCCCGTCTTCATCAGCGACCTGTCGAAAAACTTGGTCCAGAGTTCCGGTTGGATCGGAGCTGTTGGGAGCTAGGTGTCGACCCATTCGGCCACAAAGTCCGCCAAGACCTGGGACTTGATGGCTTTCCGAGGGGCGAACGAGATCGTCTCGCCCATGATCTCCACCGCCCACTTTGCAATTCTACCCGAGGCCTCTCGGGACTGGATGATCTCCCCCAGGGGGAAGGATGACACCACAGTTACCAGATGAGACTCGAAGTAGTGTCGCAACTTCCGTCGCGTCAGGATCACCGCGTACAGCAGCTTCTGAATTTGTGGGTAGCGGATCTTGGTCTCGGACAGTACCTCACTGATGAAGTAGACTGGCATCTGGACGGGCAATGCATGCCCCTCTTCTCGTCTCTCAACCACAATCGCGGCGCTAACCACCTGAGTGGTCGCGGCGACGTAGATCAAGAGGGCTTCTTCGGCAGCGGGGGGCACCAAGATGGGTGCGTTCGTGAGGAGCGCCTTCAGGTTCCCGAGGGCTTCCTCGGCCTCAAGGGTCCAAATGAAGCACTCGGCCTTCCTTAAGAGGTGGTACAGAGGCAGGCCTCTTTCGCCGAGGCGCGAGATGAAACGGCTCAGAGCCGCGAGGCATCCCATGACCCTCTGTACGCCTTTCAAGTCCTTGATGGGCCCCATGCTGGTGATGGCCACGATCTTCTCCGGGTTGGCCTCGATGCCCCGCTCGGAGACGATGAACCCCAAGAGCATGCCTCGGGGAACCCCGAAGACACACTTTTCGGGATTGAGCTTCACGCCTTTCGCCTTGAGACATCGGAATGTCACTTCAAGGTCAGAAAGGAGGTCGGAGGCTTTCCTCGTCTTGACTACAATGTCATCGACGTAGGCCTCGACCGTTCGGCCAATGTGTTCGCCGAACACATGGTTCATGCACCGTTGGTACGTTGCACCCGCATTCCTCAAGTCGAACGGCATGGTAACATAGCAGTACATGCCGAAGGGTGTGATGAAAGAAGTCGCAATCTGGTCGGACTCTTTCATCCTGATCTGGTGATACCCTGAGTAGGCATCGAGGAAAGACAGGGTTTCGCACCCAGCAATGGAATCCACGATTTGATCGATGCGAGGCAGAGGGTAGGGAACTTTCAGACATGCTTTGTTTAGACCAGTGTAGTCTACACACATCCGCCATTTCCCCCTTTTCTTTCTCACAAGCACAGGGTTGGCAATTTATTCGGGATAGAATACCTCTTTGATGAACCCTGCCGCCATTAGCTTGTGGATCTCCTCGCCTATGGCTCTACGCTTTTCTTCATCGAATCGGCACAGAGGCTGCTTCACGGGTCGGGCTCCAGCTCGGATATCCAGCGAGTGCTCGGCGACTTCCCTCGGTATGCCGGGCATGTCCGAGGGACTCCACGCGAAAACATCGGCGTTTGCGCGGAGAAAGTCGACGAGCACTGCTTCCTATTTGGGGTCGAGCTCGGAGCCGATCCGGATCTGCTTGGAGGCGTCGTTGCGGGGGTCGAGAGGGACGGACTTAACCATCTTCGCTGGCTCGAAGTTGCCGGCGTGGCACTTCACATCTAGCTCCTCCCTAGAGAGGTTCTCCAGGTCGGCGATGAGGGCCTCGGACTCGGCGAGGGCCTCGGCGTACTCCACGCACTCCACGTCGCATTCGTACTCATGTCGGTACGTGGGCCCGACGGTGATGACCCCGTTGGGGCCCGGCATCTTGAGCTTGAGGTAGGTGTAGTTGGGGACGACCATGAACTTGGTGTAGCATGGCCTCCCCAGCACTGCGTGGTAGGTTCCTCGGAACCCGACCACCTCGAACGTGAGGGTCTCCCTTCGGAAGTTGGAGGGCATCCCAAAGCAGACGGGTAGATCGAGTTGTCCGAGGGGTTGGACGCGCTTCCCGGGGATGATCCCATGGAAAGGCGCAGCGCCCGTCCGGACCGAGGACAGATCGATCCGCAGGAGCCCGAGGTTCTCGGCGTAGATGATGTTGAGGCTGCTGCCTCCATCCATGAGGACCTTGGTGAGCCTGACGTTGCTGATGATGGGGTCGACAACGAGCGGGTATTTCCCCGGGCTCGGCACATGGTCGGGATGGTCGGCCTGGTCGAAGGTGATGGGCTTGTCGGACCAGTCTAGGTAGACTGGCGCCGCCACCTTTACCGAGTAGACCTCCCGACGCTCTTGCTTGCGGTGCCGAGACGAGGCGTTTGCCACTTGCCCACCGTAGGTCATGAAGCAGTCGCGGACCTCGGGGAACTCTCCTGCCTTGTGATCTTCCTTCTTAGCGTCGTCGAGAGCCTTGCCACCCTCCGCGGGTGGCCCGGCCTTGTGAAAGTGGCGTCGAAGCATAGCACACTCCTCAAGGGTGTGCTTGATGGGCCCCTGATGATAGGGGCACGGCTCCTTGAGCATCTTGTCGAAGAGGTTGGCACCTCCGGGAGGTTTCCGAGGGTTCTTGTACTCGGCAGCGGCGACAAGGTCCGCGTCGGCGGCGTCGCGTTTCGCTTGCGACTTCTTCTTGCCTTTCTTCTTGGTGCCGCGCTGAGTTGACGCCTCGGGGACATCTTCCGGTGGGCGGCCCTAGGGCTGCTTGTCCTTCCGGAAGATGGCCTCAACCGCCTCCTGGCCAGAGGCGAACTTGGTGGCGATGTCCATCAGCTCGCTCGCCCTAGTGGGGGTCTTGCGACCCAGCTTGCTCACCAGGTCGCGGCAGGTGGTGTCGACGAGGAACGCGCCGATGACATCCAAATCAGTGACGTTGGGCAGCTCGGTGCGCTGCTTCGAGAATCGCCGGATGTAGTCCCGGAGAGACTCTCCCGGCTGCTGGCGGCAGCTTCGGAGATCCCAGGAGTTTCCAGGGCGCATGTACGTGCCTTAGAAATTGCCGGCGAAGGCTTGGACCAGGTCGTCCCAGTTGGAGATCTGCCCCGGAGGCAGGTGCTCCAGCCAGGCTCGAGCGGTGTCGGAGAGGAACAGGGGGAGGTTGCGGATGATGAGATTATCATCGTCCATTCCACCCAGTTGGCAGGCCAGCCGATAGTTCGCGAGCCACAGTTCCGGTCTCGTCTCCCCCGAGTACTTTGTGATAGTAGTCGGGGTTCAGAACCGGGTCGGGAACGGCGCCCGTCGTATGCCGCGGCTGAAAGCCTGCGGACCGGGTGGTTCGGGCGAAGGACTCTGATCCTCCCCGCTGTCATAGCGTCCCCCACGCCTGGGGTGGTAGCCTTGGCGCACCCTCTCGTCGAGGTGGGCCCGACGGCTGCGGTGATGGTGCTCGTTGCCGAGGCGACCCGGGGCCGTAGGCGCTGTGTTGCGCGTGCGCCCGGTGTGGACCGAGGCTTCCTGCACGAATCGGGAAGTCGCGGCGCGATGTTCCGAGTGGTACCCCTGGCTTCGGGAGGCAGAGCTTTCGGCCCGTCAGACCATGGCGTCCTCCAGGAGATTCTTGAGCTCTCCCTGGATACGCCGCCCCTCGGTGGTTGATGGCTCCGGCATCGCGAGGAGAAGCATTGCCGCTGCAGCCAGGTTCTGGCCGACTCCACTGGAAACCGGTGGCGGCCTTACCCTAACGTCGTCGGCGATGCGGTGCTGGATGCCCTGGGGGAGATGACACGCTTCTCTGGCCGGAGGTTGGCCCGCCCATTCCTGCCCGATGTCCCGGCGGATCGGCTCAAGTGTTCCTGCTCCCTCGTCGAGCCTGGCCTACATCTCGTGGATTTGCTCGAGCTGTGGGTCATGACCCCCCGCCGGGACGGGGACCACAGCTAGCTCCCGAAGGATGTTAACGCGAGGCATGGGCCTAGGGGGATCACCGTTCTCCGGTATACCAAGATGGTTGCCTTCGCCGGGACCCCCTAGATCGACGTGGAAACATTCGCGACTTGGACCGCAGTCCTCGTCGCCGAGGCTGCGGCTACCGTCGGAACAGTCGGAAAGGCAGTAGTCGCATGCGGTCATGAAGTCCCGCACGGCACTGGGGTTACCAAGTCCGGAGAAATCCCAACAGAGGTCGGGCTCGCCATCTTCCTCGGACCCCGAGGGCCCGTAGGTCGAGACGGCCGTCAGCCGGTCCCAGGGTGACCGCACACGATACCCCAGAGGGTTTGGACTCGCCTCTATGAGAATGTCCACCGAAGCGGAGTTGCTTGGCGGGTCGAGGCCGAATCCAAAAGGCACGAGATGGGAATCGGTCGGTACCTTTTGGTCGACGGGCGGTGACGAAGTCACGTCAGGGACTGACTGCACCGTCGTCTCAGGTACGAGGGTGACGCCTAGCAAGTCCTTCACGAGCGTGCTGGCGTCGTCCGTTTGCTTGAGGTTGGTGTGTTGCGGGAAGACGGCGCTCGTCTTCGTCTCAGATGCGAGGCCGATGCCCGACGCGCTCTCTGTTGGGGTGCCGGCGCTGTCGACTCGCTCGACAGCCAACGAGGTGCCGCCTCCTGCTTGGCCTTGGTTGCCCCGCCTCCTCCTCCGTCGACGGGGGAGGGGACGGGACAAGCCCGAATGTCGTCCTTCCACCACGTGGGGAAGGCGTCGTCGATTTCCCCGCCGGTGGGCGGGTTATCGACCGCCATTGTCGCTGTCGCGCGGCGGGGGAAGGAGTATCATGTTGTAGCTGTCGTCGAGGGACATGAACTCAAGACTCCCGAAACAGAGCACCGTCCCGAGCTGGAGAGGTTGCTGGAGACTGCCCATCTGGAGCTTGACGGGAAGCTGTTCGTCAACACGCAGCAGGCCCCTACCTGGCGCGCCAACTGTCGGCGTTTCGAAACCCGGGGGGTCCCTGGACCGACGAGTAAATTGTCGCCGCGTGCCCCAGCCCAGATGGGTCGGCGCGAGGCGGAACGCGAAGGGGGGAGAGCAGCCGGAGGGAGACAGGCGTGGGAGGTGGAACCCGCGGCCTTCGTGTTAGCCCCGCGCCCAGGTCGGGTGCGCTTGCAGTAGGGGGTTACAAGCGTCCACGCGGGAGGGAGCGAGTGGCCTTGCGCGAGCGCCGTCCCGTCCTTCTCTGCGCGGCCAACCCTCTGTAAGAGGGCCCTGGACCTCCCTTTTATAGGCGTAAGGAGAGGATCCAGGTGTACAATGGGGGGTGTAGCAGTGTGCTAACGTGTCTAGCGGAGGAGAGCTAGCGCCCTAAGTACATGCCATCGTGGCAGCCGGAGAGGTTTTGGCACCCAGTTCGTGTGGTGTCGTGGCCGTCGGAGGAGCGCTGGAGCCTGGCGGAAGGACAGCTGTAGGGGCTGTCGAGTCCTTGCTGACGTCCTCTTGCTTCCGTAAGGGGGCTGAGAGCCGCCGTCGTCATAGAGCGTGCAGGGCACCATCATTACTCGTATAGTGGAGCGAGCCAGATGGGACGCCGGTCTTGTTCCCCGTAGCCTGAGTCAGCTCGGGGTAGGGTAATGATGGCGCCTCCTATCGACGTGGTCGGTCCGTGCCCTAGGTTGGGCGAGGTGGAGGCTCCTCCGAGGTCGAGGTCGAGTCTGTCTTCCAAGGTCGAGGTCAAGTTCGAGCCCCCGGGTCGGACAAGGCGGAGACCGTCGGCTGAGGCCAGGGCTGAGTCCGAGCCCTGGGGTCGGGCGAAGCAGAGTTCGTCGTCCTTTGGGGCTGAGCCCGAGTCCGAGCCCTAGGGTCGGGCGGAGTGGAGTTCGTCGTCTTCCGGGGCTGAGCCCGAGTCCGAGCCCTGGGGTCGGGCGGAGCGGAGTTTGTCGTCTTCTGGGGCTGAGCCCGAGTCCGAGCCCTGGGGTCGGGCGGAGCGGAGTTCGTCGTCTTCCGGGGCTGAGCCCGAGTCCGAGCCCTGGGGTCGGGCGAAGCAGAGTTCGTCATCTTCCGGGGCTGAGCCCGAGTCCGAGCCCTAGGGTCGGGCGGAGCGGAGTTCGTCGTCTTCTGGGGCCGAGCCCGAGTCCGAACCCTAGGGTCGGGCGGAGCGGAGTTCGTCGTCTTCCGGGGCTGAGCCCGAGTCTGAGCCCTGGGGTCGGGCAAAGCGGAGTTTCCTATGACGCCTGAGGCCGAACTTGGCTGCTGTCAGCCTCACTCTGTCGAGTGGCTCAGCAGTCGGAGCGGCGCAAGCGGCGCTGTCCTCTTGTCAGACCGGTCAGTGGAGCGGCGAAGTGACTGCGGTCACTTCGGCTCTGTCGACTGGAGGGCGTGCGTCAGGATAAAGGTGTCAGGCCACCTTTGCATTAAATGCCCCTGCGATTTGGTCGGTTGGCGTGCCGATTCGGCCAAGGTTGCTTCTTGGTGAAGACTGGTCCTCGAGCGAGCCGAAGGTGTGTCCGTCGCTGGAGGGGGTCCTCGGGCGAGACGTAGATCCTCCGGGGTCGGCTGCCCTTGCCCGAGGCTGGGCTGGGCTCGGGTGAGGCGTGATCGCGTCCCTCGAATGGACCGATCCTTGACTTAATCGCACCCATCAGGCCTTTGCAGCTTTGTGCTGATGGGGGTTACCAGCTGAGATTTAGGAGTCTTGAGGGTACCCCTAATTATGGTCCCCGACAAAAGTTGAGCAAGTGCGAGTTCTGGATTGATGAAGTCCTGTTCTTGGGCCACATAATCAACAAAGAAGGATTGGCTATGGATCCGAAGAAAGTGGCAGACATTCTGAACTGGAAAGCGCCAACAGATGCTCGAGGAAACAAGAGCTTCATTGGAATGGCCGGATATTATCAGCGATTCATTGAAGGGTTCTCGAAGATTGCGAAACTGATGACAGCTTTGCTAGGCACCAAGTTGAGTTCAAGTGGACCAAGAAATGTCAAGAAGCCTTTAAAGCGCTGAAAGAGAAGTTGACTACAGCGCCTGTCTTAGTCTTACCTGATGTGCACAAGCCCTTCTCAGTGTATTGCGATGCTTGTTACACTGGTTTGGGATGCGTATTGATGCAAGAGGGAAGAGTTGTGGCTTACTCGTCCCGACAGCTGAAGGTTCATGAGCAGAATTACCCAACCCATGACCTAGAGTTGGCAGCAATGGTTCATGCACTGAAGACATGGAGGCACTATCTGTATGGGCAGAAATGTGATGTTTACACAGACCACAAGAGTCTGAAGTACATATTCACTCAGTCTGAGTTGAATATGAGGCAATGAAGATGGTTAGAGTTGATCAAAGACTATGAATTCGAGATTCATTACCATCCAAGCAAAGCGAATGTAGTGGCAGATGCTTTGAGCAGGAAGAGTCAAGTCAATTTGATGGTCGCTCATCCGATGCCTTATGAGTTGGCCAAAGAGTTTGACAGGTTGAGTCTTGGATTTCTGAACAATATGCAAGGAGTAACAGTTGAGTTAGAACCCACCTTGAAGTGGAAAATCAAAGAAGAACAGAAGAATGATGAGAAGATTAGTGAAATCTGGCAACTGATTCTAGAAGGCAGAGGCAAAGACTTTTGGGAAGATGCAGAAGGTGTGATATGGTTTAAAGACCGCTTGTGTGTTCCCAAGGTCTAGTCGATTCGGGAGTTGATCCTCAAGGAAGCTCATGAGACAGCTTATTCTATACACCCTAGAAGTGAGAAGATGTATCAGGATCTGAAGAAGAAATTTTGGTGGTACAGAATGAAGAGGGAAATTGCAGAGCACGTGGCCATGTGTGATAGTTGTCGATGGATCAAGGCGGAACACTAGAGACCCGCTAGGTTGTTGCAACCGTTGTGATTCCTCAGTGGAAATGGGATGAAATCGGTATGGACTTCATAGTCGGATTGCCTCGCACTCGAGCCGGCTACGATTCCATTTGGGTAGTGGTGGACCGCTTAACCAAGTCAGCCCACTTCATACCTGTCAAGACCAACTACAGCAGTGCAGTATTGGCAGAGTTGTACATGTCCCAGATTGTTTGCCTTCATGGTGTGCCAAAGAAGATAGTGTCAGACAGAGGAACGCAGTTCACCTCTCATTTCTGGCAGCAGTTGCATGAAGCCTTGGGTACACATCTGAATTTCAGTTCAGCTTATCATCCGCAGATAGATGGTCAGACCAAAAGAATCAATCAAATCCTTGAAGACATGTTGAGGGCTTGTGCGTTGCAAGATCAGTCTGGATGGGACAAGAGGTTGCCTTATGCAAAGTTCTCCTATAACAACAGCTACCAGGCCAGCTTGAAGATGTCACCATTTCAGGCACTTTATGGGAGGAGTTGTAGAACTCCATTGCAATGGGATCAGCCTGGAGAAAAGCAAGTGTTTGGGCCAGACATTTTGCTTGAAGCTGAAGAGAACATCAAGATGGTTCGGGAGAATCTGAAGATAGCGCAATCAAGGCAGCGAAGCTATGCAGACACAAGAAGAAGAGAACTGAGTTTCGAAGTTGGAGATTTTGTATATTTGAAGGTCTCGCCTATCAGAGGAGTCAGAAGATTCAGAGTCAAAGGCAAGTTAGCACCCCGCTACATTGGTCCGTATCAGATTCTCGCAAGGCATGGAGAAGTGGCCTATCAGCTCAGTCTACCAGAAATTTTGTCTGACGTGCATGATGTCTTTCATGTATCTCAGTTGAAGAAATGTCTACGTGTGCCAGAAGAGCAGTTGCTAGTGGAGGGTCTTGAAGTCCAAGAAGACTTGACCTATATTGAGAAGCCAACGCAAATCATTGAGACTGCAGACAGAGTCACCCGAAGGAAGACTATCAGAATGTGCAAAGTCAGATGGGGTCATCACTATGAAGAAGAGGCAACGTGGGAGCGTGAAGATGATCTGATGGCTAAATATCCTGAGCTCTTTGCTAGCCAACCTTGAATCTCGAGAGCGAGATTCTTTTAAGGGGGATAGGTTTGTAACGCCCCGAATTTGAGAGTTGAATTTTTTTTTTCTTTCTCCAGCACTCCCCCAAATTCGGGTGTTACCTTTCCTCTTTCTTTTTCTTCTCGCTAAGCCTTGTTCATTTTCAAAGTTCTAGCGAGATTTAGCTCGAGACCTTGTGTAAGTAAACCCTAGAAATTGTTTGTTGCACCATGCGGGTCCATGCATTTATTTTGGTTGAGTGAAATTGTGAAATCATACATTTAGCAAATAGATTAGAAAAAGGAAAAAACCCCTTTTTCCCTTCTCTCCCCTCCCCCTCTCCTTACGGCCCGGCTAGGTGCGCGGCCCAGCCGTGGCTTCCCCCCCCCCTTTCTCCTTCTTGGGCCAGCTCGGTAGCCCAGCCAAGCCCCCCGCACGGCCCAGCCTCCCCCCACGCCCCCCATGCGCGCCGTGCGCGTGGCGGTTGGAACCGTCGCCGCCTTCCCCCTTGTGGGCCCCGCCCGTCAGTCGCCCCTCCCCCAAACCCCTCTCTCTCTCCACCACGCATGATCTCCCTCTCCCTTGTGCAGCTCATCTTCCTCCTCCGTTCGCCCGCGCTCGGCCCCCGTCCCGGCGCCGCCCTCGCCCCCTCCCTGCGCGGTAAGCTCTCTTTCCCCTCTCCCCCGCCTCCCCCTTCTCCTTCCTTAACCCAGCGCGGCCTCCCTCCCTCTCCCTCGTGCTCGCGTGGCCCCGACGACCCGCCATGGCGCGCGCGGTTCCCCCCCCCCCCCCCCCCCGCCCTGGCGCACGTGGTTTCCACCCCCCCCCCACGCTACGGCGCGCGTGGCTTCCCCCGGCGCGCGCGGTTTCCCCCCACCCCGACGTACTCGGCCGCCGTCCCTGGCGCGCCCGCTCGGCCTCACCACCCCTGCCCGCGGCGTGTCCGCCCCGCCCCGGCGTGGCCTCGCCTTGGCGTGGCGCAGCCCCGCCCTGGCGGCCCCGGCGCGCTCGCCTGGCACGGCCCGGCTCGCCTGCCCTGCTCGCAGCGGCCCCTCCCCGCGCAGCAGCCCGCGGCGGCGCGGCGTGGCACGCCCGCCCCTGCTCACGGCGTCTGACGTGCGCGCGCCCGCCTCAGCGTGCCCCATCCCTCCCCTGCCCCGGCGCGGCCTTGAGCTCGGCCAGCGCGCTGCCCCGCGCTCTGCCCCGGCGCGGCCCCACTGCCTGCTCGCAGTGCGCAGCGCGGCGTGCGCGCGGCTTGGCCCCGGCGCGTCAGCGCGGCCATGCGCGCGCGCGTGCTCGCGTGGTGCGCGCGGCTCACTGTGCCTTCGGCGCGACGTGTACCGTCTTGTCACGGATGACGTGCTCGTCTACCCCTGGACGTGCCCATCTACCACCCCCCCCCCCGTGTATTTTATGCGCATTGATCACGTTATTTATATTAATAAAATGGAAACTCAACTCAGAAATTGATTACGTTAATTATCTCACGTAGTTAATCGTCGACTTAGTTTAATCTCGACCAATTGGAAATAATTATAACTCTGTTAGTACATGTGATTAATACTTGTTAGTGTAACTAGGTGGAAATAGATGACGTAATGATTAATTATACATCTACCCGTAATACGCTTCGATTATAGCTTTAGCCACTACGAGACCTTTCTCCTTTTCTTTCCAGCAATTGCGAATGCAAAATCGTATGTCATATTTTATGCACATTTGACTTATCTGCTCTCTTGTATGGTGTACTATTTATTTCCTAATTCAAATGGATGGATGTATGTTTGCGCTCGCATAGAGAACGGTCTCATTGAGGAATCCGAAGAACTCGCAGGAGAAGCCCCTGAGCAACAGCTGGTTGGTGGAGGCAAGTGTCCCTTGACCCATCTATGTCCTATACAATTCTATAATTCACTTCCCGCATTTACATAGTTATACCTAAGGATTGACTAGCTTTTGTTATTCATATCCTTGCTTACCTATTTAGGTTGGATTATTATGGTTTAGCTTTATGCTAGTGCTTAACATTAATCAATGAATATGATGAGATTTATCTATGATACGCTATTTTCCTTCTTATTTATGATGTACTTGTGGCAATTAAGGGGACTCGAGCGGTTTCTCGAGTGCCTCTCCGTAAGGACCTGTTCGTTGGATGACCGCTCGAGAAAACAGTGCAACCATGAGGGTGGAATGGGACGCCCTTAGCTGAATAACTAGAGGAACCGGGGTGTAGTTCGCTTAGTCGTCGTGCCGTTAATGGGGCTCGGTGTATGCGGCTCGCTCTGCCAAGGTTGGTTCACCCCTTGGGGAGGAGTGCGGTACATTTAGGAAACCTAACGGGCAGCTACAGCCCCGGGGAATCTTTGTAAAGGCTACATAGGGATACCCTGCTGGGTCACCTTGGTAGTGATCAATGGAGAGTCATGATCTCCGGGCAGAAAGGGAATCACGGCTTGTGGGTAAAGTGCGCAACCTCTACAGAGTGTTATGAAAACTGATATATCAGTCGTGCTCGCGATTATGAGTGGCCAAGGGAGCTCCATTGATTAGCGACACTTGATCAGAGATGTTCGGATTACAGGTGGTGATGAGAATGGTGGTTTTGGTATTGATTATGGTAGTGGTAAGTGGTATTCTTTCCGTTTGGAAAGGTTACATTTGGGTTAATAACGTGGGTTAATTCTAAAATCTGGCTCTCTCTCTACTAGTAATAATAATCTGACCAACTAAAAGCAACTGCTTGACTTACCCCCCCACATAAAGCTAGTCCACTACAGCCAAACAGGATACTTGTTGAGTATGTTGATGTGTACTCACCCTTGCTCTACACACCAAACCCCCCCCCCCCCTTACCCAGGTTGTCCCCATTGCAACCACTACTCAGGAGAAGATGAAGTCGTGGAAGGAGACTTCCAGGAGTTCCAAGATTACGACGAGTTCTAGGCGTGGGTTAGCGGCAACCCCTAGTCGGCTGCCTGTGAAGGCCGCGTGTATCTACGTTTCTTTTCCGCACTTTGATTATTGTAAAGACTACGTGGATGTCTCAGATATTATGATGTAATTAACTATTATTACCTTGTTTATGTTATTATTTGAGCACTGTGTGATGATATTCAGTTATGTAACGGCTATGTACGTGAATTGCTGATCTTGGCACATACATGGTTCGCATTCGGTTTGCCTTCTAAAACCGGGTGTGACAATAGCATTTCATTTCTCTTAGTTTCTAAAGCAAGAGACTTTTGCACACTAACAAATTTGTCATGTTCCTCATATAAAATGTCTTCTTGCTTCTCTAGCAATCTATCATTTTCATTTAGAGCATCAATTAATTCATTAATTTTCTCTACTTTGGCTCTATCTAAACCTTTAAATAAGCTAGAGTAATCTACTTCATCATCAAAAGAATCATCATCGCTAGAAGTAGTGTACTTACGGGTTTCTCGAACACTTACATTCTTCTCCTTAGCCATGAGGCAAGTGTGGCGTTCGTTGGGGAAGAGCGAAGACTTGTTGAAGGCCGAGGCAGCGAGTCCTTCATCGTCGGAGTCGGATGAGGAGAAGTCGGAATCCCATTCTTTTCCAAGATGAGCCTCGCCTTTCGCCTTCCTATAGCTTTTCTTCTTCTCCTTCTTCCCATGTCTTTCTTGTCCCTGGTCATTTTCATTATCGGGACATTGAGCAATAAAATGACCAGTCTTACTGCATTTGAAGCAGGAGTGTTTTCCCTTTGTTTTATTCTTGTTGGGGTACTCCTTGCGTCCTTTAAGTGTGGTCTTGAAGCGCTTGATGATAAGCGCCATCTCATCTTCATTGAGGCCGGCAGCCTCTACTTGAGCTACCTTGCTTGGTAGCACCTCCTTGCTGCTTGTTGCTTTGAGAGCAATGGGCTGTGGCTCGTAGATAGGTAGTGGACTGTTCAAAGCGTCATCCACGTATCGCGCTTCCTTCACCATCATGCGCCCGCTCACAAACTTTCCAAGGATCTCCTCAGGCGTCATCTTTGTGTACCTGGGGTTTTCACGAATAAGATTGACAAGATGGGGGTTAATTACAGTAAATGACCTAAGCATGAGTCGGACGACGTCATGGTCCATCCATCTTGTGCTTCCATAGCTTCTAATCTTGTTGACCAGGGTCTTAAGCCTATTGTAGGTTTGAGTTGGCTCCTCTCCCCTGATCATCGCAAATCTCCCCAGCTCGCCTTCCACCAACTCTATTTTTGTGATCATGGTGGCGTCATTTCCCTCATGAGATATCTTGAGGGTGTCTAAGATCTGCTTTGCATTGTCCAAGCCGCTAACCTTGTTGTATTCATCCCTGCACAGAGATGCTAGCAGAACAGTAGTGGCTTGGGCATTTTTATGTATTTGCTCATTAATAAACACAGGATTATCCATACTATCGAAATGCATTCCATTTTCAACTATTTCCCAAATGCTAGGATGGAGAGAAAATAGATGACTACGCATTTTATGACTCCAAAATGAGTAGTCCTCTCCATCAAAGTGTGGATGTTTTCCTAGAGGAATAGAAAGTAAATGTGCATTCGAATTGTATGGCATGCGGGAATAATCAAAGGAATAGTTTTGATTAACTGTCTTTTTCTTTGACGAAGAATCGTCATCGTCGTCGTCTCTTGGTGAAGAAGAAGATGCATCACTGTCGTAGTAGACGATCTTCTTGATGCGCCTCTTCTTCTTCCCGTCCTTCTTCTTGTGACTCGAGCTGGAGTCGGTTGGCTTGTCATCTCTAGGCTCGTTGAGGAAGGACTCCTTTTCCTTGTCGTTGACCACCATCCCCTTTCCCTTAGGATCCATCTCTTCGGGCGGTTAGTCCCTTAGATGAAGAGTACGGCTCTGATACCAATTGAGAGCACCTAGAGGGGGGTTAATAGGTGATCTTGTAAAATTCAAACACTAATAGCCACAAAACTTAGTTATGAGTGTTAGTACGGCTAAATAACTTAAAGCGAGTTCTTGTGAACACAAACAATCACAGAGAGATCAACACAAGACACGCGATTTTTATCCCGTGGTTCGGCCAAGTAACACTTGCCTACTTCCACGTTATGGCGTCCCAATGGACGAGGGTTGCACTCAACCTATTTCAAATGATCCGATGATCAACTTGAATACCACGGTATTTTCCTTAGAGTATTTTCCCGTTTGCAAGAAATCTCCACAACTTGGAGTCTCTCGCCCTTACAACAAAGATCACAATGAAAGCACGGAGTAAGGTTGGGAAGAGCAACACACACAAGACTCAAAATGCACAGCACACCCACGCACACAAGTGAAGACTCGAGCTCAAATGACCACACAGGGAGTTCGTGACTCGAATGGAGCTCAAATCTCTAACACAACGAAGCAAATGCACGGGAGCAGAGTCTGGATGCTTTAGATTACTTAGTGAATGCTTGGGTGACTCCTCCATGCGCCTAGGGGTCCCTTTTATAGCCCCAAGGCAGCTAGGAGCTGTTGGAGGCCAACTTGGAAGGCCAAACTTGCCTTCTGTCGGGTGGTGCACCGGACAGTCCGGTGCACCACCGGACAGTCCCTGTAGCTGTCCGGTGCGCGATCGCCTTCCAAATTAGGCGCATCCAACCGTTGCAACTCCAGGCTCGTTGGCGCACCGGACACTGTCCGGTGCCCCCCGCCAACCGTTGGAGCTGCCACGCGTCGCACGAAGATTGCGCAGCCGACCGTTGACGCTGGTGTCCGTTGGCTCACCGGACAGTCCAGTGCACCACCGGACAGTTCGATGAATTATAGCCACGTCGCCCCTTTGCTTTTCCCGAGAGCGATGAGTTCGCCGCGGATGACTCACCGGACGGTCCGGTGATTTTTAGCCATACGGCGCCGTCGAGTTCCGAGAGCGGCGAGTTCACGCGGACCAGCCTGGCGCACCGGACACTGTCCGGTGCACCACCGGACAGTCCGGTGTGCCAGGCCGAACTGGAGTTTGGCTGCACACAGGTCTTTTGCAATTCTTTTCTCACTATTTCTAGCACTTAGACAGAACACATTAGTACTCAAAAACAAATGTACTAAGTCTAGAAACATACCTTGTCTTTGATTTGCACCTTTTGCTTGTTTAACACATAAAGACTCACTTACTATGTGTTGGACACTTAATCACCAAAACATTATAGAAATGGCCCAAGGGCACATTTCCCTTTCAGAACTCGCTGCTCTCGGGAATCCCCGAGGTCGCTGTGGCTAAAATTCACTGGACTGTCTGGTGTGCATCGGACTGTCCGATGAGCCAACAGCGCTCGCGCCAACGGTCAGCAGCGCAATCAACGGGCGACATGTGGCCAGAACCAACGATCACTTGGCAGCACCGGACTATCTGGTGTGCATCGGACAGTGTTCGATGTGCCAAGGGGACCGAGGGTTCAACGGTTGGCTTCGCCAAAGAAGGAAACAAATTGTGCACTGTTCATGTCCGGTGGTGCACCGGACAGTCCGGTGCGCCAACGGACAGAAGGCAGGAATTGCCTACCAGATGGAGATTCAACGGCTCCTAACTGCCTTAGGGCTATAAAAGGGACCCCTAGACGCATGGAGCAACACACCAAGCCTCCATTGAACATCTTAAGACGCCTAGACTTCGCAAGCACGCATCCAGATCATTGTGTTTGAGATTTGAGCACTTCTTGAGTTGTGAACTCTCTGCATTGTGTTTGTGTGCTTGTTTCTTGACTTGTGTGCGTGTCGTTGCTGCGACTCTAGTTCTTGCGTGTGTTTCTATTCCCTCCCTTACTCTTGTGGTTTTCATTGTGACCAATATTGTAAGGGTGAGAGGCTCCAACTTGTGGAGATTCCTCACAAAGGGAACATCGGCTATAAGGAAGAAAACCGTGGTATTCAAGTGGATCATTGGATCGCTTGAAAGGGGTTGAGTGCAACCCTCGTCCATTGGGACGCCACAACATGGAAGTAGGCAAGTGTTATACTTGGCCGAACCACAGGATAAAAATCGTCGTGTCGCCTGTTGTTATTCGTGTGCGATTCTCTCTACTTCTACTCACTTGATAATTGCTCTAAGTTTAATACTCACCTTGTGAAGAGCAATTAAGTGAAGAAGTTATCTCTTTCTCTTTAGTCATAGCTCCTTGGTTTTGATTCCACTAATATTTCATAAACCAAGTTTGTGTTGTTTAGTGTTGATTTTTACAGGATCACCTATTCACCTTCCTCTAGGTGCTCTCAATCATTTAGCCCTTCCTTTAGTCCAAACAATTTTGAGGATTATATGTGGACATATGCTACACGTCCATAAAATTCTATGAATTTCTAAGGCTATTTTGAGTATTATTAATTTCTTTATGTAGAAAATCGTTAAAATACAATTAAATTCATAAAATATTGTAGCGTCGACCAGAAATTACAAATAAGTTATCAAGACTAATAAATATTCTACAAGAATATAACATCAAGTACCCACATGAAAATGATAAAAGTGAAGTATTGTTTATGTTGGAACTTAGGTGTTTATGGTGGTTTCACATGTAACTTACACAAATAAGTGGAATTGAAATGAAATAATTGCTGACATCTTGTGGATTTTATGGTTCAAACATTTTTAGGATATTATATGAACATATGTTGCCCTTACACCAAATTTTATGAATTTCTGAGACTATTTGTGTATTATTAATTTCTTTTTTAGAAAATCATCAAAATGCATTTAAATCCATAAAATATTCTAGTATCGACCTAAAATTGTAAATAAGTTATCAAGACTAATAAACATTCCTTAAAAAGATAACCTCAAGTCTCTACATGAAAATTATAAAGTGAAGTAAAGATTATGTTGGAACTTGGATACTTAAGCTGATTTCATGTGTAACTCACGCAACAAGTGGAAGTGAAATGAAAAGAATCATCGCATCTTATGGACTTTATGGCCCAAATATTTTTTAGAATTTATGTGGACAAATGTTAACCCTCCATCAAATTTTATGAATTTCTGAGGCTATTTGTATATTATTAATTTCTTTCTACAGAAAACCATCAAAATGCAATTAAATTCATAAAATAATCTAGTTTCTACCGAAAATTGTAAATAAGTTACCAGGACCAATAAACATTCTATTAAAGATAATATTAAGTCCCTATGTGAAAATGATAAAGTAAAATATTGATTATGTTGAAACTTGGATACTTATGGTGATTTCCCATGTAACTCACGCAATAAGTGGAAGTGAAATGAAAGAATCCCTGGCACATTATGAAATTTATGGTCCAAATTTTTTTTACAATTCTATATGGACATATGTTACCCCTCCGTCAAATTTCATAAATTTTTAGGCTATTTATACATTATTATTTTCTTTCTGTAAAAAATCATCAAAATTCAAGTAAAACCATAAAATATTCTAATGTTGACCGAAGATGGCAAATAAGTTACCAAAACTAATAAACATCATATAAGAAGATAACCTCAAGTCCCTATGTGAAAATGATAAAGTTAAGTATTGATTATGTTAAAATTTAGATACTTAAGGTGATTTCACATGTAACTCATGCAATAAGTGAAAGTGACTTAAAAGAAACGCTGGCAATCTTTAGATTTTATGGCCCAAAGAATTTTGAGGATGCTATATGGGCATATATTCCCCCTCCATCAAATTTCATGAATTTCTAAGACTATTTGTGTATTATTATTATCTTTTCTACAGAAAATTATCAAAATGCAATTAAATTCATAAAATATTCCACTGTCGACCGAAATTTGCAAATAGGTTACTAGGACCAATAAATATTATATAAGAATATAACCTCAAGTCTCCATATGAAAATGATAAAGTAGAGTATTGATTATGTTGAAACTTGGATATTTAGGGTGATTCCATATGTAACTATCCGGTAAGATATCTGGGAATATGTCCGAATATCATAAATCTGAAATTTGGATAGGTATCCGAGAAGATATCCGGATATCCGAAATCCGACGGATATCAGTCATCTCATATCCGTATCCGATATCCGAACTGTACTATTCGAATTTGAATCTGAAATCTGAAAATTTTGCGGATATCCGAAAAAACTATCCAACCGGATAATTAGCCTCTTCGGACGGTCAGTTGCTCGGATAATATCTGTACCGTTTACACCGTAGTTAGGGGTAATGGTCATGTTAATAACTAGACCATCATGGTCATCATTATTAGTGATTCTCGGTAACGACTAAAATTTCATCTCATTATATCCAGCCGCGCCATGACGAAATCTTGTCTTGTCTCGACACACCTTTGGCCTAGTTTGACGAGGCAAGCGAGCGAATATGTGTGTGGCACATCTATCTCCTTTTTCAACTTCGTAGATGTTGCACATAGAGTCCACCTTATAAGTTAATTAAGATACATGTTAATGTCTAAAGTAGGATTAACCACCTTTCACTTCCTAATGTTATATGGGCCTTTAATATTAAATGATTTAATGAGTTAATTTAGACTAAACTCATTAAATCCAGCATTTATTAATTAATGCATAGCTAGTATATTCTACCTCTACATTTATGTTTTATTTTGTCTTTCTTTTTTAAAAGTCATCTAAGCGCATCGATTTTCTAAGTACAAGAGACAGTTAAAATACTGCGTTAATACAATTCTGAGCCTCTAAATCATAAATACAAGTAAGAGACAGTATGTATGAAACATTTATAGAGAACCGTGTAGAGAAGAGTCAGTATCTTATATATTTTTTTAATTAACCCCTTAGAGATTCCTCATGAGGCACTATATTAGACGGGGTTATACATGTCCTAAGCACTTTTTCTAGCTTTCTTCTCCTATCCAATTGTCAATTGATTGCTACTTGTATAATCTAGTAGTATTGAAGTGTCTTCGATGTACATCATATGAATTTGATCATGTTGATTCTTGATCCAGAGACATTGTATTGTAGTCATTTAAAATCAAAATCAAGGACCTATATAATCTCAAATTGGTGTATTGAATGTACAAACGTATTAGACTGGACAACTGGTCCCTTCCACGGAGGGCATGCATGGGGCGACAGCGAGGTGTATTGGAGAACCGGCGAGTGGCCTGGCATCAACATCCATGTTGGGAACAGAATTTATATGAGCCCAGGTACAGACGACAGGAACAGGCCATGCAGATGCATGCCAGTCGCCGTACCAGCTAAAGCCAGGGCTGGCGCGGCAATGCATGATGATACGTGCAGCGACAGCGAGAGCGAGCTCTCCCAGTGAACGCGAGATCTGGACGTCGTGCCGTGCCGTGCCGCGCCTCTGATCTGCTGCCGCCGCGGGCTCCACGGCACGAGAGCCTGGGGTGGGGGGCATCCAATGGCACTGGCGTCTGTCCGTCCGTCCGCATCATCACCGACACAAAAACGAAAAAAGAAAAGCTCTTGCGTGGATCGGAGCGGTAACCTGGGGCCTAGGCTGGGCGTCTGGTCGCTGCCGAATTCGGGTCTCTGCCTCCTGCTTCAACATAATATGCATAGCTTTCAATTCAACCCCTATTAGCATCACTGAAAGGTTTGAACATACATAGGACTCGCATAGGGTCTGTTTGGTTCAGCTTTTTTCTGACCAGCTTTTCTGAAAATCTGGCTGTCGAAAGAATCTGGCTGTGGGGAGAATCTGAATATCATTATGATTACGTGTGGAGAAAGATAAAGTTGTTCATAGGACTCAGGATCTAGAAAGTGACGGATTCCTGCTATTACAACGACTCAACCGATTATAAGTTTATGTTGATTTTGGATGGTTTTTGCCCCAACGAATTTTATAGAAGCTGGCTGAAAAGCTGATCGTTTGGCAGTCCACAGCAGCTTTTGGTGGCCAGAAGCTGCCAGAAGCCGAAACAAACAGGGCCATAGTCACGTATACTTCGAATCAAGCAACAGGGTAATATCGTTATTTATGGCTAGTTTAGAAACACTATTTTTTTAAAAAAAATATTTTTTTAAAGTAAATTAGTTTATTTTCTCCGGTAAAAATAGAAATCCCCTTAATAAAATGTGGTCCCAAACTAGCCCTTATTATATTGATTTACGTCATGTTTGGATATCCGGTGACGAAAACTCGGCTAAAAATCTTTCGGGGCATTGTATATGTCCCCACTAACATGCCATAATGTTAATATAAATTGTGTGAACAAGTACGGTGTGCGTGAACTGACAAAGTTCATAAAAAGTTTGAACATTTTTATTACAACTATAATATAACGAATTTAAACTTGAAATTACGTATATAATAGGAACAGGATGAAAAGAATATATATATCCCATAAAATATAAAATATACTGCATCCAGTCGCAGTAGCGTTAAAATACTCCGATGCGACCAAATACTCTGAAGAATTTCAGGGGTAGCTAGTTGCAGCGTGTTGTTTAATCCTGTAATCCCTGACGCAAACAGCCCCAGTAGTGTTATTAGCGTACTCCAATGCGACCCACATGGTCCGAAAATTTTTCAGAACAGTTAGTTGCACTTGCAGCGTGGGTTGTTTTGATCCTGTAACTCCCGAGGCAAATACTGAAATACAGAATCTTTTTTGCTATTTTTTTTAAAGGCAGAGTCGCAGAGATTGGCCGACAAAATGCAAAAAAAAACACATATTCGTAAGTGGGCATTTTTACATGTAAGGGCTAGTTTGGTAACTTCATTTTTTAAAAAAGATTTTTATTTTCTCAAATGAGATTATTTCATTTTATCTTGAAGAAATATAAATCTCTTAGAAAAATAGAGTTGACATCCTGAATTTTGTTTGTAGTAATTTATATGCATATATATATATATATATATATTGAATTAATGGATTTGAAATTTGGAAGAAAAGAAAAGGGAAATCTGAACTCTAACGCTCGGACAAAAAACTAAAATCGTTTGGATTAGCCAGCCCAGCCATCCTACACGTACGGACGTACTCTCCTTGTCTCTCTTGCGTGTGGGGCCCATATTTCAGGGCGTCCCCAACCTGTAGCCGGCAGAACCGTTGCTGCGCTCCGTTCAAGCTGCCCAATCTTCTCCGCCGAGCAGTGGCCCTGTTTGGATCCTTCAAGCCCGGCTAGAGCTAGAGCTAGTTTCTAGCTCTAACTCTAGCCCAAACTAGCTCTAGCCCTCTACATGTTTGGATCCAAAGGCTAGTTTACAATAAATGCATTTTATAATCATTTGTCTCATTTAAACCTTTCCTTATCCGGATTTAGTGTGGCAAACTCTTGTGTGGCTTCTCCCACACACAAATAACACAAATAAATTTATTTTCACAAATCAAACATCCAAATCACAATAAGTTTAATTTCTGCATACAAATGTGATGTCCCATACGAACATACAAGTCCTTAATCAATATTAAAAAAATTTACACTCCATGAAACAAAGCATGAGCTAAGTCATCACGGAAGGCATTCATGTTGACATCTTCAACAAGAGGTTCGTCTTCTGGCCATGTTGATGCTGCAGAACTAGGCATTGGGTTATAATTTTCATCGGCATCACATGCTTCGAATTCTCGATCCGCAATTCTACTCTCTTGAATAAAATTGTGAAGAGCCATACATGCAACAATAATTCTAGTTTGCTTGTCCTCTGGAAATCTTTGCATGTTTAACAAAATCCTAAACTTCATCTTCAACACTCCAAAACTTCTTTCTATCACATTTCTAACTTTGGCATGTGCATGGTTGAAGACTTCTTTCATACCTTGGGGCGGTGGGCCGTTATGCCATTGCTCGACATGGTACCTTGTACACCGGTATGGTGAAAGGTATCCCGGACGATTTGGGTAACCCGCATCAACCACATAATACTTGCCTATATATTTTGAAAGGTAAACGATGAGACTTAGATGAACTAGTTTAATTGGTTTAAAATTGTTGCAAGAAAGGTGAAGTAAGAAAACCTGGTGGTGGATGTGGAAATTTGTGGTGATGAGTAGGAAATTAGTAAATTACAATAGTCGAAAATGCATTCAATAAGAAATTAGCCAAAACAAATCCGTTGTTTTCCTGTTCTTTCCAATGTGGCCAGCCGTGCCCCTCCACTACCTTTCCATGGATCAAGAAAAGAAGGAGGAGGAGGCTGAGGGAACGGAGGGAGGTGACAGCTGACCTGCTCGAGGATGGCGGCGTTTCTTCGGTTCGAGGACGGCGGCGCCGGTCCTTCCCTGCGTATCGAAGAAAAGAAACGGACCCAGGAACGTGTGGATCCCGTGCGGAAGGATAAGAGAGAAAAAAGGATTTTGGTGGGCCTTCCAACAAACTAGCCCCAATAATCACCCCTTGGTGGGGAGAGTTTTTTGGGGTGGGCTAGTTGCAAAAAATTGGCTCTAGCCCTCCTGTTTGGCTACTTTTGGGCTAGTTTGGTACAAACTAGCCCAAACTAGCTCTAGCCCTTGGATCCAAACAGGGCCAGTGTCGCCTGGCCTCCCGTGCCTCAGTGCCTGCCGCCCCTGTGCCCGCTTTCCTCCCCGCGACACCGCTTACCACACCGCCCCGCCACTTCTCTTCCTCTCACCAACGCAGTATCTGCCCGACAGTTTCTTCTTGGCATTAATGGCTGCGACCGTTTCTCCGATTTGTAGCGTCGTTCTTCAATCTGTATCAAAGAAGCGTTAGAATTCAGCACGAATCTCTTCCCTATCGCTCAGGGTATGTACAGTTGTATTTAATGTGGAGGCTCTTTTTAAGAGGTATTTGCAAAAAAAAAATCTTATAGTCGTCTCTCCGTGAAGAGACGTCTCTGGTTCGTAAACCAAGTAACAATAGACGTCTCACTTTTCACTGTACGAATTTATTGTCTAATCTATCGATCTGATCCTGTACAAATACATTTAATTCTGTATTTATTAATAGACTATATTTATAGACACTTCATTATATAATAAAGTCTCTTAGTTGTCTCTTGTGTTTGGAGAGCTGTTTTGGTGTCTCTCCACTATACATGTCCTTATAATGGCGTGGGTGGAGCTGATTTCTTAGATTACGTGAAATCTTCTATCTATTTGTCTGTCGCTAACTATTCTTATTTTCTCCATATTTTTTATCCATGTATGAAAGAGAGTAAATCTAGCTAATGAAATAGCTAGCCATTGGAGACGCTCTAAAGGCGTCCGCAATGGTCCTCTTAAATAGCTAGCTGAGCTGGAGCTGAGAGAAAAATAAAAATAGTAATTTATCTCACTACTAGTATTTGGTGCCACACGTAATACAACCAGTTTCTTGGAATACATGAAATGTCCTATCTATTTGCTCGTCGCTAGCTATTTTTGTTTTCTCCATATTTTCTATTCACTTAGAAAAGAGGGTGAATCTAGCTAGTGAAATAGCAAGCCATTGGAAACGCCCTAAGGGCATGTATAGTGGCACTGATCTCTCCCCTCTCTCGGGTATATACAGTGGAGGACACCAAAACGGTTCTCCAAGCACAAGAGATAACTAAGTGACTATTATATAATGGAGTGTCTATAAATATAGTCTACTAATAAATACAGAAGTAATTGTGTTTGTATAGCATCAGATCGATGGAACAGACGACGAATTCATACAGCGTGAAGTGATGCGTCTGTTGCTACTTGGTTTACAAACTAGAGGCGTCTCTTCACGGAGAGACGGCTCCACGAATTTTCTGCAAAAACCCCGTTTAGACACCTCAAAAACGTTTACATTAAACACCATTGTACATGCCTTAAAACCTGCTGCTATTCGCACGTGTGCTGCTATCGCTGCGCAGCTTGCCATCGCTCGCTCCCCATCCTCAGCACCGTGTTCCGCCTCGTGGGTCTACTCGTCGTCGCCACGCCCTACAACCTCTATGTTAGCTCTCCACTTCCCGCCCAGCTGTGTGCGCTACGTCGGCGAACCTTGTTGGCTCTGTGCCTTTCGCCTGCGTCGTGACTCCGTTTTTCTCCTCCGTCATGATGCATGCATCCGTGCGCGAGAAGCGTCCTGTTGCCGTTGCCGGTGTCGAACCTCGTTGGAGTTCCCTCGACTTCTCTGTTCCACGCCGCGTCTAGAGTTCCTCCTGTGCCCCGCCTCCCTCGTCATGTCCCACGACACCGAGAGCACCGCGTCTAGAGTTCCTCCTGCGCCCTGCCTGCCTCGCCATGTCCCGCGATGTCAAGAGCCTTTGTCCGAAGCTCCCTCCGTTACGATTTTATGCATTGTTTTTTTTGATATATTACACTTGCGACGTCAACATATTTGTAGAAATAGATTCTGGCGCACACGTTTTATGCATTCGGTTTTTGTCCTTAAAATCGGGTTGCGACAAAATCCCTAGATAAGACCCATCCATGAATGACTTTAGGAATCCTGTAGGAAGATTTCGGGGCTAGTTTGGGAGTCATAAAATCGTAGGGAATTGAAGGGGCTAGATTCCCCCTTCTTATTCAAAATTGAATAAGAAGGTGAATCTAGCCTCTCTAATCCTCTCCGGTTTTGTCGCTTCCAAACTAGTCTTAGATGTTCTAAAACAAAAACATTTTAACTATAAATTTTGGATCTCATAGAGCATAATAATTTTTATTACCAAGCTTCACTCCGTATATATAAGAGTGTTTGGAAATTTCAGAAATCTGAATCCTTAAACCTAATTATTAAAGTACAAACATTTATGGCCTTATATATATATATATATAGGGAAGAGGTAATGGAAGCCCTGGGCTTCCGTTAGTGGACGAAGCCCCAGCCAGGAGGTCGATCGGGTCGCGTTCGGCCCACTGGACGCCAGCTTGCGTCAGCCATGCATAGGATAGCAGCGTATCCCGGCTGAGACGCTGCAACCGATATACGCACGCATAAAGGTATGTGGAAATGTGCATAACTCATGCATAAATGGAAAAGTTTCTGCCACGAATCACGGGAATGAATATTTGCATGTGCATGCCGGTTTACGATTGCATAACGTTGTGAGACATGATAGCGTAAACCATGCAACATTTAAAATCTCCAACCGGTTTGAGGTAAGGAAAGACGTGCTCTTCGTGCGCGTAAATATAGGCGCAGTTACGGGAGGAAACAAATACAAGGTTACAGCCGCCTGTCCACGTTCGCTCGTCCACGTCTTTATCTGAGGTATTGGCGGCGGTTAGCGGCGGCGGAAGTGAGAGATACGGTCGGCGGCGAGAAAATGTCCAGCACCGGAGCTGGCGATGACATGCCACCTGTATCATCTGTGCATACGCCAGCAGGTACGTCTATTTCAATGGACATGCATCCTGTAGCGTCTGCGATCGCCCCATACACAGAGGGTGTCTCCGTTACTCCCCCGGCAGCATTGAGGGCACCTGGACATATCGATGAGCACACAAAAACGGCGGATATAGTCGGCGCAGAGAAGCACATCCCCATGAGACATATTGGCCCGCATGAACAGGACACACCTCATATTCTTCAGAGCCATGTAAGTTATCCCAAATATGATACTCTGATTTTCTTACATACTTCTTTGTAATGTTGTACAATTACCATGTAAAATTTAGACGCTATTGAATAGTAAATGTTAAATTTCTGTGCGCAGCCGGACAATATTGATATAAGATTGATACCTAAAGTTGGTGTGACATTTAGTAACGTGGACGAGGCGTATAATTTTTATAGTCAATATGCATACGAGGTTGGATTTCTGTTGAAGAAATATAGGGAGCGGAAGAATTGTAAATGGTTGAATTGTTCAATGGAAGGAAAGAATGCTGAAAGGGTAGCTGGAAATCCAAGGATACGTAACACATGTTCGAAACGAACACAGTGCAAGGCTGGGATGAAACTTAAAAAAATCTACGATGATGCTAAAGAGAATGTTATTTCCGTTCGGATTGATCTGGTAAACTATGAGCATAATCATGAATTTTTGAAGAAAGATACAGAAAAAGGGCAATTGCAATGCAACAAAACACATGATCGTGAATATATGGAGTTCCTTAGTGCGATGCAAGAAAGCAGGATTCCACAACATTGCATTATGGATTTTGTTATAGAAATGCATGGTGGCCCAGAAAATGTTCCAATCACCGTGCAGGACATGAGTAACCTGTAAGTGTATTATGCATTGACAGTAATTGTATTTTATATTATAGAAACAATCGTAATGTGTTGAGTTAGATATAGTGTATAATCATTACATTTTTTGACAGGAAAAAAACATGGCAAAGGGAAAGAAATGCAAATGATGTGTCGAAGCTGTTATCTTTTTTTCATTATGCAAGAAAGATAATCCACAATTTTTTCTGACTTTCAACTGGACAAAGAAGGGAAAATTTTAAGCATATTTTGGTCCCATGCTAGCCAGCAAGCCGAGTACATTGATTTTGGTGATGCAGTTACATTTGATACTACACATAAGACTAATATGTACGATAAGCCATTAGGCATGTTTGTTGGCTCGAACCACCACCTACAATGCACAATATTTGGGTTTGCTTTACTAGGAGACGAGACAGTTGATACATTCGAGTGGGTCTTCAATACGTTCAAAACATGCATGGGATGTGATGGACCACGAGTGATGTTGACAGGTATGTTGCAATAGATGGCTCATATTAATTATGGCACGTACTATATGATATCATATTGGCTTGCATAATGTTATGTAAATTTATCTATTTCAGATCAAGACCCTGCTATGCCAATCGCACTAGGCAGAGTATTCCCAAACACAATTCATGATTGTGTTTGTGGCATGTGCAAAACAGGTATATGCCCCACTTGAATGAATTGTATGCAAGATTTGAGGAGATGGATTTCAAAACAAGGTTCCAATCTATAATACACCATCCGTTGAATGAAATGGAGTTCGAGGCTGTCTGGCAAATGATGGTAAATGATTTCCAGCTACACGAGAACAACACCCTTGCCAGATTATATGAAATACGCAAAGATTGGGTACCTGCATTTTTCAAAGGATACTATTGTGGTCTTATGGTCTCTACACAACAAAGCGAGAGCATGAACAAGTTGGTGAAGAGTGCCCATGTGGATGCAAACACACCGCAAATGATGAAGCTCCTGCATAGTAGGAAGATGAAAGAGGCCAAAGAGGCACTAGGATGCATGGTAAGTGAAAAAATAATAAACATATGTTTTATGCTATTAAAAACAAACCGGTATTAATACTATACTGTGTAATTTGCAGGGTCAAAAGGATACAACCACATTGTATATGTTTGAAATAAGAGTTGCAAGGGCATACACTAGAGCTGTGATGACAAGGTTCCAGGAGACAGTAAAATATGCAACTGCATACCGAATAGACCGTGATACAAAGGGTGATGAACATGATTGGGTGGTGAAACATACTACAAGATCAAATAAAATTGTTTGGGGTCAACACCAATTCAAAGTAAGGGCTGATGTGGATGCCAGAAAGTATTCATGTGAGTGCAAGCATTGGGAGCATACAGGTATGTTATACTAAACGATTATTTCTATATAAAATTCTAAATTATTACGAATACATAGCTGTTTGCAATTAATATATGACAGAATGTATGTTTAATCAATTATAGGTCTATTTTGTGTTCATCTTGTACGCGCTTTCATGCATCTACAAATTGAAAGGATCACGAGTGAGTATATTTTGCAACGATACACATACTCCGCGCATTAAGATGTGGCTTTTTCAAGAGACGATAGGAATTTGAAAGGAAAAGATGGAGAAACTAGATCATATAGACAGAAGATGTTGCTTAAAAAAGCAATGAAAGTAGTACACCATGCGAGTCTGTCTAAAGCTGGGAATGATAAAGCCCTAGAGATGACGGACGAATTATTAGGGTTATTGATGCGTGTGGAGCCTGATATAGGTACTGGTGAGAGTTGTGGCACAAGTGCTTGCGATAACATCCTGGTACGCACATCGTGTTGTTATGAATTTTGCATAATTACTTGTCGATAATGGTCCATGATTGTAATGATGATATAGGTCGAAGCGTATGAAACAGACGAAATGGTTGTAGACAACTTACGCAAATTAGATGATGGGAACGAGGTATGGAACAAATCTTTATAATGTATTACATATGCTGATTTGTGTCTTCACTGGACTTTGCTTTATTTCACAGGAAATTTTAATGGGGTCTAATACAAATGAATGCAATACTAAGGATGATCAATGTAATATGCCGATATTAACATTGGAACATAACACTGACATTCGGCTGGTTGATAGTAGTTCTACGGATGTGGAAGCTAGAAAGGTAATATTGCTACAATATATGATGAAATACGTGAATATAAAAACTGACTTAATATCTTTGTTTTGTAGAAACTGGAATTTCATATGGAAGGTGTAAACTTAGCAAGACCAGATAAGGCCAAGCCTAAGGGAAGAACAATCAAAAGTAGTGAGCAACAAGTTTTTAAATTGGGTGCGAAAGGAGCTAAGAAGATGAGCAGGAAGTGCCAGAAATGTGGCATAGCTGATGGTCACAACAGCCGTACGTGTTTAACTGTCGAGGATAATAGGGTTCGATTGGCTAACCTATCTGGATGTAAGCGAGGACGGCCTCCTGGTTCAAGGAACAAAATCATAGCTGCAGCCCCACAATGGAATGAGACATCAACGTCGAAAAAACGAACGGTGGATGTCGGAGATGATGATTCATCTGGTAGAGAGTAGAAGACCATAAGATAAAAATATATCTGGATGTAAATGTGATTCCTGTGTTTATTTCACAAAGTCCAGAAAGTATCATAAATATACTTGCAAACTGGCATAAACGTATGTGTCAGTTGTCATAAGCTACTAACAGGTCTGTAGCAAACTGAGTGTACATAGACTTAGCATACATGTATGTGAAAAAATGCATAACACTGCGTTGTGTAATGCATAAGATGGTTAGACTATGAACCATGACTGTACAAAAAATGAGCCTGTTTCCAGTATATAACGCTGATAATTGTATCATACACTTGAGACAAAACTAGAATAATGTATGGGCATAGAATCATGACTATTGTATCATAAGTGTATGGGCAAACATGCATAAGACCGGCAATAAGTATATCATAAACTTCGGACAAAACAGGCATACTTCGAGGTTATTGACAGCACAAAATTGTACAGGAATTTGGCAGAATAAAATGCAAGAAACACACATTACTATCAAACACATTTGGTACAATATTCCAGTTTAGAGGTTAGCTGATCCCCAAAGTTGTCATTGACATAAACTAAGAAACGTCTACGGTCTTTGCCCATATTATACACACATGACTGATCTGAAGTTTAGGGAACCATTGTATACAAAATTTATTACATGTCCAAACTAAGCTACATCCATTAGACCTTGAATCTTTGGATGTCTTCGAGCAGCGATAATGCTTTGTTCTTCGGGTGGAATGTGATATAATGCAGCGCAAGAGACCGTATCTCACTAGTGTTGCCCTGAAATATAATAACATTGAGTTAGTTATACCTGTTTTCCATATGTTGCCTTGTGCCAACTATAGAATTAACTGGTAAATTTGTACGTACTGCTTCTATGTCTGACCGCAAAGATCCTTCGTCGCATTGATAAAAGAGAATGTAACCCATAACATAAAACCCACAGTCATTGGATCCTGCTACCATGTTAGGACAATTTGGGCACAAGTCAATTGTGAAGTTACCAAATTTGGGAAAGCATGTCCTGGGCCGTACATGTTGTATTGCTTTGTTTAATCTACTCATAATAACCTTAGCCCATGGTAACTTTCTGCCACCTGAGCCCAAATGTGCAAAATGATAGTCCTTCCATGTAGTACCACCAATTGTTGCCCCATATGGGTTGGAATCTAAAATATGAATGCACTTCTTGACCTTATTGACAACATACAATGTCCAATGCCCCCTGCTTACCATGGGAACCATGACCTGACCGTGTAAAAAAAGCATAAAATGAACAGTGTAAATTACAAAAGCATAACAATGTGATATGTTCCATTTAAAAGAAATTATGTTTGGATTATGAAATACGATTGTTACCGCGCTGCATTGGTCCAATTCATCTGTCTCAGGCAATGAATTGTCTAGAAGTGTGTGGAGTACAGATTCATCAAAAGGTTGAGGGTTGCGACTGTGTCGTTCCTGTTCCTCAAAGTTGAGTAGTGACTGCAATAAACGATATAAATGGAGTGAGTATGCTTGGGTTCATCCAATTTGTATATGAATATGGTGTATATATGTTACGATAATGTACCCCAACATTAACATCAAGAATCAAACTGTTCGAACTCATGGAAGTCTGCTGATTTTTTGCATCATCAAAAACACATTGGATGAAACACTGCATAAATACATTGTCGAGACACTTCCCATCGGCAAAAGATTCATATATATCAGAACATGTCGCTGAATATTCACCATAATCTATTATGGTCCTGGGGAATTTTTGATATCAATTAGAGAGGTCGCGTAAAACTACCAGCATATAAACAGATTTTGATTTAGTATGTACTTCATACCTGCTGGTGTCAGATTGCAGACCACACAAATATTCGCGTAGAGCTAACACAGTTTGCATCTCCGAATCAAGAGAAGCCTGGCCAATCTGTGGAGTGTTTGTAGCTGGATCGGTTTCAACAGAAACCTAAAAATATATATGAAAATATACATAAAAATCTGTGAACAATTTTGACAACTATAATGAAAATGAAAATTACTGAGCTGACATAAAGTGGAATAAACGTATGTGGAATCAAGTTTCATAAACTGGCATAAAATTAATGAGCTGACATTACTGAGACAAATCAAGAGTCATAAATATGAATGCAATCTGGCATAAATGTATGTGTAATTTATCATAAGCAGCTAACAGTTATGTAAAAACTGAATGCACATCTACTTAGCATACATGTATGTGCAAATATGCATAACACTGATTTGTATGCTGCATAAACTAGTTAGACTGTGAAGCATGACTGTACAAAATCTGTGAACAGTTTTGACAACTACAATGAAAATGAAAATTACTGAGCTAACATGTTCAGATGGAGTCTGATCAAAGCATGGACCACCGTCGGGCAGGTCTGTTTCTGCCGCTTGTTGGACGCCGCCAGTAGACTAACAATCATGGTATAAATGGATTAGAAATTTAGTAAACTACTAATAATAATATAGAAAAACCACGAGAGGGTGTACTCATACCTTGATTTGCGGAGTCGCATCAAATATCGGCGCGTCAGGTTCCATATGTGGTGTTGCTTTAGGAGTGACGTTTGTGTTGGTCGGCATGTTCTTGCCACCGTCACCATGTTTACCCTGAAAAATTGTAATGATTATATGCTATTTAAATAAAACGATGAATACAACCCTAGAATGAAAAATACAATTAATAAGAAAAACATTACCACTGGGGTTGTAGGTGTTTTGTTCTGTTTCGTTATATTTGTATGAACCAGTGGATCAATATCAGCTTCATCGGGGCAACTTTCTATAGTACACGAATATGTTGTTGCCTTAACAGTAATTCATGTACCTGTGTGTCTGTAAACTGCGTATCCTGCTGGGAAACTGGAGTAGACATATCAGGTACAGCTGGGGGGGGCGGAAACGTACATCCTTCTGTACGTGTCATGTAAACAAAAAAACATTGTTTAAAATAATGGCATCAAAACGATATCGACAAGTGATTGCATAACTTTTTTATATTGACGTAAAGACATTAAACTGACTAACCTGCTATCTGGGGAAGAATATCATCTGATTTTGAAGTTGTTTTCTGCACATCATAACCATCTTCATTGTCCCCCGACTCAGCACGGAGGACCTCATCAATTAACTCGCCAAAAACATCAGATAGGTTGTATTGTTTCTCAACAATTTGCTGAAGAGTCTGTTTAATAACTGAACACGCCTTACCAACCTCCGTATCAAAATGTGACAACTTCTCTATGAAACCCAGGAGGTGGCGGGATGGAAGCTGATTCAGCTTGCTTGATATCAAATCCCTGATGAGCGGGAGTTCGATGTGAATTGTGTGCTGTCCAGATGGGTCAGGACGAGGTACATCAAATGTGTTTGTCCTGGTCTTATGCTGTTGTAAATTGAAAATTATTAAGTAAATATATAGCATATCACTGAATATTATGTTGAAATTCTATGACAAAAAATATATAAATAGAATCAAGCCTTGAATTGTGCTTCAATGGGTGGTACAGCTGTGTAGCAGGTCTCTGTGGAGCTTCGGAACTAAAAAAAGGCGTGAAAGATGGAGTAAAACTTATACACACATATTAAATTGATAAATGTGATTCATATGTTTAATGGACAATGCAAAAAAGCATTATAAATATGCTTACAAACTGGCATAAAGGTATGTGAACGTTATCATATGCATGTAAAAAAATGATTGACACATAAAAAAATACCGAACAATGTCCAAATGGTTCTTCTCCTTTGCGTATCTTGCCCTTGTCAGCTCTTGTCAGTGCTTGAATAATATTCCTATCAAAATATTTGATTCGTGGTGTTCCACGTTTGTTCTGAGGTGCCGCTGAGTCATGAAGATGATCCAAATAATACAGCTGCAAAAATCATAACATGAGTCATTGTGAGACATAACAAAAGCATAATCTACGTGTATATGGATTTTGCATACAAGATTATGGCTACATATAACAGACAAAAAAAGGATATGCTTACAAGAATGACGATGGAACATCTGTAAATGGTTGTAGAAATGTTCGTAACGCTCCTAGTATGCCACTTCTTGGCAGCTTGGCATAAATCATTGAAAATAAGCTGGCACCAGTCCATCTGGTGGAAACGATTCATCTCCTCAGTTAAAAGAACCTTGAAAGGGAATTAGGCTTACACCTATTTCCTATACTAATTTTGGTGGTTGAATTGCCCAACACAAATAATTGGACTAACTAGTTTGCCCAAGTTTATCAGTTCTACAGGTACAAAGGTTCACCATAAGCCAATAAAAAGACCAAGAAAAAGGGTTCAAACAAAGGAGCAAAGGGACAACCGAAGGCACCCTGGTCGGGCGCACCGGACTGTCTGGTGTGCCACCGGACAGTGTCCGGTGCACCAGGGAAGACCGACTTCAAACTCTTCACCTTAGGGAATTCTCAGAGCCGGCGCGCTATAATTCACCGGACTGTCCGGTGTACACCGGACTGTCCGGTGCTCCAAGAGGACGCGGCTCTGTGAAAGGGAAATGTGCCCTTGGGCCATTTCTAAGTATTTTGGTGATTGAGTGCCAACACATGTGCTTAATTGTGAATTTATGTACATGGATGAACAAGGTGCAAATCATGAAGTAAAGGTATGTTTCTAAGCCTTAGTACATTGGTTTTGTGTACTAATATATTTGTCTAAGTGTTAGAAACAGAAAGAAGAAGAAGAGAGAAGAGGAGAGAAGACTTGGCTGTGTGCTGCCAAGACCCAGCTCGGTCTGGAGCACCGGACTGTCCGGTGTGCACCGGACAGTGTCCGGTGCGCCAGGCTGGCTCGGAGCGAACTGGCCGCTCTCGGGAAACTGGCCGACGGCGTACGGCTATAATTCACCGGACTGTCTTGGGGCTATAAAAGGAGCCCCTAGGCGCATGGAGGAGACACACAAGCAACCTTTGAGCATTCTTGATCATCCACACTAAGTCTCTGCGCATTCGTTTGTGTTTCTAAGTGATTCGAGCTCTGTTCTAAGTGAGAACTCTGAGATAGTCTTGTGAGCTCGATTCTTGGCCGTGTGTGTGCGCTTTTGCTGTGGATTTGTGTGTGTTGCTTCCCTCCCTTACTCTGTGCTTTCTATTGTGATCATATACTTGTAAGGGCAAGAGACTCCAATTTGTGGAGATTCCTTGCAAACGGGATAGTGAAAGGAACAACAAAACACCGTGGTATTCAAGTGAGTCTTTGGACCGCTTGAGAGGGGTTGATTGCAACCCTCGTCCGTTGGGACGCCACAACGTGGAGTAGGCAAGCGTTGGTCTTGGCCGAACCACGGGATAAAACCACTGTGTCACCCCTGTGCTTGATTTTCTTGTGGTACTGTGTTTTGTTGAGACTTCACCTTAGCCACTTGGCAATAATCGTGCTAACACTTAACAAGTTTTTGTGGCTTAAGTTTGAAGTTTTTACAGGATCACCTATTCACCCCCCCCCCCCCTCTAGGTGCTCTCAATTGGTATCGGAGCCGTTCTCTTCACAAAGGGACTAACCGCCCGAAGAGATGGATCCTAAGGGGAAGGGTATTGTGATCAATGACAAAGAGAAGGAATCCTTCGTCAACGAGCCGAAGGACGATAAGCCTACCGACTCCGGCTCGGGCCAAAGACGGAAGGAAGGGAAGAAGAAGAAGACAAGGCGCATCAAGGAGATCGTCTACTACGACAGCGACGAGTCTACTTCTTCCCAAAAGGACGAGGACCACAACGACTACGAGAGAAGGAAACCGGTTAATTCGAACTTTTCCTTTGATTACTCTCGTATTCCGCAAAGTTCACATTCTCATTTGCTCTCCATTCCACTCGGCAAGCCCCCACACTTTGATGGAGAGGACTACGGATTTTGGAGCCACAAAATGCGTAGTCACCTATTCTCTCTCCATCCTAGTATATGGGAGATTGTAGAGAGTGGAATGCACTTTGATAGTTCGGATAGTCCCATGTTCATTAATGAACAAATTCATAAGAATGCACAAGCTACTACTGTTCTTCTAGCTTCTTTGTGCAGGGATGAATATCATAAAGTGAGCGGCTTGGATAACGCCAAGCAAATCTGGGACACCCTCAAGATTTCTCATGAGGGGAACGACGTCACCTTGCTCACCAAGATGGAGTTGGTGGAGGGTGAGCTTGGAAGGTTCGCAATGATAAGGGGCGAGGAGCCGACGCAAACATACAACCGGCTCAAGACCCTTATCAATAAGATAAGGAGCTACGGAAGCACACGATGGACGGACCACGACGTCGTCCGCCTAATGCTCAGGTCATTTACCGTTCTTGATCCTCATTTGGTGAACAATATACGTGAAAATCCCAGGTACACCAAGATGTCGCCCGAAGAAGTTCTTGGGAAATTCGTTAGCGGGCGAATGATGATCAAGGAGGCGAGGTATGTGGACGACGCCTTGAATGGTCCGATCAACGAGCCGCAACCTCTCGCTCTCAAGGCAACACGAAGCAAGGAGGCGCTACCTAGCAAGGTGGCACAGATTGAGGCGGCCGGACTCAATGATGAAGAGATGGCTCTCATCATCAAGAGATTCAAGACGGCGCTAAATGGTCGCAAGGGGCAGCCAAGCAAGACCAAGACCAAGGGGAAGCGCTCATGCTTCAAATGCGGTAAGCTTGGTCATTTTATCGCTAACTGTCCCGATAATGAAAGTGACCAGGAAAAGGGGAACAAAAGAGAGAAGAAGAAGCAATACAAGAAGGCAAAGGGCGAGGCGCATCTAGGAAAGGAGTGGGACTCGGATTGCTCCTCCTCCGACTCCGACAACGAAGGACTCGCCGCCACTGCCTTCAACAAATCGACTCTCTTCCCCAACGAGCGTCTCACTTGCCTTATGGCAAGGGAGAAGAAGGTGAGTACTCAAGACTCCACTTATGCTTCTTCTAGTGATAGTGAGTCTAGTGATGATGATGACATAGATTATTCATGCTTGTTCAAGGGCTTAGATAGATCTAAGATAGATAAAATCAATGAATTGATTGATGCATTGAATGAAAAGGATAGGCTTTTAGAAAAGCAAGAGGATTTATTGTATGATGAACATGATAAATTTGTAGAGGCACAAAAATCATATGCTTTAGAAATTAAAAGAAATGAAATGCTTTCTAGTGAACTATCTGCTTGTCATGAAACCATTTCTATTTTACAAGGTGTTAATAATGATTTGAGTGCTAAACTAGAAGCAGCTAGTAAATCAAATTCCTGTGTAGAAAATGTTACAATTTGCACTAGGTGTAAGGATTTTGATGTTAATGCCTGTAGTGAACACTTAGTTTCAATTTCCAAACTAAGTGATGAATTGGCTAGTCTTAATGCTCAACTTAAGACTAGCAAAAGTGAAGTTGATAAGATAAAATTTGCAAGGGATGCCTACACGGTTGGTAGACATCCCTCAATTAAGGATGGTCTTGGCTTCAAGAGAGAGGCCAAGAACTTAACAAGCCATAAGGCTCCCATCTTCATCAAGGAGAAAGGGAAGGCCCCTATGGCTAGTAGTGCTAAAAAGAACCATGCTTTCTTATACCATGATAGGAGACATGCTAGAAATGCTTATAATGATTTTGATTCACATGTTTATGATTCTCATGCCATGTTTGCCTCTAGTTCCTCTCATAAGCATGATAGAGATATGAGTAGGAGAAATGTTGCGCATGTGTCTAGGAGAAATTTTGCTCATGTTCCTAGAAAAGTTGTAAACAAACCTTCTACCATTTATTATGCTTGCAATACTCCCTTTGCTATTTGTAGAAAGGGTAAGAAGGTAGTTGCTAGGAAATTAGGGGCTAGATGCAAGGGAGATAAATCTTGCATTTGGGTCCCTAAAGATATTTGTGCTAACCTTGCAGGACCCAACATGAGTTGGGTACCTAAGACCCAAGCCTAAATTTGCCTTGCAGGTTTATGCATCCGGGGGTTCAAGCTGGATTATCGACAGCGGATGCACAAACCATATGACGGGGGAGAAGAAGATGTTCACCTCCTACGTCAAGCATAAGGATTCCCAAGATTCAATTATATTCGGTGATGGGAATCAAGGCAAGGTAAAAGGGTTAGGTAAAATTGCAATTTCTAATGAGCATTCTATATCAAATGTATTCCTAGTGGAGAGTCTTGGATATAATTTGCTATCTGTTAGTCAATTATGTCAAATGGGATATAATTGTTTATTTACAAATGTAGATGTGTCTGTCTTTAGAAGATGTGATGGTTCACTAGCTTTTAAGGGTGTACTAGACGGCAAGCTTTATTTAGTTGATTTTGCAAAAGAAGAGGCTGGTCTAGATGCATGCTTAATGGCTAAGACTTGCATGGGCTGGCTGTGGCATCGCCGCTTAGCACATGTGGGGATGAAGAACCTCCACAAGCTTCTAAAGGGAGAACACGTGATAGGTCTAACAAATGTTTATTTCGAAAAAGATAGACCTTGTGCAGCTTGTCAGGCAGGAAAACAAGTGGGAGGAGCACATCACAGCAAGAATGTGATGACCACATCAAGACCTCTGGAGCTGCTGCATATGGACCTCTTCGGACCCGTCGCCTATCTAAGCATAGGAGGAAGTAAGTATGGTTTAGTTATTGTTGATGACTTTTCCCGCTTCACTTGGGTGTTCTTTTTGCAGGATAAGTCTGAAACCCAAGGGACCCTCAAGCGCTTCCTCAGGAGAGCTCAAAATGAGTTTGAGCTCAAGGTGAAGAAGATAAGGAGCGACAACGGGTCCGAGTTCAAGAACCTTCAAGTGGAGGAGTTTCTTGAGGAGGAAGGGATCAAGCACGAGTTCTCCGCTCCCTACACACCACAGCAAAATGGTGTGGTAGAGAGGAAGAACAGGACGCTAATCGATATGGCGAGGACGATGCTTGGAGAGTTCAAGACCCCCGAGTGCTTTTGGTCGGAAGCCGTGAACACGGCTTGCCACGCCATCAACAGGGTCTATCTTCATCGACTCCTCAAGAAGACTTCGTATGAGCTACTAACCGGTAACAAACCCAATGTATCGTACTTTCGTGTATTTGGGAGCAAGTGCTACATTCTAGTGAAAAAGGGTAGAAATTCTAAGTTTGCTCCCAAAGCTGTAGAAGGGTTTTTATTAGGTTATGATTCAAATACAAAGGCGTATAGGGTCTTCAACAAATCATCGGGTTTGGTTGAAGTCTCTAGCGACGTTGTATTTGATGAGACTAATGGCTCTCCAAGAGAGCAAGTTGTTGATTGTGATGATGTAGATGAAGAAGACGTTCCAACGGCCGCTATACGAACCATGGCGATTGGAGACGTTCGGCCACAGGAACAAGATGAACGAGATCAACCTTCTTCCTCAACGACGGTGCATCCCCCAACTCAAGACGATGAACAGGTTCATCAAAAGGAGGCGTGTGATCAAGGGGGAGCACAAGATGATCATGTGATGGAGGAAGAAGCGCAACCGGCACCTCCAACCCAAGTTCGAGCGATGATTCAAAGGGATCATCCCGTCGACCAAATTCTGGGTGACATTAGCAAGGGAGTAACTACTCGGTCTCGACTAGTTAATTTTTGTGAACATTACTCTTTTGTCTCCTCTATTGAGCCTTTCAGGGTAGAGGAGGCCTTGCTAGATCCGGATTGGGTGTTGGCCATGCAGGAGGAACTTAACAACTTCAAGCGCAATGAAGTTTGGACGCTGGTGCCTCGTCCCAAGCAAAACGTTGTGGGAACCAAGTGGGTGTTCCGCAACAAACAAGACGAGCACGGAGTGGTGACAAGGAACAAGGCTCGACTTGTGGCAAAAGGTTATGCCCAAGTCGCAGGTTTGGACTTTGAGGAGACTTTTGCTCCTGTGGCTAGGCTAGAGTCCATTCGTATCTTGCTAGCATATGCCGCTCACCATTCTTTCAGGTTGTACCAAATGGATGTGAAGAGCGCTTTCCTCAACGGGCCAATAAAGGAGGAGGTGTACGTAGAGCAACCCCCTGGCTTCGAGGATGAGCGGTACCCCGACCACGTGTGTAAGCTCTCTAAGGCGCTCTATGGACTTAAACAAGCCCCAAGAGCATGGTATGAATGCCTTAGAGATTTCTTACTTGCTAATGCTTTCAAGGTTGGGAAAGCCGATCCAACTCTTTTTACAAAGACATGTGATGGTGATTTGTTTGTATGCCAAATTTATGTCGATGACATAATATTTGGCTCTACTAATCAAAAGTCTTGTGAAGAGTTTAGCAGGGTGATGACGCAGAAATTCGAGATGTCGATGATGGGCGAGTTGAACTACTTCCTTGGGTTCCAAGTGAAGCAACTCAAGGACGGCACCTTCATCTCCCAAACGAAGTACACGCAGGACCTGCTAAAGAGGTTTGGGATGAAGGACGCCAAGCCCGCAAAGACGCCGATGGGAACCGACGGACACACCGACCTCAACAAAGGAGGTAAGTCCGTTGATCAAAAAGCATACCGGTCAATGATAGGGTCTTTACTTTATTTATGTGCTAGTAGACCGGATATTATGCTTAGCGTATGCATGTGTGCTAGATTTCAATCCGATCCTAAGGAGTGTCACTTGGTGGCGGTGAAGCGAATTCTTAGATATTTAGTCGCTACGCCTTGCTTCGGGATCTGGTATCCAAAGGGGTCTAACTTTGACTTGATTGGGTACTCAGATTCCGACTATGCTGGATGTAAGGTCGATAGGAAGAGTACATCGGGGACGTGCCAATTCTTAGGAAGGTCCCTGGTGTCATGGAACTCTAAGAAACAAACCTCCGTTGCCCTATCCACTGTTGAGGCCGAGTACGTTGCCGCAGGACAGTGTTGCGCGCAACTACTTTGGATGAGGCAAACCCTCAGGGACTTTGGCTACAATCTGAGCAAAGTCCCACTCCTATGTGATAATGAGAGTGCTATCCGAATAGCGGAAAATCCTGTTGAGCACAGCCGCACAAAGCACATTGACATCCGGCATCACTTTTTGAGAGACCACCAGCAAAAGGGAGATATCGAAGTGTTTTATGTTAGCACCGAGAACCAGCTAGCCGATATCTTTACCAAGCCTTTAGATGAGAAGACCTTTTGCAGGCTGCGTAGTGAGCTAAATGTCTTAGATTCGCGGAACTTGGATTGAATTGTAGCATACATGTATTTATGCCTTTGATCATGTTCATTCTGCATTTTGTTGCTTATTATGGTGCTCAAGTTGTACAAACACTCCTTGGACCTCACAAGTCCGTTGCAAAGTGATGCACATGTTTAGGGGGAGACGTGTTACAACTTGATCCCTTGAGACTAACCATATGCTTGAGTTTGTTTGATTTAGTCTCAAAGGAGAATTGAAAGGGAAAAGGTGGACTTGGACCATGAAAGACTTCCACTGCACTCCGATGAGAGGGTAACTTATTCCAAGTCCATCTCATTAACTCTTATGGCCATTTGCTCTCAATTGAAGATTTTGGTGAGGCAATGGGGTTAAAGGGCCAAAATTGATCCCGTTTTGGTGCTTGATGCCAAAGGGGGAGAAAATAAAGGCCAAAGCAATAAATGGATCAGCTACCACTTGAGAGATTTTGAAAATAGTAGAATAGAGTTTTTGGTTTGTCAAAATTCTTGTGTTGTCTCTCTTGTCAAAAGTTGGCTTCTTGCGGGGAGAAGTATTGATTATGGGAAAAAGGGGGAGTTTTTGAAATCTTTGATCAATCTCTTTTGGAATGACTCTATTTATGCTTCAACATGTGTGTTTAACTTAGAGATAGAGATTTGAGTTTGATTTGCAAATACAAACCAAGTGGTGGCAAAGGATGATCCATATATGCCAAAATTGATTCAAAATAAATTTAAGTTTTATTTGAAGTGAGTTTGCACTTGTTCTAGTTGCTTTATGTTGTGTTGGCATAAATCACCAAAAAGGGGGAGATTGAAAGGGAAATGTGCCCTTGGGCCATTTCTAAGTATTTTGGTGATTGAGTGCCAACACATGTGCTTAATTGTGAATTTATGTACATGGATGAACAAGGTGCAAATCATGAAGTAAAGGTATGTTTCTAAGCCTTAGTACATTGGTTTTGTGTACTAATATATTTGTCTAAGTGTTAGAAACAGAAAGAAGAAGAAGAGAGAAGAGGAGAGAAGACTTGGCTGTGTGCTGCCAAGACCCAGCTCGGTCTGGAGCACCGGACTGTCCGGTGTGCACCGGACAGTGTCCGGTGCGCCAGGCTGGCTCGGAGCGAACTGGCCGCTCTCGGGAAACTGGCCGACGGCGTACGGCTATAATTCACCGGACTATCCGGTGTGCACCGGACTGTCCGGTGAGCCAACGGTCGGCCGGGCCAACGGTCGGCCGCGCAATCTGCGCGGGACACGTGGCGGAGCCAACGGTCGGAAGACGGCACCGGACTATCCGGTGTGCACCGGACATGTCCGGTGCGCCAACGGCTCCAGATCTGCCAACGGTCGGCAACGGTCGGAAGCGCCAGTTAAGGAAAGAAATCGGGCACCGGACAGTGTCCGGTGTGCACCGGACTGTCCGGTGCCCCGACGACAGAAGGCAAGGATGGCCTTCCGGATTTACTCTCAACGGCTCCTAGCTGCCTTGGGGCTATAAAAGGAGCCCCTAGGCGCATGGAGGAGACACACAAGCAACCTTTGAGCATTCTTGATCATCCACACTAAGTCTCTGCGCATTCGTTTGTGTTTCTAAGTGATTCGAGCTCTGTTCTAAGTGAGAACTCTGAGATAGTCTTGTGAGCTCGATTCTTGGCCGTGTGTGTGCGCTTTTGCTGTGGATTTGTGTGTGTTGCTTCCCTCCCTTACTCTGTGCTTTCTATTGTGATCATATACTTGTAAGGGCAAGAGACTCCAATTTGTGGAGATTCCTTGCAAACGGGATAGTGAAAGGAACAACAAAACACCGTGGTATTCAAGTGAGTCTTTGGACCGCTTGAGAGGGGTTGATTGCAACCCTCGTCCGTTGGGACGCCACAACGTGGAGTAGGCAAGCGTTGGTCTTGGCCGAACCACGGGATAAAACCACTGTGTCACCCCTGTGCTTGATTTTCTTGTGGTACTGTGTTTTGTTGAGACTTCACCTTAGCCACTTGGCAATAATCGTGCTAACACTTAACAAGTTTTTGTGGCTTAAGTTTGAAGTTTTTACAGGATCACCTATTCACCCCCCCCCTCTAGGTGCTCTCACTCTGAACTCGCCAGTCTCGAGAATTCGCTTCGGTTGCTCCGCTATAATTCACCAGACATGTCCGGTGTACACCGGACTGTCCGGTGTAACTGCAGGGCAACGGCTACTTCTGGCGCCAACGGCTACCTGCAGCGCATTAAATGCGCGCCAGCGCGCGCAGAGGTCAAGCACGCCCATGCTGACGCACCGGACACCCTACAGTCCTGTCCGGTGCGCCACCGGTCATCCAGGCGGGCCCAGCGTCAGAGCTCCAACGGTCGGAACCCTTACGTTCGGGTGACGTGGCTGGCGCACCGGACTGTCCGGTGCACCATACGACAAACAGCCTCCACCCAAACGGCTAGTTTGGTGGTTGGGGCTATAAATACCCCCAACCACCCCACATTCAAGTCATCCAAGTTTTCCCACTTCAACTACTTACAAGAGCTCTAGCATTCAATTCTAGACACACCAAAGTGATCAAATCCTCTCCAAACTCCACACAAGCCCTAGTGATTAGTGAGAGAGATTTGCTTGTGTTCTTTCGAGCTCTTGCGCTTGAATTGCTCTCTTCCTTCTTTGATTCTTCATTGTGATCAAACTCACTTGTAATTGAGGCAAGAGACACCAATCTTGTGGTGGTCCTTGTGGGAACTTTGTGTTCCAAACATTTGAGAAGAGAAAGCTCACTCGGTCCGAGGGACCGTTTGAGAGAGGGAAAGGGTTGAAAGAGACCCGGTCTTTGTGACCACCTCAACGGGGAGTAGGTTTGCGAGAACCGAACCTCGGTAAAACAAATCCTCGTGTCACACTCCTTATTCGCTTGCGATTTGTTTTGCACCCTCTCTTGCGGACTCGATTATATTTCTAACTCTAACCCGGCTTGTAGTTGTGATTATTTTTGAGAATTTCAGTTTCTCCCTATTCACCCCCCCTCTAGGCGACTTTCAATTGGTATCAGAGTCCGGTGCTTCATTAGAGCCTAACCGCTCGAAGTGATGTCGGGAGATCACACCAAGAGGGAGATGGAGACCGGCGACAAGCCCACTACGAGTCACGGGAGCACTTCATCGGAAGAGTCCCGCACCAAGAAGGTTTGCTACAAGTGTGGTAAGCCCGGTCACTTTATTGCTAAATGTCCATTATCAAGTGACAGTGACAGGGATAACGACAAGAAGGGCAAGAGGAGAGAAAAGAAGAGGTACCACAGGAAGCAGGGCGGCGATGCCCACGTGTGCCGCGAGTGGAACTCTGACGAGAGCTCCACCAACTCCTCCTCCGACGACGAGGACACCGCCAACATCACCGTCACCAAGGGACTCCTCTTCCCCAACATCGGCCACAAGTGCCTCATGGCAAAGGACGGCAAAAAGAAGAAGGTTAAATCTAAATCCTCCACTAGATATGAGTCTTCTAGTGATGAAAATGCTAGTGATGAGGAGGATAACTTGCGTACCCTTTTTGCCAACCTTAACATGGAACAAAAGGAAAAATTAAATGAATTAATTAGTGCTATACATGAAAAGGATGACCTTTTGGATTCCCAAGAGGACTTCATAATTAAGGAAAACAAGAAACATGTTAAGGTTAAAATTCTTATGCTCTAGAAATAGAAAAATGTCAAAAACTATCTAGTGAACTAAGCACTTGCCATGACACTATTGACAACCTTAGAAATGAAAATGCTAGATTAATTGCTAAGGTTGATTCTCATGTTTGTGATGCTTCAATTCCCAATCTTAGAAATGATAATGATTCTCTTGCTAGTCTTAGGATTGAAAATGAGAAATTAATTGCTAAGGCTAAAGATTTTGATGTTTGCAATATTACTATTTCTAACCTTAGAAATGAGAATGATATATTACATGCTAAGGTTGTAGAATTAAAATCTTGCAGACCCTCTACATCTACTATTGAGCATGTTTCTATTTGCACTAGATGTAGAGATGTTGATATTGATGCTATTCATGATCATATGGCTTTAATTAAACAACAAAATGATCATATAGCAAAATTAGATGCTAAAATTGCCGAGCATAACTTAGAGAATGAAAAGTTTAAATTTGCCAGAAGTATGCTCTATAATGGGAGACGCCCTGGCATCAAGGATGGCATTGGCTTCCAAAGGGGAGACAATGTCAAACTTAGTGCCCCTCCTAAAAATTTGTCTAACTTTGTTAAGGGCAAGGCTCCCATGCCTCAGGATAACGAGGGTTACATTTTGTACCCTGCCGGTTATCCCGAGAGCAAAATTAGGAGAATTCATTCTAGGAAGTCTCACTCTGGCCCTAACCATGCTTTTATGTATAAGGGTGAGACATCTAGCTCTAGGCAACCAACCCGTGCTAAGTTGCCTAGAAAGAAAACTCCTAGTGCATCAAATGATCATGACATTTCATTTAAGACTTTTGATGCATCTTATGTTTTGACTAACAAATCCGGCAAGGTAGTTGCCAAGTTTGTTGGGGGCAAACACAAGGGCTCCAAGACTTGTGTTTGGGTACCCAAAGTTCTTGTTTCTAATGCCAAAGGACCCAAAACCGTTTGGGTACCTAAAGTCAAGAACTAAACTTGTTTTGTAGGTTTATGCATCCGGGGGCTCAAGTTGGATCATCGATAGCGGGTGCACAAACCACATGACAGGGGAGAAGAAGATGTTCTCCTCCTACGAGAAAAACCAAGATCCCCAACGAGCTATCACATTTGGGGATGGAAACCAAGGTTTGGTCAAAGGTTTGGGTAAAATAGCTATATCTCCTGACCATTCCATTTCCAATGTTTTTCTTGTAGATTCTTTAGATTACAATTTGCTTTTCGTTTCGCAATTATGTCAAATGGGCTACAACTGTCTCTTTACTGATATAGGTGTCACTGTCTTTAGAAGAAGTGATGATTCAATAGCATTTAAGGGAGTGTTGGAGGGTCAGCTATACTTGGTAGATTTTGATAGAGCTGAACTCGACACTTGCTTAATTGCTAAGACTAACATGGGTTGGCTCTGGCACCGCCGACTAGCCCATGTTGGAATGAAGAATCTTCATAAGCTTCTAAAGGGAGAGCACATTTTAGGACTAACAAATGTTCATTTTGAGAAAGATAGGATTTGTAGCGCATGCCAAGCCGGGAAGCAAGTTGACACTCATCATCCACACAAGAACATCATGACAAGTGACAGGCCACTGGAGCTCCTACACATGGATTTATTCGGCCCGATCGCTTACATAAGCATCGGCGGGAGTAAGTACTGTCTAGTTATTGTGGATGATTATTCTCGCTTCACTTGGGTGTTCTTTTTGCAGGAAAAATCCCATACCCAAGAGACCTTAAAGGGATTCTTGAGACGGGCTCAAAATGAGTTCGACTTAAGGATCAAGAAAATTAGAAGCGACAACGGGACGGAGTTCAAGAACTCTCAAATTGAAAGCTTTCTTGAGGAAGAGGGCATCAAGCATGAGTTCTCTTCCCCGTACACCCCACAACAAAATGGTGTAGTGGAGAGGAAGAATCGAACTCTATTGGATATGGCAAGAACCATGCTTGATGAGTACAAGACATCGGATCGGTTTTGGGCCGAGGCAGTCAACACCGCCTACTACGCCATCAACCGGTTATATCTACACCGAATCCTCAAGAAGACATCCTATGAACTCCTAACCGGTAAAAAGCCCAATATTTCATATTTTAAAGTTTTTGGTAGCAAATGCTTTATTCTTGTTAAAAGAGGTAGAAAATCTAAATTTGCTCCTAAAACTGTAGAAGGCTTTTTACTAGGATATGACTCAAACACAAGGGCATATAGAGTCTTTAACAAATCCTCAGGACTTGTTGAAGTTTCTTGTGACGTTGTGTTTGATGAAACTAATGGCTCTCAAGTAGAGCAAGTTGATCTTGATGAGATAGGTGAAGAACAGGCTCCGTGCATCGCGCTAAGGAACATGTCCATTGGGGATGTGTGCCCTAAGGAATCCGAAGAGCCTCCAAATGCACAAGATCAACCATCCTCCTCCACGCAAGCATCTCCACCAACTCAAAATGAGGACGAGGCTCAAGTTGATGAAGAAAAAGATCAAAGAGATGAGCCACCTCAAGATGACGACAACGATCAAGGGGGAGATGCAAATGGTCAAGACAAGGAGGATGAAGAACCAAGGCCGCCACACCCAAGAGTCCACCAAGCAATCCAACGAGATCACCCCATCGACACCATCCTTGGCGACATTCATAAGGGGGTAACCACTCGATCTCGTGTTGCACATTTTTGTGAGCATTACTCTTTTGTTTCCTCTATTGAGCCACACAGGGTAGAGGAAGCACTCCAAGATTCGGATTGGGTGATGGCGATGCAAGAGGAGCTCAACAATTTCACGAGGAACGAGGTATGGCATTTAGTTCCACGTCCTAACCAAAATGTTGTAGGAACCAAGTGGGTCTTCCGCAACAAGCAAGACGAGCATGGTGTGGTGACAAGGAACAAAGCTCGACTCGTGGCCAAGGGGTATTCACAAGTCGAAGGTTTGGATTTTGGTGAAACCTATGCACCCGTAGCTAGGCTTGAGTCCATTCGCATATTATTAGCCTATGCTACTTACCATGGCTTCAAGCTTTATCAAATGGACGTGAAGAGTGCCTTCCTCAATGGACCAATCAAGGAGGAGGTCTATGTTGAGCAACCTCTCGGCTTTGAAGACAGTGAGTACCCTAACCATGTCTATAGGCTCTCTAAGGCGCTTTATGGACTCAAGCAAGCCCCAAGAGCATGGTATGAATGCCTAAGAGATTTCCTTATAGCTAATGGCTTCAAAGTCGGCAAGGCTGATCCTACTTTATTCACTAAAACTCTTGACAATGATTTGTTTGTATGCCAAATTTATGTTGATGATATTATATTTGGGTCTACTAACGAATCTACATGTGAAGAATTTAGTAGGATCATGACATAGAAATTCGAGATGTCTATGATGGGGGAGTTGAAGTATTTTCTAGGATTCCAAGTCAAGCAACTTCAAGAGGGCACCTTCATTAGCCAAACGAAGTACACCCAAGACATTCTAACTAAGTTTGGAATGAAGGATGCCAAGCCCATCAAGACACCCATGGGAACCAATGGGCATCTCGACCTCGACACGGGAGGTAAGTCTGTGGATCAAAAGGTTTACCGGTCGATGATAGGTTCATTACTCTATTTATGTGCATCTCGACCGGACATTATGCTTTCCGTTTGCATGTGTGCAAGATTCCAAGCCGACCCTAAGGAATCTCACCTTACGGTCGTAAAACGAATCTTGAGATATTTGGCTTATACTCCTAAGTTTGGGCTTTGGTACCCTCGGGGATCCACATTTGATTTGATTGGTTATTCGGATGCCGATTGGGCGGGGTGCAAAATCAATAGGAAGAGCACATCGGGGACTTGCCAGTTCTTGGGAAGATCCTTGGTGTCTTGGGCTTCAAAGAAGCAAAATTCGGTCGCTCTTTCTACCGCCGAAGCCGAGTACATTGCCGCAGGCCATTGTTGCGCGCAATTGCTTTGGATGAGGCAAACCCTGCGGGACTATGGTTACAAATTAACCAAAGTTCCCCTTCTATGTGATAATGAGAGTGCAATCCGCATGGCGGATAATCCCGTTGAGCATAGCCGCACTAAACACATAGCCATTCGGTATCATTTTCTTAGGGATCACCAACAAAAGGGGGATATCGAGATTTCATACATTAACACTAAAGATCAATTAGCCGATATCTTTACCAAGCCACTTGATGACCAAACTTTTACCAAACTTAGGCATGAGCTCAATATTCTTGATTCTAAGAATTTCTTTTGCTAATTTGCACACATAGCTCATAAGTATACCTTTGATCATGTCTCTTTTATATGCTATGACTAATGTGTTTTCAAGTGTGTTTCAAACCAAGTCATAGGCATATTGAAAGGGAATTGGAGTCTTCGGCGAAGACAAAGGCTTCCACTCCACTCTACTACTCATCCTTCGTCGTCGCTCCACATCACTCTCCGTCTTTGGTATAATTTTTACTCATATATTTTAATTGCCAAAGGGGAGATAGTAGTTAGCAAAAGGGCTTATATCTCACTCAAAGTATCCGTTTTTGGCGATTCATGCCAAAGGGGGAGAATGTATTGGCCCAAAGCAAAAGGACCGCACCACCACCCTAATTTTAAAAATTGATGATTTTCAATTGGTAAATTTCAAATTAGTATCTCTTTGTGTTCTAAAGGGGGAGAAAGTAGCATTTTCAAAATTGATATCTTAAAACCCTCTTGAACACTAAGAGGAGAATTTATTCGAGGGGGAGTTTTTTGTTTTAGTCAAAGGAAAAGCATTTCAAAAAAGGGGAGAAAATTTCAAAACTTGAAAATGCTTCTCAAAATCTTATTCATTTACCTTTTACTATCTTGCAAAAGGACTTTGAAAAGAATTTACAAAAGAATTTGCAAAAACAAAACTTGTGGTGCAAGCGTGGTCCAAAATGTTAAAAATAAAGAAACAATCCATGCATATCTAGTGAGTAATATTTATTGGCTCAATTCTAAGTAACCTTTGCACTTACATTTTGCAAACTAGTTCAATTCTGCACTTCTATATTTGCTTTGGTTTGTGTTGGCATCAATCACCAAAAAGGGGGAGATTGAAAGGGAATTAGGCTTACACCTATTTCCTATACTAATTTTGGTGGTTGAATTTCCCAACACAAATAATTGGACTAACTAGTTTGCCCAAGTTTATAAGTTCTACAGGTACAAAGGTTCACCATAAGCCAATAAAAAGACCAAGAAAAAGGGTTCAAACAAAGGAGCAAAGGGACAACCGAAGGCACCCTGGTCGGGCGCACCGGACTGTCCGGTGTGCCACCGGACAGTGTCCGGTGCACCAGGGAAGACCGACTTCAAACTCTTCACCTTCGGGAATTCTCAGAGCCGGCGCGCTATAATTCACCGGACTGTCCGGTGTACACCGGACAGTGTCCGGTGCTCCAAGAGGACGCGGCTCTGAACTCGCCAGTCTCGGGAATTCGCTTCGGCTGCTCCGCTATAATTCACCGGACATGTCCGGTGTACACCGGACTGTCCGGTGTAACTGCGGGGCAACGGCTACTTCTGGCGCCAACGGCTACGTGCAGCGCATTAAATGCGCGCCAGCGCGCGCAGAGGTCAAGCACGCCCATGCTGACGCACCGGACACCCTACAGTTCCTGTCCGGTGTGCCACCGGTCATCCAGGCGGGCCCAGCGTCAGAGCTCCAACGGTCGGAACCCTTACGTTCGGGTGACGTGGCTGGCGCACCGGACTGTCCGGTGCACCATACGACAGACAGCCTCCACCCAAACGGCTAGTTTGGTGGTTGGGGCTATAAATACCCCCAACCACCCCACATTCAAGTCATCCAAGTTTTCCCACTTCAACTACTTACAAGAGCTCTAGCATTCAATTCTAGACACACCAAAGTGATCAAATCCTCTCCAAACTCCACACAACGGCCTAGTGATTAGTGAGAGAGATTTGTTTGTGTTCTTTCGAGCTCTTGCGCTTGGATTGCTTTCTTCCTTCTTTGATTCTTCATTGCGATCAAACTCACTTGTAATTGAGGCAAGAGACACCAATCTTGTGGTGGTCCTTGTGGGAACTTTGTGTTCCAAACATTTGAGAAGAGAAAGCTCACTCGGTCCGAGGGACCGTTTGAGAGAGGGAAAGGGTTGAAAGAGACCCGGTCTTTGTGACCACCTCAACGGGGAGTAGGTTTGCGAGAACCGAACCTCGGTAAAACAAATCCTCGTGTCACACTCCTTATTCGCTTGCGATTTGTTTTGCACCCTCTCTCGCGGACTCGATTATATTTCTAACTCTAACCCGGCTTGTAGTTGTGATTATTTTTGAGAATTTCAGTTTCGCCCTATTCACCCCCCCTCTAGGCGACTTTCAAACCTCATGGTTGGTTATTCCCCAGCTGGCAGTAGGGAACACCAACCTATTGAACAGTATCAGGAAAAAGGATCTGATGCTTAAATCATCGTCAGACCCTTTCCTCAGACGATCTTGAAAAGCTGCAACCCCAAAATCTTCTTTCGATAAACCAAGTTCAGCTCTTAAATTGTTGGCAGCAACAGCTTCATCGATGCCCAATGCAGTTCCTCCACCAGCATTTGGTAACCCAAAAATAAGGTGCACCGTATCCTTTGTAATTTTCAGCTCCTTCCCTGGGCTGGCTCGAATTGTCATGTCATTATGGTCGAGCTTTTCCATCAGCCAAGCTAAATGTGATCTGCTGCCGAGTGCGTCAAGTCTCATATCAAGAATACTAGAAAATCCCCTCCGTGCAATTGCTTGGCGCTGTCTGTCATTTAATATCTGGATGCTTACTAAAACATCTTGGGGGTTGCATCTCACATTAAGCCTCTGCTGAAAAAAAAGTATACAATGAATATCGTAAACATTTACGTCTGCATAATCGCAACTCAATGTTTAACTCAAACCTCAACACAACATGATTTCACGCATAAAATGATATATTGCCATAGACCATAAATCTCTAACCTATCGGGGGGGGGGGGTCCACTACTTTCCTCCGCTTTGTGACTACCTTCTTCAAGACTTTCCCAGGACTGTCGTCGAAGTTACGCTTCTTGGATAATGGCATAAAGTCATCGTCCTCATCAGCAGCCTGCCTTGTTTCGTGTCTAACAGTCTCCGCCGGAACACGGGGTATGTCAACACTAAAGCACTCTTGAGTAGACTGGATTATAATCCGTTTTGGATTAGAAGGAGGTCGGTCTACGTTCTTCATGTCTGATGTTCCTGCCAAATCAAACAACACATATACATAAAATACGTAAAGGATCAATAAAAAGATAAGCGCAAGTCAATTCAGTTCAGTTCATGACCATGCATTCCATTATATCCCAAAAAATCATGCAGCAGCACTAATAAATTGTAAATTGCATAATTCTGTCAACAAAACATCATAACACAGTATTGTAAATTGCATAAACGTGTGAGACTTAATGGATCAATAAAAAATCTGCTCATATGCGACATCCAATTAATGTATAACCTGGCTATTTGGTGCGTGCTGACCCAAATTGAATAGCGAGATGTTTATGGCATAACATATTGATGTATGTATCATACTTCTGTCAACAAAGCAGCATAACAGAGTATTGTAAATTGCATAAACGTGTGTGACATTGAATAGAAGAAATTTGTGTCTCCGTTTAACAATAAATTTATGCTGAATTGGTTTTTGATAAATCAAGCAATTGGCAAAATAATAAGGTGAAACCTATTTACGATTCAGATTGTGTAAATATGCAAATGTAAGAGTTAAAGGTTGATGACTTACTGGAGTGTGGATGTGCCTGGAGGCCGGCCGATTTCGGGACCCCTCTGCAAGGGACAACCCAAGGCGACGCGCGGCTGTGTCAAAATGTGTAGGGGACTCGACGTTGGGGACGGAGCTCGCGACGGCATAGGGGACTCGGCGTTCGGCCGCCGCGGTGGAGAAGATCGAGGTCTCGGTCTCTGCGGAGGAGAAGAACGAAGGGGCGGCACAACCGCCTTCGCGATTCCCGGTCCCTTCCCGGAGAGGAAGAATACGGCGACAGCGTCTCTGCGACGGAGAAGGCGAGTCCGGGTCTCTACGGTGGAGAAGGAGAATGCGACGGCGGTGGAACGACGGGGGGAGAATCTCTGTGTATTCGGCGGCCGCGGTAGAGAAGAAGCTCACGGCGGCGATTAGTCTAGGGTTCGACGGGCACGGAGGAGAAGAAGCAGACGGCGGCGATTTAGCTAGGGTTTGGCCGCCGCGAGCGTTACGGGAGAGGTGAGCTGAAAAAATGAGTGCTCGGTTCCTGGATTCGTGGGCCCGATAGACGTAAGCTGCCCAGATTGCGGGGACACGATCTTTTCGTGGGCCCGGATGCCGCGAAACATGCGCACACCAAAAGTGTGTAAAACGTAACAAGATTGAGCATAACACGTAGTTATAATTGACGTAACTAGGTGGTACAGTGAGCCAAAAAAGCCTGCGCGCCTGGTCGGTACGGTGCGGTCAGCGCACCTGGTCGGTTTCTGGTCGGGGCTTCCATTAGTTAGAGAGAGCCCAAGGCTCTAAATACTATATATATATATATATTGAAACAATTATTTGAACTACCAAGTCATAGATCTCGCTCATAACTAAAACTTCAATACAATTAGGGATAAAAACGGACGAAAAAACCCCTCTCCTGTTTCCGTATCCGCGTTTTATCATCGGAAACAGGATCGGGTATGGAATAGTCGAGAAGGAAAACAGGAGCGGGATAAACGGAATTGCGAAAACGAACGGAAACGGAAATACTAACGCAAACTCACAATTTAATAAAAAATAAATGATATTGATGTTTAACTAATGATTGATTGGTAAGACAATAAATTAAAACAAATAGATATAGAGAGACAACATTCTATTGTTGTTTGGTTGCTAATAGTGTACATTTAGCTACATCTAATGTTGTTTAAGACTTTATACCACTTGTCATTGGAAAGAGCCGATGTTTACAATGACCACTTGTATTATAATTTGTCACCTAAAGACACGAGACTTTAGTTTATATAATAATGCATATTAAGCTCGTCCCATATTTATCAAATACAGAATAAATACGGGTTCAATCCGAATAAAAACAGGATCCTGTAAAAACGGACGGAATAAATCCTCTCCCGTTTCCATATTTTTCCGTAAATACGGAAACGATCGGATCAAATGTAGAAAACGGTACGGGTCGGGACAAGATTTTACCCGTCCATTTTTAACAATAAATACAGTACGCGCATCGTATCAACATCCGAGGTTATTCAAGAGTTCTAAATCTGTAATTTTAGAACATTACAAATAAAAAATGAGCTCATTCAAATGCAAAACTTTAGTGAACAATAGTAGCTAATACTCTGTAGTGTATGAACTAGCTATGATTATTAACAGCTAGGTAACTGGTCCAAATAGATAATCTTTTGGAGTTGGATAGGATATTTTGTTGGCTTTCGCCATCCACCCCACCTGGCATCGCACAACTAACACATGCGCACCTCACCAAATCCACTCAAAGCCTCTGTCGTAAACAGCCGGTTGCAACTTGAAAGTCGTCGTCGCCGAGCCCGGCGGGTTGCTGCCAAATCGTGCCAGTGCTCGGACGAATCCACCCCAGAGCCAGAAGGAACCAAATCAAAAGCTGAAGTAACGGTGGCCAGTTCTGATCCAATTGACTTTGACCCCAGCACTCGGCCGGCCCGTCGGCCTCGGCCGCGCATGCATGCATGGCGATGCAGCGGTAGCACGCAGCTTGGCTTTTCGGCAAAGGCGATGAGGAAAAGCGAAGCATTAGCAATACAAGTTCCAAGCATGAGAGGAGAGGCGTGCGGTGCGCCAGTAGGCAGTAGCACTGGTAGGTACTGGACCGATATCATCGGTTGACTCGTCGCGTGGAAGTTTAGGCTGCATGCCGCGCCGAGCCGAGCCGAGCCGAGCCGTGCCCATGTGTGTGGGTCGCATTGCCGGTGGTGGCTGCGCTGGCATTCCATTTCCATCCAGTGCAGTGGCGCCCATGACTGCGCGCGGGCAAGGTCGTGAGTCGTCGGTCGCATGAGCCGCCACGATACGCGGCTGCATGCTTCGGCCCTCCGCACCGTCCTTGGAGCCTAGCCTAGCGCATCAATCGTTTTTTGACTACTAGTATCATCAACATCACCGCGCAGACCACACCGAGGCCCGGACACTCAATAAATACAGCAGCCACCTGGCCCTGCCATGTGGGATCGGACTACCACCAGGGACCCACACACCAGCGAAACGCCCACGCCCCTCCCTTCGTTTCTGCTGTCAGGCCAGATGGGATCTGCCGTCTGCGCCGAGCGTACCCACTACGCGTTCACGCAGGCCCATCCATTCCCCGACGCCACTTCTTCCGTGGGCCCAGCCCACTGCGCCACTGCCACCGGTATCCCAACCGAGCAGACGGCCCCACCCACGCGTCAGAGAGCCCTAGACGGATGCGTGGGGCCGGGGGGGGGGGGGGGGACAGAGACAAACCAAACAGTGCAAGGCTGCTGCACTGCACTGCAAGCGTTAGTGCGACTGTCCCCACTGCAAGTTCGGCTGGAAACCACCACTACTCGCGCCGCTCGCTCGGTCATCCATGGCGAACTTCTCCACTCCGCCACCTGCTGCTTCCCACGCCTCCCTCTCCCCCTGTCTCTAGGTTCGTTCGTTCCACGTTGACGGCCACCCCTGTCCACAGCCGCGACAAACTCTTCCTCAGACCCACGCCACGTACGATGCCTCTCTCCCCTTCCCCTTACCCTCCGCCCAACGCCGCCGCCGCCCTGCCCCTCCTCCTGCTGCTCGTCTGCGCCAGCAGCATTGCCGCGCAGCCGCTGGCGTCGTCGCAGGCCAAGGCGCTCCTCCGGGTGCGCCGCCTGCTGTTCTACCCGCCGGCGCTCGAGCCGCTGCGCGGGGCGCCGGACCCCTGCGCGCTGCCGCCCGCGCCGGCCCTCGCCGTCGCCTGCGAGGGCGGCCAGGTCACGGCGCTCTCCGTCCTGGGCGACCGCGACCCGGACGCGGCCTGGCGCGCCGCGCTGCCGGCCAGCTTCTCCTCCGAGACGCTGTTCACCACGCTCACCAGGCTCCCGGCGCTCGCGCGCCTCTCGCTCGTCGGCCTCGGCGCCTGGGGCCCGCTCCCGGGCGCCAAGCTCCGCCGGCTCCAGGCGCTGCAGCACCTCAACCTCAGCTCCAACTACTTCTACGGCGCCGTCCCCGATGGCCTCGCCCGGCTCTACTCGCTGCAGAGCCTCGTGCTGTCCTGGAACTGGCTCAACGGCACCGTGCCGTCCCTGTCCGGGCTCCAGTTCCTGGAGGAGCTCGACCTGTCGCACAACCGGCTCGGCCCGGCGTTCCCGGACGTGGGGAGGTCGGTCGCGCGGCTGGTCCTGGGCGACAACAACTTCACCGGGGGTATCCCGGCGGGGGTGAGCTCGCTGGGCCTGCTCCAGTACTTCGACGTGTCCGGAAACCAGCTGCAGGGTTGGATCCCCTCCTCCATCTTCGCGCTCCCGGCGCTGCGGTACATCAACCTCTCCCGCAACCGGCTGGCGGGCCAGCTTCCCGCCACCACGGCTTGCGCGGAGGCGCTGGCGTTCGTGGACGTCTCGGCGAACCTGCTCACTGGGGCGCGCCCGCCGTGCATGCGGGGCAACTCCTCGGCGCGCACGGTCCTCGTCGCGGGCAACTGCTTCGCCGACGCCAAGCAGCAGCGGGCCAGCTCGTACTGCAACCCCGGCGCGCTGGCCGCCGTGCTGCCGCCGCCGCAGGGCAACGGAGGAGGAGGGCAGGGGACGGGGAAGGGCCGCGAGATCGGGATGGTTCTTGCGATTGCCGGCAGCGTCGTTGGTGCCGCATTGCTGATTGCGCTGGCCATGGTGGTGGTCCTGAGGAGGGCGAGGAGGCAGCGTCCGGAGGCGACCATCCTGCCGAAGTCGCCCGCGGCGACACCGACCAACAAGGCGGATGGATGGAAGGCTCCGGCTAAGGCAACCCAGAAGATTATTACTCCTGCTGATAAGAGTAAGAAGAGAAAATTCGTTTGCATGGTTGAAAATCGTCCCAGTAGCTTTATTCCCCTTGTGTTATTATCCAGTTCTTACTTCTTAGTGCGATTCTTTGCTAGTAGTACGTAGTATATTTTAAAATGAAAAGGGAGCACACGGACACAAGGTTATGGGAAAATTACTAGAAATGAACCGCTAGCACCTTTGAACATGTAGTTGCTTTCTCCCATTTTCATATGCGCCTGTTTTAAATTTGGTGAATAAAGTCTACTCGCTTTAGTCAATGATTTGGGAAACTTTGCTTGATGTGCTATGTGGATCTTACTTAGACCCTGAGGCCCTGTTCGGCTGGCTGCAAGCCGGCACTGTTGCAGCTGTTTGGACTGCTGCAGCTGCAATCCATAGAGAGAAAAATACTGTAGAAGCCGCAGCCGCAGCCGCAGCAAGCCGCAGCGAACAAGCTGTGAGCTTTTGAAACATGGCATGATGGATCTTTATTCCTTACTTCAGAGATGACTTTGAGAAAGTAAAAGGCTTCAAAGTCAATCAACCAAATAAAGGAAAAGAAAAAGAAAAAGAAAAGATGGAACGATTGCTTTAACAGAAAATTAATTTAGTGATATTAGTATTTTTCAAGTTTTCATTCTACATTCTAATATGGTCTCCAATTTGACAGGACATGCATCACAAGCTGCAAGGGTGAATACACTGGAAGTACCAGCCTACCGAGTGTGTACACTGGAGGAGCTCCAAGAAGCAACCGACAATTTCAGTTCCTCCAACCTAATCAAGACTAGTCCTCTTGCACAGGTATGCAGCCATGGATTCCTTTAGCTTTGACTGCGGCATGGAAGGGCAATGAATATACAAATAATTGTTCCACTGTCCATCTTAAATGAAGTACTACTTACTCTGCAGAATGTTTTATTTGAGTAGTGTGATCGGGTGGTCATGTGAGTTTACATTTAAATTAGCTCATCTTCACCAATTCTTTTGAACAATGCTTACTTCAGCTAGGATACTAGGCTACAAACTTCGCTAATGGTCCACCGTACTAACAATGCTCATGACAGAGTACAACTGTATACTGCCAATTATTGTCCTATTGTGTTGCATTTTGGCTGCTTTAGACATTTGATAATCAAGGGCTTTGGGGATGTTATTTAAAAGTACCTATCATTGATGTATTATTCAAGCTTGTGTTTGGAGGTTTATCAATTTCTAATTAACGGTACAAACATGTATCCAAATGGGAGCAAATTAAAATTTGTTCAAATAGTTACTACTACCTTTGTCCCAAAATATAAGGGACTTTGAGTCTCTGACTATGCTCCTAGACATGAGCATAGCCAGAACCCCTTATATCTTTGGATGGAGTTAGCAGTATTTATCAGTGTCTAAGGCCCTGTCTGGTGGGTCTCCAGCTCTTCGTGCACTTTAACAAGATGCCGGAATTGTTTGGAACTGTGTTAAACAGGGCCGAAGTGAACTTGTGGCTCAATTCAGTTGCATCTATTATTAATTTATTATGGTTAGACGTATCTCCAGGCTTGCAGCCCTAGTGATTGATTGCTGTTTTGTCCATTTTATTCTGTGAATTATGCATATTTTGCCATTTTCCATCAACAATTAATGTTGCCATGTCGGCCTTATCCTTCTGTCACATCCTTGCCATCAAGCTGTACAGCTTTATGCTAGAAATATTGTGAAGACCAACTTCGGTTCTTTTATATGTGCCTCGCTTTTCTAGGATTATAATGGTCAGCTTCAAGATGGTTCACGAGTACTGGTTAGATGTTTGAGGCTCAAGCCGAAGTACTCCACCCAGAGCCTTGTCCAATACATGGAGATTATTTCTAAACTTCGGCACCGTCATTTGGTCAGCATCATTGGTCATTGCATTGTCAGTGATGAGGAGAATCCTAATATCGCCAGCTCGGTATACCTCGTTTCTGAATGCGTGACAAATGGATCTTTAAGAAGTCACCTTACTGGTATGGTACTTACAGTGAACGATATCATGCGGATAGTTATATAACTGAATATATCTACACGACTCCCAACTTATGTTTCTACTGATTTTACAGAGTGGAGGAAGCGTGAAATGCTCAAATGGCCCCAACGGGTTTGTGCTGCCATTGGCGTTGCGAGAGGGGTTCAGTTTCTGCATAATCTGACTGCTCCTGGGATCGTACAGAACAATCTCAACATAGAACATATCCTGCTGGACAAGACCCTCACGTCTAAGATCAGCAACTTCAGTCTTCCAATGATATCAACTAGCAAGAACGGCAAGGTGAGTTCAGATGATTGGTGAAGCTCTACATTTGCTTGCCTGAAAGCTAAAGCTGTAACTGTTCCAATCTCACAGATTCTCTCAGAGACCCCATTTGCTGTCCGTGAAGACAATGATATTGGCAGGTATGGTGTCCATGTTACCTTGCAAAGAGAGAGGCATCTCCACATAATTAACTAGGACTATCTAGTGGTTGTTAGGTATATGAATAAACACGAGCCAAGTGATTGGTTGTTACTTGTTAGGTTACCAATAATTTTCCAGAATGAACTAGCGATATGATTTTCTTGCGTCGAATAAACCAACCCGATTCTCCCTGCTCTCCAGTGCTCAGAACGCGGCACAAGGTGACAAGGAAGACATCTACCAGATTGGCCTAATTCTCCTGGAGGTGATCACAGGCAAACCAACAGAGTCCCAAAGCCAACTGGAGTCCCTGAAAGCTCAGGTTAACCTCAAGCTCCATCTCCAGAGAACACCAATGAGTCTGTACTTCCAATCAACACTACTGTAATTTTGTTCATCGTGACAATTTGCAGCTAAGTGAGGCGCTGACTGAAGACCCAGATAGGCTGAAAGACATGGCAGACCCGGCGATCCATGGCACTTTTGCAGTGGACTCACTGAGCACAGTCGCCGAGATAGCCCTCAAGTGCACGGCTGGCAACCCAAGCGATCGACCTTCCATCGACGACGTGCTCTGGAACCTGCAGTACTCCATGCAGGTGCAGGATGGGTGGGCGAGCAGCGAGAGCTTAGGCTTGAGCGTCAAATCTCAGGCTTAGATAAAGGCGCAGTGATTCGGTTCCTATGCAAATGATGATTATGAAGCTCTATGCGCCATCACTCTGCCTCTAGTTTTCTGGGGGTTTTTTTTGGGAGGAAGAGAGGTCGTTGGTATAGTCTCTACTGTATATATGTGGACCTTACCTTTTTCAGAACTGTTGTTTATGGTACCTGTAAAACTCAGGTTCTATTAAGCGTTTGTCCACTCAACAGATATGTGCTGCCATTTATGGAGCAGCACACAAGCAGTAGTTAAATTGGGACTTACAGCCTAAATTCTTTGAAACAAACCCCTTACTTTTTGAGCTAAGGTTAGCAAAAACCCCTTACTCCCTCCGTCATCCACATGATTTATTCATTTCGAACTTGTCATAAGTCAATTACTATCAACTTTGATTAGCTATACTGTATATTTCATAAAATTTTACAAAATAAAAGTAAACTTACTAGATTCATCATGAGTTAACTACTGTAATATGTATTTTTTAGTTCAAAATAATTTTATCTTATAAATATTGTTTGTCAAAATTTAAATAGTTTGAGTTAGGACAAGCCTAAAACGACCAAGTCACGTGGATGGACGGAAGGAGTACTTGTATAGTTTGATCATCATGCGTCTCAGGTAAGGAATGTCATTGCAGCCTAATTTTATTAAAAAAAAAACAATCGGAGACAAAAGCATTCTAAGGTTCAAGCTACGGTTCAGCAACTGGGAAACCAAGAGTAACCTGGAACAAATGAACTACGAGACAAGGAGGTTCGGCTACAAATTATTAGCATAATATCCTAAGCATGTCCGGAGTCCAAGCCGGCACATGAACTGAAAATCTTATTTGCCATGCGAGCGCATCAATCGCTCAGGCGTTTACGGTTGGTGCGGCGGCGGCGGCACCGGGATCGGCTGAGCTTCCGGCCTTAACGACGGCGGCGGCGGCAGCAGGGGGAGGAACGGCTGCCGAGTCTCCGGCTTTGGCGACAGCGGCCGCGGCGGCGGCGGCAGGATCGACGGAGCCTCCGGCCTTGGTTCGCTGTAGAACAGCCATGGCTTCGCGGACTTTGGCCCGGAGAGCCTCCGGAGACCGCAGCAGCTGTAGGATCTCGGCCTTGTCCATCTCCAGCAGCATCCCGGTAACTTTGCCAGCGTGATCGCGCTCGAGCTGTTCGACCAGCGCGTACAACTTGTTGCCGAGAATCTGCACACGACGAAAAGAGCAAGGAGCAATGGTGTACTTCTATTTAGTGGCACTACAAAAAAAATTCCTGTTCTGCTGTAAATTAGCTCATGGTCCACAAGGTTAACTCGATTCAGAAACTTGTAATAAGGCAGCTGGAAGGTTTGTGGATGTATTGCAGCACTATTACGTACCTGATGTTGGTCTGCCGGTCCAGCGGATGCTACGGCAGTAGTTGTCCTGCTTACAGCGTGTTGCTGCCACGCCGTGGCACCCGCACCTGGGAAGGCCTGAGGCGGCATTGCAGGGTAAGGCCCAGGTCTGGCATTCGGCATGTGGTTGGCATTTGCGTGGATCATCTAAGGAAGACATGGAGGCACTAAGAACGTCATGGAATACCAGCCAGACGTGGTTGGTAATACAATAAAAAGACTGATGAATAAATACTATCTTAAGAAAAATCATGTCTCCTTAAGAAAAAATAAGTTATTAGCAGAAGAACGTCATGGACATACCGCCTGCTGCTGCCGATATGGAGCAGGACCAGGATACCTTGGTCGCTGCATGTTGTGTGGCGGCATCATAACGGGAGAGATAGGCCCCATTCCCGGAACGAAGTGTTGTGGAAACCCAAATACTGCACCCTGAGGAGGCGCGATCTGGCCAGGTGAAGAAGGGTGACCAAAATAGACCTGCTGAGGTCCGGCATATTGAGAAGCTGCCATTGCCAGGTTACGTTGAGCGAAATGCGCCTAGAAAAAAAAACGATGTCAATCTCAAGTTCTCAACTTCCTCTTCATCATAAAAGTGAAGCATTTGCATATCATATATTGTAGATACCGTACAACGGTGTCTGTAATTGGTAAGTCCGTCGGACAAGGGGGCTTAATGATACTACAAAAGGTATAATCAGTACTAAACATCTAAAACAGCATACTCGCATCAATATATAATATAATATATAGCAATATAAAGAAGAGAGACAATGTAATAAGATGAGGCGTAATATCAAGACAAAAAAAAAACCCACGTATTGTGAACACAAGGTTACCTACCATTAGCATGGCTTTTCTTTCCTCCTTAGGTTGAGCTAAACCAACGTAGAGTGGTTTCTTCCCAACAATCCTACCATTCATTCGATTTATCTGACATGTGGTTCAACATGGATCTTAGAAACATCAAACACTAAAACCTTACAACCAAAGTTCAGTATCGACTTACCGCCCTTTGGCCAGCTTCAGCAGTAGCAAACGACACAAACCCTGAACCCTTGCTCCTTCCTCGAGCATCAACCATTACCTAAACAGTTATCAATATAGATCTGGCACTCAATACTACGCGAATACTAAAGGTAGACATAAAACCTTTCCTTCTTCAGAAAAACGCTTCGGTAAACAAAAGAACAAAGTAACAATTTAGCGGTTGAAAAAAAAAATACCTTGCATGAAGCAACTTGACCAAATTCTTCGAATAATTTCTTCAACCCCTCGTCGTTTATACCATCATCAATGTTCTTCAAGTATAGATTGATACCATTAGGTTTATCAACCTTGTTGTCTCTGCCACGTCCAAATCTCGTTTTCAGCTCGGCTTTTCTCTCTTCCTTCTTCTGAGCCCTTCCGACATATAAAGTCTTGTCACCGATGGCCTTCCCATTGGCCTTCTCAACAGCCTCTATAGCGAACTCTGGCTTTTTAAAATTTACAAAGCCGAAACATTTGGAGGCACCATCGGCATCCCTCATGACCACAGCGCTAGTAATTTCACCAAACGGTGCAAACTCCTGGCGGAGGTCATCCTCACTGAATTCAGTGGGCAAGTTCTTTATATATACGTTTGTGAACTTCACTTCTCTGTCCCGACGGCGCATGTGTAGGCCCACAAACATTTTTCTGTTATTTGCTAGCATACCATTAAGTCCGTTAATGGCAGCTTCGGCAGATTCCTCAGTCTCATATTGTACAAAACCATACCCTTTTGACTGACCAGCTGAATCAGTGGCCACCTTGCATGACAGTATTGCGCCAAAGGAGGAGAAGATCTCATACAGGTTCTTGCTATCAATGTTAGGCTCAAGGTTCTTTACAAACAAGTTAGCACGTCCACTCTTACGCAGACTTGGATCCCGGTTAGAGAACATAACCCGGATGTACTTTCCGATCAATGGGGTAAAATTCAAAGCTTCTAGCGCACGAGTAGCTGCAAGTGACGATAATCCAAGTTACAATAAACTTAGTTTATAGATATATTGGTCAATATCATTCTATATATGCTTTTAATCAGAACTGAATAAATATAAATAAAAAAATCACATAAATTGATACTTAAAATTTAACATTTTCTCCACCAAGAAGAGAGTCTATAACTCGCTCTAGCATAAACTGCTGCCAACAATACCAAGTTCTAATAAGCAATATGTATATTCTAATTGTCATCTAGGGTGAAGCTTCATCTAGTCGGTGATAATCAATTACTAATGAACGATCTTCTGTTACGGAAGATCGTTTGATAATAATCGATTATTACTGACTGGGTACACAAACCGAGTAACCGACTGGATGAAGGTTAACCTAGATGACAAACCGCCTGGACCAAGGTTCACCCTAGGTGACAAACAGAAGGGATGACTTCACTCTATGTGACTATGTGGCAAGGGATGACTTCACCCTATGTAACAAATAGATAGAGTGAGTTCACCCTATGTGACAAATATAAATGATCTTCGGTAATAATCAATTGTTACCGACTGGATGATAGATCAAACATAGAAACCACAAGATTTATCACGTCAACCTCTCCAATCTGACAACATAAATCCAGGAAAAACAGAAAAGGAAACGAATTATTGAGAAAACGCATTGTATATATTATGATATATGCCATAACGTGGAACTCGATCGAGACTAACCTGAGGAAGATTAAGATCATATACATTATAGTAACTGACTAGAGGCCAGCACATGCATGGAGAAACTCACCTTCCTGGCGCGAGTAAAAATTTACGTAACCATATCCAAGCGAGACGCCGCTTAGGATGTCCCGGCAGACGCGCACCGTCGCGACGGGCGCGACCTGGCTGAAGAGCGCGTGGAGCTGCGGCTCGTCTACGGTCTCAGCCAGGTCACCCACGTACAGGGACGCCATCGAGCCGAGCGGCGGCAGCACCGCCGCCGGAGTCCCCTCAGCCACGGGGACAACCTCCGCCGCGATCGGAGCCGAGGGCGTCGTCGAGGGGCTCGCCATTGCGATGAGCGGCAAAATAGGTTAGGGTTCTCGGTCTCTCGGCGGTTGCGGGCGCGCCGATCCGGCGATCCCTCTCGTCGGCTCCCTCTAGTCTCCTCGACTTGCCTTTCGGAATTCCCTTTGCCTCAGATTGTTTCCTTTTTATTTGTTTTTTTCCTTTCATAAACCTGCCGCCTCGATTGCCCTTATATAGGGTTTCCACATAAACGCGCGGCGGCGCAGGTGCAGAGCCGGGCGCGAGGCCGAGTCCGCGTGTGTGATCAGGACTGGGAGCGGGCCCACGCGGCAGAGCGCAACGTCGTCGCGAGCTGTGTATTGTCCGGCGGGCTTGTATTGGCCCACTCGGGGTTTGTTTGTCACGTTGTTAATATATATTGATATAGATTAAATGGGATTGAGTCGATTTAAATTTATAGTAAATTAAAATATATCTTAATCCTACTTAATCGAATTCAATTTATATGAAATGACAATAACCAAATAAGGTCTAAGAGTTGCTCAGCAGGACACACGACATTCACATCTTTGTGGCGGAATTTTTTGGATGTACTATCTGATTTTTTTTATTTTAACTATTTTTCTTAAAATTTTTACGTCTACTCCCCTGTAATCTTATATTTGGTTCCTTTTCTCGGCGCCACAATGGTGCGTGACTATGACGTCGAGATGGGACGTCAAGGATTGCTCGACACCACAACCACGTCTCAGCATCGTGACTTATGACGCCGAGGCACTTGTGCTTACGTGGTGCCTACCTTGACGCCAAAGGTCCTGAAGCTGAACTAGACACAAAGAATAAATTTGAGCGACTCACATAAAGCATTACATGAATAAATTAATTATATATAACATCATCAATTTAACACTTATGTTTCATGATTTTTAATTGAACATGATACTTAGGCTATTACAGTGTCAGTTTAAAAAAAATAGCAAGACATGAAGCTCAGATATTTGTTGCCATGATATATTAGGAATTCTTTAGACTTATATATTTTTTAAGTTTTTTTCTAGAATACCCACAAATGACACTCATTCATGGTTTATGTGTATCTATATAAGGCAAGTGTCCCATTTTAATATGATGTAACACAACATACCTACCATCCCACACACATTTGATAGCCTATCGATTGCGCTATATAATTTTTATTTATTTAGTGTATTAATTTTACTATTAGAGAAGTTTCACGATTGAAATAATTAACGATTTTCCACGTCCTTCTATCTTTATATATATATATATATATATATATATATATATATATATATATATATATATGCACACATATATTTCTGTATATTTAGATTGATTCATACGCGCACATATTAAAAACCTTAAAATCGGAGCTACGCTAAATTAGTGATGCTATATATAATTAATTTATTAATGTATTGCTACATCTAAGTCGTTCAAATTAATTTTTAGCGTCTATCTCGGCACCATGGATTTTGGCGTCGAGCTCGACGTTAAGACGGTGATGATGAGATAGACGTTATAAGTCAGAACGCCAAGCCATGTTACCTCGGCAATTTGACTCTTGTGACGTCGAGAATAAGGTTCAAAATGAGATTATGTCGTACATGGAACCAAACATATTTTTTAGAAAAAGAGTTAAAACGCAAAAAAAAAAAAAAAATCGGACGTACCACTAGCTCCATGGTTTAGATCTGCAGATGGTGGCTCTAAACTAACCAAGGTGAATCTAATCAGGGTGGTACCGATCGCTATTGGCTTGAATACAACTAACCTGACGCGTGTATATTGGGGATCTTTGGTTGGAAACATGTGACACAAACGCCTGCCAGACGAGATGAGACATTTAAAATCGAAAGTCTGAAAAGATATCTGACTTCCAAAAAGGTTCGTAAGAGCATCTCTAACAACGTGACCTATAAAAATGTCTTATAATTTAAAAATAAGTAAATTTTATACAATTTAGGGCACCAAGAAAACACCCCGCTTCAACAGTAAAGCCCCTGTTGACACCTTTTTGGAGGCGCCAATCACTTCAAAAGAACCAGCGGCGGTGCTCTCTGGCCAAGCGCGGACGGTCCGCAGCACAGGGCCGGACGGTCCGCGACCTGGCGCGAGGCGAAGGTGCTCTCTGGTCAGGCGCGGACGGTCCGCGGCACAGGGCCGGACGGTCCGCGACCTGGTACAGGAGCCTGGGTTCCCTGCCTGACGGCCGGACGGTCCGCGCCCTGTGGCCGGACGGTCCGCGCGTGCGCAGGGGCGGCGGAGGATCGCCGGCGGCGCCTGAATCTCGCTCCCGGGAGGGACCCCGTCGGGGAGGAGAGATCCTAGGAATTGTCTAGGCTCGGGCAGGCCGACCTAGACTCCTCTAATCGACGTAGAGTCGAGGAGAGGCGGAGAATTTGGGGATCGAGAGGCTAAACTAGGGCTAAACTAGAACTAGACTAGAACTACTCCTAATGCATAAGGTAAAAAAACGAGTAATAGACTGGATTTGATCGATTGTTGGGGGTTCAATCGGCCGTAGCCCTTCATCTATATAAAGGGGGAGGTCTGGATCCGCTTCCAACTGATTTCCGAGTTAATCCCGCGGTTTTAGGTAACAAATCCCGCGAGAAACTAGGAACCCTAACTAACTCTGCGCACGCGCGGACCGTCCGCGCCACCACCGCGGACGGTCCGGACCGCGGACCGTCCGGCCTCCGGGCCGGACCGTCCGCACGGTCATTTTTGGGTTCCAACATATGCCCCCTGCCTTTTGGTGAAGGTTGACGAACCAAAAGCATATGAACTAAACCTGATGTAAGTCACCGGCTTTTCGATATGGAGATTATTCAATAAAGCACCAATATAAAGGCCGTTTCGGATTGTATCTTTCTCGGCCATGACCATTTGATCAATGGATCAAAAGGAATAGAATGGAGGTGCCCCCCAGTCTGGATAGACGAAGGGACTATACATGTACCATGGATTCATCATCGTGTCATTCCATGTTTGAACAGGATAATATACCGACGATGAGTAAATAGATGGAAAGTACCTTGGTCTCATAGAATGAATAGGCGATGCTTGTTGTGTCGCCTTTCGGGCCGTTTTGTTTAACCGTTTTGTTTTAGCAGGTGGCCGGGGTTTCTTTGTTGACCGATCACGTGGAACAGTCTTTTTGCTAGCATCTTTGGAGAGCAACTGATCAAAAGTAGGATCGGCTTTGATCAGCCGATTATATGTGCTTTGACCTTGCGTCTTTTTCCTTGCTTTGTGTAGAGGTTGACGCCTTTGGTCATAGGGGGACTGTCCGGCTGAGTTAGCCGGACCGTTTGTTTGAGCACCGGATCGTCCGCACGTAGGTGCCGGACCATCTACGATGTTCGGGCTAGGCTGATGTGTTTGGTTCATTAACTGTGCCTGCCCCCCAGTGCCTTCAGACTTTTTAGCCTTCTCGTCCGAAGCCTTCCGAGCAATCTCCTTTTGTGATATATCTGACATGCGGGGATCGCCAATGACGATACCCTTGCCTTTGCCTTTATCGGCCATTTCGGGCCGAACCAAGACCTTTTTGCATGTGAGTTCTATTGTATTAACAGGAAAGGGTTGTGTGTCTACTTGCATCTCCTGAAAAGCCAATCGACCCTCATTTATGGCCGATTGTATCTGTCGACGAAAAACATTACAATCATTGGTGGCATGAGAAAAGGAATTATGCCACTTACAATAAGCACGCCTCTTTAATTCATCAGGAGGAGGAATAGTATGAGTTAATTTAATGTTGCCGTTTTTCAGTAACTCGTCAAATATTTTATCGCATTTGGCAACATTAAACGTAAACTTAACTTCTTCTTGTCGATTCTTTCGAATCGACTGTAAAGCAGAACATGGTGAAGGTTTAGCCTGCCCTGGCCAAACCAGTTCGGCGGTGTATACATCTGTGGATTCATCGTCCGAGTCATCGTATCCCACTAGATGCATCTTATGGCTAGCCGATTTTGATGTTTCCTTACTTCGGCTTTCACATGTCATAGCCCGCTGGTGCAAGTGCACTAGCGAAAAGAATTGGGTGCCATCTAATTTTTCTTTTAAGTAGGGTCGCAACCCATTGAAAGCTAGCCCTGTCAGTTGTTTTTCTGCGACATGAATCTGAAAGCATCGGTTTCTAGTGTCCCGGAATCTCCGGATATAGTCATTAACCGATTCTTCAGGCCCCTGTCGGACTGAAGCTAAGTCAGCCAATTCTAACTCACGTTCTCCTGAGAAGAAGTGTTCATGAAATTTCTGCTCTAATTCTTCCCAAGAGTTAATAGAGTTTGGTGGCAAAGCTGCGTACCATGCAAATGCAGTATCAGTAAGGGACAACGAGAATAAACGAACGCGGTAGGCTTCCCCATCAGCCAATTCTCCCAAGTGTGCTATGAATTGGCTTATATGTTCATGTGTGCTTTTCCCACCTTCACCAGAAAACTTAGAGAAGTCTGGTATTCTAGTTCCCTGTGGATATGGCACGGTGTCGAATCGGTGGCTATAAGGCTTCCGATACGATTGCCCTGTACCTGACACACTAACACCGAGTTTGTCCCTGAACATCCCGGCTACCTCGTCTCTGATCCTCTCCGCCATATCTGGCGACCATCCATTGAGTTTGTGGGTGGAGATTTCAGGTTGCCTGACGTTACTCTGTCGGCTTTCCTCCCAGGGATGTTTGAGGTGTGTGTTAGGTGTCCTATTAATGTCACCAGCTCCTGCCCTATACCCCTCAGGCTCTCTTGTGGCCGAATAGTATTCAGCCCTATGTCCATGAGGTGGTATGGTATGATTATAATGTGTTGCTGGTGGGGCACCATAATGTTGCTGCGATGAATGCGGGAACTGCGCGTATTGCGTAGCTCTCGGCTCTGCGTATGCATATCCGGACGGTCCGGCGTAAGAGGCCGGATGGTCCGTGACCTGGCCAAATGGTCCGAAGGTATATCCGGATTGTCCAGCCGTATATGGTGCTACATGGGTAGTCTCGTACCCAGACCGTCTGTCATAAAGAATAGGACGGTCCGCGATCGGGCCGAATGGTCCAGGGCTGTACCCGGACGGATCGGCCATATATGGCGCGACTTGGACAGTCTGCGCATGGACTCGTGTAGAGTCGGATGGTCCAGCATAATACGTCGGCCGGTTCATGCCATATCCGGACAGTCCGGTGTAAGATGGCGGACGGTCCGCAACATATCCGGACGGTCCGGCGTGATGCACCGGACGGTCCGTGATGGGGCCGAAGTGTTTAGGGTTGTACCCTGATGGTCCGGCCATATATGGTGCGACCTGAGTGTTTTGTGTGCGGGCCTGCATCTGGTCGGACGGTCCGGCGAAATACGCCGGACGGTTCGCGGTATAACCGGACTGTCTGAGATGATGCTCGGACGGTCCGGTCGCGTCCAGTACCTGCCGCGTGCCTAGTGGTTGCGGCTGTGATGGTGACACGAAAGCGTGCATCGGCATACCATATGATGGCTGGGTCAAGGGTGACCCATTTATAGCCGATGTGTTTGACGCGGGTGGCACTGTATTAGACTCTCGCGATGGAAAGTTAGGAGCAGCTGATTTCTCGTATGCACGTAAATGCATTTTAATAGATTCATCTACATATTGCTTTAACTGATCTCCTCGTTGATCCATGAAAGTCGTAAGAGATAGGTCTGGAGTACTTACAGCGGGACCCTGAAGTGGAGGTAGGAGAGATTCCATATCGATCTCCCCTTGACGGACGATCTTCTGGTGGCGATCTACCGTGAAGTGTGACAAGTACTTGTCCGCCGCCTCCTTGCGCCGTTCGGAGAGTTTATGCAGCAGTTCCGCCTCTTTCTTGTCGCGTTGTTCGTTCCATTGCCGCATCACCTCCTTCTCATCGCGCATTACGAGGTCTTCAAAGGGCCTTTGGTCATCAGCCGGGAGCGCCTCCATAGCCGGCTTGATGATGTTGGTAGTGGAGATCTTGGTGTGATCCTTAGAACCGGCCATTTATGGGCCGATTTTTAGCAGATCTAGACACCTAGTCCCCAGCGGAGTCGCCAAAAAGTATGTTGACACCTTTTTGGAGGCGCCAATCACTTCAAAAGAACCAGCGGCGGTGCTCTCTGGCCAAGCGCGGACGGTCCGCAGCACAGGGCCGGACGGTCCGCGACCTGGCGCGAGGCGAAGGTGCTCTCTGGTCAGGCGCGGACGGTCCGCGGCACAGGGCCGGACGGTCCGCGACCTGGTACAGGAGCCTGGGTTCCCTGCCTGACGGCCGGACGGTCCGCGCCCTGTGGCCGGACGGTCCGCGCGTGCGCAGGGGCGGCGGAGGATCGCCGGCGGCGCCTGAATCTCGCTCCCGGGAGGGACCCCGTCGGGGAGGAGAGATCCTAGGAATTGTCTAGGCTCGGGCAGGCCGACCTAGACTCCTCTAATCGACGTAGAGTCGAGGAGAGGCGGAGAATTTGGGGATCGAGAGGCTAAACTAGGGCTAAACTAGAACTAGACTAGAACTACTCCTAATGCATAAGGTAAAAAAACGAGTAATAGACTGGATTTGATCGATTGTTGGGGGTTCAATCGGCCGTAGCCCTTCATCTATATAAAGGGGGAGGTCTGGATCCGCTTCCAACTGATTTCCGAGTTAATCCCGCGGTTTTAGGTAACAAATCCCGCGAGAAACTAGGAACCCTAACTAACTCTGCGCACGCGCGGACCGTCCGCGCCACCACCGCGGACGGTCCGGACCGCGGACCGTCCGGCCTCCGGGCCGGACCGTCCGCACGGTCATTTTTGGGTTCCAACAGCCCCAAATCTAGATTATAGGGCAGCCCACTACGGTGTAGTATATTTGAGGCACTTGAGAGGGTGCCCTATAGTTTTTTGACAAAATTTGTTGAATTGAGGCACTATTGGAGTGGTTTTTCCTGTGTAAAGCCCTATATTTCGATTTGAGGCATTAGTTTGAGGCATTGTTGGAGATGCTCTAACAAACTAACAGAGATCCATCTATTAGATTTACTGCATTTTCAATGCATTTTTATCTGAAAACAATAAAGATAATAAAAAATATATAAGTCTTGTTCTAGACCACGATGCGTACACCCTGGTTGCCCAGCATTTTGGGAGCGTCTGGCTCATATTGTACTCATATTGTACTGGCGCATGATCTAACCTTGACCCGAGTGACAAGTACTGGGCTATTTATTTAGATATTATTCTTAGTTTATTTATTTAATTGTGAATAAATAGAATATAAAATATGTTATGTAAGTTCGTATTCTTGTTTCTAATATTGAGCTTATAAATATTTATAAAAGATAAATCTTAAATTTGTTATATATCTTCTCTATGAGATATACAATTTAGATCCCAATTTGAGTATTTTTCACTTTTTTTGTTGTAGCGAGCAAATAACGAATAGAATAATTTATGCAAAATTTTATTCTTATTTGTAATAATGTGTTTAATAACATAAGAAAAGACCAACAAGAAATTTTATAATATCTATTTCAAAATATTAAATTTGTCATAACAATTTGGATATCCACTTTCTTTCTCTGGTACTATAAAACACCAGTTTTCTTGGTTTCCATCGTCATCACTTTTGCAAAAATAGTCCTCATAGTATTTCTAATTTAACCTGTCGTCCACGTCGCACCATCTATGCCTATCCCCACACGTTGCCTCCCATGCAAGAAACCCTAAACCTAAACTCCACCTCCCTCCCCAAGCCATTCCCTCGGTCACAACAGCGACTGCACCGAGGCCCCTCCACCTCGCCATGTGTGGCCTCCGCACCGCCCCGACGTCAACCCCTCAGTCCTCCCCCTCGGCTCTCGACGCGGCGTCGCTCGCCCTCCACCGCCAACAAAACACCGGATAATTGCATCCACCAGGATAGGATCAGTCCATATGCAGGCATCCAAACACGCCCTAATTCATCACGATTTGACTGACTAAATCCAATGTCGCACATAATAAACCGATTGTTGCATCAACGGACGTAGGTGTCACTAAAGTTCCTAATTCGACATATGCTCGTTGGTATGATCAATACCAACAACTATTGAGTGGCTTTCTCTCGTCGATGACCGAGAAAGTCCTTCATCATGTCGTCAGTGCGAAGCATTCCCAAGAGGTATGGGACTCCCTCGAGAAAAAATCGCCTTATCTACGAAGGCGCGCACGGTGCAAATCTATGTAGAACTTGCTACATCAAAGAAACATTATATGTCAACCCCAACTTCTTCCACAAGATCACTGAAGGAAACATGTGACACCTAAGAGGGGTGAATTAGGATTTCTAAAACTTTCTTTAAACTAGGCCACAAATAAAACTCTAGAGCAAAACCTATGCCAATAATCAAACTAGAATGTGCAAACTAGGTTTTGTCTAAGTGTTGCTATCTCTACCGCAATGGCTAAGTTTCAATCTAAACAATATAAGTAAAAAGACAAGATTGAAACTTAAATGCTTAATATAAATGCGGAAGCTAAAGAGCAAGGTAGAGATGCAAACTCTCGTGGATGACGTCGGTATTTTTACCGGGGTATCCAGAACCACGTAGGGTCCCGACTAATCCTCGTTGGTGCCCCTATGCAAAGGGAAGGCCACGTGAGGGCCAAGCACCACGGTCGAGTAACTCCGTAGAGAGTCGCGGGCCTTCTCCACGCGCAAGTGGTGCTCCGCTTTCGGCTCCTCTCGGACGCTCCCCGACGTCTCCACTATTGAGCTTCCAGCGGAAAACGCCATGAGCCTCGTTCCCTCCGGTACACAGTGGCGGTCATGACACAAAGACAGTTGTCACGGTCTCGCAAGACTCTTGCTCCACTCGGTACAATTACAACGGCTCGCGCAAGAGCCAAGGGGTTGTGTGGTTTTTCTAAACTCACTCAAATAACTAGGGTTCACCTAGAGCAAGCGCTAAAGCGGTCTAACTAACCTAAGCACTTCGCAAAGCACCTACGCTAATCACCGAGTGATTCTTTTAAGCAGTTGGGTGTATGAGCACTTAGGAATGTCTACTATATGCCTTGGTATGTTGCTTGGGCTCCCACACATTGGAATGGCCGGTTGGGGGTGTATTTATAGCCCCCAACACAAAACTAGCCGTTGGAGAAAAGTTGTGCTATCTGTGGCACACTAGACAGTCCGGTGTGCCTAGCAGTTGGTCTAACACTGCATCCTACCGTTGGCGCGTAGGCTTTTTACACGGACAGTCTGGATGTCACACCGGATAGTCCGGTGGTCTTCTCTCCACAGTGCCACCTAGAACAAGCCGTTGGGGCCACTGTTCCTGGTGCACCGGATAGTCCGGCATGTGGCACCGGATAGTCCCGTGTGCCACCAGACAGTCTAGTGCTCCAGACCAGACAGTCCGCGAGCAACACTTCCTTTGTTTCTTGGACTTCGCTTGATCTTCATAATGTCTTCTTTTGAGGTGTTGCTTTCCTCAATGCCTTGGTCCCATCCTCTTTGCATCCTGTGAACTACAAACATAAACACTAGCAAACACATTAGTTCACAGGTTGTTTTAATCATCAAACACCTAAACCTATTGAGCCAAATGGCACGAGGTCCATTTTCCTTACAATCTACCCCTTTTTGGTGATTGGTGACAACACAACCAAAGCAAGCAAATATTACAATTATTTGAATGAAAATATGTAATCTACTTGCTAGGATGCATGATTGTCCCCACAAAGTGATATTATGGACTTAAGCCTCCCCCTAACCTCATAATTCACTAACTTCCTATTTTAGACCAAAGAACCAAAACCACTTGAAGGAACAAGGATTGAAATTTTTGAATTTGGTGGTGTTTGGTGTTTGATTCAATTTTCATTGCTTTGGTCCCTAAACTTCTCCCCCTTTGGCATCAACCACCGAAAAGGAAGACATTAAAAACATGTAGGAAGCAAATAAGACTTTCCCTCAAATCAATTAATACCAATTGAAGAACTTGACATTATTGAAAGGGAAATAGGGTTAACCATTTCCTATAATTAATTTTGATGGCTGACAACCAACACAAACACGTGGACTAACTAGTTTGTCTAGAATTCATGTATTACAGGTGCATAAGGTTCAACATAAACCAAGAAAGAAATCAAGTTAGGGACACAATTTAATTAGAGCAAGACCTAGAGTGTGCTGAAAAATGGCTTACCGGACAGTGTCCGGTGCACCAGGCCGTACAACTCCAAACCAGCCACTCTCAGAAATTCCAGGGCGCGCTCCACTATAATTCACCGGACTGTCTGGTGTGCCACCGGACTGTTTGATGAACCAGCCGAGCAACGACTCCCTACGCACCAACGGTCATCTCGTCAGAAGGAACAGTGATAAACAGTGCCACGCAGAAGTCAGAGCATAGAAGTCAGAGGGCATCGGACTGTCCGGTGTGGCACCGAACTGTCTGGTGCAGCAAGACGACAAAGGCTCCAACGGTCGACCAGCTCCGAACCCTAACGGTTGCACTAACGTGGCGCACACCGGACAATGCACAGTGGTTGTTCGGTGGTGCACCGGACTGTCCGGTGCGCCCATCGCCAACACAATTCAGCCAACGGCTAGAAGTGGTTGGGAGGCTATAAATACCCCCAACCACCTCATTTACTTCCATCCAAGCATTTTCTGAGTTCTCATTCATTACAAGAGCAAAGTCCAACACTCCAAGACACAATCAAAGAAATCAATCCACTCAAAGCCCAAAATCAACTCTAGTGCATTAGGGCTTGTGAGAGGATCACTTGTGTTCTTTTGTTGCTCTTGTCGCTTGGTTTGGCCTTTTTCTTTTCCCTTCTATTTCTCAAGTGACTTGTAATCGAAGCAAGAGACACCTAAGTGTGTGGTGGTCCTTGCGGGGTCTAAGTGACCTGAGAGATTAAGGAAAAGGCTCACTCGGTCTAATTGACCGTTTGAGAGAGGGAAGGGGTTGAAATAGACCCGGTCTTTGTGACCTCCTCAACGGGGACTAGGTTCTTTGGAACCGAACCTTGGTAAAACAAATCATCATGTTCACTCGCCTTGATTCTCGTTTGATTTTTTCCCTCTAACGTTTCCTTGCTAGTGTGAATTTGAGTTGGCTCCCATACGTCATCCACAATCCTTGAGCAACTCCTAGCAAGAGAGATATTCTTTTGGAATTGAATTTAATTCTAACGCTAACCCCCGACTTTAGTGTGTGTTTAAGTGTAGAAATTTTAGGTTTCACCTATTCACCCCCTCTAGGCGACCTTCAATTGGTATAAGAGCCAGTGCTTTATTAAGAGTCTAACCAACTCAAAGTGATGTCTGGAGATCACACCAAGAGGGAGATCATGACCAGCGAGAAGGCCGCAAGCTCGGGGAGGACTCTCTCAAGGGAGTGCGACAACAAACACAAGGAGGAATCCTCTTCCTCCATCAAGTCACATCGGAGAGGTGACAAGAAGAAGAAGATGAAGAAGGTGGTCTACTACGAGACCGACTCTTCGTCACCCTCCACATCAAGCTCCGAGTCGTCCACTACTTCTAAGCGCCATGAGTGAAAGAAGTATAGTAAGATGCCCCTATGCTATCCCCGTATTTCAAAGCGCACTCCATTACTTTCCGTACCCCTAGGCAAACCACCATATTTTGATGGTGAAGATTATTGTATGTGGAGTGATAAAATGAGGCACCATCTAACCTCACTCCATGAAAGTATTTGGGATATTGTTGAGTTTGGAGCGCAGGCACCAAAGGTGGGGGACAAGGACTACGACTCAGACGAGGCCGCCCAAATACAACACTTTAACTCCCAAGCAACTTCTATACTCCTAGCCTCTTTATGTCGAGAGGAGTATAACAAGGTGCAAGGGTTAAAGAGTGTCAAAGAAATTCGGGATGTCCTCAAAACCACGCACAAAGGGGACGAGGTGACCAAGATCACCAAGCGCGAGGCGATCGAGGGAGAACTGGCTCAAGACGATGGTCAACTAAGTGTGCAACCTCGGAAGCACCAAATGGGATGACCATGAAATGGTCAAGATTATTCTTAGATCCCTCATTATTCGCAATCCTACTCAAGTTCAATTAATACGTGGGGATCCTAGATATAAACTAATGTCTCTCGAGGAGGTTATTGGCAAGTTTGTGAGCTTTGAACTAATGATCAAAGACTCCAAACACATTGTCAACTTGGAGCAAGGCGCCACCTCTACACCCGAGGTGCAACCCGTCGCATTCAAAGCGACAGAAGAAAAGAAGGAGGAGTCTACACCAAGTAGGCTTCCAATCGACACCTCCAAGCTCAACAACGAGGAGATGGTGCTCATCATCAAGAGCTTCCGCCACATCCTCAAACAAAGAGGGGAAAGACTAGAAGTCCCGCTCTAAGAGGGTGTGTTACCGTTGTGGTAAGTCCAGTCATTTCATAGCTAAATGTCCAATTTCTAGTGAAAGTGACAGGGACAAAGACAAGAAGGGGAAGAAGAAGGAGAAGAAGAGATACTTCAAGAAGAAGGGTGGCGATGCGCACATATACCGGGAATGGGTCTCCGATGAGAGCTCCACCGACTCCTCCTCCGACGAGGACGCCGCCAACATCGCCGTCAACAAAGGCCTCATCTTCCCCTACGTCGGCCACAAATGTCTTATGGCTAAGGACGGCAAGAAGAAGGTACACCCTAGAGCCACCCCCAAATATACAACATCTAGTGATGAGGGTAGCTCTAGTGATAATGAAGATGATTTACTTGCTCTTTTTGCCAACCATAACATGGAACAAAAGAAAATTTTAAATGAATTAATAGAAACCATTAACGAGAAGGATGATCTCTTGGAAAGCCAAGAAGACTTCCTCGTTAAAGAGAACAAAAAATTTGTTAAATTGAAAAATGCTTATGCTCAGAAAATAGAGAAATGTGAAAATTTATCTAAGGAGCTTAGCATATGCCATGATTCAAAGAATGATAAATTAGTTTCTAAGATTGATAAATTGAATGCTTGCAATGATTATATTATCTGTCTTAGAGATGAGAATGCTAGATTAAATTCTAAGATAGAAGACTTAAATATTTGCAAACCATATACATCTACTGTTGAGCATGTTTCCATTTGCACTAGATGTAGAGATGTTAATGTTGAAGCTATTGATGATCAACTTGCCATAATTAAACAACAAAATGATCACATAGCTATATTAACTGCTAAAATTGCCGAGCATGAACTAGAAAATGAAAAATTTAAATTTGCTCGTAGTATGCTCTATAATGGGAGACACACTGACATTAAGGATGGCATTGGGTTCCAACAAGGGAGCCAATCCAATGTCAAGCTTAATGCCCCTAAGAAATTGTCTAACTTTGTGAAGGGCAAGGCTCCCATGGTTCAGGATAGTGAGGGTTACATTTTATATCCTGCAAACTATCCCGAACATAAGATTAGGAAGATTCATGCTAGTAAACCTCATTCTTTTTCTCACCATGCATTTATGTACAAAAATGAGGCTTCTAGCTCTAGGCATACCACTCATGTTAAAATGCCTAGAAAGAAAATTCCTGCTGTATCAAATGAACATAATGTTTCATTTAAGACTTTTGATGCTTCATATGTTTTAACTAACAAATCAGGCAAAATAATTGTCAAATATGTTGGGGGCAAACACAAGAGTCCTGTTGGGGGCAAACACAAGAGTCATGTTGGGGGCCTTCCTCTTCCGAAGGTCCTCAAAAACACAACTAACATGTTTTCCAGTATAGTATACTGTCACAGGAAGCTTCGACTTTGAGATGAAGGTGTGCATAGTATGAAAGATGTGATCTGGAAGAAGGATGAACTAGCACCGAAGCTGTGGATGGAGAAGCTTCGGCTTAGCAGAAGGACGTTGGTGGAGAATGAAACCGACCTAAAGGGGAAAAGACTGTTTGGTCCTCGATAGCTTGCCTTTTGGCTAACAGTAAATGTCAGGGACATGAATGTAATTTTGCCCAGGCTACGTCCTGTGCCTATAAATAGATGAACAGTAACATCATACTATTCACGCTGGCTTATAATCACTCTTACGTCACTCCTGCTTTTTCACCTTCTGTCAAGCCGAAGGTACAAATGTAATATGAATATTGTTGGGGGTCTTCTTCTCTGCCGAAGGTCCTCTAAGCAAAAAACACCTTTGGCAGGGTGGTATGCAAGCAGACACGACATAAAGATATATGCCGAAGCTACAATTGAAGGAGCTTCGGCATGGTGGCATGCCTAAGACAAAGGATGGCACCGACTTAAAGAGGAAAAGACTACATAGTCCCTGATAATTTGTATTATGGTTATGATTAGTTATTAGGGACACAAATGTAATTTTGTCCGGGCTGCGTCCCGCGCCTATAAATAGGTGAACAGTACCCCCGTACTGTTCACACTGATTTGTAATCACTCACGTGTCACTCTTGGTTTTTCACCTTCTGTCAAGCCAAAGGTAGAAATGTAATTTAAATATCGTTGATGTTTGTTCATGATTATATAATAAGAATATGAATAATCTAATGATTTGAAATGATTATTCATATTCCCTTCGCGTTTCATACGTCTCTATTTATATCTTTGCTTATTGAGATGATGAAGGTACGTCCTTCATGACCTTCGTCCAAAGATCATTATATCCTAAGGGAGATAATGTACGAATGACGAAGATCTTTAACCATTAACACTTGTGTTGCCTTGTTCTTGATTCACAACATTTGAGAACAAGTGACCAACATTGGCGCCCACCTCCGGTGAACTCACTTCCACTGTTGTGATGATGGCTTCATACAACAACCAAGCTGTAGCACCTTCGATCACGAAGCTGGTGCTCCCAATCACAGGTGGTTCAAGCTCAGAACCAGCCAACAAGAAGCAGAAGAAGGAAGCACAAAGAAGAGTGCAGCATGTTGGGGTGCAAGGACCCTTCATCAGATCCAAGTGGTCTCACATCCCAATTACCTTCTCCCAGGAAGATCTTCAGCTTAAAGATTATCCTCACAATGATGCCATGGTTATATCTTGTGTCATCAAGGGATTTCTGGTCCACAATGTTCTGGTTGACATAGGCAGTGCAACAGACATCATCTTTGCAAAGGCTTTCATACAGATGCAAGAGCCAGAAGACAAGATACATGATGCAACACACCCTCTTTGTGGCTTCGGAGGAAGACATATTGTGGCACTTGGCAAAATAACAATGTCAGATATCCCCCGGGTCCACTGAAAGAGTAAAGGACCTCACGAAAGGCCCGAGGGCCCAATAAATCGTAAGGTCATTCTTTCGTGGGCCTGGGGAGAAACAACCAGCAAAGCAGAACGACATGAGGCCGGATTGGTGCAAACCCGGACGGCCCACAGCGTCGAGCGAATGACCGCAACAGAGATCCGACTCTCCCGCGCTGGAGCCTCCATGCAACGAAGCCATGCGAGGATAAGTCGGCGAGGGTTACGTTGGGATAATCTCAAGAGGTTCACTATCTTTTAGCTACTTGTTGTTATCTTATCCACGTGTACTGCCCTACGGTCGAGTATATAAGGCCTAGGGGGCACCCCTTCAGAACGATCGACACCTTACCTTAGCCACCCACACCAACTCTCTGTATTCTCAATCCAGAGAACTCTTTTGTAACCGCATTCACCAAGCATACTCACCAGGACGTAGGGTGTTACGCATCTCTAAGCGGCCCGAACCTGTAAACCTCATCCACTGTCCCACGTGCGATCTGCACGAACCATTTTGCTACAGTTGTCGACACCATCCTACTCCTAAAACACCTTGAGGGGCAACCCCGGGTGTGCGGTCGGACCCAAAACACCGACAGCTGGCGCGCCAGGTAGGGGGTGTGTTGACAATCCAAGCTAGCTCAATGGCCGTCACCTTCTACAGCAAGATCACCCTACGTCCCGGATCCGTGTTCTGCTTCGGAACAATCTCATTTGTAGCGGATGAAGAAGGAATTCTGCACCGTACCGCGGATCCGCCGGAAAAGAAGTCTCTCCCAACGAACTCCGAAAGTACCGGAGAAGCACAACCTCCAGCTCTCCGGATGAGGATCGTCTCCGGAAAGCCGGGGGCCGAGGGCTCGCTGACCCGGAGAACTCTACTGCCTACCTCTCCGGCAAAAGAGTGGACACAGATTGCAAGGAAGAAGGTAACCGGGGAGGAACAAGTTACTCTTTCCGTTCCTCATGCCTCAAAGGGGGACGGGAAGAAAGTCACCACGACAGCAGCACCATTCTACCCCGACGTCCTCTTCATCGGGAGAGCGGAGTCGCCTATCGTCTCCGACGACGAGCCGACTGTACCCGGGGAGGAACCGCCTCAACGAGAGTCCCGTCGACAGAGGAACCGGCGCAGGAACGTTCGACGACATCATGCTGCCGGAGAGCGGAATCCGGAACAGCCTATCTCGCGAGACGAGGTCTCGGAGTAGGAGAAACCCCGGAAGAACGCGTCTTCAGAGAACGAAGGAACTCCCGACGACGTGATCGCCGACGAGCTCAAGAACAGACTGAGCAAGATGCAAGGCAGCGTCGGGAGAATCCATTCTTCGGGCGCAACCTGAACCCCGACTTCGCCCGAGCTATGAACACGCCGAGCGAAGTCGGAGGGGTACTGGCTCGGATAGCTGAGGGACTTCCTCGGACTCCTGACGCCGATGGCTACCGACGACTGTTCACCCAGGCGGCCAACCATCTTCTACCGCTTGCTCACCCGCCGAACGATCTACGACACGCCATCAACAGTCGCCGAGACGCGCGAAGCTCCATCAAGGCTTCACGCGAGCGGCGGCATGAGAACGAGATTTGCCGTCGGGAGGAGTATGACAGGGATCACGGCATCCCGACTCAGAGCCAAGCTACCAGAACTGAGTCGGCAACGACCTCAACTAGCGGAACCACCCGGGGACGGTCGAGGAACCACAATCACAACTCCCCTCCCCGGGACAGACATCGTCCCCGACGACAGGAGGACACGTGCGGAGTGTCCGCTCTTACTCCGCGCCTTAGGGCCATCTAATGGCCTCCCAACTTCAAGGTATCCAATGTTGACAAATATGAACCTAAGCAGGATCCATGGGGTTGGCTAGCCGTCTACACCACCGCTGCTCGAGCTGCTGGGGCGTCCGAAGACGTGATGACCGCGTACTTACCCATTGTCCTTGGGCAAGATGCGCTGCAATGGCTGCGACATCTACCCCGACACTGCATCGACGTCTGGGGCGACTTCAGTCGACGCTTCACCGCCAACTTCCAGTCCCTCTCCGACAAGCCGGCGCAACCGTGGGACCTCAAATCCATCAAGCGCCGGGGGGACGAGACTCTCCGGTCGTACCTCAAAAGGTTCCAGACCATGAGAAATCGTATCCCCGAGGTCACGGAGGTGGCCGTGATCGAGGACTTCTACAGAGGCTCCAATGACTCGGTTTTCGTCCGAGCCATACTACAGAGGGCACCGACTACCTCCGAGGGGCTGTTCCGGGAAGCCGACCTCTACATCACCGCCGACGAGCGAGCCCAGGACCTCATCGGAGGAGCAAAACCCGCACCAGCAGCATCACGACGCGACACGAACCAGCAACCCGACAAACGATGGGAGAAGAGGCCTCGCGAAGAAGTGCACGCCGCCGGACCACCTGCCTCTCGCGCCCGAGGAGGACCTCGTGGAGGCGAACGCACGTTGGACGACATCCTCGACGCCCAGTGCCCGTACCACAAGGACATGCGCCACACTCTTCGTAACTGCCGAGACTTCAAGCATTCCGTCGGACACGGCCGACCTTTCCAACCTCTACCTCCTCCTCCGCCGAGGGGAGGACCAGATGAACCACGACAACCCCATCGGCAGGAGGAGGGAGGAGGAGGAGCTTTCCCACGCGTTGACAGGGAGGTCAACGCCATCTTCGGCGGACACGGATCGCAGGAGAACAGAAGACAGCAAAAGCTCAACGATCGCCAGATACTGGTGGCGACCACCGGCCCTCCCGCCCCATACCGGTGGTCGGAGCACCCGATCACCTTCACTCGGGCAGATCAATGGCTCAACTTTGACCATCCGGGCAAATACCCGCTTCTCGTCGATCCGGTGATCCGAGAGAGCCGGGTGAAGAAGGTGTTAGTGGACGGGGGGAGCAGCATCAACGTCACCTTCCCCCGGACACTCCAAGGCTTGGGAGTTCACCTCAAAGAGCTCCACGAGTCGGACACTCCTTTCTTCGGCATCGTGCCGACGGAAGGGGAATACCCGCTGGGCCACATCTACATGCCAGTCACCTTCGGAACTCCGGAGAACTACAGAACCAAGTTCCTGAAGTTTGAAGTGGCGAACTTCGACTGCGGGTACAATGCGATCATCGGGAGGCCTGGATTGGCCAAGTTCATGGCCATTCCGCATTACACATACATGATACTGAAGATGCCAGGACCGCAAGGGATCATAACCGTGCGCGCCGACTTCCAAGGCGCCGCAGAGTGTTTCCGAGTGGCTATTCAAGCAGCCCTCACCGCCAAGCCATCGACGGCTCCCTCCACACTGGCGAACTCTAAGCCTGAGGAGGACCTTGCAGTACCGGCAAGCGAAGCTCAGACTGCGACCTCTATGCGGCCGACTGAAGAAACCAAGAGAATCAACCTGGGGTTCGCTGATGAGCGCAAGACGGCTATCATCAGCTCCAGCTTGGATGACAAATAGGAAAGCGCGCTCGTCCGGTTTCTGCAAGATAACCGAGATGTATTCGCATGGCAACCTACGGATATGCCGGGAGTCCCAAGAGAACTGGCCGAGCACAAAATAAAGGTTTATCCCCAGGCAAGGCCGATTCGGCAAAAATTACGTCGTTTCACGCCCGACAAGAGAGAGGCCATTCGCACTGAGTTAGCTCGCTTGGTCGCAGCTGGATTCATTAGAGAAGTATTACATCCCGAGTGGTTAGCCAACCCTGTTCTTGTACTCAAAAAGAATAAAGTGGATTGGCGCATGTGTGTTGATTATACTGATCTCAACAAACACTGTCCGAAGGATCCTTTCGGGCTCCCGAGAATAGATCAGGTGGTGGACTCCACCGCTGGATGTTCTATGCTGTCTTTCCTGGATTGCTATTCTGGATACCATCAGATTAGTCTGGCAAAGGAAGATGAAGAAAAAACGGCATTCATTACTCCGTTTGGTGCTTTCTGTTATACCTCCATGCCGTTTGGCCTCAAAAACGCTGGAGCAACTTACCAGAGAGCCATTCAAACATGCTTAGCCGATCACTGGGGCAAGCGTGTGGAAGCCTACGTGGATGATGTAGTAATCAAAACACAGGACTCAAAAGACTTCATCAAAGACTTGCAACTGGTTTTCAACAGTCTGAGGCGGTATAGATGGAAGCTTAATCCCGAGAAATGTGTTTTCGGGGTACCAGCCGGAAAGTTGCTCGGGTTTATCGTCAGCCACCGGGGAATTGAGGCTAATCCAGATAAGATTGAAGCTATCATGAAGATGGAAGCACCTCGATTGCAGAAGAAGGTTCAGCGACTTACTGGATGTATGGCAGCTCTAAGCAGATTTATATCCAGGCCGGGAGAAAAAGGTCTGCCGTTTTACAAGTTACTTAAGAAGGTGGATAAGTTTCAATGGACTTCAGAAGCGCAAGAAGCTCTAGATGCTCTGAAAAAATTCTTGACAACACCACCAGTACTGAAACCACCTCGGCGAGCTACGTCAACTCAACCAGCTGAAGATTTGCTACTGTATATCTCTTGCACGACTCACGTGGTAAGCACCGCGTTAGTAGTCGTGCGAGTAGAAGAAGGACATGCCTATCCAGTACAACATCCTGTCTACTTCATTAGTGAAGTCCTAGGCCCCTCGAAGAAAAAGTACCCTCAAGTTCAGAAGTTATTGTACGCAGTACTTCTAACTGCCCGCAAGCTGCGTCACTACTTTGACGACCACAAAGTCATAGTAGTTACAAGTTTTCCAATAGGGGATATTCTTCATAACAAGGAAGCCATCGGTCGAATAGCCAAGTGGGCCTGTGAGCTAGGATCTCATGACATCGAGTTCCGACCTCGCACTGCCATCAAAACTCAAGCACTGGTTGATTTCGTATCAGAGTGGACTGAACAACAAGTGCCAGACAACCCGGAGACTGCAGAAGTATGGCGAATGTATTTTGATGGCTCACTGAAGCTGCAGGGAGCAGGAGCAGGGATTCTCTTCACTGCGCCTGGAGGCGAACACCTCAAGTACGCCCTCCAGTTGCTATTCCCAGCCTCCAACAATGCAGCCGAGTATGAAGCTTTGATCCATGGATTGAACATTGCCGTATCATTGGGCGTCAAAAGATTAATGGTTTACGGAGACTCTCTGGTAGTCATCAGTCAGATAAACAAGGAGTGGGATTGCTCAAGCGATTCAATGGGGAAATATTGCACTGTCGTCCGAAAGCTGGAAGATAAATTCGAGGGTCTGGAATTTCATCATGTAGAAAGAGATCGGAACACAGCAGCCGATGTACTGTCCAAGCTAGGGTCCGGTCGAACTCAGGTCCCACCCGGAGTTTTCGTGCAAGAAATTCTGTGGCCGAGTATCTCAATGGATCAAACAGAAGAATGCAACATCATAGATCAACCCAAGTCAGACCCTGATGACTGGAGGAGGCCGATCATTAAATATATAAAGAATGATGAGGAACCAGACGACAAAAATTTGGCAGAGCGCATTGCAAGACAGTCGGCTCACTATACACTTATTGGGGAGACATTATACAGAAGGGGTGCATCAGGCGTCTTCATGAAGTGCATTCTCCCATCCACTGGGAAGCAACTTCTGGAGGAAGTTCATGCTGGGCAATGTGGAATACATGCAGCCTCCAGAACACTAGTCGGGAAGGTCTTCAGGTCAGGATTCTATTGGCCAACAGCAAAGAACGATGCAGCCGAGTTAGTTCAAAGGTGCGAAGCCTGCCAATACTTGTCAAGGCAACAACACATGCCAGCACAGCAACTGCAGACCATACCAGTAACTTGGCCTTTCGCATGCTGGGGACTGGATATGATTGGACCTTTCAAGAAAGCTCAAGGGGGATACACTCATGTATTGGTAGCAATTGACAAGTTCACTAAATGGATAGAATTCAAGCCCATTGCCTCTTTAACCTCTGCTAAGGCTGTGGAATTCATACAAGACATAATATTCAGATTCGGGATACCAAACAGCATCATAACTGATTTAGGATCCAACTTCACAAGTTCAGAATTCTTTGACTTCTACGAGCAAAAGAGCATTCAGATCAAGTATGCATCTGTAGCCCATCCAAGAGCCAACGGGCAAGTTGAGCGAGCCAACGGGATGATATTGGATGCACTCAGGAAAAAGGTCTTCGATAAGAATGAAAAATTCGCAGGAAAGTGGATAAGGGAATTACCCTATGTCGTTTGGAGCCTAAGAACCCAACCGAGCCGAGCTTTGCATGGAAACACTCCTTTCTTCATGGTCTACGGGTTGGAGGCAGTGCTACCTGCTGATCTCAAGTTTGGGGCGCCAAGGCTGATCTTCGAAAGCATAGCAGAAGCTGAGATCACCAGGCTGGAGGACATAGATGTACTTGAGGAAGAACGACTAAACGCAGTAATCCAATCAGCAAGGTACCAGCAGACTCTAAGGCGCTATCACGACAAGGCTGTGCGACAACGATTCTTCTCAGTAGGAGATCTCGTCCTCCGCCGAATTCTAACGGGGGAGGGACGACACAAGTTATCACCCTTATGGGAAGGACCCTTCGTAGTAGCAGAAGTCACTCGGCCCGGATCATATCGCCTCACTCAGATGGATGGCACAGAAGTTGGGAACTCCTGGAACATAGAACACCTCAGAAAGTTTTATCCCTAGCTATGTCTCAAAACTGCTGGGATGATGATGTACTCTGTAAAGTGGAAATATGTCATCAATAAAAAAGAGGTTTCAAGGATACTCAATTCATTTACGATTGACTTGCACGCTTACTTAACTCAGGGTGACCACTATGCCCTGCTAACGGAGCAATCGACTTAAGTCGGCAACGACTTAAGGCGGTGCAACATGCTCACGCTTACTTAACTCAGGGTGACCACTATGCCCTGCTAACGGAGCAATCGACTTAAGTCGGCAACGACTTAAGGCGGTGCAACATGCTCACGCTTACTTAACTCAGGGTGACCACTATGCCCTGCTAACGGAGCAATCGACTTAAGTCGGCAACGACTTAAGGCGGTGCAACATGCTCACGCTTACTTAACTCAGGGTGACCACTATGCCCTGCTAACGGAGCAATCGACTTAAGTCGGCAACGACTTAAGGCGGTGCAACATGCTCACGCTTACTTAACTCAGGGTGACCACTATGCCCTACAAACGGAGCAATCAACTTAAGTTGGCAACAACTTAAGACCGGTGCAACATGCTCGCGCCTATATAATTCAGGGGATGACTTCCATATCCCACAAACAAATTTCATAATCATCATGCGTCATTACTGCCAACTCATTAACTAATAAATTCTGATACAATGAGAGAGTAATTATGTCATTCGAATGATAAACTGATGTCCTCTAACAAATACTCGATCATGCTAACCGCGCGCTTGGAGCACGCAAAATGTTTTTCTATTTTACAATGTCTTTCTCAGGAGCGACCGACGAAGAAGGGCGACTGGAGGAATCAGGGGCAGCGTTCACGTCAGCCCTTATGTCTTCAGGAACAACCACGCCGGGTCTCCTCATCAAGATTCGTCCCGCCCGAATAGCCTTGTCCAGGGCTTTGTCGCGCTGGGCCTTGAGAATAACAGAAGTTTCTTCAGCAGCTTTAGCAGCCAGTCGAGCGCTCTCTAACTCCTGGGCAATGGATTTTTTGGAAGCTCGGAGTCCTTTGATAGTAGCATCCTTTGCTGATATCAACTGCTTAAGCTGGGTTACCTCATCCATGGATTCCTGCAGCTTACGGCGTTGGAGGTCTAACTCTTCCATGGTGAAGCGATGACTTCTCTCCAGGATAGTTAGCGAATTGCTAGAATCACGATACAACCTGTCAAGATTGTCACGAGAAGCAGCAAGGATACGCTTTTCTTCCTGCGAGCAAAAGTCAGCTCCTTCAAAAACCAAGCAAGTAATAGGAGCACAGCAAGGCAAGGCACAGTTTTGTATAATACCTTTTCAGAATCAAGCTGAGCATGAAGGGAAGAATTCAGGGCATTGGCATCATCTAAAGCAGCAGAAACTTGACCCAGTTCAATTTGGCCCCGAGAGTACTTCTCCTCAAAGTCAGTGCACCGCTGAGCCAATTCAGCCAGATCTTGGGAGTGTTTTTCCTCAAGAAGTGAAATCTACCGAGTCACTCCTAGCGAGAGATAATCAAACAAAATGGGGTCAGAAAGTAAGGCAGTCCACAGCGAAGGCAGAGAGAAGCAAAAAAGCACTAACCAGCATTGGTTGCCTCCAATTCAGAAACGCGACGTTGAAGCGACACTGGGTTCCAACGTGCAAGAGATGAAGCTACCTCTGGGGTGGAAGCACCCTGAAGCCTCAGCTGGCCGGCCATCCCATCCACCAAAGCCTGATGAGGAAAACAGACGAGTGTGACGACAGCAGTTCAGGCAATATAAAAGTCAAATTAAAATACATCATAGTACCTGAAGGTTGGAGAAGAACGAAGGGATCCCCAAATCAGGAGAAATCAGTTGATAAGCAGATGTAAAGCCACCACCCGGAGCAGTTTGCAACGAATCAGCGGAGATCAATTCAGTACCCTCAACAGAGCCCAACACTCGGTCAGCAGGGGCGCTGCCCTCTAAAGCGATTCCCTGATCCAAATTCTGGGTTACCACCATACAGCCAGAATGTGGAGGAGATCCCGCGTGAACGTCCATGGAGGTACAGGAAGGAGACCCTGCTCGGGCATCCTCGGGGGCTGGGTCATAGTTGGCACTGCCCATTTGAGCCGGATCATCCCCGACAGTACCCTCGGGGGCTGGGCAGTGGCTTACACTCTCCACCCGAGCTAAGTCATCCCCGGTGACATCCTCGGGGGCTGGGCATATGACAGCACCACTCTTGAGGTCCAAGTTCTCTGCAATAACCACTTCTAAGATTGATGGGCCCTCATCTACCTCCACAGGACCAGGACAATTCAAGTCAGTCTCCCGGCCTTCAAGATCGCGCTCTAAGGTCGACGAGGCACGGGATGACCTCAACCCAGCATCGGGCACGTCAGCACAAGCCTCCATTGCACCATCATCCACTGGCTCTGATAACAAATCCTCTGGGACCATATCCTCAAGAGTTTGATCAAAGTTGGCCAGAGACAGTTCTTGTAGACCAATGAGGGCAGACAAAGCAGGAGAGGGAACTCCACTACTTTCACCACTGGCGATGAATTGCCGGCTGTTCTTTCGAGTCAAAGGAACCTCATTCTCCTCCCCCTCGTCATCCACACCGACAACACAAGCAGCACCCCCATTGGGATCAGCAACAGGTGGGGCACCCACATTGGGATCAGTTGAAGTTTGGGTGCACCCATTGGGGTCAGCGTCAGTAAATCCAGTCGCAGGCACTTCTTCAGCAGCAGGAATTGAGGTACCAGCGTCCTCATCAAAACTGGATACTCGCCGGATGCGTCTTCTTTTCTTCTTTTGCTCATCAGCAGAAGGCTCAGGCCGATTAGTTCGGCTAAGGCGCCTCGGGCGAGTACTGACAGGTTTCTGAACATCCGAAGTTGTATCAACCTCTGGGAGGGGGACTATTACTAATGTACCAGCAGGAGCAGTGTCGGAGGAATCCTCAGTTAGCAGATCAAGCATGACATTTATATCTGCATCACTAGGGTTTAGAGGCACCTCAAAATGGACTTGCCGTTCGTCATCAGGAATCTCCCCAAGCGAGGCAACCAAAGCACTGACTTCTTCATCAGAGGGTCGCGTTCTAAGGCCCAAATTGCCATCAGTCATAGGTGGATTTGACACGAAAAGAGTGGAGGCTTTGGCAGGAGGCAAGTTCCAGGCCGAGTACGCCACCGGAGCACCAACATTGGACACCTTGCCCCTAAGAATCATTTCCAATCGGCTCACCAAGTCTGTAGAGGGGATTCTCCTGTTGGTAACTCGAGTTGAGTCGGCTAGCCCTCGATACAGATAAGCTGGGTATACCCTATCTTTCAGTGGCTGAATGTTCTTGAAAACGAAGTCAGCGACCACAGCCTCAACAGTTAGACCTCTCTCTTTCAGCAGTCCAACTTCAGCTAGCAACACACCTGCTTCAGCTACCTCCTCATCTATGGGAGACTCGGTCCAGCTTGGGGTGCGAACGTCTGGCTGCCTTCCCGACCGGGAAGGGAGAGAATTTCCATAATTATCGACTATGAACCACTCTAGACGCCATCCCTTAATACTGTCTTTAAGGGGAATCTCAAGATACTCAGTCTTCCGTCCGCGGCGCATCTCCAAACTGGCACCTCCAACCAACTGATGTTGTCCCCCGGCCATCCCAGGGCGACAATGGTACAGGTATTTCCATAAGCCGAAATGCGGCAGCACGCCAAGAAAGGCTTCGCATAAGTGAACGAAGATGGAGATTTGCAGAATTGAGTTAGGGTTCAAATGGGTCAGGTTAATGCGGTAGAAATCAAGGAGACCGCGGAAAAAGGGAGAGATGGGAAGGCCAAGGCCGCGGAGAAGAAAAGGGGCGTAAACTACAGACTCGTGGGTATCCTCTGTCGGGACAGTAGTCCCGTGGCAAATCCGCCAAGAACAGAGTTCCCACGGAGGAAGAACCCCGATGGACACGAGGTGGAGGAGTTCAGCTTCGGAAATGATGGACATGTGGTTACCTGCAAAAGGCAACTGGCTGTTGGGATCGATTGGAGGAATCACCACAGCGGACGAGCTCGCGGTTTTCCTCTTGGGCGCCATCTCGATTCTACCAGCAAGCAGAGTGGAGGCGAGCGGCAGAGAGGATTCGGAAGCGGGAATGCAAGAACTAGGGCACGGAAAGCAAAGGCGGCTAAAAGCGCAGCTCTTATGGGATATTCTCGAGCCAGATACCGTTTCAAAAAGTGCCCAGTCATCACCCGGTGGTTATTTCCAAAACCAGCGTGCCACGTGGTCACCCGGCAGTTATCCCCAGAACACCAATGCGCCACCTCATCACTCGGCCACCATCCTCAAAGTGGCTCGGGCGGCCTGCCGTCACTCGGCGTTGCTTCTAAAAAACACTGATTTCGTATTCAGACGCTCGGTATTACTTCTAAAATGCCGACGTCGACCTCCCGTCACTCGGTGTTGCTTCCAAAACACTGATTTCATATTCAGTCGCTCGGCATTACTTCTAAAATGCCGACGTCGACCTCCCGTCACTTGGTGTTGCTTCTGAAACGCTGTTTTCATGTTCAGTTGCTTGGCATTACTTCTAAAATGCCGAAGCCGACCTTCAGTCACTCGGCGTTGCTTCTAAAAATGCAGACGCAATCTTCAGTTACTCGGCAGTTACTTCTACAAGCCGCCGGCGCCACCCACAAAGTTACTCGGCAACCATTTCAGAAAACATCAGTTCAATGCTCGAGTATTTTGCTTACTTTTTCAAAGGAATTACACTCACAAGTAAACAGGGAAGTCGTCAAAGGAGAAGCCAAACGTCATTCTTTCATTCAAAGGGAAGTTAATAAACTTACAAATCAACTCTTCGCGAGTTGATACTCCCCTACTGTTACTACATTACATTACTACTACTACACTACGCTATACTACTCTACATTATCACTACATTATTCTAACTAAACTATACTATACTAATATCTAAGAAGACCAGTGGCATCTAGCCACTGGCCCTGCCCATGCCGCCGCCGCCGCCCTTGGTGCTGCCCTTGCTGCTGCCGCCTTTGGTGCTGCCCCTGCTGCCGCCGCCGTCACCGTCCCTGCCGCCGTCGTCGCTGCCCCTGCCGCTGCCGCTGCCGTCGCCGTCGCCACCGTCGCCGTCGTCGCCGTCGTCGTCGTCGTCATCCTCGTCCTCGCCGCCGCCGTCCGAGTCCTCCTCATCCGAGGAGTACACCGACTCATCCGAGCCCTCGAGCCCGGAGCGCTCGACGGCCCGGATGTATGTCCAGACTTCCGCGGCTATCCCCTGGGAGTCGTCCGAGTCATCGGACGACGCCGGGGGAGAGACGGGAGCCGGAGATCCCTCGGACTCGGAGGAGAACTCCTCTTCCGAGTATTCCGAGTCACCGAAATCCTCCAATGGAGGAGTCGGTTCGCGCTTGCGCTTGTTGCTCTTGCCCATGGCGGAAGCAGACGGGAGAGAAGAGAAGGAAGCAGTAAAAAACAGCGAAGAGATGTGAAAAAACCAGAGGGGCAACAGCGTTATTTATAGAAGGGAAAGGCAACTGCTCACCTCCAACCGCGGTCACTGAACAGTCGCAAAGCATTCAATAAGCACTTCCACCCGTCTGGAGACACGTCAGGCGGCTGACGCCGTTTCATGCAACACTACACCCATTGGGACTCCAGTCAACAGCGCAAAGGATATGATTACACTCGCCGTCCCATCACATTACTACTCAGAAGCAGCCGGCTAAAACACTCAGCGTACCAAGCCGTCCCTCGCCCACACCCATTGGGGGGGGACGCCCAGGAATTATCAGTATATTTTTTCAAAATGGTCACATCTGTGCAGAGCACGCAGTGAATGCCTCAAGACAAAAATGAGATATCAGCGAGAGTTAGAGGGAAGCCAAATATAGCCAGTAGAGTGCAAAATATGGTCGACAGACACGACTTGAAGACTAGACAGAGAACGTCCATCAAATGTCCAATCAGTCACAGAGCAAATAAATTACACTACCTAGCAAGATACGGATGGATTGCGAACTAGGCTGCAAAAGACAAAATACATGCTGACCTCTGAAGCATAATATTGATGACATAGCGCGGATGACATCATGCCAACTTTTTTACAGGCAGAAAGGATAATCTTCAGCAAAAGGACATAAAAAGAAGACCTTCGAGTGAATTATTCTCAAAAATCCACTCGAAGCTCGGGGGCTACACCCATTGGGTGCACCTCCGGTGCACCCCATGGATTATCATTCCAAGTCGAGATAGAGCCGATTTCTAAAGCGTGGGACTAGATTAAAGAAGCCAACCCTCAACCAAAATGAAGGAACACAAATGGAAATAATCCATACTGAAGACCTTCGAGTAGATTATTTTCTAAAATCTACTCGAAGCTCGGGGGCTACACCCATTGGGTGCACCTCTGGTGCACTCAATGAAGTTCAGAATCCTACAAATTGGAATGCCGACCTCTAAGGCACAGACACGAAACTAGGCTTTGGTCAACGAGTGATTGGAGCAGGAGAAGACAACAGGAAGCCATCTTTCTTCAAATCACCTGCAAGCTGGACCTGGGATCTTCGGGTTGATTACCTTTAAATTAACCCAAAGATCGGGGGCTTGTGGGGGATAGATATCCCCCGGGTCCACTGAAAGAGTAAAGGACCTCACGAAAGGCCCGAGGGCCCAATAAATCGTAAGGTCATTCTTTTGTGGGCCTGGGGAGAAACAACCAGCAAAGCAGAACGACATGAGGTCGGATTGGTGCAAACCCGGACGGCCCACAGCGTCAAGCGAATGACCGCAATAGAGATCCGACTCTCCCGCGCTGGAGCCTCCATGCAACGAAGCCATGCGAGGATAAGTCGGCGAGGGTTACGTAGGGATAATCTCAAGAGGTTCACTATCTTTTAGCTACTTGTTATTATCTTATCCACGTGTACTGCCCTACGGTCGAGTATATAAGGCCTAGGGGGCACCCCTTCAGAACGATCGACACCTTACCTTAGCCACCCACACCAACTCTCTGTATTCTCAATCCAGAGAACTCTTTTGTAACCGCATTCACCAAGCATACTCACCAGGACGTAGGGTGTTACGCATCTCTAAGCGGCCCGAACCTGTAAACCTCGTCCACTGTCCCACGTGCGATCTGCACGAACCATTTTGCTATAGTTGTCGACACCGTCCTACTCCTAAAACACCTTGAGGGGCAACCCCGGGTGTGCGGTCGGACCCAAAACACCGACACCTTCGGTTACGTCCATAACACAAGAAGTGAACAAGTTGTCTTTGACATTGTTGACATTGAGTACCCATACAACACAATCTTTGGTCGAGGGATGCTTAATGCCTTCGAAGCAATACTTCATCCAGCATTCTTATGCATGAGGATACCTTCGGAACAAGGGCCCATTGATGTTCATGGGAGTCAAGAAGCTACCAGGAGGGCTGAAGGGAGTTGGACGGATTCAAAGGCTATCCATAACATAGATGAAGCCGAAGCTTGTCAGCAGTATAAACACAAAAGAGAGAAGGCTGCTTCGGCAGATTAACCAAAGCCTATGCTTTTGTGTGAAGACATAGCAGACCAAAAGGTACTGCTGGGATCTCAATTATCTGATGAACAAGAAAACACTCTGCTAAGGTTTTTGTTCAACAACAAAGATGTCTTCGCTTGGACAGCTAACGATCTCTGTGGTGTTAATAGAGATGTCATTGAGCATTCACTCAATGTGGATCAATCTTTCAGGCCAAGAAAGCAGAGACTTCGGAAAATGTCTGAGGATAAAGCCGAAGGTGCACGAAATGAAGTAAAGAGACTTCTCAGTGCCGGTGTTATCAGGGAAGTAACATATCCAGAGTGGCTGGCTAACACTGTTATGGTGAAAAGGCTAATGGGAAGTGGAGAATGTGCATTGACTTTACAAACCTCAACAAGGCATGCCCGAAGGATGAATTCCCCTTACCAAGAATAGACTCCCTTGTAGATACAACAACTTCTTCAGAGCTTGTGAGCTTATTAGACTGTTACTCGGGTTATCACCAAATCTGGATGAAGAAAGAGGATGAGCCAAAGACAAGCTTCATAACTCCTAATGGTACCTATTGCTACCTTCGGATGCCCGAGGGGCTCAAAAATGCTGGAGGAAGCTTCAACAGAATGACTGCCAAGGTTCTTCACTCTCAAATAGGCAGGAATGTGCTAACTTATGTTCATGACATCATAGTAAAAAGCACGAAACAAAAAAAAATCATATTGCCGATTTGCAAGAGATGTTTGCCAATTTCAGGCAAGCTGCTCTCAAGTTAAATCCAGAAAAGTGTGTTTTCAGAGTGAAGAAGAGCAAGTTTCTTGGCTGTCTGGTATCAACAAAAGGTATCGAAGCTAACCCAAGTAAGATCGAAGCTATCCTTCAGATGGAACTGCCAAATTCAAAGAAGGGGGCTCAACGGTTGGCAGGAAGGCTGGCATCGCTGAATAGATTTATATCAAGATCAGCAGAGAGAAACTTACCATTCTTTGAAATACTGAAGTCGGCCGAAGTTTTTCAGTGGGGTCCGGCTCAACAGAAGGCCTTCGAAGAGTTAAAGCAATATCTGATAGATTTGACAACTCTAACTCCACCTTCATCAGGAACTACATTACTCCTGTATGTGGCTGCCTCCCATTCTGCAGTCAGTGCGGCACTTGTACAGGAGAAGCAAGATGGCCAAGTAAAAAGACAAGCATCGGTATACTTCATCTCCGAAGTACTCAGTTTATCAAAGAAAAATTACACAGAATTGGAGAAGGTATTGTATGCTATGTTGATGGCCTCCAGGAAGCTTCGGCATTACTTTCAAGCATATCATATAATAGTAACTTCATCACAACCTCTGAAGGATATAATGAGAAACAGAGAAGCTACAAGAAGAATTGGAAAATGGGCTGCGAAGCTTAATGAATTCACCATTGATTATATACACAGATCCTCAATTCAACCTTAGGAGTTAGCAGATTTTATTGCTGATTGGACGCCAGGGGCTCAGGGAGAAGAAGCAACAAAAGATGCCGAAGCCTGGACGGTATTCTGTGACGTCTCCTTGGGAACCTTTGGTGTAGGAGCAGCCGCTGTTCTAGTAGCGCCCTCTAAATTCAGGACATGTTATGCAGTAAAGTTGGACTTTAGTTGCACAAATAACATTGCCGAGTACGAAGCTCTTCTTTTAGGGCTTTGGAAGCTAAAGGCAATGGGAATAAGAAGGGCAATCCTCAAAACTGATTTCCAAGTTATTTCTGGCCACGTGGACAAAACTAGCAAGGTAAGGGATCCGAAGCTTGAAAAATATCTGGAAGCAGTCCGAAGGTTGGAAGCTTCTTTTGAGGGATTTTCTGTAAAAAATATCCCAAGGGGGGAAATGAGCATGCAGATTTGCTAGCTAAGTCAGCTGCGCAGGGGCTCCCTTTGCCTTCAGAAGTATTCTTTGAAACAATAAAAGCACCTTCAGTCAAACTTATGGAGAGAGAGCAGTGCTTACAATATCACATGTACATAGTGAAGATTGGAGCACTGAGATTATATGTTTCCTCCAAGGCAACTGTCTTTCGGATGATGAAGTTTACAATAAAAGAATGGAAGCGAGAACAAGACCATATGTAATCATAGAAGGGGAGTTATATAAATATGGAGTCTGCTCTCCATTACTCAAGTGCTTGTCCAGAGCCGAAGGTCAAGAATTGATGAAAGAAATACATGCAGGATTATGTGGGTCTCATATCGGGTCTAGGCCTTTGCTGGGGAAGGTTTTTAGACAAGGATTTTACTGGCCGAAGGCAGCTTTGGATGTAGCAGATCTGGTTCAAAAATGTGAAAATTGCCAAAGATGCGCAAGAGACCAGAAACAACCTTCGTCTTTAACCCAGTTTATACAGCCAACTTGGCCACTGCAGAAGTGGGGTCTGGATTTGTTAGGTCCACTTCCACCAGCACAAAGAAATTTGAAATATGTCGTCGTAGCAGTGAAATATTTCTCGAAGTGGATCGAAGCAAAACCCTTAGCCACAATAACTTCAGCCACAGTACAGAAATTCTTTTGGCAAAATATTGTTTGTCGCTTCGGCGTGCCGAAGTCAATAATCATTGACAATGGAACTCAATTTGATGCTAAAACGTTCGAAGGTTTTTGTGACCGAATTGGTAAAAAAATCATTTTGCATCAGTAAGGCATCCAGAATCAAATGGGTTGGTAGAGAGAGCAAATGGAATTATAATGACAGAAATAATGAAGTTAATCTTCAATTAGCCTAGAGGAAAGTGGCCAGATGAGTTGATTAAAGTGGTGTGGAGCCATAACACAACTGTATCAAGGTCAACAGGTTTTACACCTTTCAAGCTCTTGTTCGGTGACGAAGCAATAACACCAGAAGAAGCAAAGACAGGATCAATAAGAACAACACCTTTAGCGGAGGACGAAGTTGATTCTAAAATAACAAAAGACATTATAGAAGGGACCAGACTTCAGACCATAGAACACATCAATAAGTATCAAGCCGAAACAATAAAATGACGTGATAGGAAAGTTCGATTGGAAAATATCAAGCCAAGTCATTTGGTGTTGCGGAGAGTAGCTAACCCAGATACAAGGGCAAGCTACAGCTGAACTGGGAAGGTCCTTTTCTGGTAGTATCTTCGTCAAGACCCGGTTCTTACAGATTGAAGGATATGGACGACAACGACATACCTAGATCTTGGATAGCAGATGAGCTTCGGTGGTATTATGTGTAATTGATGTAATCTTTTCCATTTTTTCCTATGGCACCCTTTTCCTTTCAGGAGGGGAGAAAGGTTTTTAATGGTGCCATAGTTTGTAATTTTTTATTCTTATTTAGCCCTATGCAATACAAGGGCCAAGATTGCCCAAAAAATGTAACATGTAATATCAGAACCCGCACCATCGAGTGCAAAAAGAGAACAGGAAAAAGCTCAAAAATCGTCCCCTAGGGGATGCAGAGTTGAAATCACTCCAAGTATGACGAAGCTACAAAAAGTCATTCCTAAGGGAGCGCAGAGTAAGTTCTGAAGCTACAAAAAGTTGTTCCTAAGGGAGCGCAGAGTAAGTCCCGAAGCTCCAAAGTCGTTCCTAAGGGAATGCAGAGCCAAATACCACCGAAATAGAAGGTGAAGAAACTCCAAAGTCGTTCCTAAGGGAATGCAGAGCTTAAATACCACCGAAATAGAAGGTGAAGAAGCTCCAAAGTCGTTCCTAAGGGGATGCAGAGCTTAAATGCCACCAAAATATAAGGTTAAGAAGCTCTAAAGTCGTTCCTAAGAGAATGCAGAGCTTAAAGACTCCAAAGTCATTCCTAAAGGATGCAGAGTCTGGGTGTGGCTTCGTGTGCGTTTGAGTCATACATTTGCATGATACATTACATCATTCATTGCATTCATACACATTCATTAGACATTTGTAGGATCATCATCATCATGACATAAAGCACGAACAGAAATAGTCCGGCTTCGGCGACAAAATGCTTCGTTGAACATGAAGAAGCTTTGCTTCAAATACAAGCATTTTATGCAAAGAAATGCTTCGATGTGTATGAAAAGAAGGGAAGGTGTTTTTCACCTTTGGCTCAAAAGATACACGAATTTCGTCCACAGCAAAGCAATACGTACATGAATGGAAAGGTAAAAATATATTACAAGGTATGAACAAATATACACAGTACTAAGTTCAACTCTCATTTACATTTCTTTGCAAGAATAATACAAATATTCCCTAAGCTCTATACAGGAAGGCATAAAAGGAAGCTTCGGGCCAGCAACCTTCAGAATGTGCTGCGGACTATCAACCTTCGGCACCACCATCCTGCAGACAAATGATGGTATAAGGTAAAAGTGATAATAAAAATCAAGGCAGACAACAGGTAAAAGTTTCTTACTGATTTAAGAAGATTCTGAGCTTCGTCTCCAGCCAACTCTCGTCTGTCTTTAGCCCAAATTTGAGTAATGAATCTATTTCCGATACTTCGGGCTTCACTAGGAATATCAATCAAATCTGACGGCGATAGGCTGAAGGTTGGCCTGTTTACTGTCTTCGCATGCGTGCATCCGGCCTTCAAGAATGTAGCAGCTGTGCCGCGAGAAGCTAGCAAAGCACATAAGTTACCATGCCCAACTATCACTTCATCGAGTGCATCAACTTCATTTTCAATATGTTTGAAGGTATTTGATATATCTTCAGCCAAAGGGGCAATATCTTTAGAACTGGACCCAACCGAGCTGAAGACCCCTTTTAACCGTTGCACGCAGTGGCTGCCAAATTCCAAGCATGTATTCCGAAGGTCCTTCATAGATTTCTACAGCTTTGTATTTTTATCAGCTTCAGCTTCATATTTTGATTGCAGTTCTTTCTTCTCTTGTTCGAAGCTCTCTGATTTTTCTTTTAAGGATGTTTGACTTTGGAGAAGCTCCTCGCTTAATCTAGCATTTTCAGCTTGAATCTCTGCAAGCGAACCTTCTGTTGCTTGAAGTAGGAAGTCCTTCTTTTCAAGAGAAGCTTCGTAATCCTTAATCTTACTCTCCAAGCCCTCGATTATGATTTCATTTTTCGTGTCCTCGAGGTCTTGTTGCATCCTCAATGCTTTACTTAGCAGCATACTCTGTGGAAATAGGTTGACTTCAGAAAATTCTAATATCACAAATATAACAAAAGTTTAGGCAAAAAGAATTTTACCTTGAAATTGGAGTAAAAGAGACTGCCGACAATATGTTGCCGCCGGTAGCCGCTTATATCAGCCTCAAGCTTCAGGAAACCGACACTCTTTGATAGAGTGTCGATTATTTTTGCCCCGACATGATCGTGAATACATCCTAAGGCTCCTTCGTCAATTCCACCGAAGAGCATAGCTCCTGGCCGGTAGCCACAGGATATCCCATATTCCTATAGCTCCTTCTTCTCAGCCTTGGACAATTCTTGACCCATCAGGTTTCGAAGGTCAAAATCCTTTTCTTTTGAAGTAGTATCAGAAATCATTTTTCCTTTGTCAGGCACTACAGCCATGACCTTCTCTGCAGCCGTAGCTGTCTCTTCTGCAGCCATATCCGAAAGAAGTTTATCAATTCCTGACAGTGCACTTTCAAGATTGGCAGCTTCGGCAGCAGCTGCAGCTTCGGTAGAGGTTTCAGCTTCGGCAGTGGCCTCGACACTTGCAATAGGTGTTATTCTGGATGCCGAGGTCATCGGTGGTGTCCGCTTAATGGCTTGCATAACATTAACAATTCTTCGCTTTTTCTGACCCTCAGTCTTCTTCTCTACGGCCGAAGGTTCATCCTTCTTCTGTAAAAGTTTTGTCAGTTCTGGTCTCAGAGGACTTAGCGGCTGGATGGGCAAGGATTCATTCATTACCTTTAGAATTTCTGATATTTTAGCAGTAGAAGGTGTTGAAGGACTCTCTTTTGTTGCCTCGGTTGTCTTTGGCTCTGGAGCTTCAGCCCTCCTCTTCTTCGAAATTGTCGCCTTCGGCTCAGGAGTGGATTTTCTCTTCTTTGAAATTTTCTCATCTTCCTTAACCATTCTAGCAGCTTGTCTATTTAGAATACTAACGATTCCTTTTATTTTCACCCCTTCGGCACCTTTGTCAAATTTTCACCTTGGGTATTCAAAATTCAATGCGTCCATTACCCGGTTCAACCTTCGTTTTGACCGGGTACCGAAGGCTGCGGTCATCAGCTGATCTTCCTTTTTGGTAAAATTCCCAAGTATTTCATTGCACATGGTCTCAATCATGTCTAGCCATTCTTTGCAAGGCTTCTTGAATTGTTTTTCAAACTTGAAACGGTAAGCAAGTCGAACAAGTTCATGCTTCTTCCCCACTTCTTTCTTCTCCAGCATTCCCCAGCCACTTGACGTTGGATATGTCCTGTTTGCCAAGTATTCTTGCACTAAGTCCCTAGTACTGATCTGCTCAGCTACCACTCTAAATTCTACTTCAGCCAGCTGACAGGGTGACCCCAGTTGCTTATTACATAAGGGCCTGGTCATTCCGAAGCTCAAAGTCAGCGGACTCATAACCACCGTCATCAACTTCTCCCTCATTTTCTCGTCAGCCTTCATATAGAACCACTCACTCTTCCAACCAGTCGGCCACTTCGTGCAGTAGCTGAGAACTGGTGCCTTTGTATCCTTTTGATACACAAAATTGTAACAACCAAAATTTTCATGAAGGCCATCTGCCCTGGCCTTCGTCTGATAATGCAGCTCGTGCACTCGGCAGAAAGCTTCTGCATCTGGACTCATCCCTTGGCTTCAGAGGGCCCAGAAATAGACGCTGAGTCTAACAATAGCGTTGGGAGTCAGCTGATGAAGATATATCTCAAAGTTCTTTAAAACTACCTCTATCATTTCATTAAGGGGGAATCGCAACCCTCCTCTGAAGAAGCTCTTGAAAATGACAACTTCATCCTTCTTCGGCTCTGGGATTACCTCTTCCCCAGCAAACCGAATAAGTTTGCTCTCAGCCTCTCCAAAATAGCCCAATTTCATCATCATTAGCATGTAATATTTCGTCACAGTAGATTTTTCAAAATCAAGATGACTAGGCTTTGTTGGGATCAGAATGCTATAGTCTTCTTCACTTTCATCTTCACCCTCAACCACAGTTTGTTCAACTTTGGCATTTGAAGCACCTTCGTCAACAACCTCCTCTGCCACAACCAGACCTGATCGCTTCATTACTTCTGAAATCGGCGCTGTTTTGGCGGCTTCGGTCTCGTCCCCCTCATGAGACACTCTAGCAGTTGATCACACTCTGGCCATTTCAATGATTTCACCATTTGACGAAGCTAACCTTAAACGATGAAGCGTTTGCTCGAGAATGCAATGCAGAAAGCTTCGGCTATGGTCAAATTTTTTAACAGCACAACCGTGCAATGGCAATGAATGTTGTGGTAACTCCTCACTAACCCGTCTGTTTATATAGTGTTGCAGGGGGGAAGGTGAACCGCCAGACTGCTCGCACTCGCTGAACGGTGGACCGCCTGACGCCTGAAATATTTCAATCGTTTCTCGGCAACGAGCTCAGGGAAGATGTTTTTTGGACCTTCGACATTCCAAAGCCTTCGAGTTTTTTGCGGATCGAGTTCGTTATGAAAAACGATCTAGCACCACAAAGGGGCTACTATTGGGGGCCTTCTTCTCCGCCGAAGGTCCTCTAAGCAAAAAACACCTTCGGCAGGGCAATATGCAAGCAGGCACGACATGAAGATCTATGCCGAAGCTACAATTGAAGGAGCTTCGTCATGGTGGCATGCCTAAGACGAAGGATGGCACCGACTTAAAGAGGAAAAGACTATGTCGTCCCTGATAATTTGTATTATGTTTATGATTAGTTATTAGGGACACAAATGTAATTTTGTCCGGGCTACGTCCCGTGCCTATAAATACACGCTGATTTGTAATCACTCACGCGTCACTCCTAGTTTTTCACCTTTTGTCAAGCCGAAGGTACAAATGTAATTTAAATATCGTTGATGTTTGTTCATGATTATATAATAAGAATATGAATAGTAGAATGATTTGAAATGATTATTCATATTCCCTTCGCGTTTCATACGTCTCTGTTTATATCTTTGCTTATTGAGATGATGAAGGTACGTCCTTCATGACCTTTGTCCGGAGATCATTATATCCTAAAGGAGATAATGTTATGAAGGACGAAGGTCTTTAACCATTAGCACTTGTGTTGCCTTGTTCTTAATTCACAGCATTTGAGAATAAGTGACCAACAAATATTGTTGATATTTATTCATGTTTATATATAAGAAAAGTATGAATAATCTAATGATTTGAAATGATTATTCATGTTCCCATTGTGTTTCATATATCTCTGTTTACATTCTTGCTTATTGAAAGGATGAAGGTATGTCCTTCATGACCTTTGTCTGAAGATCATTATATCCTAAGGGAGATAATGCTTCGAAGGACGAAGGTCTTTAACCATTAACAATTGTGTTGCTTTGTTCTTGGTGTTCACTATCCAAGAACAAGGACCAACATTGGCGCCCACCTCCGGTGAACTCATTCGACCACCTTCGGCAAGCATCGACCTTCGTCATGCCGCCGAAGAAGACAACAGGGCCAGGGGCTGCACTGCAGCCACTGGACATTAATCAGGAGACGCTACGCGAAGCTAGGAGCCAGAAGAGGAAGGCTACTAGCCCAACACCTCAAGAGGAGGAGTTGGATCAAGAAATCAGGGACCTCGAAGCTATCCATCAACAGGTTCAAAAGAAGAAAGAAAAAAAATGCTTCGGCTCACTGATCTCCAGAGAAAGATTGATGAGGCTGCTAAGGAAATGTGTCATCTCACCGAGGAGGACCAAGACCGAAGGCCCCATCATAGGGAGCTTCGTCAAGAGAATTCATACAATGATGATGAATGGTATGGTGATTTTCATCATGGCAATTTTGCTTTCGATGATGCTTCTCCTTTGGCTGCAGAGTTGCAGGCTATCCCATGGCCCCCATCATACAAGCCACCTCAACTTCCTATGTATGATGGGCACTCAGACCCCAAGCAGTTCCTGATGAGCTACGAAGCAACCATATCTTCATATGGGGGCAATACTGTAGTCATGGTGAAATCCTTTGTCATGGCAGTTAAAAGCGTAGCGCAAACTTGGTACTCTTCTCTTCGGTCAAGGACAATCACATCATGGCAGAAGCTCAAGGATATGTTAATTACTAGCTTCCAAGGTTTTCAAACGAAGTCAGTCACTGCTTAGGCTCTGTTTCAATGCACGCAAGACCATGAGGAGTATCTTCAGGCGTATGTCCGAAGGTTCCTACGTCTGAGAGCACAAGCGCCTACAGTGCCCAATGAAATTGTCATTGAGGCCATGATCAATGGGCTCCGGCCAGGACCTACAACTCAGTATTTTGCCAGGAAGCCCCCACAAACCCTGGAGAAGCTTCTTCAGAAGATGGATGAGTATATCTAAGCTGATAATGATTTCCATCAAAGAAGGGAGGAAGCTTACAGGTTTTCTAAGATGACCAGGGGCTTCGGAGGAAGACTTCACCCTAGGCACATCAGGTCAATCCATAATGCTAATCCAAGTGATGATAGAGGAAGTCAACCCAAAGGCAACACAACTCCTAGTCATCAGGGCCACAACAAAGCTCCTTCATGCCACCAGCCCCAAGAGGTAGAGGGGGCAGAAGCTTTGGAGGAAGACTATATTGCTTATTCTATGGTGAAGACAAGGGCCACACCACAAGAAGATGCCAAGTCACAATTCAGAAGCAAAAGGAGATTACTGAAGCTGAGGCACGGCATAATCAGCTGAAGCAGGTCCTACATACTGCCTCATGCTACTCTCCCTATGTCCCAGAGTACGTGGTAATCAACAGCATACGAGCTCTATCGCTTCGGCGAGCCACTCTCAAGCTTCTTGGGCTTAGCTCCCACCACCACCACCGCTGTCGGTGTTTGGAGGTCGACCGCACACCCGGGGTTACCCCTCGCGGTGCTTTTGGGTAGGACGATGTTGTTGACTGTAACTCAATGGTTCATGTGAGATACACGAGAGACGACAGGCGATTTTCTACAGGTTCGGGCCGCTTTGAGATGCGTAACACCCTAGTTCCTGGTGTGGATCTTTTATGTGGTGGGTTACAAGGGAAGTCTCCTGTATGAGAAAGCTAGTGAGCTGAGTAGGTGGTCGATTCTTCTGGTGGGGTACCCCCTAGGCCTTATATACTTGACCGTGGGGCATTACATGCGTGTATGATGACGATATGTACCTAGTAATAGTGAACCGACTGAACTTATCTTCCTATGATCTTGCCGATCTATCCCTAGTTTGCTCCGATATTCAAGGTCATCCTGCGCGGGAAAGTCGGATCGGCGCAGTCGATAACGCTTAAATCCAACAAGCAGACTCGGGCCCGAGTCTACTTCTTCCTCGTGTTGGCCCATTCCTCCAGCGGTTCTCCCTTGGCCCATGAAGGAGTGGCCTTACGAGATAATAGGCCCAAAGCCTTTTGCGAGGCCTTCTCGCCTTCTATTGGACCCGGGAGATATCTGTCCCCCACTACCACCTACTCTGACCCGAAGCCAGCAGCCAGAAGGGCACCAGCACACCCAACAGCAGCGTGATTTTTGGGAGCAATCCGAAGCTCGCACAGTTAACAACACTGTGCCTGAATCCAAGCACATCTACTAAAGAATATCCTACCCTTGGTGTATCTTTATCTTTTCTGTCATTTTATTTTTCTTGTATGAAAAACAAGTCACGAAGGACTGAATTTTGATTTCATGTAATTGTGCCCGTATCAATGAGTAAAATGCTTCCTCCTAACAGAATTCCGAAGCAACAAAAGTCGTTCCTAAGGGAACGGAGTAAGTTCCGAAGCTATAAAAGCCGTTCCTAAGGGAGCGCAGAGTAAGTTCCGAAGCTACAAAAGTTGTTCCTAAGGGAGCGCAAAGTAAGTTCCGAAGCTACAAAAGCCGTTCCTAAGGGAGCGCAGAGTAAGTTCTGAAGCTCAGAGGTCGTTCCTAAGGGAATGCAGAGCCAAAAATTCCACCGAAATATAAGGTGAAGAAGCTCCAAAGTCGTTCCGAAGGGAATGCAGAGCTTAAATACCACCGAAATAAAAGGTGAAGAAGCTCCAAAGTCGTTCCTAAGGGTATACAGAGCTTAAATACCACCAAAATATAAGGTGAAGAAGCTCCAAAGTCGTTCTTAAGGGGATGCAGAGCTTAAAGACTCTAAAGACGTCCCTAAGGGGATGCAGAGTCTTGACTGTTTCAGTGTGGGCGTGTGTCTTTGACATAAACATCATGTTGCATCATATCATCGCATCATTCCGCATAGCATTACATCATATATCATATCGCATCAACAGCAGACTGAGCACGAAGCAAATCTTCGGCAATAACTTGAACGAAAATGTGCTCAGGCACGAAACAAACCTTCGGCAAATACAATTTTACTAGGAAAGTCCGCTGACAACAGTATCACAACAGATTTGTCATAAAATGGTTTCTTTCTTTACGAAGCATGAAAAGAAGGGAAGGTGTTTTTCGCCGAAGGCTCAAAAATGGTATGTGCGTAAATTTCATGCATCACAAAGAAATATATTACTTTAATTTACATGTTTGTCAATTGTCTCATACACAAATATTACATTATTTCATCACAACAAAAGCTTAGTCTTCTTTGAGAATTTTCTCGGTGGCCTCATTCAGCAATCTATCGACAACTTCGTCGACGATGGTATTAGCAACACTCATCACATCCAGCGCCTCTTTCATAACGGGATCGGCCTGGGGGTCGTATGGCTCGGGTAGCGGTGAAAGTTCAGCTGTAGTAAACGAGTCATTAGTCCGAAGCTAGAAAACAAACACCGAAGCTAAAAATTCAATAATAATACCTATACGCCTTGCACGCTCAGCAGCTTCTTCAGCTCGCTTAGCTTCTTCTCGAGCATCATGTGTTTCTTTTTCATTTTTCTTTATAATTTCATTGGCCATTTCTCGGCCACCATTCACCCAGACATCGGAATAAAACTTCCCGCCCACCAAAGTGGCTTCGGCCGAGGGGTCCTTCGTGTCGTCTGTGGAAAAGGCGGTTTCGGTTTGGGCCACAGCTTTAACATGGTCGCAACCAGCCTTCTCCAGAATTGCTGCAATCCTTCGAGCACCGGCAAAGGCACAAATATCACCACGATCACTAAGGATCTCCTCAAAAGCTTCGGCTTCTTCACCTATCCAATCAATAACTCCCTCGGGATCACCTCAAATGAACTTTTCTTCGGAAGAATACGCATCCACCTTGGCAAAGCTGGTTTTCAGTTTTCTTACGCAATCCAAGGATTTCTCAAAGCATCTCTCCTTGGATTCATGAAGCTCCTCAATATTCTTTTCTAGCCTAGCATTTGACCAGTCACTTATTTCTTGCTTTACTCTTGCAACTTCGAAATTTTCATTAGCCTCAGCAAGTTTTTTCTGAAGGTTTTCAACTTCGGCTTTATGAGCTTCGGATTGAGCATTAAATTTTGCCTCGTCTTCCTTCACTCTGTCCACTAAGGAAAGTAGAATTTTGTCTTTCTCTACGGCTTCGTTGCTCAGTCTGATAACCTTCGACCGAAGGTTGCCGAGGGCTATCTGGCAGCTTTCATCTTCGGCATTCTTCTATGCTTGCAAAGAGTTGCGAGGTCATCCTTTGACATGGCAGAAAGGCCAACTTCAAGCTTCGGAAATCCCATGTTTTTTGCCATCTCCCAGCAGACAGATACTTCCTTGTTGTCCGGGAGACAGTATAAAAAATCATCTTCGTCGGTGCCATTGTACACCAAGGCCCCCTTCAGGTAGTTCAGTTCTCGGGCGTAGTGTTTGGCTTCCGCGATTTCTTCTTCAGATAACCTTTTTCCCGAAGCATGTCGAATAATAAAGTCAAGATCTTCGGATGATGCTTCGGGAGTAGGAGATTTAACTTTTTCGGGTGCGTCTTTCTTCTTTGGAGCCAAGCCAGCATCTGAAGATTCTTGTTCAGCTCTTTGCTCAGTTCCAGCAGGCTTCGCCTTAGTGGGCACGGAGGGCCCAACTTCGGCTTTAGCGCAAGCTGTGGTAGCTTTGGCAACCTTCTTCGCAGGGGCAGGAGTTGATGCCCTTGTCGACTCTATGACAGCATCCAGCACGCTTGCCATCCTCCTCCTCTTAGGAGTTATTGCAGGAGCTTTTGACACCTTCGGCAATTTTGGCTCTGGTGGTGGACTTAAGTTTTTTGATGGTCCCGCTGTTTCCTCTCGATCTGGCTCTTCGCCTGCCTTTTCCTTGGCTTCAGCAGTATGTTTCGGCGCTTCGGCCGATCTGGATGCAGGAACCTTTGGCACTTCAGCTGATTCTTCGGCGCTTCGGTCGACAGGAGCGGACTGTACTGGCTCCGCGATAGAAGATGTCCCTTCACCAAGCTTCGGCACCGTGGCCGTTTCAATATACCTAAGTCGGTGCGTTAAAACCTTAATCTTTTTGCCTTTCGGGACAACAGAAATAGCCGAAGCGGCAATTTTCCTTTTTTCCCCTGCTTTCGCGAGGGATAAGTGTAGTCCGGGTACACGAAGTCGATAACGTCGAACACTCTGTTCAACCTTTTCTTGCCTCGTCCTCCGAAGGCTAAGGTCAAGGCATCATCTTCGGCTCTCGTGTACGCCCCAAGCAACTTATCGCTAGTCGCCTCAACACAGATTAGCCAGTCATCATTCGGCTCGTCAAACTGGTCTCTATATCTGAAGGTGTATTTCAAGTAAACCAAACCACCTTGACTGGACCCAGCAGCAGTCTCCTTCGGCATCTCCTAGTCATTCACAAGAGGCCACACTCTGTACACTATGTGCTCCTCAACTAGGTCTCTTGTTCCAATAAAGGCGCAAACATTGTTGAAAGCTTTCTGGCAGGCTTCGATATCATTCCCAAGTGCAGTAGTCGGCCTTTTGATGCCGAAGCGAGACCAGATAGGGTGTTGGATAATCCCCTTTATGTCTTCCCTTTCAATCAGATTATTCTTTACATAAAACCATTCCTCCATCCAAGCCATGGGCCACCTTTTTCGAAATGTTGGAACTAGATAACTTACATCAGAGTGAGGAACGAAGCCATAGCAACCGAAATTGTTGTGATATTGCTCCTTGCCAGTGGCCTTCGTCTCGTACAGTAGCTCATGCATGTTACAGAAGCACTTTGCGCTTGGTTCTAGCCCTTGGCTCCTCACCGCCCAAACAAAAACCCCCATCCTAATAATGGCTTCAAGGGTAATCTGATGAAGGAAAATTTCGAAGGTCTTCAACACTTCAACCAAGAATTTGCTTAACAGGAACCGAAGCCCTGCCTTCATGAAGCTCCTGTAAACAACCAGTTCATCTTCTTCGGGATCAGGGGCGGCACTATCCCCTCCAACCCTCACAATAGACATATCTCGGAAATATCTTCCCTTCATGGCATCAATCTAACTTTGTATGATGGACGACTTTCCGACGATAGTATGACTTGGCCGCTGTTGGGGACTTGTTCTCAAATGCTATGAATTAGGAACAAGGCAACACGAAAATAGGTTAATGGTTAATGCCCTTCGTCCTTCGAAGCATTATTTCCCTAAGGACATAACGATCTTCGGATGAAGGTCATGAAGGACGTACCTTCATCATCACAACATGTATTAATGAAAGACGAAGCATATGAAACATGAGAAATAACATAGATAATTATATGACACCATCAATATATCTTTTTTTACATAATCATAAATGAATAAGAACAATATTGAATTACATTTGTACCTTCGGCTTGACAGAAGGCAAAGGTACAAGCGTGATGCACGAGCAAGTACAAGTCAGCATGAACAGTACGGGGGTACTGTTCATCTATTTATAGGCACATGGCGCAGCCTGTGTGAAATTACATTCATGCCCTTTATGTTTAATATTGACTTAAGGACAATCCAACGAGGACTAGATAGCCTTTTCCTCCTTAAGTCAGTTCCTTTTTCTGGTACTGAGCCGAAGCTCCCTTGCGCGCAGCTTCGGTGCTGGTTCAGCCTTCGTTCCGACCCTGCTTCCCATATTGTGTACAGCTTCATCCTGATTCTGAAGGTGCCTGTATGTGTATTAGACTTGGGAAACATTATTAGTCATGTTTTTGAGGACCTTCGGAAAACGAAGGCCCCCAACAGTAGCCCCTCACAGTATTAATTTGTTATGACAACGAATTCAGAATGCGACGTGAACGAAGGCCTTAAGCCGAAGGTCTGAAAAAACACCTTCCCTCTCCTAGAATAGCAACAATCAATGACAGACGGGGCCCTCCAAGTTGCAGCGTGCTAGGCGTATAAATATGAACTCACATCGGCATCATTTGATACTCTGTTTCTGCCATTTGCATTATTTTCTCAAACTTTTAGCTCTTGCTTACTAGGGCTCGCTAGATTTTCAAGCTTTGGCTAAAATACGTTGTTTTGCCATGTCTGGAGAAAAAATGTCCAAGGAAAAGAAGGTTGTTGCGGAGACAAAGCTGTCTGAAGAGACGAAGCTGTTTGAGGAGAAGAAGGCTATGGATCCTTATGTTGCTGGATTTGTTGAGTCGATGGCAAAGGCAAACACAGAGAAGATCACTAAAGAGATGCTGGAAGGTTTGTCTGAAGATACTGGTGACAGCGATAGCTATGATGTGGAAAGTGGGGATGAGGATTCTGAAGATCGGCCCTGGCGACCAAGCCATTCTGTCTTTAGAAAATCAACCATTAAATAGAGTCATCTTGAGAACATGAGAGGAAGGTACTTTCGGGACACGTCTATTGTGAGGGCTGGCGGAGACAACAACGTCCCTTCCCCTGAGGAAAACAAAGTTGTAATTTATCGAAGCTTCTTCAAGGATAGACTTCGGTTCCCTTTGAGCAAGTTTGTAGTTGAAGTGTTGAAAACCTACTAGATCTTCCTCCATCAGATCACCCCCGAAGCTGTGATAAGGATGGGGATTTTTGACTGGGCAGTAAGGAGTCAAGGACTAGAGCCAAGCGCGAAGTGCTTCTGCAATATGCACGAACTTTTATATGAGACGAATGCCATTGGTAAAGAACAATACCACAACAACTTCGGTTGTTATGGATTTATCGCTCGCCCCAACGCAAGCCACCCGGCGCCAACATTTTGGAAGAGATGGCCCGGAGCCTGGATGGAAGAATGGTTTTATGTGAAGAATGATTTAAAGGCAAGGGAAGACATTAAAGAAATCATCATGCACCCCATCTGGTCCCGCTTCGGCCTCCGAAGGCCGAAGGTAGAAATTGATGACGCCGCCGGAGCATGTCAGAAGGTCTTCAGCACTGTTTGCTCCTTCATTGGTACAAGAGATTTTATTCAAGAACATATAGCCTTCAGGGTATGGCCGCTTGTAGAAAGCTAGGAAATGCCGAAGGAGACCATCGCTGACTCCGGTGAGGGTAATTTAGTCCGACTGAAGTATACCTTCAGGTTTGGGGATAAGTTTGATGAGCCAAATGATGACTGGCTGAAGTGCATTGAAGCTACTAGTGATGAGCTACTTGGGGCATACTCCAAGGCCGAGGACAATGCCTTGTCCATAGCTTTCGGGGGTCGGAATAAGAAAAGATTGAACAGGGTATTTGATGCTATTGGCTTCGTATACCCTGACTATTGCTACCCGCTACGAGGGCAAGGGGTAAAAAGAAAGATTTCTGCTTCGGGAAAGGTTGCTGATTCGGCCATTACAGCTGAGCCGAAGGGCAAGAAGATGAAGGTTCTGACTCACCGCTCGCACTACATTGAACCATCCGTGATACCTGAATTTGGCAAAGGAACCTGTTCAGCTGCCGAAGCAAAAGAAACTGTCCCGACTGCGTAGAGCACTAAAGAGCCGACTATAGTGCCGAAGGTACTTACAGTCGAGCCAGTTGAGAGGAAGATTAAAGAGCCAAAAATTGAAGAATTAATGAAAATGCCAGAAATTTTGAATCCTTCAACAGAGATAAAACTGCCGAAGGTGCAAAAGGCTTCTGCCGCAACTCCCAAGAGGAGAAGGATGACAAACATGCTGGATGTTGTGCTGGAAACGACGAAGGCCTTGAGTCCTGCTCTCGCAAAGAAAGTTGTTCCAACTGAAACCAAATCGCAGGCCAGAATCGAAACTAAGCAAGCCAAAGCTGCACAAATTCAAGCTGAAGCCAAGGCTAGGCCTTCAGTGCCCACTGAGACAGAGCCTGCCACACTTGAAGAAATGGCGACAGAGCAAATTGCATCTGAAAAGATCGAAACTTCTTCTCCCAAAGCTTCGAACAAAAGTATTGAGTACATTATTCGTCATGCTTCGGGGAAAGAACTATCCCAAGGAGAGATGCTAAAAGCACAACACTACGCCCAAAAATTGAAATATCCGAAGGGGGCATTAGTGTTTAATGGAAGCAATGAAGATGATTTCTTATACTGACTTCCGGGCAACAAAGAAACATCTGTCTGCTGAGAGATAGGCAAAAGCATGGGATTCCCGAAGCTAGAAGATGGCCTTTCAATTTTATTGATGGATGAACTTGCTGACAGCCTAGCATACAATAGCATAAAGGTATAAAAGTTAAATTTGAATTTGAAAATGAGGTATTTCATTTGTCATACTTAATTCTTTCCTCCACTTGTAGGGCTTGATCCTTAGTAATGCCCTTAGGGCACAGAAAAATATTGAGGACGAAGGCTGTACAATGGCCCTGAACAACCTTCGTTCAGAGGTGATTGAATTGAGAAACGAAGGTCTTGAAAAAGACAAAATCTTAATTTCTCTGGTTAACAAAGTCAAAGAATATGAAGCTAGCTTCAAAGCTCAGGCCGAAGCCCAAAAGATTGAAATTGAAGACCTTCGGAGGCAATTGGCCGAAACTAAAGAAAAATGTGCACTCGCAGAAGCTAACCAAGAAATCAACGAATATTGGAAAAATCATTTAGAGAAAAATGTTCAAGAACTTTGCACATCCAAGGAAAGATGCTTTGAAAAATCCTTGGACCGTGTGAAGAAAATAAAAGCTAGTTTCGCCAACGTGGGTGCCTACTCTACCGAAGAAAACTTCATACGAGGCGACCTCGAAGGCGTTATTGAATGGATAAGTGGGGAGGCCGAGACATTTGAAGAAATTTTAAGTGATCGCGGGGATGTTTGCTCATTTTCCGGTGCGCGGTGAATTTCAGCTATCTTGGAGAAGGCGGGATGCGACCATATTAAAACCATGGCCCAGACTGAAGCTGCCTTCTCCATAAATGATACGAAGGATCCTTCAGCTGAAGCAACCTTGATGGGCGGGAAATTTTACAATGATGTCTGGTGAATGGTGGCCGAGAGATGGCCCATGAAATTATAAAGAAGAGTGAAAAAGATACCCATGATGCCCGAGCAGAAGCAAGGCGAGTTGAAGAAGCTGCAGAGCGTGAAAAACGTATAGGTATTGTTTTTTGTCTTTTAGCTTCAGCATTTATTTTTGTTGCTTCGAACTGATTAACTTTTCCTACTTCAGCTGAATTATCTCCGCCGCCGGAACCGTTCGATCCCCTAGCGGATCCAGAAATGAAGGAAGCGCTGGATATTATAAACATGGTTGAATCCGTTGTTGATGAAGTTGTTAACAAATTAATGCACGAAGTTGCAGAGAAAGGTCTTAAAGAGGAATAGCACTTATTGTAAAAACATTTTGAGATGGTCAATGTATGAAACACTAGAATGGACATTGTACCTTTATTGTAACAAGATTGTAATATTTGATGTGTATAGCTTTGAATCGAAAATGTAAATTATTGTAATTCATTTCTTTGCGATGCATGAAATTTTACATACATACCGTTTTTGAGCCTTCGGCGAAAAAACACCTTCCCTTCTTTTCACGCTTCGTAAAGAAAAAGATCCATGCCTTGCAAAAATATCCATGCTTTGCAAAAAGGGATCCCCTCTTTTGTAACAAGACTGATGAAACTGTATTTCCCGAAGCTTACTTCGTGCCTTATCACATTTTCATTTTTACGAAGTATTCTCCGAAGATTGACTTCGTATTCAATTCGTGTCATTGATGCAATATGATGTATGATGTGATGTTATGTGAAGTGATGTGATGATATGATGCAAAATGATGAGGATGCCGAAAACACACACCCACATGCCCACACTGAAACACACAAGCTCTGCATCCCTTTAGGAACAACTTTGGAGCCTTCTTCACCATTTATTTTTCGGTGTTCACCGTTTATTTTTTGGTGTAAGTTTTGCATCCCCTTAGGAACATCTTTTGAACTTCTTCGCCTTCTATTTCAGCGGTATAAGTTCTGCATCCCCTTAGGAATGACTTTGGAACTTCTTCGCCTTATATTTCGGTGGTATTTCGCTCTGCATTCCCTTTGGAACGACTTTTGAGCAGAAAACTTACGCTGCGCTCCCTTAGGAACGACTTTCTGTAGCTTCAGCAATTTTAGCTCTGCATTCCCTTAGGAACGACTTTTGAGCTTCGTAAGTCTATGAAGAAGATATATTCCATTCTGATAGAAGCAAAATCGTTACAAAAATTGAAACTAAATTTACATTGCTTGTTCCTTATTAAAAAAGAACAAAATTACATAGAACATAAAAGTATTTCAGAGGCAGGATATCGCTCAATATATGTGCTTTGATTCTGGCACAGTACTATTGACTGTACGAGCTTCGAATTCCTCCCTGAATTCACGTTGCTATTGAGAGTGCTGGCGCCCTTCTGGCAGCTGGCTTCGGGAATAGGTAGGTTGCAGTGGTGGTGGCGAGAGCTGAGGCCAAGAAGCCTGTGAATGGCTAGCCGAAGCAACAGAAGCTACAGGATGATTGCCCACATATTCTGGTATGTAGGGAGAGTGGCACGAAGCAGTGTGCAAGACCTGCTTCGGCTGATTCTGCCGAGCTTCGGCTTCTGCTATCTCCTTTTGCTTCAGAATAGTGATTTGGCACATTCTTGTAGTATGGCCCTTGTTCTCACCACAGAATAAGTAGGCTGATCCCCATATCTTCCTCCGAAGCCCCTGGCGCCTTTGCCCCTTGGAGCTAGCGGCTTGAAGGAGCTTTGCTGCTGTCCCAAAGACTGTGAGGTGTGCTGTGGCCTCTGAAGCTGGCTTCCTTTGTCATCATTCTGACTGGAGCTATGGATTGATCTGACATGCCTAGGGTGGACTCTCCCTCCGAAGCCCCTAGTCATCTCAGAGAATCTGTAAGCTTCCTCCCTTCTTTGGCGAAAGTCGTTGTCAGCCCGGATGTACTCATCCATTTTCTGAAGCAGCTTCTCCAGAGTCTGCGGGGGCTTCCTGGCGAAGTATTGAGCCGTAGATCCTGGCCGAAGACCCTTGATCATGGCCTCAATGAAAATTTCATTGGGCACTGTGGGCGCTTGTGCTCTCAGTCACAAGAACCTTCGGATATACGCCTGAAGGTATTCCTCATGGTCTTGCGTGCACTGGAACAAAGCCTTGGTTGTGACTGGCTTCATCTGAAAGCCTTGGAAACTGGTAACCATCATGTCCTTGAGCTTCTGCCACAACATGATTGTCCCTGGCCGAAGGGAAGAATACCATGTATGGGCTACGTTCCGGACTGCCATGACGAAGGACTTTGCCATGACGGCTGCATTGCCTCCGTATGAGGATATTGTTGCCTCATAGCTCATCAAGAATTGTTTTGGGTCCGAGTGGCCATCGTACATGGGTAGCTAGGGTGGCTTGTAGGATTGTGGCCATGGGATAGCCTACAATTCTGCTGCCAAGGGAGAAGCGTCATCAAAAGTAAAGGTATCATGATTAAAATCATCATACCATCCATCTTCATTGAATAAGCTCTCTTGATGAAGCTCCCTGTGTTGGGGCCTTCGGTCTTGATCATCTTGAGCAAGATGACACACTTCCTCAATAGCTTCATCGATCTTCCTTTGAAGATCGGCCAGCCGAGCCATCTTTCTTCTTTTTCCTTTGCACATGTTGGTGGATGACTTCCATGTCCCTGATCTCCTGGTCCAACTCCTCCTCCTGGAATGTTGGACTGGTGGCCTTTCTCTTCTGGCTTCGAGCCTCTCGGAGAGAGAGAGTCTCCTGGTTTGTGTCCAGTGGCTGCAGTGCAGCCCCTGGCGCTGTTATCTTCTTTGGTGGCATGACAAAGGTCTATGCTTTGCCGAAGCTTGTGGAATTGAGTACACCCCACGGTGGGCGCCAATGTTGGGGACTTGTTCTCAAATGCTATGAATTAAGAACAAGGCAACATGAAAATAGGTTAATGGTTAATGCCCTTCGTCCTTCGAAGCATTATTTCCCTAAGGATATAACGATCTTCGGATGAAGGTCATGAAGGATGTACCTTCATCATCACAACATGTATTAATGAAAGACGAAGCATATGAAACATGAGAAATAACATAGATAATTATATGACACCATCAATATATCTTTTTTACATAATCATAAATGAATAAGAACAATATTGAATTACATTTGTACCTTCGGCTTGACAGAAGGCAAAGGTACAAGCGTGATGCACGAGCGAGTACAAATCAGCATGAATAGTACGTGGGTATTGTTCATCTATTTATAGGCACAGGGCGCAGCCTGTGTGAAATTACATTCATGCCCTTTATGTTTACTATTGACTTAAGGACAATCCAACGAGGACTAGATAGCCTTTTCCTCCTTAGGTCAGTTCCTTTTTCTAGTACTAAGCCGAAGCTCCCTTGCGCGCAGCTTCAGCGCTGGTTCAGCCTTCGTTCCGACCCTGCTTCCCATATTGTGTACAGCTTCATCCTGAGTCCGAAGGTGCCTGTATGTGTATTATACTTGGGAAACATTATTTGTCATGTTTTTGAGGACCTTCAGAAGACGAAGGCCCCCAACAGCCGCCAGGGCCGATCTTTGGCATCTTCGCTCCCACTTTCCACATCAAAGTCCTCGCTATCATCAGAACCCTCAGACAACTCAGCTAATATTTCATTCGTAATCTTTTCTGTGTTTGTCTTTTCCATAGCTTCATAAAACCTAACCAGAGCAGGGTCCACAACCTTCTTCTCCTCAGACATCTTCTTCTCTTCTGGCATCTAACGAGCACTTGTGTAAATAACGAAGCTCGCAAAACAAGCGAAATCTAACAGTAAGAAAATTAAAACTTGAGAAAATAGCACAAGCGGTTGAAATGGCGCAGCAAATGCTGTCGCTGTGGGTTCCTATTTATATGCCCAAGCGCATTGCAACTTGGCGGGCCCTACATATCATTGATTTTCGCTATTCTAGCGAAGGGAAGGTGTTTTTTTGGACCTTCGGCTAAATGCCTTCATTCACATCGCAGTCTAAATTTGTTAGACGCGAAAACAAATTAATACTGCGAGGGGCTACTGTTGGGGGCCTTCCTCTTCCGAAGGTCCTCAAAAACAAAACTAACATGTTTTCCAGTATAGTATACTATCACAGGAAGCTTCGGCTTTGATATGAAGGTGTGCATAGTATGAAAGGCGCAATCTGGAAGAAGGATGAACCAGCTCCGAAGCTATGGATGGAGAAGCTTCGACTTAGCACAAGGACGTTGGTGGAGAATGAAACCGACCTAAAGGGGAAAAGACTGTTTGGTCCTCGACAGCTTGCCTTTTGGCTAACAGTAAATGTCAGGGACATGAATGTAATTTTGCCCAAGCTGCGACCTGTGCCTATAAATAGATGAACAGTAACACCATACTGTTCACGCTGGCTTGTAATCACTCTTACGTCACTCCTGCTTTTTCACCTTCTGTTAAGCCGAAGGTACAAATGTAATATGAATATTGTTGATATTTATTCATGTTTATATATAATAAGAGTATGACTTCGTTTGAAGATCATTATATCCTAAGGGAGATAATGCTTCGAAGGACGAAGGTCTTTAACCATTAACAATTGCGTTGCTTTGTTCTTGGTGTTCAGTATCCAAGAACAAGGACCAACAAGTCCCAAGACTTGTGTTTGGGTACCCAAGGTGCTTGTTTCTGTACAGTGTGTCCCCTATGAGGGTGTAGTGAGCTAATTGTCTTGCAATGTGTTTCGCTACCGCCTTGTCATCTGGTTCCTCTTCATTTTTTATGTACCTGATGATAGGCTCTCTCCAGTCATTGGGGTCCAACTCTGGTTGGCTCAAGGTGTTACACTCTTTCGTCCGATCTGAGAGAATACTCGGGCGTGATACTTCTTGGATGAAGACCTCTGGGACTCAAATGTGATACAATTACTAGTCCCAGGAGGCTAGTAAACACATTTATACATCAGATGATACCAAATCTGCTTAAACGAGACAAACCTACAAAGGTGGCGAACAACTTTAAGAGTTGGTCCACAACTCGGGACATATCATCAGAGTGGGGCTGAAGCAGCCCGATATACGTAGCGAAGCAAATCAGCGGTCCAACAGCCACAGGCAAGGTTGGGAACAGTCGTAACTCTTACCCGATCTCCTTTTTCTGAAAAACAACAAATAAGCAAGGGTGAGTACAAACGTACTCAGCAGCCCACCTTCACCCGCGGAATGGGGAAATCAGATATAATGCATGGAATATGTGGAGCTCGGGATATTTTGCAGAAACAGCAATATTTAATGCAGAGTTGTTTTGAAAAACATTTTGTATTTTTTGCAAAGCGCATCCTCTCCAAAAGGAGCAGGAAGTTTTTCAGAATTATAACAAAATCCCCTGGACTAAACCATCCAGGCATCTCAGCAGTTTCCCACTGGTTTTCCTTTTCAAAAACCGCTACTGGACTTCCCGTCCACCATAGCTCACGGCTCAACCGCCGAACCTTTTTAAAAACCACTTTTCTCAAAACCATCTCTTTTTTTTTGGAAAACAAAACATTAATTGCCATACCATACCAGACTCGTCCATCCCTGTGGACACAGACTATTCGAATAGGTTTTCAAACTCTGCGCAGAGGTGTACACTTTACCCACTAGTTCGGCTCTGCGATCCCATGGCCAATGAGACCCGAATCCGACTCTCTTTCTTTCCCCGCACGTCCTAACCTTAACGGTTATCCGGAAGGAGTCAGGCCACCACCATGTCCAAACCGGACAAAACTTTCCCCCTCCTTATCCTCCCGGTGCTCCCCAGCCTTCATAACCCTGGGGTTGGACCGTACGAGTTCAGATTGAGTGACTGCCCACACAGTCTCGAGTGGTTGTACTATTAAAGAGTACAGGTAGTGAAGATGACAAACCGGTCCTTATATGAGGGGACAATCCTTCTGCTCACGCCTAAACCAGCTGAGCCATCACCTTAGGCCCTCCCCTAAACCAGGGAGTCCCTGATTATCCCTACTCAAAGGTGATAAGGGTGAAAACCCTTCATCATACACATTTTGAAAAAACATTTTCTTTTGAAAACTCACACCTTTCCTCAAATCATTTGTAACAAATATATCAGGGATTGATTGCGGCAAGCGGCTGGGTGGCCATAATAACTTGTCTTAAAATCATATCATGCATAAAATAACAGGCTGAGGGTTGTGGTTGTAAAACATAGGTAATTTATGCATCAAAGGGATCCAGTGAGCTTGCCGTGCTTATTCGGCGAAGGGGGAAGGGGAGCTCGCGGAACTGGCTTCTGGCTCCACCGCCTGGTGTAGACTTGCAGATCTGGCCTCCACGAGACGGCACGAACGCTCCGATAACTATGCAACATGAACAAGCAAACATACAAACCAGCAAGTATACCAACAAATATTTAGTATAGTGGTCAAAATAGCGATACATGGATGGGTAGAGTCTTGAGCAGAATATGTGTCATGTGGTGTTGAGATACTACTAGTGGTGGAGCAGAGGTGCTTACCAGGAGGGTGGACTGGAGGCGAAGCGACACTATGCGTGTAGCCGGTAGAGCAGAGTAACTGAGTGGGTGGGGTGTTTGCCTTGGCTGAGGGTGTTGAGTGTGTGTGGAGAGGGAGAGGGTAGCTGGGTGTATTTATAGCTGGGTGTATGTGGTGTAGCACAGTGAAGTTCAGTGTTGGTGAGAATAGTGACGAATGAATCGTCTGACTTGGTATGAACATGAGAGTTATAGGCAGAATATGGGACAAGAGTATTTTGGGAGTTTTCTGGAACATGAACCATGCTTAAGGGGTGACATGGCTGGATAGGGAATAGTTTGATAAAAATTTAGAAACGAGAATTATTGGAATCTGAGTTTGGGAGCCTGGTTCGAAGGAATCTCAAAGTTAAGCGTGCTCAACTCGGAGAAACCTGGGATGGGTGACCAGATGGGAAGTTCCCTACTGGAAGGAAAATCACAGTCACCGGAGTTCGTATGACTGGAATATGGGTCTGGCTGGTCTTAGGTGGACTGGACAGCATGATGTATGAGTAGTTGAAATTTGGGGTGATCGGCTAATCGATGAATAGTAACGATGAATAGTGGCGATAGAAAAGTAATTATAGATATCATCTATGAATAGTAACGATGATGAATAGTAATGATAAATAGTAACGATGATGAATAGTGTATGTGAATAGTAACGGTGAATAGTAATGGTGAATAGTAACGATGAATAGTAACGATGAATAGTAATGGTGAATAGTCGTATGAACGAACGATGAATAGGAACTATGAACGAACGGACGAACGATCGAATGATCGGACGAACGAACGATTGGAATTTCGGCAGCATAACGGCAGGAAAAGATTATTTGGACGAACGAACGGACGAACGATCGAATGATCGGACGAACGAACGATCGGAATTTCGGCAGCATAACGGCAGGATAAAGATTATCTGGAAGAACGATGAATAGAGACTATGAACGAACGATGAATAGGGACTATGAACGAACGATGAGCGATGAATAGGAACTATGAACAAACGATGAACGATCGAATGATCGAACGAACGAACGATCGGAATTTCGGCAGCATAACGGTAGGAAAAAGATTATTTGGACGAACGAACGGACGAACGATCGAACGATCGGACGAACGGACGAACGAACCATGAACGATCGGACGAACGATCGAACGATCGGACGAACGAACGAACAAACTAAGAACAGGGGACGAACGATCGAAGAACGATCGAACGATCCTTGTGCTAGTGTGTGCTTGTGTGGAACATGGAGTGGGTGTGTGTGTGGGGGGGGGAGAGAGTTGCCATGAAATGGCTTGGGGTGGGATGGGAGGAGGCCCTTGCCCCTCTATTTATAGCCATGGTGGGGGGATTAGGGGGAGGGATGAGAGGATTAGGGGGAGGATGAGAGGATTAGTGGGAGGTTAGCATGTATTTGTCTTGTATAAGTGAGATTTGCTTGTAGAGCTCACCGTATGACACTGGAGGCATACGTATACGTATGAGCATGAGGAAAGTTATGAAGAAAATATTTGTAGGGACTTGAAAAATGATTCTGAAGGTATTTCTCAAGAGGAAAATACCTGGAGATATATCGGTGGAATATTTGGGCAGTATTTCTGGAAAGAACTTGAAGGGGATTACTCGGGAAATATCTGGGCGGTATTTCTGGAAACAAATTGAGGGTGATCACTGGGAAATATTTGTAGGATATTTGAGGAGGATTTTGGAGAGAATATAGACCACTATATTTTATTTGCTGATATCAACTCGCAAACAAACATTTTGAAATGAAATTTGAAATTCATTTTGAATTTAGAGGGAGTTTTGAGAAAATTTCAGGATTTGAATTTTTGGGATGCTACAAATCTACCCCACTTAAAAGGAATCTCGTCCTCGAGATTCGGCTTAGAAGGGTTATGGGTATAGCTTTACTTCAGCTACATATCTTCACTTTGCAACTCTTCGAGGAGATGGAACTTCAACAAGATCTGGCCTGGCAGAGCATCTGGTTGCTGATTGCAAACACTGATTCTAGCAACTCAAAGATCATCTTCAGGCTTATGGCTTTCGCTTGGCAGCTAGCTTATTGAGGAAGCATTGATGCCAACACGCAAACCTTTCTCTTGCGAACTCCCACATGGATTCCTTCCTTGATTGGTCTTCTGGTCCTTCATCAACAAAACTTGGGTAACCACTTCTCATCCAGAAACTTATAAGCTTCGATGATCTGGTCCTCCACAAGCTTACTAAGGCCTTCTTCTTTTTCTCCATAGCAGGAACCTTACTGGAATACTACCCCACTTAAAAAGAATGAGGGTAGATCTCTTGAATCTTGGGGATTTGAACTCCTTGAAGTACCTCATAACAAGGGTGTTACGGGGCCTTCTTCTGTTGTTGCTGCTTGACCAGGCTGCGGAGTGATGACTGACACAGGGTTGATTCTAGGAGAACCTTCTTCTCATCTTCTCTTCGCTATCTTTTTTTCTCTTCTCACTTTTCACTGCCTCTTTCTTTCTCTTTGCTCTTCCCACTGGAGGAGTCTATCGATGAGTATTACCATCATACACTGGAGGAAACCAAAGATGTTGAACCATATACAACAGTCTTCAACCCAAGAATTACCAAGCATTGTGATCTTAGGGGCAAGGGAGTGGAAAATGGAGTTGCTTGCGATTTGGCAGAGGGTATTTTATCTGGTGTGTGTGCTTTGCTTGGGATGGGAGTTGAGGGAGCTGGGGGGGATTTATAGGCGAGCGGGGGTGTCCGGTTGCAGAGTGGTGGTGATGGAGTAGGTGCTACGCGGCAGCGGGTGCGACAAGGGGAGGGGGGGTCTGGTGTTGCCGGCGATGATGGTGGCAGTGGGTGCGCTGCAAAGGTGGCATGGGTGGCGGTAGTGCACTACAAAGGGGGCGTGGGCGGCGGTAGTGCGCTGCAAAGGGGGGCGTGGGGCGGTTGTTGGAGATGGGACACGCGTGCGGGGGCACGGGTGAGTGGTGGAGTCAATGACCCTGATGTTTGTGGTCTCTGGTTCCAAGAATCTTTGCCTCTCTGTATGGTAATAACTCCTTCTGTCCTCTTTTTCTGTTTACTTTGACTCAGGGGCAGTGCTTTGATTCTCACGGTCGGTCCTTTTGACTGAGCGGCTGGACTGGTTTCTTCTATAGCTTGTTACAGGCTTCAAGGGTGAGCTTCCCGGTGTCTTCTTGGGTAAGGCACTTTTTTCTTCAGATGGGTTAAGATGAGAATGGAAGCATAAGGTAAGGATTAGCTCTAATTTGTGATCTATGTTTTTAGAGAAAACCTTTTTAAGAAAAACGAAAAGAAAACACACTAGCTCAGCAATGATAAGCACAAACAAATCAAATGATTTGAATAAGGGAAGAATAGAGTTTTTCCAAAGCACGGGCTACTCAGATTCGGGGGCTAAGCATAACTACTATTGCTTGGCTCCTGAATTGAGAACTATGCTAAATGCAACTTATGAGCACTAACGTTAAAGCATCACATATGCACTCAAAAGGGGAGAAAACATCAAGCGAAATTCATTTTGAAATGCCCTAGGGGGCCACACAAATAGAGTTTTGCAAAACACGAGTCTACACGATTACCTCTCATACATGCAAGGCTCTAGCCAAAGTGAAGAAAAACTTCACTACCTAATGCACGCAGAGGACTGGGTATAGCTAACTCAGATCTGGCAGCTTCTCTTCTGGCAAGGCTGACGCACAACTTCAATCTGAGATATCTCCTGGATGGGTCAACAGGGAGCTGATGTTGATAACTTCTTCTGGCGGCGACTGAGATGGCAAGACGTGGTCGAACTCTTCTTCAAGCTGGACTGGCTCTTGTAGCTCCTCTGAGGGCGGCGGTGCTGGCGGGGTGCTTGCAGCTTCTTCCTTGACCTCAAGGGACGGTGCTGGAATCTTCTTCATGGTGAGGGGCTCAAACAACTCTGGCGGGGGATCTTGGGAGGATTCAGGGTGCTCTTGTTTATCCATAGCCTTAGGGGAGACTGGAATTCCTTCCAAGACTATGGCTCCTTCTGGTAGTTCCCAAGCCTTCTTTTCTCCTCTGGTAGAGACCGGGTGACCTTGAAGAATCTGGGGATCTTCAGCTCTCCTGGGTTGAACTGGGTTGGATGGGGTGGGCTCTTGGATCCGCAGGGCTCTACGTTGGTTATGGGTTACCAAGTAGGCCTCCATCAGCTTCTGGACGTGCTCATCCTTGGCTTGCTTCAGGGCTTCAACAGCAATGGCTTCACGACTTTCCAAGGCAGCTACACGGGCTTGAGCTGAGGTGAGATCCACATGGAGCTTACGGTTGAGCTTCTCTGCATCTTCTGCTCGAGCAATCATCTGACGGTGGTGCTGAGCCAAGAAATCATATTGTGCATCCAGGGTGAGCAGGTATGCAGTGAGGTACACGACTGTGGGGTCGTCCTCAAGCAGCTGTTGCTCTTCCAATGCACGCATCCTGGCCATCCAAACTGGACGGTCTCTCTGAAAGGGCGGAAAGAATCTGAGCGGGGTGTCGGCCACTTCTTCTTCATAGATCTGACACAGAGCCCTCAATGCCTTGCGAGCGACGACTTGGCAGGTGTCTTTGAATCTGTGCCCAACAGTAGTGACACTCCATTCCACATGGTGCGGACTGGATCCAATGTATACAGTCACGACACACTTCTCTGTGCCATGCTCGACGAACTCACGACCATCATACTCTAGCTGGCTCCTGATTCCGAGGCGGACTGTGCATGCACTCAGCAACTTGGGGAAACCATCTTCATTCTGGCAGAAGCTGGTTTGGCACTGAACCTCCATCTGACTTCTGAGAGAAGGAAAGGGGGAAAACATTTTTGAAATGAAGGAATGAGAGCAAGAATTTTTTTAAGAAAATAGTTTGGACTCAAAAACTTTTGATCAGGCTAAGGGTTACGTCCTGCGGCCAACCTAACAGCTCTGATACCACCTGAAGCGTCCCCAATCCTCTGGGACTCAAATGTGATACAATTACTAGTCCCAGGAGGCTAGTAAACACATTTATACATCAGATGATACCAAATCTGCTTAAACGAGACAAACCTACAAAGGTGGCGAACAACTTTAAGAGTTGGTCCACAACTCGGGACATATCATCAGAGTGGGGCTGAAGCAGCCCGATATACGCAGCGAAGCAAATCAGCGGTCCAACAGCCACAGGCAAGGTTGGGAACAGTCGTAACTCTTACCCGATCTCCTTTTTCTGAAAAACAACAAATAAGCAAGGGTGAGTACAAACGTACTCAGCAGCCCACCTTCACCCGCGGAATGGGGAAATCAGATATAATGCATGGAATATGTGGAGCTCGGGATATTTTGCAGAAACAGCAATATTTAATGCAGAGTTGTTTTGAAAAACATTTTGTATTTTTTGCAAAGCGCATCCTCTCCAAAAGGAGCAGGAAGTTTTTCAGAATTATAACAAAATCCCCTGGACTAAACCATCCAGGCATCTCAGCAGTTTCCCACTGGTTTTCCTTTTCAAAAACCGCTACTGGACTTCCCGTCCACCATAGCTCACGGCTCAACCGCCGAACCTTTTTAAAAACCACTTTTCTCAAAACCATCTCTTTTTTTTTGGAAAACAAAACATTAATTGCCATACCATACCAGACTCGTCCATCCCTGTGGACACAGACTATTCGAATAGGTTTTCAAACTCTGCGCAGAGGTGTACACTTTACCCACTAGTTCGGCTCTGCGATCCCATGGCCAATGAGACCCGAATCCGACTCTCTTTCTTTCCCCGCACGTCCTAACCTTAACGGTTATCCGGAAGGAGTCAGGCCACCACCATGTCCAAACCGGACAAAACTTTCCCCCTCCTTATCCTCCTGGTGCTCCCCAGCCTTCATAACCCTGGGGTTGGACCGTACGAGTTCAGATTGAGTGACTGCCCACACAGTCTCGAGTGGTTGTACTATTAAAGAGTACAGGTAGTGAAGATGACAAACCGGTCCTTATATGAGGGGACAATCCTTCTGCTCACGCCTAAACCAGCTGAGCCATCACCTTAGGCCCTCCCCTAAACCAGGGAGTCCCTGATTATCCCTACTCAAAGGTGATAAGGGTGAAAACCCTTCATCATACACATTTTGAAAAAACATTTTCTTTTGAAAACTCACACCTTTCCTCAAATCATTTGTAACAAATATATCAGGGATTGATTGCGGCAAGCGGCTGGGTGGCCATAATAACTTGTCTTAAAATCATATCATGCATAAAATAACAGGCTGAGGGTTGTGGTTGTAAAACATAGGTAATTTATGCATCAAAGGGATCCAGTGAGCTTGCCGTGCTTATTCGGCGAAGGGGGAAGGGGAGCTCGCGGAACTGGCTTCTGGCTCCACCGCCTGGTGTAGACTTGCAGATCTGGCCTCCACGAGACGGCACGAACGCTCCGATAACTATGCAACATGAACAAGCAAACATACAAACCAGCAAGTATACCAACAAATATTTAGTATAGTGGTCAAAATAGCGATACATGGATGGGTAGAGTCTTGAGCAGAATATGTGTCATGTGGTGTTGAGATACTACTAGTGGTGGAGCAGAGGTGCTTACCAGGAGGGTGGACTGGAGGCGAAGCGACACTATGCGTGTAGCCGGTAGAGCAGAGTAACTGAGTGGGTGGGGTGTTTGCCTTGGCTGAGGGTGTTGAGTGTGTGTGGAGAGGGAGAGGGTAGCTGGGTGTATTTATAGCTGGGTGTATGTGGTGTAGCACAGTGAAGTTCAGTGTTGGTGAGAATAGTGACGAATGAATCGTCTGACTTGGTATGAACATGAGAGTTATAGGCAGAATATGGGACAAGAGTATTTTGGGAGTTTTCTGGAACATGAACCATGCTTAAGGGGTGACATGGCTGGATAGGGAATAGTTTGATAAAAATTTAGAAACGAGAATTATTGGAATCTGAGTTTGGGAGCCTGGTTCGAAGGAATCTCAAAGTTAAGCGTGCTCAACTCGGAGAAACCTGGGATGGGTGACCAGATGGGAAGTTCCCTACTGGAAGGAAAATCACAGTCACCGGAGTTCGTATGACTGGAATATGGGTCTGGCTGGTCTTAGGTGGACTGGACAGCATGATGTATGAGTAGTTGAAATTTGGGGTGATCGGCTAATCGATGAATAGTAACGATGAATAGTGGCGATGGAAAAGTAATTATAGATATCATCTATGAATAGTAACGATGATGAATAGTAATGATAAATAGTAACGATGATGAATAGTGTATGTGAATAGTAACGGTGAATAGTAATGGTGAATAGTAACGATGAATAGTAACGATGAATAGTAATGGTGAATAGTCGTATGAACGAACGATGAATAGGAACTATGAACGAACGGACGAACGATCGAATGATCGGACGAACGAACGATTGGAATTTCGGCAGCATAACGGCAGGAAAAGATTATTTGGACGAACGAACGGACGAACGATCGAATGATCGGACGAACGAACGATCGGAATTTCGGCAGCATAACGGCAGGATAAAGATTATCTGGAAGAACGATGAATAGAGACTATGAACGAACGATGAATAGGGACTATGAACGAACGATGAGCGATGAATAGGAACTATGAACAAACGATGAACGATCGAATGATCGAACGAACGAACGATCGGAATTTCGGCAGCATAACGGTAGGAAAAAGATTATTTGGACGAACGAACGGACGAACGATCGAACGATCGGACGAACGGACGAACGAACCATGAACGATCGGACGAACGATCGAACGATCGGACGAACGAACGAACAAACTAAGAACAGGGGACGAACGATCGAAGAACGATCGAACGATCCTTGTGCTAGTGTGTGCTTGTGTGGAACATGGAGTGGGTGTGTGTGTGGGGGGGGGAGAGAGTTGCCATGAAATGGCTTGGGGTGGGATGGGAGGAGGCCCTTGCCCCTCTATTTATAGCCATGGTGGGGGGATTAGGGGGAGGGATGAGAGGATTAGGGGGAGGATGAGAGGATTAGTGGGAGGTTAGCATGTATTTGTCTTGTATAAGTGAGATTTGCTTGTAGAGCTCACCGTATGACACTGGAGGCATACGTATACGTATGAGCATGAGGAAAGTTATGAAGAAAATATTTGTAGGGACTTGAAAAATGATTCTGAAGGTATTTCTCAAGAGGAAAATACCTGGAGATATATCGGTGGAATATTTGGGCAGTATTTCTGGAAAGAACTTGAAGGGGATTACTCGGGAAATATCTGGGCGGTATTTCTGGAAACAAATTGAGGGTGATCACTGGGAAATATTTGTAGGATATTTGAGGAGGATTTTGGAGAGAATATAGACCACTATATTTTATTTGCTGATATCAACTCGCAAACAAACATTTTGAAATGAAATTTGAAATTCATTTTGAATTTAGAGGGAGTTTTGAGAAAATTTCAGGATTTGAATTTTTGGGATGCTACATCTAGGGAGTCTGAAGGGATCCTTCGGACAATGTTTGTTGAGATCGGTATAGTTGACGCACATGCGCCAATCCACTTTATTCTTTTTGAGTACAAGAACAGGATTTGCTAGCCACTCAGGATGCAGTACTTCTCTAATGAACCCTGTTGCCACTAAGCGAGCTAACTCGGCGCGAATAGCTTCTCTCTTGTGAGGCGTGAAACGATGTAATTTTTGTCAAATCGGCCTTGCTTGAGGATAGACCTTCAGTTTGTGCTCGACCAGTTCTCTCGGGACTCCCGGCATATCCGCAGGTTGCCATGCGAATACGTCTCGGTTATCTTGTAGGAACCGGACGAGCGCGCCTTCCTATTTGTCGTTGAGGCTAGAGCTGATGATGGCGGTTTTGCGTTCATCAGCGAAACCCAGGTTGATCCTCTTTGTCTCAGTCGACCGCATAGAAGTCACGGCTTGGGCTTCATTCGTGGGTATTGGGAGGTCTTCCTCAGGCTTTGTGTTCGCCTACGTGGAGGAAGTATTCCACGACGGTTTAGTGGTAAGGGTCGCCTGGATAGCTCCCCGAAAGCATTACATGGCGCCTTGGAAGTCAGCGCGCACGGTGATGATCCCTTGCGATCCTGGCATCTTCAATATCATGTATGAATAGTGCGAAATGGCCATGAATTTGGCCAATCCTGGCCTGCCAATGATGGTGTTGTATCCGCAGTCGAAACTTGCCACCTCGAACCTCAAGAACTCGGTTCTATAGTTTTCCGGAGTTCCAAAGGTGACGGGCATGTAGATGTGCCCGAGCGGGTATTTTCCTTCGGTCGGCACAATGCCGAAGAAAGGGGTGTCTAACTTGGTGAGGTCTTTGAGTGCAACCCCAAGCCCAGGAGCGTCCAGGGGAAGGTAACGTTGATGCTGCTTCCCCCATCCACTAGTACTTTCTTTACCCTGCTCTCTCGGATCACTGGATCGACGAGGAGCGGGTACTTGCCAGGATGGTCGAAGTTAAGCCATTGATCCGCTCGACTGAAGGTGATAGTGTGCTCTGACCACCGATAGGGAGCTGGGGCACTAGTGGTTGCCACTAGGACCTGCTGGTCATTGAGCTTTTGCTGCCTTCTATTCTCTTGTGACCCATGTCCTCCGAAGATGATGTTGACTTCCCCGTCAACGCGTGGGAACGCTCCACCCCCTCCCCCTTTCTGTTGTTGAGGCTGTCGGGGCTCGCCAGGCCCTCCTCGTGGTGGGGGAGGTGGTAGAGGCTGGAATGGTTAGCCATTCCCGATGGAATGCTTGAAGTCTCTGCAGTTCCGCAGGGTATGGCGCATGTCCTTGTGATATTGGCACTGGGCATCGAGGATGTCTTCCAGTGTCCGTTCGCCTCCACGGGGTGTCCCTCGGGCATGGGAGACGGGTAGTCTGGCGGCATGACTCCTCATTTCCCTATCGAGATCCAAACCTTCTTGGTGCTTTTCATAGTTGAAATAATCTTCTTTGGCACCAACATGCATTTGACTCCCTTTCCTTTGTTGGCTTGTTTGTTGGCCTTGATTGCTATCACCTTTCCATTCTTTTTCTTTTTGATCAAGTATGGTGTAGCAGCCTTTTTGTCCACCTTGTTGATGTAGGTGTTGGAGATTTTGCTTGTTGGCTTTTGCTTGAGCTTTTGCTTTTGCTTATCCCCGATCTTCGCCTTGCATTGTGAAAGTCTCCTAGAGGGGGGGTGAATAGGCAAATCTGAAATTTATAAACTTAAGCACACACTACAAGCCGAGGTTAGCGTTAGAAATATAAATGAGTTCGAAAGAGAGGGCGAAAACAAATCACAAGCGAATAAGAGTGGATGACACAGTGATTTGTTTTATCGAGGTTCGGTTCTTGCAAACCTACTCCCCGTTGAGGTGGTCACCAAGACCGGGTCTCTTTCAACCCTTTCCCTCTCTCAAACGGTCACCTAGACCGAGTGAGCCTTTCTCTTCAATCAAATGGGACACTAAGTCCACTACAAGGACCACCACAACTTGGTGTCTCTTGTTTTGATTACAAGTGAGTTTAACACAAGAAAGAAGGAAGAAGAAAAGCAATCCAAGCGCAAGAGCTCAAATGAACACAAATGTCTCTCTCTCTAGTCACTAATTTGGTTGGAGTGATTCCGGACTTGGGAGAGGATTTGATCTCTTTGTTTGTGTCTTGTATTGAATGCTATAGCTCTTGTGTGAGGTTTGAAGGCTGAAAACTTGGATGCAATGAATGGTGGGTGGTTGGGGGTATTTATAACCCCAACCACCAAAATAGCCGTTGGTGAAGACTGCTATCGCATGGCGCACCGGACAGTTCGGTGCGCCACCGGACACTGTCCGGTGCGCCAGCCACGTCACCCGACCGTTAGGGTTCGACTGTTGGAGCTTCTGACTTCTGGGCCACCAGACAGTCCGGTGGTGCACCAGACAGTCACTGTTCACTGTCCGGTGCGCCTTCTGGCGCCTGTCCTGACTTGTACGCGCAGGCGCGCACTGTAGCGCATTTATTGTTCGTTGCAGACGACCATTGGCGCTGTGTAGCCGTTACTTTATCTGGCGCACCAGACAATCCGGTGAATTATAGCGGAGCGGCTCCTAGAATTCCCGAAGGTGGCAAGTTCGAAGTTGGGTTCCCTGGTGCACCGGACACTGTCCGGTGGTGCACTAGACAGTCCGGTGCGCTAGACTAGGGCACACTTCGGTAGTCTTTTGCTCTCTTTGTTTGAACCCTTTCTTGGTCTTTTTATTGGTTTGTTGTGAACCTTTGGCACCTGTAAAACTTATAATCTAGAGCAAACTAGTTAGTCCAATTATTTGTGTTGGGCAATTCAACCACCAAAATCAATTAGGAAAAGGTGTAAGCCTATTTCCCTTTCAATCTCCCCCTTTTTGGTGATTGATGCCAACACAAACCAAAGAAAATATAAAAGTGCAGAATTGAACTAGTTTGCATAATCTAAGTGCAAAGGTTGCTTGGAATGAAACCAATAATTATTTCTACTAAATATGCATGAATGGCTTTCTTCTAATTTTAAAATTTTGGACCACGCTTGCACCACTTGTTTTATTTTGCAATGTTTTGGAAATTCTTTTTCAAAAATCTTTTGCAAAGAGTCAAAGGTATATGAATAAGATTTTGAGAAGCATTTTCAAGATTTGAAATTTTCTCCCCCTGTTTCAAATGCTTTTCCTTTGACTAAACAAAACTCCCCCTTAATGAAATCCTCCTCTTAGTGTTCAAGAGGGTTTTAGATATTAATTTTGAAGAGGGTATTTGTCGGGGACCATAATTAGGGGTACCCTCAAGGCTCCTAATTCTCAGCTGGTAACCCCCATCAGCACAAAGCTGCAAAGGCCTGATGGGTGCGACTAAGTCAGGGATCGGTCCATTCGAGGGACTCGATCACGCCTCGCCCGAGCCCAGCCTCGGGCAAGGGCAGCCGACCCCGGAGGATCTCCGTCTCGCCCGAGGCCCACTCCAGCGACGAACATACTTCCGGCTCGCCCGAGGCCCAGTCTTCGCCAAGAAGCAACCCTGGTCAAATCGCCACACCAACCGACCAAATCGCAGGGGTATTTAATGCAAAGGCGGCCTGACACCTTTATCCTGACGCACGTCCTCCAGTCGATAGAGCCGAAGTGACCGCAGTCACTTCGCCGCTCCACTGACCGGCCTGATAGAAGGGCAGCGCCGCCTGCACCGGTCCGACTGTTGTGCCACTCGACAGAGTGAGGCTGACAGGCAGTCAGGCCCGGCCTCAGGCACCATAGGAAACTCCGCTCCGCCCGACCCAGGGCTCGGACTCGGGCTCAGTCCCGAAAGACGGCGAACTCCGCTCCGCCCGACCCAGGGCTCGGACTCGGGCTCAGTCCCAGAAGATGGCGAACTCCGCTCCGCCCGACCCAGGGCTCGGACTCGGGCTCAGTCCCGGAAGACGGCGAACTCCGCTCCGCCCGACCTAGGGCTCGGACTTGGGCTCAGCCCTGGAAGACGGCGAACTCCGCTCCGCCGGACCCAGGGCTCGGACTCGGGCTCAGTCCCGGAAGACGGCGAACTCCGCTCCGCCCGACCCAGGGCTCGGACTCGGGCTCAGCCCCGGAAGACGACGAACTCCGCTTCGCCCGACCCCAGGGCTCGGACTCAGCCCTGGCCTCAGCCGACGGTCTCCGCCTCACCCAACCCAGGGGCTCGGACTCGACCTCGGTCTCGGAAGACATACTCGACCTCGACCTCGGAGGAGCCTCCACATCGCCCAACCTAGGGCACGGACCGACCACGTCAACAGGAGGCGCCATCATTACCCTACCCCAAGCTGACTCAGGCTATGGGGAACGAGACCGGTGTCCCATCTGGCTCGCTCCGCCAGACAAGTAATGATGGCACCCCGCACGCTCTCTGACGACGGCGGCTCTCAGCCCCCTTACGGAAGCAAGAGGACGTCAGCAAGGACTCAACAGCCCCGACAGCTGTCCTTCCGCCAGGCTCCAGCGCTCCTCCGACGGCCACGACACCACACAAACCGGGTGCCAAAACCTCTCCGGCTGCCACGATGGCATGTACTTAGGGCGCTAGCTCTCATCCGCTAGACACGTTAGCACTCTGCTACACCCCCATTGTACACCTAGATCCTCTCCTTACGCCTATAAAAGGAAGGACCAGGGCCCTCTTAGAAGGGGTTGGCCGCGCGGGGAAGAGGACGGGACTGGCGCTCGCGTGAGGCCGCTCGCTCCCTCCCGCGTGGAACGCTTGTAACCCCCTACTACAAGCACACCCGACCTGGGCGCGGGACGAACACGAAGGCCGCGGGATTTCCACCTCTCTCATGCCTTCTTTCCCCCCTTCAAGCTCGGCCTCGCGCTGACCCATCTGGGCTGGGGCACGTGGCGACATTTTCACTCGTCAGCCCAGGGACCCCCCGGTCTCGAAACACCGACAGTTGGCGCGCCAGGTAGGGGCCTGCTGCGTGTTGACGAACAGCTTCCCATCAAGCTCCAGATGGGCAGTCTCCAGCAACCTTTCTAGCCCGGGACGGTGCTCCGTTTCGGGAGTCTTGAGTTCATGTCCCTCGACGGCAGCTACGACATGATACTCCTTCCCCCGCCGTGCGACAGCAACAATGGCGGCCGACAGCCTGCCCGCCGGCGGCGGAATCGGCGACGTCTTCCCCGCGTGGTGGAAGAACGACATTCGAGCTCACCCCGCCCTCTCCCCCGCCGACGGAGGAGGAGGCGGGGCAACCAAGGCCAAGCAGGAGGCGGCACCTCGTCGGTTGTCGAGCAAGTCGACGGCACCGGCGCCCCAACGGGGGGCGCGTCGGGCGTCGACCTCGCGTTTGAGACGAAGACGAGCGCCGTCTCCCCGCAACACGCCAATTCTGAGCAAACGGACGACGCCCGCACGCTCGCGAAAGGCTTGCTGGGCGTCACCCTCATACCTGAGACGACGGTGCAGTCAGTCCCTGACGTGACTTCGTCACCGCCCGTCGACCAAGAGGTACCCACCGGTTCCCATCCCAAGCCCTTTGGATCCAGCCTCGACCCGCCAAGCGACTTCGCTTTGGCGGACGCTCTCGTAGAGGCGAGTCCAAACCCTCTGGGGTTTCGTATGCGGTCACCCTGGGACCGGCTCGCGGACGTCTCGACCTATGGGCCCTCGGGGTCCGAGGAAGATGACGAGCCCGACTTCTATTGGGATTTCTCTGGACTTGGCAACCCCAGTGCCATGCGGGACTTCATGACCGCATGCGACTACTGCCTTTCCGACTGTTCCGACGGTAGCCGCAGCCTTAGCAACGAGGACTGCGGCCCAAGTCGTGAATGTTTCCACGTCGATCTAGGGGGTCCCTCCGAAGGCAACCATCTCGGTATGCCGGAGGATGGTGATCTCCCTAGGCCTGTGCCTCGCGTTGACATCCTACGAGAGCTAGCTGTGGTCCCCGTTCTGGCGGGGGGTCATGACCCACAGCTCGAGCAAATCCGCGGGGTGCCGGCCAGGCTCGACGAGGGAGCAGGAGCACTTGAGCCGATCCGCCGGGACGTCGGGCAGGAATGGGCGGGCCAACCACCGGCCGGAGAAGTGTGCCATCTACCCCAGGGTATCCAGCACCGCATCGCCGACGATATCAGGATGAGGCCCCACCCGCTTCCAGTGGGGTCGACCAAAACCTAGCTGCAGCAGCAATGCTTCTCCACGCGATGCCGGAGCCATCAACCACCGAAGGGCTGCGAATCCAGGGAGAGCTCAAGAATCTCCTGGAGGGCGCTGCGGTCCGACGGGCCGAGAGCTCCGCCTCTCGAAGGCAGGGGTACCCCTCGGAACATCGCGTCGCGACTTCCCGATTCATGCGGGAAGCCTCGGTCCACACCGGGCGCACGCGCAACACGGCGCCTGTGGCCCCGGGTCGCCTCGGCAACGAGCACCATCACCGCGACCGTCAGGCCCACCTCGACGAGAGGGTGCGCCGAGGCTACCACCCCAGGCGTGGGGGGCGCTACGACAGCGGGGAGGATCGGAGTCCCTCGCCCGAACCACCCGGTCCGCAGGCTTTCAGCCGCGCCATACGACGGGCGCCGTTCCCGACCCGGTTCCGACCCCCGACTACTATCACAAAGTACTCGGGGGAGACGAGACCGGAACTGTAGCTCGTAGACTACCGGCTGGCCTGCCAACTGGGTGGAACGGACGATGACAACCTCATCATCCGCAACCTCCCCCTGTTTCTCTCCGACACCGCTCGCGCCTGGTTGGAGCACCTGCCTCCGGGGCAGATCTCCAACTGGGACGACCTGGTCCAAGCCTTCGCTGGCAATTTCCAGGGCACGTACGTGTGCCCCGGAAACTCCTGGGACCTCTGAAGCTGCCGGGAGAGTCTCTCCGGGACTACATCCGGCGATTCTCGAAGCAGCGCATCGAGCTGCCCAACATCACCGATTCGGATGTCATCGGCGCGTTCCTCGCCGGCACCACCTGCCGTGACCTGGTGAGCAAGCTAGGTCGCAAGACCCCCACCAGGGCGAGCGAGCTGATGGACATCGCCACCAAGTTCGCCTCCGGCCAGGAGGCGGTTGAGGCTATCTTCCGGAAGGACAAGCAGCCCCAGGGCCACCCACCGGAAGACGCCCCCGAGGCGTCAACTCAGCGCGGCGCCAAGAAAAAGGGCAAGAAGAAGTCGCAAGCGAAACGCGACGCCGCCGACGTGGACCTTGTCGCCGCCGCCGAGTACAAGAGCCCTCGGAAACCCCCCGGAGGTGCCAACCTCTTCGACAGGATGCTCAAGGAGCCGTGCCCCTATCATCAGGGGCCCGTCAAGCACACCCTTGAGTAGTGCGCTATGCTTCGGCGCCACTTCCACAGGGTTGGGCCACCCGCGGAGGGTGGCCGGGCTCGCGACGACGACAAGAAGGAGGATCACCAGGCAGGAGAGTTCCCCGAGGTCCGCGACTGCTTCATGATCTACGGTGGGCAAGCAGCGAACGCCTCGGCTTGGCACCGCAAGCAAGAGCGTCGGGAGGTCTGTTCGGTAAAGGTGGCGGTGCCAGTCTACCTAGACTGGTCCGACAAGCCCATCACCTTCGACCAAGCCGACCACCCTGACCACGTGCCGAGCCCGGGGAAATACCCGCTCGTTGTCGACCCCGTCATCGGCGACGTCAGGCTCACCAAGGTCCTCATGGACGGAGGCAGCAGCCTCAACATCATCTACGCCGAGACCCTCAGGCTCCTGAGTGTTGATCTGTCCTCGGTCCGGGCAGGCGCTGCGCCTTTCCACGGGATCATCCTCGGGAAGCGCGTCCAGCCCCTCGAACAACTCGACCTTCTCGTCTGCTTCGGAACACCCTCCAACTTCCGAAGGGAGACCCTCACATTCGAGGTGGTCGGGTTCCGAGGAACCTACCACGCGGTATTGGGGAGGCCATGCTACGCGAAGTTTATGGCCGTCCCCAACTACACCTACCTCAAGCTCAAGATGTCGGGCCCCAACGGGGTCATCACCGTCGGCCCCACGTACAAACACGCGTTCGAATGTGACGTGGAGTGCGTGGAGTACACCGAGGCCCTCGCCGAATCCGAGGCCCTCATCGCCGACCTGGAGAGCCTCTCTAAGGAGGTGCCAGACGTGAAGCGTCACGCCGGCAACTTCGAGCCAGCGGAGACGGTCAAGTCCGTCCCCCTCGACCCCAGCAGCGACGCCTCCAAGCAGATCCGGATCGGCTCCGAGCTCGATCCCAAATTGGAAGCAGTGCTCGTCGACTTTCTCCGCGTGAACGCCGACGTTTTCGCGTGGAGTCCCTCGGACATGCCCGGCATACCGAGGGATGTCGCCGAGCACTCGCTGGATATTCGAGCTGGAGCCCGACCCGTGAAGCAGCCTCTGCGTTCGATTCAACGAGGAAAAGCGCAGAGTCATAGGTGAGGAGATCCACAAGCTAATGGCGGCAGGGTTCATCAAAGAGGTATTCCATCCCGAATGGCTTGCCAACCCTGTGCTTGTGAGAAAGAAAGGAGGGAAATGGCGGATGTGTGTAGACTACACTGGTCTAAACAAAGCATGTCCGAAGGTTCCCTACCCTCTGCCTCGCATCGATCAAATCGTGGATTCCACTGCTGGGTGCGAAACCCTGTCTTTCCTTGATGCCTACTCAGGGTATCACCAAATCAGGATGAAAGAGTCTGACCAGCTCGCGACTTCTTTCATCACACCCTTCGGCATGTACTGCTATGTCACCATGTCGTTCAGCTTGAGGAATGCGGGTGCGACGTACCAGCGGTGCATGAACCATGTGTTCGGCGAACATATTGGCCGGACGGTCGAGGCCTACATCGATGACATCATAGTCAAGACGAGGAAAGCCTCTGACCTCCTTTCCGACCTTGAAGTGACATTCCGATGTCTCAAGGCGAAAGGAGTGAAGCTTAATCCCGAGAAGTGTGTCTTTGGGGTTCCCCGAGGCATGCTCTTGGGGTTCATCGTCTCCGAGCGGGGCATCGAAGCCAACCCGGAGAAGATCGTAGCCATCACCAGCATGGGGCCCATCAAGGATTTGAAAGGCATACAGAGAGTCATGGGATGTCTTGCGGCTCTGAGCCGCTTCATCTCACGCCTCGACGAAAGAGGCCTGCCTCTGTACCGTCTCTTAAGGAAGGTCGAGTGCTTCACTTGGACCCCCGAGGCCGAGGAAGCCCTCGGGAACCTGAAGGCGCTCCTCACGAATGCACCCATCTTGGTGCCCCCCGCTGCCAGAGAAGCCCTCTTGATCTACGTCGCCGCGACCACTCAGGTGGTCAGCGCCGCGATCGTGGTTGAGAGACGAGAAGAGGGGCATGCATTGCCCGTCCAGAGGCCAGTCTACTTCATCAGCGAGGTACTTTCCAAGACCAAGATCCGCTACCCACAAATTCAGAAGCTGCTGTACGCGGTGATCCTGACGCGGCGGAAGTTGCGACACTACTTCGAGTCTCATCCGGTAACCGTGGTGTCATCCTTCCCCCTGGGGGAGATCATCCAGTGTCGAGAGGCCTCGGGTAGAATCGCGAAGTGGGCAGTGGAAATCATGGGCAAAACAATCTCGTTCGCCCCTCGGAAGGCCATCAAGTCCCAGGTCTTGGCGGACTTCATGGCTGAATGGGTCGACACCCAGCTCCCAACAGTTCCGATCCGGCCAGAACTTTGGACCATGTTCTTCGATGGGTCGCTGATGAAGACAGGAGCGGGCGCAGGCCTGCTCTTCATCTCGCCCCTCGGAAAGCATCTACGCTACGTGCTACGCCTCCACTTCCCGGCGTCCAACAATGTGGCTGAGTACGAGGCTCTGGTCAACGGGTTGCGCATCGCCATCGAGCTAGGGGTCCGACGCCTCGACGCTCGCGGTGACTCGCAGCTCATCATCGACCAAGTCATGAAGAACTCCCACTGCCGCGTCCCAAAGATGGAGGCCTACTGCGATGAGGTTCAGCGCCTGGAAGACAAGTTCTACGGGCTCGAGCTCAACCACATCGCCCGGCGCTATAACGAGACTGCGGACGAGCTGGCTAAAATAGCCTCAGGGCGGACAACGGTTCCCCCGGACGTCTTCTCCCGAGACCTGCATCAACCCTCCGTCAAGATCGACGACACGTCCGAGCCTGAGGCACCCTCGGCTCAGCCCGAGGTACCCTCGGCTCAGTACGAGGCACCCTCGGCTCAGTCCGAGGCACCCTCGGCCCAACTCGAGGCACCCTCAGCTCGGCCCGAGGCATCCTCGGTTCAGTCCGAGGTACCCTCGGCCCCCGAGGGTGAGGCACTGCGCGTCGAGGAGGAGCGAAGCGGGGTCATGCCTAATCGAAACTGGCAGACCCCGTACCTGCAATACCTCCACCGAGGAGAGCTACCCCTCGACCGAGCCGAAGCTCGGCGGTTGACGCGACGCACCTAGTCGTTCATCTTGCTGGGAGATGGGAAGGAGCTCTACCACCGCAGCCCCTCGGGCATCCTCCAGCGATGCATTTCCATCGCCGAAGGTCAGGAACTCCTACGAGGCATACACTCGGGGGCTTACGGCCATCACGCAGCACCTTGAGCCCTTGTCGGAAACGCCTTCCGACAAGGTTTCTACTGGCCGACGGCGGTGACCGACGCCACTAGAATTGTCCGCACCTGCGAAGGGTGTCAGTTCTACGCGAGGCAGACCCACCTACCCGCTCAGGCTCTACGGACGATATCCATCACCTGGCCTTTTGCCGTATGGGGTCTGGACCTCGTCGGCCCCTTGCAGAAGGCACCCGGGGGCTACACGCACCTGTTGTTCGCCATCGACAAATTCTCCAACTGGATCGAGGTCTGACCCCTAAACAGCATCAGGTCCGAATAGGCGGTGGCGTTCTTCACCAACATCATCCATCGCTTTGGGGTCCTGAACTCCATCATCACCGACAACGGCACCCAGTTCACCGGCAAAAAGTTCCTGGACTTCTGCGAGGATCACCACATCCGGGTGGACTGGGCCGCCGTGGCTCACCCCATGACGAATGGGCAAGTAGAGCATGCCAACGGCATGATTCTATAAGGACTCAAGCCTCGGATCTACAACGACCTCAACAAGTTCGGCAAGCGATGGATGAAGGAACTCCCTTCGGTGGTCTGGAGTCTGAGGACAACGCCGAGCCGAGCCATGGGCTTCACGCCGTTCTTTCTAGTCTATGGGGCCGAGGCCATCTTGCCCACAGACTTAGAATACGGTTCCCCGAGGACGAGGGCCTACGCCGACCAAAGCAACCAAGCTAGTCGAGAAGACTCACTGGACCAGCTGGAAGAGGCTCGGGACCTGGCCTTACTACACTCGACGCGGTACCAGCAGTCCCTGCGACGCTACCACGCCCGAGGGGTCCGGTCCCGAGACCTCCAGGTGGGCGACCTGGTGCTTCGGCTGCGACAGGACGCTCGAGGGCGGCACAAGCTCACGCCTCCCTGGGAAGGGCATTCGTCATCGCCAAAGTTCTGAAGCCCAAGATGTACAAGCTGGCCAACCGTCAAGGCAAGGTCTACAGCAACGCTTGGAACATCCAACAGCTACGTCGCTTCTACCCTTAAGATGCTTTCAAGTTGTTCATATACCTCGCTCCCACGCAAAGTTTAGTCGTCAAGGAAGGGTCAGCCTTGCCTCGGCAAAGCCCGACCCTTCCTCGGGGGCTAAAAGGGGGGAACCCCTCTGCGTCGAAATTTTTCCTCGAAAAAAGATCCTTTCTGCCAGAATGTCTTTCGTGCTTTTCGACTACTTCGAAAGTGGATCCTGAAAACGATGGAGTACACGTAAGCAGCCAAGGCTGACCGAGCCGAGGGACTCCTACGCCTCCGGGATACGGATACCTCACTCATCACCTTCTGCGATAAGTAACTCGCGTTCGGATAAGTGATTCCGTGGACCGAGCAAGTCTTCACGCTCGAAAGCTCTTCTGCCGAAGCGATTCTTCGGGCCTTCTCGACTGCGTTGGTGACAGAACCCCATGGACGGGCAAGAGCGCACGTAGGCGGCAAGGCCGACCGAGCCGAGGGATTCCTACGCCTCCGGGATACGGATACCTCACTCATCACCTTCCGTGAAAAGCAACTCTCGCTCGCACAGACAATTCTGTTACCGACAAAAAAGTCCAGATACTCGAAACAAGAAGAAAAGAAGCGCAGCTTTACAACACAACGAGGATGTGTTTGGGCCTCGGCGGCCGCAGAAAACACACGCTACAAGATAATTCGATCCTGCAGGCTCGGATCTTGACGGTTGAAGGGAGCAGCAGCACCCTCGGCGTCAACTACACCTTCGGCGAGGTCCGGCCTAGCCTCGAACGGCGACGCGGTCCGAGGATCTCCACTCTGAAGGACGGCTTCATCATCACGCCCGGGCCATCGCCGCCAGGGTCTCCTCCAAAAATCCGGCTCGAGCAGGCGGCTCGGCTGATCACCCCGAGGCCTCGGCCAGCTGTCCCCCAAAGACATCAGCCCGGCCCGAGGCCTCGGCAGATCAACTCCGGCGTCGGTCCCGCTAACGGACGACCCGGCCAGGCTCTGGCCGACCAAGTCTTCTTTTCGAGCCAACTCTGCCTCTGTCCATGCTGACACCGCTACCCCTGGCTTCGGCTCATCGAAGAGCGGCCGAGGGGTTCCTTTAACTAAGCAAGAGAAGCCTCGGATAGCAAGGCCGACCGAGCCGAGGGACTCCTACGCCTCTGGGATATGGATACCTCACTCGTCACCTTTGCACGGGGCGACTCACGCTTGGTGAAGCGGTTCAGACAACCAACAGGCGAGTCTTAGTGCTCGAAAATGAGGAAAAAACATGGCTCCGCGCCAAAAATACATACACGTTCAGGCCCCGACAGCCACAATGAACAAAAACACTGGCATTCAAGGTGCCATTACGAACGGAACTCCGGTTCCACCTCCGCAGGTACGAACAACCCCACACGATTGGGGGGCCTGCGGAGCAACAGAAGACCAACGGATGGCTCACCGTCGCCCGCTCCAGCAGCAGCGACAACGACCCCATCTACGGGTGGCCGAACTGCAGCAGCGATGGCCTCAGGGCGAACGCCGCTGCAACCCTGCCCTTGCCCATGCCGATGCTCGAGGGGCGAGGACAAGTACAAAGAGCCGGAGGCCCGAAGCGCGGATGGTGGCGGTGATCCCGTCAGCAACGGGGACTTCTCGAGCCGCCTCCGCCTTGGCACCGACGACAGGGGTCGTCAGCCCACCGGCAGATCCCCACTCGGATCCTCCCAGACGAGCGGGGCACCGACCTCCACGCGGAGGCGCCGTACCGGTGCAAAGGCAGGGCCGCCCCAGAACACGAATGCCGCCCTGGCAGCGCGTGACGTCTTGGGCGGTCCTCCCATGCGCGCGGCGCGATAATCGCCCTTGCGGCAGGAGGGGGCGCCGGGAGCCAAGCCGGCGAGCCCAACGCGCTGAAGCTGACGACGCCCGCCGTCGACCAGCCCCACGTTGTCGAAGTCCGCCCCTCTCGAAGGGCCAGTGAGCGCCCTCTCCCTCGAACGCTGAAGGAGAGGCTGACCCACGTGCCCGCGCGGAGGTAGAGCTCCGGTTCAGCCCGGCCTCCACCCCAGCGAGGATGATGAACATCCTTGAAGCTGAGGGTGGGACCAAGATCGCAGCCCGGCTTGCTTCTCCCCACCCAGGGGCTGGTGGTCACCATCTTGGGTGACCACCGGCGAGGGGATGCAGCCGGGCTGACTGATAAAAATCCTTGAAGCCGAACGATGGCTGAAAGGTAACAACTCCCATGGAGTTGCGTTCCCCCAACGACAAGGCGGAAGGACTGCGGGTGTCCCCCATCCGGGCGCTCGGAAGGTGGAAAGACACGATGCATAAGGGAGCGCGAAGACATGGTCGCCTTTCAAGGGGGTCACCCTCCTTTTAAAGGCGACTCTCCCTGCCTGCGTCCCCAGCCGTCGTGGGCTGAGTATTCCCCAACATGCTCCAAGGTCCTCCCCCTATGGTGCGGGGGCTGGGTCCCATACGTCATGCAAACTAGCCCAGAGCAGAAGAAGCCAAACCGCCGTGCGCGGTGCATGCAACCGTCCAGCGGTTACAAGCGCCCCTCCACTTTCGCCCAGACCAGCGGATGAAAGGGCGGGCAGCCATGCAGGCAGCATGCAACCGCGCCAAGTGGGCGCACCTCTCTGACTTCCAACGCACCCAGCATGGGGGCCCACGCCCACGCGTCATGCAACCGGCGCACCGGTCGCTACGTGCAAGCAACTGCACCGCCACTCGCACCACTGCCACGCCTCCTCGACTGCGGAACCAGTACCGCGACTCGAGGTAACCCTGCGTACGACCCAGCAGGGCCAGCCAGGCGCGACGGTCAATGCGGCCAAAAATGGGCCGACAGTAATGGCGGTGGCAGGCGGGAGCAGCGGTCACGTCGTCAGCCAAGCTTACGTCCCATCCTGGGGCAGTGAGAGAGCCCTCTCTCACGGCGTGAAGACGGCGCGCCCGTGTTCCGTTCCTCGAACGGCTCGCGCACGCGCAACGGCCGCCCCGCAAACCACTCGCCCCGTCGCATTAACTCCGCGGCAGGCGGCGCCTCTGGCAGGGGAAGCGAGCGACGCTTCGCCTTCGCCACAATGACCGCGTCAAAAAAGGTACGCCACGTCATTCGATTTCGTGTCCTTTTCCTTTTCCTCTTTCTCTCTCTTACAACACGGACCGGGAAAGGGGGATACTCCGAAAAGGACCCTTCTCCGTGAAGAAAACATGCTCCGAGCCTCCCTACTGATCAGAGGTTCAAAGGCTGGCCCCTCGGAGGGGTTCAACAGCCGCCTCAGAGCGCGTGGGCTCCACACCCACTACTGGTCAGAGGTTCGAAGGTCGGCCCCTCGGAAGGGTTCAACGGCTGCCTCAGGCCACTCGGGCTCCGCGCCCACTACTGATCAGGGGTTCGAAGGCTGGCCCTCGAAGGGTTCACAGTCGCCTCAGACATAGAGCGAGGGATGACCCTGGGTACGTTCGATACATAACTGAGGCTCAGGCTACGCTCCCGAGGTACCCTAGGACATTTCCGAGACTAGCGGGAATGATCTTGTAACGGAATCCCATCAGAGGGAGGCATCGAGCCCTCGGACCCCGTCGACAGGGGACCGGGTCCGGCAGATCACCCGTAGGTACTTTTGGGCGCGCCTCTGGGCCTCTAGCCGACCCCTAACAAATGGGGCACGGACATCTGCTCGGATTACCCGCCAGCAGCTCACCGGAGACACCATGTTCGGCGCCCTCCGAGGGCAACATGGCGCTCTCCGCCCCTCCTCCTTGCGGAAAGGCGACGCAGGGGCGTATGTAAAAAAGTCGAGTCTGTCCCTGACCGTCCTCTCGCCCTGTGCAGAGGCTCGGGGGCTGCTCTCGCAAACCCGGCTCCGGCCAAACCGTTGACAGCGTCAACATACCAGCCTGAGAACTTGGGACCCGACCGTGCACCCGGGCTACGGCCAGCTCGCATGAGGGGAACAACCAGACCAGCCGAAGCATTGCGCGAGGCATTAAGACCTCGGAGGAGTCAAACCACTCCTCCGAGGCCTTGGGGGCTACACCCGGCGGGTGCGCTCGCGCGCACCCACCGGAACAAAACGCAACCGAGAAAGGCTGGTCCCCTTGCAAAAAAGTGCGACGAAAGCCTCCAAGCGAGTATTAACACTCCCTTCGAGGCTCGGGGGCTACTGTCGGGGACCATAATTAGGGGTACCCTCAAGGCTCCTAATTCTCAGCTGGTAACCCCCATCAGCACAAAGCTGCAAAGGCCTGATGGGTGCGACTAAGTCAGGGATCGGTCCATTCGAGGGACTTGATCACACCTCGCCCGAGCCCAGCCTCGGGCAAGGGCAGCCGACCCCGGAGGATCTTCGTCTCGCCCGAGGCCCCCTCCAGCAACGAACATACTTCCGGCTCGCCCAAGGCCCAGTCTTCGCCAAGAAGCAACCCTGGCCAAATCGCCACGCCAACCGACCAAATCGCAGGGGCATTTAATGCAAAGGCGGCCTGACACCTTTATCCTGACGCACGTCCTCCAGTCGACAGAGCCGAAGTGACCGCAGTCACTTCGCCACTCCACTGACTGGCCTGACAGAAGGGCAGCGCCGCCTGCGCCGCTCCGACTGCTGTGCCACTCGACAGAGTGAGGCTGACAGGCAGTCAGGCCCGGCCTCAGGCACCATAGGAAACTCCGCTCCGCCCGACCCAGGGCTCGGACTCGGGCTCAGTCCCGGAAGACGGTGAACTCCGCTCCGCCCGACCCAGGGCTCGGACTCGGGCTCAGTCCCGGAAGACGGCAAACTCCGCTCCGCCCGACCTAGGGCTCGGACTCGGGCTCAGCCCCGGAAGACGGCGAACTCCGCTCCGCCCGACCCAGGGCTCGGACTCGGGCTCAGCCCCGGAAGACGGCGAACTTCGCTCCGCCCGACCCAGGGCTCGGACTCGGGCTCAGTCCCGGAAGACGGCGAACTCCACTCCGCCCGACCCAGGGCTCGGACTCGGGCTCAGCCCCGGAAGACGACGAACTCCGCTTCGCCCGACCCCAAGGCTCGGACTCAGCCCTAGCCTCAGCCGACGGTCTCCGCCTCGCCCGACCTAGGGGCTCGGACTCGACCTCGGCCTCGGAAGACAGACTCGACCTCGACCTCGGAGGAGCCTCCACATCGCCCAACCTAGGGCACGGATCGACGACGTCAACAGGAGGCGCCATCATTACCCTACCCCAAGCTGACTCAGGCTACGGGGAACGAGACCGGCGTCCCATCTGGCTCGCTCCGCCAGACAAGTAATGATGGCACCCCGCACGCTCTCTGACGACGGCGGCTCTCAGCCCCCTTACGGAAGCAAGAGGACGTCAGCAAGGACTCAACAGCCCCGACAGCTATCCTTCCGCCAGGCTCCAGCGCTCCTCCGACGGCCACGACACCACACGAACCGGGTGCCAAAACCTCTCCGGCTGCCACGATGGCATGTACTTTGGGCGCTAGCTCTCATCCGCTAGACACGTTAGCACTCTGCTACACCCCCATTGTACACCTGGATCCTCTCCTTACGCCTATAAAAGGAAGGACCAGGGCCCTCTTAGAGGGGGTTGGCCGCGTGGGGAAGAGGACGGGACTGGCGCTCGCGTGAGGCCGCTCGCTCCCTCCCGCGTGGAACGCTTGTAACCCCCTACTGCAAGCGCACCCGACCTAGGCGCGGGATGAACACGAAGGCCGCGGGATTTCCACCTCTCTCGTGCCTTCTTTCCCCCCTTCGCGCTCGGCCTCGCGCCGACCCATCTAGGCTGGGGCACGCGGCGACATTTTCACTCGTCGGCCCAGGGACCCCCCGGTCTCGAAACGCCGACAGTATTCCAATTTGAAATTATATCACAAATAAGATACCAATTGAAAAAAATCTTCTCTTAACACAAACTTGAAAGACTATATTTTTGAAATTGGTGGTGGTGCGGTCCTTTTGCTTTGGGCTAATACTTTCTCTCCCTTTGGCATTAATCGCCAAAAACGGATACTTGTGAGTGAAATATAAGCCCTTCCTTTCTCTCCAATTGGTAAATAATATGTGAGTGAAGATTATACCAATTTGAAGAGTGTTGCGGAGCGACGGCGAAGGATGAATAAATGGAGTGGAGTGGAAGCCTTGTCTTCGCAGAGGACTCCGATTCCCTTTCAATCTATGACTTAGCATGAAATGCACTTGAAGAACACATTAGTCATAGCAAATTAAAGAGAGATGATCAAAGGTATATAAATGAGCTATGTGTGCAAAACATCAATCAAAGTTCCTAGAATCAAGAATATTGAGCTCATGCCTAAGTTTGGTAAATGTTTTCTCATCTAGTGGCTTGGTAAAGATATCGGCCAATTGATCTTTGGTGTTAATATAAGAAATCTCGATATCCCCCCTTTGTTGGTGATCCCTCAAAAGGTGATACCGAATGGCTATGTGTTTAGTGCGGCTGTGCTCAACGGGATTATTCGCCATGCGGATTGCACTCTCATTATCACATAGGAGAGGAACTTTGGTTAATCTGTAACCATAGTCCCTAAGGGTTTGCCTCATCCAAAGAAATTGCGCGCAACAATGACTTGTGGCAATATACTCGGCTTCGGCGGTAGAAAGAGCTACAAAATTTTGTTTCTTAGAAGCCCAAGACACCAGAGATCTTCCCAAGAACTGGCAAGTCCCTGATGTGCTCTTTCTATCAATCTTACACCCTGCCCAATCAGCATTGGAATATCCAATTAAGTCAAAAGTGGATCCCCTGGGGTATCAAAGGCCAAACTTAGGAGTATAAACTAAATATCTCAAGATTCGTTTTACGGCCCTAAGGTGAACTTCCTTAGGATCGGCTTGGAATCTTGCACACATGCATACGGAAAGCATAATATTCGGTCATGAAGCACATAAATAGAGTAAAGAACCTATCATCGACTGGTATACCTTTTGATCTACGGATTTACCTCCCGTGTCGAGGTCGAGATGCCCATTGGTTCCCATGGGTGTCTTAATGGGCTTAGCATCCTTCATCCCAAACTTGGTGAGTATGTCTTGAATGTACTTCGTTTGGCTAATGAAGGTGCCCTCTTTGAGTTGCTTTACTTGAAATCCTAGAAAATACTTCAACTCCCCCATCATAGACATCTCGAATTTTTGAATCATGATCCTACTAAATTATTCACAAGTGGATTTGTTAGTGGACCCAAATATGATATCATCAACATAAATTTGGCATGCAAACAAATCTTTTCCAATAGTTTTAGTGAATAGAGTAGGATCGGCTTTTCCGACTTTGAATCCATTAGCGATAAAAAAATCTCTTAGGCATTCATACCATGCTCTTGGGGCTTGCTTGAGCCCATAAAGCGCCTTAGAGAGTTTATAAACATGGTTAGGGTACTCACTATCTTCAAAGCCGGGAGGTTGCTCAACATAGACCTCCTCCTTGATTGGTCCATTGAGGAAGGCACTTTTCACGTCCATTTGATAATGCTTAAAGCCATGGTAAGTAGCATAGGCAAGTAATATGCGAATTGACTCAAGCCTAGCTACGGGTGCATAGGTTTCACCGAAATCCAAACCTTCGACTTGTGAATATCCCTTGGCCACAAGTTGGGCTTTGTTCCTTGTCACCACACCTGTCGGCGTTCCGAGACCGGGGGGTCCCCGAGCCGACGAGTGAGTGTGCCGCGTGCCCCAGCCCAGATGGGTCGAGCGCGTGGGCGAGCGCGAAGGGGGGAGAGAGAGCGAGAGCGAGGTGGCCGGAGCCGGGTCGTGAGGGAGTTGGAGATTCCCGCGGCCTTCGTGTTCGTCCCGCGCCTAGGTCGGGTGCGCTTGCAGTAGGGGGTTACAAGCGTCCGCGCGGGTGAGGGGAGCGAGCGGCCCCGAGAGAGCGCCTGCCCCTGCCCTTCGTTCCCGCGAGGCTAACCTTCTCTAAGAAGGCCCTGGTCCTTCCTTTTATAGGCGTAAGGAGAGGATCCAGGTGTACAAACGGGGGTGTAGCAAGGTGCTACGTGTCTAGCGGGGGAGAGCTAGTGCCCTAAGTACATGCCAAGGTGGCAGCCGGAGAGATCTTGGCACCCGGCTAGTGTGGCGTCGTGGCTGTCGGAGAAGCAATGGAGCCGGGCGGAGGGACAGCTGTCGGAGTGGTTGGGCCCTTGCTGACGTCCCCCTGCTTTCGTAAGAGAGCTGAGAGCCGCCGTCGTCATGGGTCCAGCGGGGTGCCATCATTGCCTATCTGGCGGAGCTAGCCAGATGGGACGTCGGTCCTGTTCCCTGCGGCCCGAGTCGGCTCGGGGTAGGGTGATGATGGCGCTTCCTGTTGACGTGGCGGACTCGTGCCCTAGGTCGGGCGATGTGGTGGCTCCTCCGAAGCCGAGGTCGAGTCTGCCCTGCATGGCCGAGGCCGAGCCCGAGCTCCTGGGTCGGGCGAGGCGGAGTTCATCGTCTTCTGGGGCCTTAGCCCGAGTCCGAGCCCTGGGTCGGGCGGAGCGGAGTTCGCCGTCTTCCGGGGCCTTAGCCCGAGTCCGAGCCCTGGGTCGGGCGGAGCGGAGTTCGCCGTCTTCCGGGGCCTTAGCCCGAGTCCGAGCCCTGGGTCGGGCGGAGCGGAGTTCGCCGTCTTCCGGGGCCTTAGCCCGAGTCCGAGCCCTGGGTCGGGCGGAGCGGAGTTCGCCGTCTTCCGGGGCCTTAGCCCGAGTCCGAGCCCTGGGTCGGGCGGAGCGGAGTTTCCTCTGGCGCTTTTGGCCAAGCCTGGCTGCCCGTCAGTCTTACTCTTTGCATTAAAGGCCCCAGTGACTTGGTCGGTCGGCGCGGTGATTTAGTCAGGGTTACTTCTTATCGAAGGCAAGGCCTCGGGCGAGCCGGAGATGCGTCTGCCGTGAAAGAGGAGGCCTCGGGCGAGACGGAAACATCTTAGGGTCGGCTGCCCTCGCCCGAGGCTAGGCTCGGGCGTGGCGTGATCGAGTCGCTCGTATGGACTGATCCCTGACTTAATCAAACCCATCAGGCCTCTGCAGCTTTATGCTGATGGGGGTTACCAGCTGAGAATTAGGCGTCTTGAGGGTACCCCTAATTATGGTCCCCGACAACACCATGCTCATCTTGCTTGTTGCGGAAGACCCACTTGGTTCCTACAATATTTTGGTTAGAACGTGGAACTAAATGCCATACCTCATTCCTCGTGAAGTTGTTGAGCTCCTCTTGCATCGCCAACACCCAATCTGAATCCCTTAATGCATCTTCTACCCTGTATGGCTCAATAGAAGACACAAAGGAGTAATGTCCACAAAAATGAGCAACACGAGATCGAGTGGTTACCCCCTTTTGAATATCGTCGAGGATGGTGTTCACGAGGTGATCTCGTTGTATTGCTTGGTGGACTCTTGTGTGTGGCGGTCTTGGACCGTCATCATCTTCCTTGTCTTGACCATGGACATCTCCCCCTTGATCATTGTCCTCCTCTTGAGGTGGCTCATCTTCTTGATCCTCATTTTCATCATCTTGAGCTTGATCCTCATCTTGTGTTGGTGGAGATGCTTGATTTGAAGATGATGGTTGATCTTGTGCTTGTGGAGGCTCTTCAGATTCCTTAGGACACACATCCCTAATGGACATGTTCCTTAGCGCGACGCGCGAAGCCTCTTCATCATCTAGCTCATCAAGATCAACTTGCTCTACTTGAGAGCCGTTAGTCTCATCAAACACAATGTCACAAGAAACTTCAACTAGTCCAGAGGACTTGTTAAAGACTCTATATGCTCTTGTGTTTGAATCATAACCAAGTAAAAAGCCTTCTACAGCCTTAGGAGCAAATTTAGATTTTCTACCTCTTTTAACAAGAATAAAGCATTTGCTACCAAAGACTCTAAAATATGAAACATTGGGCTTTTTACCGGTTAGGAGTTCATAAGATGTCTTCTTGAGGATTCGGTGAAGATATAACCGGTTGATGGCGTAGCAAGCGGTGTTGACTGCCTCGGCCCAAAACCGATCCGAAGTCTTGTACTGATCAAGCATGGTCCTTGCCATGTCCAATAGAGTTCTATTCTTCCTCTCCACTACATCATTTTGTTGTGGCATGTAGGGAGAAGAGAACTCATGCTTGATGCCCTCCTCCTTAAGAAAGCTTTCGATTTGTGAGTTCTTGAACTCCATCCCGTTGTCGCTTCTAATCTTTTTGATCCTTAAGCCGAACTCATTTTGAGCCCGTCTCAAGAATCCCTTTAATGTTTCTTGGGTTTGAAATTTTCCTGCAAAAAGAACACCCAAGTGAAGCGAGAATAATCATCCGCAATAACTAGGCAATACTTACTCCCGCCGATGCTTATGTAAGCTATCGGGTCGAATAGATCCATGTGGACTAGCTCAAGCGGCCTGTCGGTCATCATGATGTTCTTGTGTGGATGATGAACACCAACTTGCTTTCCTACTTGACATGCGCTACAAACCCTGTCTTTCTCAAAATGAACATTGGTTAGTCCCAAAATGTGCTCTCCCTTTAGAAGCTTATGAATATTCTTCATCCCAACATGGGCTAGTCGGCGGTGCCAAAGCCAACCCATGTTAGTCTTAGCAATTAAGCAAGTGTCGAGTTTAGCTCTATCAAAATCTACTAATTATAGCTGACCCTCTAACACTCCCTTAAATGCTACTGAATCATCACTTCTTCTAAAGACAGTAACACCTATATCTGTAAAAAGACAGTTGTAGCCCATTTTGCATAATTGAGAAACAGAAAGCAAATTGTAATCTAAAGAATCTACAAGAAAAATATTGGAAATAGAATGGTCAGGTGATATAGCAATTTTATCCAATCCTTTGACCAAACCTTGATTTCCATCCCTGAATGTGATGGCTCGTTGGGGATCATGGTTTTTCTCGTAGGAGGAGAACATCTTCTTCTCCCCTGTCATGTGGTTTGTGCACCCGCTATCGATGATCCAACTTGTGCCCCCGGATGCATAAACCTACAAAACAAGTTTAGGCCTTGTTCTTAGGTACCCAAACGGTCTTGGGTCCTTTCACATTAGAAACAAGCACCTTGGGTACCCAAACACAAGTCTTTGACCCCTTGTGTTTACCCCCAACATATTTGGCAACTACTTTGCCTGATTTGTTAGTTAGCACATAAGATGCATTAAAAGTCTTAAATGAAATATTAGGTTCATTTGATGCAATAGGAGTTTTCTTCTTAGGCATTTTAACATGTGTAGAACGCCTAGAGCTAGAAGCCTCATTCTTATAAATAAAAGCATGATGAGAATGAGTCTTTTTTGCATGAATTCTCCTAATCTTATCCTCAGGATAACCAGCAGGGTATAAAATATACCCCTTGTTATCTTGAGGCATGGGAGCCTTGCCCTTAACAAAATTAGACAATCTTTTAGGAGGGGCATTAAGCTTGACATTGTCTCCTTGTTGGAAGCCAATGCCATCCTTAATGCCAGGGCGTCTCCCACTATAAAGCATGCTACGAGCAAATTTAAATTTCTCATTTTCTAGTTCATGTTCGGCAATTTTAGCATCTAGTTTAGCTATATGATCATTTTGTTGTTTAATTATAGCAAGGTGATCATGAATAGCATCAATGTTAATATCTCTACATCTAGTACAAATAGAGACATGATCTACACTAGATGTAGAGGGTTTGCAATCATTTAATTCAACAATCTTAGCATGTAAAATAGCATTTTCATCTCTAAGATTGGAAATAGAAGCATTGCAAACATCTAAGTCTTTAGCCTTAGTAATTAATTTTTCATTCTCATTTCTAAGGCTAGCAAGAGAGGCATTCAATTTTTCAATCTTAGCAATTGAACTAGCATTATCATTTCTAAGATTGGCAATTGAATCATCACAAATATTTGACTTCTCAACCTTAGCAATTAGTTTGGCATTTTCATTTCTAAGGTTGAAAATAACATCATGGCAAGTGCTTAGCTCACTAGACAATTTTTCACAGTTTTCTACTTCCTGAGCATAAGCATTTTTAGTCTTAACATGCTTTTTGTTTTCATTAATAAGGAAGTCCTCTTGGCTATCCAAGAGTTCATCCTTCTCATGAATGACACTAATCAATTCATTTAATTTCTCCTTTTGTTGCATGTTGAGGTTGGCAAAAAGAGTAAACAAATCATCCTCATCATCACTAGAATTAGCATCATCACTAGATGTTGCATACTTAGTGGAGGATCTAGATTTTACCTTCTTCTTCTTCTTGCCGTCCTTTGCCATGAGGCACTTGTGGCCGACGTTGGGGAAGAGAAGCCCTTTGGTGACGGTGATGTTTGCGGCGTCCTCGTCGGAGGAGGAGTCGGTGGAGCTCTTGTCGGAGTCTCACTCCCAGCAAACGTGGGCATCGCCGCCCTTCTTCTTGTAGTACCTCTTCTTTTCTCTCCTCTTTCCCTTCTTGTCGTTATCCCTGTCACTATCACTAGATAATGGACATTTAGCAATGAAATGACTGGGCTTACCACACTTGTAGCACACCTTCTTGGAACGGGGCTTGTAATCTCTCCCCTTCCTTTGCTTGAGGATTTGGCGAAAGCTTTTGATGATTAAAGCCATCTCCACGTTGTCGAGCTTGGAGGCGTCGATGGGAAGCCTACTTGGTGTAGACTCTTCCTTCTTCTCCTCCGTCGCTTTGAAGGCGACGGGTTGCACCTCGGGTGTGGAGGTGGCGCCTCGCTCAATGATTTGTTTGGAGCCTTTGATCATTAGCTCAAAGCTCACAAACTTTCCTATTACTTCCTCGGGAGACATTAGTTTATATCTTGGATCACCACGAATTAATTGAACTTGAGTAGGATTAAAAAATACGAGTGATCTAAGAATAACCTTGACCATTTCATGGTCATCCCATTTAGTGCTCCCGAGGTTGCGCACTTGGTTCACCAAGGTTTTGAGCCGGTTGTACATAGCTTGTGGCTCCTCTCCTTGGTTGACCATAAAATGACCGAGCTCCCCCTCGATCGTCTCCATCTTGGTGATCTTGGTCACCTCGTCTCCTTCGTGCGCGGTCTTTAGCACATCCCAAATTTCTTTAGCACTTTTTAACCCTTGCACCTTATTATACTCCTCTCGACTAAGAGAGACGAGGAGTATAGAAGTTGCTTGGGAATCAAATTGCACAATTTGGGCTACTTCGTCCACATCATAATCTTCATCCCCTACGGAAGGTACTTGTACTTCAAATTCAACAATGTCTCATATACTTTTGTGGAGTGAGGTTAGGTGATATCTCATCAAATCACTCCACCTAGAATAATCTTCACCGTCAAACATCGGTGGTTTGCCTAATGGGACGGAAAGTAATGGAGTATGTTTGGAAATACGAGGATAGCATAGAGGGATCTTACTGAACTTCTTGTGCTCATGGCGCTTAGAAGTTACGGACGGAGTGTCGGAGCCGGAGGTGGATGGCGACGAAGAATCGGTCTTGTAGTAGACCACTTTCTTCATTTTCTTCTTCTTGTCACCACTCCGGTGCGACTTGACGCGGGGAGGTGATTCCTCCCTCTTCTTGTTGCCGGACTCCCCCGATGGAGCCTTCCCGTGGCTTGTGGCGGGCTTCTCGCCGGTCACCATCTCCTTCTTGGCGTGAGCTCCCGACATCACTTCGAGCGGTTAGGCTCTAATGAAGTACCGGGCTCCGATACCAATTGAAAGTCACCTAGAGGGGGGTGAATAGGCAAATCTGAAATTTATAAACTTAAGCACACACTACAAGCCGGGGTTAGCGTTAGAAATATAAACGAGTTTGAAAGAGAGGGCGAAAACAAATCACAAGCGAATAAGAGCAGATGACACGGTGATTTGTTTTACCGAGGTTCGGTTCTTGCAAACCTACTCCCCGTTGAGGTGGTCACCAAGACTGGGTCTCTTTCAACCCTTTCCCTCTCTCAAACGGTCACCTAGACCGAGTGAGCCTTTCTCTTCAATCAAATGGGACACTAAGTTCACTACAAGGACCACCACAACTTGGTGTCTCTTGTTTTGATTACAAGTGAGTTGAACACAAGAAAGAAGGAAGAAGAAAAGCAATCCAAGCACAAGAGCTCAAATGAACACAAATGTCTCTCTCTCTCTAGTCACTAATTTGGTTGGAGTGATTCCGGACTTGGGAGAGGATTTGATCTCTTTGTTTGTGTCTTGTATTGAATGCTATAGCTCTTGTGTGAGGTTTGAAGGCTGAAAACTTGGATGCAATGAATGGTGGGTGGTTGGGGGTATTTATAACCCCAACCACCAAAATAGCCGTTGGTGAAGGCTGCTGTCGCATGGCGCACCGGACAGTCTGGTGCGCCACCAGACACTGTTCGGTGCGCCAGCCACATCACCCGACCGTTAGGGTTCGACCGTTGGAGCTTCTGACTTCTAGGCCACCGGACAGTCACTGTTCACTATCCAGTGTGCCTTCTGGCGCCTGTCCTGACTTCTGCGCGTGCAGGCGCGCACTGTAGCACATTTATTGTTCGTTGCAGACGATCGTTGGCGCTGTGTAGCCGTTACTCCGCTGGCGCACCGGACAGTCCGGTGAATTATAGCGGAGCGGCTCCCAGAATTCCTGAAAGTGGCAAGTTCGGAGTTGGGTTCCCTGGTGCACCGGACACTGTCCGGTGGTGCACCAGACAGTCGGGTGCGCCAGACCAGGGCACACTTCGGTAGTCTTTTGCTCTCTTTGTTTGAACCCTTTATTGGTCTTTTTATTGGTTTGTTGTGAACCTTTGGCACCTGTAAAACTTATAATCTAGAGCAAACTAGTTAGTCCAATTATTTGTGTTGGGCAATTCAACCACCAAAATCAATTAGGAAAAGGTGTAAGCCTATTTCCCTTTCACATTGGAAGGACTTGTGGCCTTCTTTGTGACATAGCCTACAAATCACAGTTTCTCCCTCCACAGGCTTGTTCACTCCCGCAGTGGTGTTATCCTGAGGAGGTTGGACTTATTTGGCTTTGCCTTTCTTATCATACAAAGCCTTGCCAAGGCAAGCCACTTCTTGCCTTAATTGCTTATTTTTCTTTGCAACCTCATCCAAACATGTTTCTTCAACAATATTCTCAATAAGAACTTGATTGCAGGGATTAGAATTATCAACTAAATCAAAGCAAGAAGTAGAAGCATCTTTCTTCATAATTTCAGGAATTTCAACTAAAGATACTTTTGGGGAGCTACCAATGCTAAAAATTTCCATTTTCCCTAGCAAATTTTTAATAGCTTCTTGGGAGCTAGCTGAATTAGCCTTAAGTTTTTCATTCTTTTTAATAACGCCATCATCGGTAGCAGTGGATGGAGCACTAGACTCTAATTGCTCAATTTTAGTTGATAGCTCACAATTTAAATTGGCAAATGTTTTAAATTTTCTAGCAAACCTTTATAATCATTTTGTGAGCTAATCAATTTATTTTTCAAAGTTTTAAGTTGAGCCTTTTGCTTAGTGCAAACATCCTAAAACAATTTAACGGCTTCCGCAAGCTCATCAGGAGGGCTTTCCCTCACCTTCATCATCACTATTGCTATCATCACTAGAAGATGGGATACTCATTTTACCTCTTGCCATAAGGCACTTACGTGATGACCGTGATGAGCGAGATGAGGACCGGTGGCTGCGCATCCTCTAAGGTTCATCTTCACTTGAAGAATCATCCTAAGTTTTGACACTTATTAGCGCATTGCCTTTGCTCCTCCCCTTTTTAGGTTCGGCCATAGTTGGACAGTTGTCCCTGAAGTGGCCCTTCTCCCCACATGCAAAGCATCTTCATATCCTTTGCTTTTTCCTCTCAATGTTAAATAAAATATCCTCTACCTGCAGGGGCACACCCATTATATTAATCTTGCGGATCATCCTCATTACCTTTTCGACGCGTCGGATTGTTTTTTCGTCCTCGGAGGATGATGTTGATGGTTGATTATCTTCACCATCATTACTTTCTCTTCTTCCTCTTCACTTGAGGAACTTGGAGTGGGAGCCTTCTTTTTGCCCTTACTTTCATCACATGCAAAAGCATATGGCCTTGAGGAAGTTGGCTCCTCTCCCCGACACATTTTTCGCGACATCTCAAAAACAGCGATTTTCCCAATCACAATTGTCGGGGTCATTGTACTCAAGTCCTCCATGTTGTGAAGAATATTGATGATGCTCCCATATCTTTGTTGTGGTAGCAAGGAGATAATCTTTCTCACAATGTTCGTATCATCTAGCGTATTAATGCCAATAGAATTGAGCTCACTGATAATTAGATTCAAACGAGAATACATGTCTCTAACAAGCTCATTATCCTTCATAGAAAAAGAATTATACTCTTTTAAGATTAGGCAATGTTTTTGCTCACAGACATTGGATGTGTCGTCATGGAGCTCATGCAATTTTAGCCAAATCTCATTAGCAGTTTTCAATGTAAAAACTTGATTAAAAATATCCATGCTAAGAGATTCATGCAAGCAATTTTTGGCTTTAACATTTAAATTAATTTCTTTTTTCTCACTCGTGGTGGGTTTCTCGGGATTCTTGAAGGGTTTCATCCCATCACGAGTGACTCTCCAAACACATAGATCCACGACCTCTAGGTAACAAGCCATTCTAGCACTATAATATGGGAAGTTAGTATCGTCAAAGTGTGGTGGCCTATGGGTATCCATCCCCTTACTCTAAAAAGTGTCGGCTCTTTTAGCGGTGAAGTTAAAGCGTTTTGAATGAGCCAAACCAGGCTCTGATACCAATTGAAGGAAACACGTGACGCCTAAGAGGGGGGTGAATTAGGACTTCTAAAACTTTCGTTAAACTAGGCCACAAATAAAACCCTAGAGCAAAACCTATGCCAATAATCAAACTAGAATATGCAGACTAGGTTTTGTCTAAGTGTTGCTATCTCTACCATAATGGCTAAGTTTCAATCTAAAACAATATAATTAAAAAGACAAGATTGAAACTTAAATTCTTAATATAAATATTGAAGCTAAAGAGCAAGGTAGAGATGCAAACTCTCGTGGATGATGCCGGTATTTTTACCGAGGTATCCGAAACCACGCAAGGTCCCAACTAATCCTCGTTGGTGCCCCTACGCAAAGGGAAGCCCACGCGAGGGCCAAGCACCACGGTCGAGTAACTCTGTAGAGAGCCGCGGGCCTTCTCCATGCGCAAGTGGTGCTCCGCTTTCGGCTCCTCTCGGACGCTCCCCGCCGTCTCCACTATCGAGCTTCCTTCGAAAAACGTCGCGAGCCTCGTTCCCTCCGATACACGGTGGCGGCTGTGACACAAACACGGTTGTCACGGTCTCACAAGACTCTCGCCCCACTCGGTACAATTATAACAGCTCGCGTAAGAGCCGAGTGGTTGTTTGGTTTTTCTAAACTCACTGAACTAACTAGGGTTCACCTAGAGCAAGCGCTAAAGCGGTCTAACTAACCTAAGCACTTCACAAAGCACCTACACTAATCACCGAGTGATTCTATTAATTACTTGGGTGTATGAGCACTTGGGAATATCTACTATATGCCTTGGTATGTTGCTTGGGCTCCCACACATTGGAATGGCCGGTTGGGGTGTATTTATATCCCCCAACACAAAACTAGCCGTTGGAGAAAAGTTGTGCTCTCTGTGGCACACCGGACAGTCCGGTGGTGCATCGGACAGTGCACTGTTCACTGTTCGGTGCGCGTAACTGTTGGTCTGACACTGCAGACGACTGTTGGCGCGCAGGCTTTTTACACCGGACACTCCGGATGTTACACCAGATAGTCTGGTGGTCTTCTCTCCACAGTGCCACCTGGAACTAGCTGTTGGGGCTACTGTTCCTGGTGCACCGGATAGTCCGGTGTGCAACCAGACAGTCTGGTGCTCCAGACCAGATAGTCCGCAGGTAACAAATTCTTTGTTTCTTGGACTTTGCTTGATCTTCGTAATGTCTTCTTTTGAGGTGTTGCTTTCCTCAATGCCTTGGTCCAATCCTCTTCGCATCATGTGAACTACAAACATAAACACTAGCAAACACATTTGTCCACAGGTTATGTTAATTATCAAACAACAAAACCTATTGAGCCAAATGGCCTGAGGTCTATTTTCCTTACAATCATGGGGCTTGACGGCTTGGCATCAAGCTTACCGCCACTGTTGCTCCTCTACGCGACAATGAGGTCGTTGCCTTTCTGTTGGTGTGGCTCCCAGTCGACTACGACCCATTTGTGACCTCCATAATGACCAAGATCGAGTCACCCTCCCTCGATGACGTGTTTGTATACCTAGATGCGTTTGAGGCTCACCAACTCCAACATATGGCTGATATTGTGACTAAGCCTTTGGTTGTTCACCATTTAGCAAAATTTGTAGCAATCTGAATTTAGTTTCATACCATCCAGATTAAGGGGTGTTTATTATAGAATGTTATATATGTTAAAAATAACAGGTTAAATATATTATGAAAGGATCATTTGCCCTTGATTCTATTGGGCTTGAGACTCAGCCCCCTAATCTTAGGGTGATGTTACCTACCATATAAAGGCTTAGATTGTGTGCCCTAATCTCGGTAATACTATTACAGTATTACTTGCCATGTAAATTTTCCTTTTATACAACTATATATACATTACGGTCTCTTATCTTATGTCATTCACAATAGTTTTAAAGATTGAGACTATAGAGAAGGTTTCAAGTTCAATTTCTAGTTATCGTAATTAAATAAAAATAATTATTGTTAGCTTGTTTTCCACGTCTAAGTTACGAGAGCTTCAACGTGAGAAGTATTATAATAAATGAATTGTCCAGTTCTTTTAATTTAACTTAAGTTTTTGGGTAAATTGGTAGGTACATGTAACTCAACAAAATTTAAATTCAACTTTCACGTGCAAAAATTGTCGGCTGACAGGTTGTACTGAGCAACATTTTGCATCTACCAGAAGATGCAAAACGAACACGGCTAATGTATTGCAAGAAAAGTTTTCATTCATCAAGTTCCCCTGCTAAAACGGGCTGCGAGACCATCCGGTACTGTACAAGAATCGCCTAACCAAAGCTAAGCTAGCCCTTGAATTATCAAAAAAAAAAAACTACTCTGCTTCCCTTCTTTTCTTCTACCTGTTGCAATCTGCGTCACTCTCACTACAACGAATGCTCGATCCTGTTGCTCCGCCAACCATGCGAAACCATAAACCGGTCCAACGCCGTCGGTAACGGTCACCCTTGCTGGCTGCCGGGCTTGATTAGCGGCTGCTGCGAAGTCTTGGCCCACTCCTCGGGCGGGCTCTTCACCTCCTTGAGCAGCGCCACCACCTCCTTCATCGTCGGCCGCTCGGAGGGCGCCGTGTTAACACAGAAGATGGCCACGCCAAGCGTCTGCAGCATCTCCTGCACCAGCTGGTCCGGCATGCCCCGCAGCTTCGGGTCCAGGATGTTCACCGCCGGCTCGTAGCTGCCCATCTTCTTCTTCGCCCACTCCACGATGTGCAGGCTGGCCTCACCCAGCACTGGCTCTATGGCGCTCCGCCCGCTTAGGATCTCCAGCAGCACCACGCCGTAGCTGTACACATCGCTCTTCTCAGTGATGTTGCTCGTGTACGCGTACTCTGAAATGTAGCACACATGTGTAAACAATTCAGAGTCTTTTGAAGATGATCATTCAGTCATATATGTGATCTATCAAGCAAAAAAATATGTCATACTATGCAGAAACAATATCCTCCAACTGACCAAAAGGATACTAGTGATGTGAGGAACTAGTCAGGACTAGGACAAACTTCATTAGTGTCGAGACAGTGATCACTGTTACCAGCTTAAGCTACAAGCAACTGATGAAGAACAAGGTTTTTTTGAACATAATGGCAGGAGCTCTGCCTCTCAATTAAGAAGAATAGAATTGATCCAGTTTTAAGGAAAACCGGACCCAAAACCTACACAGGAAACCGGCGAAGGCCCTAGCAACCACCTAGACAACAATAGCCTCACACATACAAACACATCTAGAGTCATCGTTGCCAAGCTCAAACACAAGGGACGAGCAGCTCCGACTTCCCAAGACGAGCCACACACTGCCAAAGCAACCCGACGACGCCTAAATCCAGACACCGACGCAAGGAATAAGATCACGGCGCGCCATCGTTGCCAAGCCTCGCACACCCCACACGAGGCAGCTCCGATTCTTCACCACGAGCAAAGATCCACAACGCCGAACTCCGGGAGCAAGCAGACGCCTAAAGCGGCAATGGCCTCGACACCACCGAGCCAAGCGGAGTGACAAAGAGCCTCCACAACGCCGACGAACACACAAACTAGGTCTTCTGGGCCGCGCCTTCAAGAAGGAGAAACGAGTCGTCGCCGCCCGCCTGGTACCAACCAAGCAAAGTTTCCTCCGAAGACCTACTGTCGTCCGCCGACGCACCAACCCTCAGAGCCCTAACGTCGGACGAGCACCAGCGGGAGACCCCAAGAAGGCCGAGGCGAGGGTTCCCGCATGGTGGCGAGAGGACCAAAGGGTAGGGGTGGCGCCCGCGGGCGTCACCGCTGTCCGCCCACAAGCGGGCATGGCTTTCGCCAGAGGCCCTCCCACCACACGCCCCAACGCACGGAGCAAGCCGCCGCAGCAGAAGGCGCCGCCGACAGCTGCAGATCCGGCGACGGTCAACGCCCCCGACCTAGGCAAGCACAGGCAAGCCACGCCGCCGCCACAACGGGCCAGCCGCACGCGTGGGTGCCGACGCCGCTGGCCAGCCACGGCCACGCGAGCGCGCGGGCACCGCCGCTGCCAACACGGCCGCAGCAGCCGCAAGGCCACCCGCCCATGCCAGACCACACTGAAGCCCGAGCAGGCAGCAGCAGCTGCGACCGCACCGCCAGAGCTCCACCGCAGTCACACCACCTAGTGGTCTTCCTCGCCGCAGCCAGCGCACCGGCTACGCTGAGTCGCCCAAGCCGCCGTGCGCCGACCCCCGCACAGATCTGCCCGCTGACGCACACGTCAACGGCCTCCGCCCCGCAGAAGCACAGCTCGGCGTCGCCCAAGCCCCCACCGACAGCGCACGATAGCGGCGACCGGAGCAGATCCTCGAGCGAGGTGCGGAGGCAGGCCACGACGTCCTCACGGCGACGCCCCGCCACGCCTGGCCGCCTGGGCCTCAGCCGCCGCCCGGCGAGCTCCGCGGCGCGCGCCACGGCACGCCCCAGCACGGCCACGGCCACCCATAGGTACCGTGCCGCGCGCGCTCCACCGCCGATGAGCTGCGCTAACTCCCACCAGATCCGCGCGAAACACCCCGCCGTCGCCATCCTAGGGGCCGAGCCGGCCTCCGGCAGACCCCTCCGGCGGCGGCAAGGGAAAGGGAGAGAGGATTTGCGGGCGACGGCGGCAAGGGGAGCGGGGCGCCGCCCGTGTCGCCCAGGCGGAGGCGACGCGGGGGCCAAGAGAATTTGTATGAAGAACAAGGTTAAGGTTGCTAGAAGCAACCACAGGTCAAAGATTCTCGCTTAGCAGCAGCATTACCAAAGAACTACTGACCTGTGACATTAATTGGGGTTGCTGTTCTTGTACACTACTACGGTCTAATTGCTGAAGAAATAAGAACAGCAAAATGCTGATTAACAGTAACAGCAAAAAAAAAAAATACTAGCTTACCTGGAGCAATGTATCCATAAGAACCGGCAATACGTGACATGGCGTGATGGTAATTTGGGGAGTTCATCAGCTTGGCCAGCCCAAAATCAGCCAAGTAGGCCTCATACTTGGAATCGAGCAGTATGTTGTTGCACTTGACATCCCTGTGGAGTATCGCCGGAATGCAGTCGTGGTGCAGGTAGGCCAGGCCCTGCGCCGTCCCGACGGCGATCTTGTACCTCGTGTCCCAGTCCAGGCTCCTGTTCTCCTTCAGGAGCTCCAGCAGGTTGCCGTTGGGGATGTAGTTGTAAAGCAGGAGCTTGACAGACCTGTTAGAGCAGTACCCGAGTAGCTTCACGATGTTCCGGTGTCTGATGTGCCCCAAAATCTGGATCTCAGCTGCAAAGGCGTCGATCGGCTCGTCCTTGCCGGCCTTCCAGAGCTTCTTCACTGCGATGATGTCCCCGTTCGGCATCTCAGCTCTGTACACCACCCCCGAGCAACCTTTGCCGATCACGTTCTCGTCCTTTAGGCATGCCAAGATGTGGTCGATGCAGAAGTTAAGCTTCTGGAACGGCGTAAACGTCCAGGGGTTGGAGAAATCATCACCACAAGCACCTGACAAGCTCATCGCCTTCTGGCTGGCCAGCTTCCTGCTCCTATTGATCAGAATCCAAACCACAACAAGCAGCAGCGCCACCGACCCCAGAACGCCGCAGACGAGAATCACGGTCTTGACCGTCTTCAGGGCAGACCTGCGAACCGTGTCCGCCGCACAGGAGTGGCCGTCGTAGGACTCACAGAGGTTGGCATTGCCAATATAGGAGTTGGACGACAATGTCTTGAAGAACGGCGTCACTGGGATAGCGCCAGAGAAGTTGTTGTACGAGATGTTGAGGGAAGTCAGGCTGGTGAGCTCACCAAGGACCGAGATGCTGCCGTAGAGGCCATTGCTCGCGAGGTTGAGGGACTGCAGCTGCGTCAAACCGGACATCTCCTCAGGCAGCTCGCCGACGAACTTGTTCAAGCTCAGGTCCAGGCTGATGCCCAGGCTCGACAGCGCGCCGATCTCCGGCGGTATGGGGCCGGAGAAGCTGTTGTTGCTCAGGTCCAGCATTGTCAGCTTCTGCAGATTCCGAATCGACTTGGGCAATGGCCCGGACAGATTGTTGCCGCTGAGGATCAGCTTGTTGAGGTAGCTGAAGTTACCAAAGCTCGCCGGTATCTCGCCGGTGAGCTCGTTCATGCTCAGGTCGAGCTGCTCTAGGTTCATGAGCTCCCCAAACTGCGGCGGGATGCCACCGGTGAAGCTGTTGTTGTGCACGTCCAGCAACTCCAGCACCGTGATGTTGGCGAGCTCGCCTGGCAGCTTGCCGGTGAACCTGTTTGAGTACAGGTCCAGGAACACCAGGTTCTGCAGCTTGCCGATCTCTCTGGGTATCTGGCCGACGAGCTTGTTCTCGCCGAGCCGGAGGCGCACCAATGATAAGCAGTTGGCGACGCTCGGGGGCAGCGGACCGGAGAGCTCGTTGCCCAGGAGGAGCAGCTTGCTGAGCTTCTGCAGCCCGAACACCTCGTCGGGGATGCCGCCGGAGAAGCGGTTCTTTGACAGGTCCAGCGCGTACATGTCGGTGCAGTTGCCCAGGGACGGCGGGATCGCGCCAGACAGCGCGTTGCCCCAGAGGAACAGCACCTGCAGCGCCTTCAGCTCTCCAAGCTGCGGCGGGATCGCGCCAGAGAAGCCGTTCTTGTCGAGCTGCAAGGCGGTAAGGCTGCTCAGGTTGCTGAGCTCCGGCGGTATGCGCCCCGTGAGCTGGTTGTCCGATAGGTGCAGCTGCTCGAGCGCGCCGAGCCGGCCGAGCGCCCCGGGCACCTCGCCGGTAAGCCGGTTGCCCGACAGGTCGAGCACCACCAATGCGGAGCAGTTGGATAGCTCCGGCGGGATCTTCCCGGAGAGGGCGTTGCCCCAGAGGAGCAGGCTGGTGAGCTTCTGCAGCCTCCCGAGCTCCGGCGGTATCGGGCCGGTGAGCTTGTTCATGTGAAGGTAGAGGTTGCGCAGCTCGACGCAGCCGCCGAGCGCGGCGGGTATAGACCCGGACACGCTGGTGTCGTACAATGCCAGCGTCTGGAGGTTGACGAGGCTGCCGAACTCCTCGGGGATGGGACCGGAGAGCGCGGTGACCGCGGCGCCGAAGACGGTGAGGTTGGAGAGCGCGCCGAGCGAGGCCGGGATGGGGCCCGACAGCGCCGGGTTGCCGCCGACGCGGAACTGCTGGAGCGCGGCGAGCGCGCCCAGCGAGGCCGGTATGGTGCCGTTGAGGAGGTTGTCCTGGACGCAGAGCACCTGGAGCGCGGAGAGGTTGGCGAGCGAGCGCGGGATGCCGCCGGTGAGACGGTTGGAGTTGATGAGCAGGAACTGGAGCCCCGAGAGCGCGCCGAGCCCGTCGGGGATGTCGCCGGTGAGCGCGTTGGAGGAGAGGTCGAGGACCCGCAGCGCGGAGAGCGACGCGTACGAGGGCGGGATGGCACCGGAGACGTTGCAGGCGGAGAGGTTGAGCAGCTGCAGCGAGGAGAGCGTGGCGAGCGGCGGCGGCAGCGAGGACAGGTTGAGGAAGGTGTCGGGCAGCGAGAGTGACACCACCCGGCTCTGCGGCGAGCACGTGACCCCCTGCCACGAGCACGGCGTCGCGGCCCTGGGGTCCCACGACGGCAGCACGGGCGACGGCGCCGCGCCGGGCAGCAGCGACAGCAGCGCCTTGCCGTCCGGCGACAGCGCCGCGGCCGGCTGGGCCGTCCCGACCGACAGCACCACGAGCGCGGCGGCGACCACAGCCGCAGAGAAGAGCCGGGCACGGCGGTGGTGCGCCATTATTATCAACAACAACCTCCGCTGCCTGGATCAAGAACCCGCCGCGGGAACCGGAAAAGGCGAAGGCTTTGTTGTTGTTGTTGTTGTTGTTGTTCCCCCCTCAAGCCGAGAGCGCGGCCGCCCGGCACGCCGGAGACGGTCACGGCATGCGCGCGCGGTCGCTTGCTACTGGGAAGAGCTAGCAAGGAGGAGCAGTGCGGGATGGGCGGCGAGGCATGTGGTGTGCCGGGTGCGGAGGTGGTGTGTAGGCGTGAGTGGCAGTGGTGGCCGCGGGCTCGCTCGCTTTCAGCAGCTGCCGTTGCTTGTGTGTGCCGCAGCCGCAGCCGCACCCAACAAGCATATGGAGGGCGTGACTGCCGTTCCTCTCCAGCTCCGTCTTGCTCACTTCAGTTACGCTTACGCCTGAGCTTGGCCAGCGAGGCGAGGAGACGATGGATGGATGGATGGATGAGGTATAGTAGTGCGAGTATACTAGTACAAATTGGTCGCGTTAAACCCTTGGTTTGGGCTGCGTTAAACCCCGCCCGTTTTTGGTCTTATCTGCGGTTCTTGGGAGATTGAGCAGCATTTAATGGGTGGCTATGACAGTAGGGCGGGGGTGGCTGTTGTTGCTGTTTTCGGGGAGATGCCAGCTTAGTACGTACTACTACTTGTTTAATTGCAGTCTTTTGGCTTGGTCTGCCTCATTCTACAGTCTCCTGCCTCCAGCGTTTGCATTGTCGCCGTGAACCGAGCGATTTTAGCATTTCCTTGTGGCCAGGAAAAGAACGCCCTTTGCGTACCCCGCCCCGGAATGCCCAGAACAGGAGTAAAAAAAGAAGCCTAGAGCGCTGCATTGGCCCTGTTTGTTTCGGCTTCTGGCAGCTTCTGGCCACCAAAAGCTGCTGCGGACTACCAAACGCTCAGCTTTTCAGCCAGCTTCTATAAAATTCGTTGGAGGCAAAAACCATTCAAAATCAATATAAACACATAATCGGTTGAGTCATTGTAATAGTAGGAACCCGTCACTTTCTAGATCCTGAGCCCTATGAATAACTTTATCTTTCTCCACACGTAATCGTAATGATACTCAAATTCTCCCAACAGTCAGATTCTTCCCACAGCCAGATTTTCAGAAAAGCTGGTTAGAAAAAAGCTGAACCAAACGGGCCCTATCTGGTCCGTCCGTTTGAACACGAGAAGACAACATGGAAAGTGTAAGTTACTGCTACCATAGTCTACAGTGCCGTGCCGACTGTAGCGTGAATCTATAACATCTTTGATGCGGCGGCAAGGGATTACGGAGGGAGAGATGGAAATGGTGAGCGAAGACAAACACGTGAAACCCGCGCTATTTACAAGGCCAAACAGAGAGGCCTGTGGGATCGTGTCCGGGATAATATCCGGCAGGCTCGAGCATACCTAGGTTAGCAGCCGGCGCCGGCGCCTGCGCCGCGCCATGTGATCACTACCTCTCGCCCGTTCTCCAACGTAGGGCCCACCGGTCAGCCTCTTCGCAAACTGGGCCCGTTTCTGCTCTTTTTAGGATGGAACGATATGCTTGGCACGGCACTGGTAGATAGTACTATAGACCACACCGCTTTTCCATCGCTAGCACAGTAGCACAGCGGCACACAGATCACCGGTTATTATTGGTGAACACTAAACAACGTCACTAGATTCACGTCAAATCATGGAGCGCCATCCTTGTTTTATTTGGGAGCACTAGTAGTAGTAGTAGCGCAAGTGTGCGGCTCCGGGAAATAGGGAGGTCGTAGTAGATCTGTTAAGCACTATTTGGTGCTTGCCGGCGCCAGTGTACGGGAAAATGGCACTTATTGGAAGCCAAATATTTGACCAAAGGACCGTAGCACCTGATGCCCAGGAGTTCTTTAGTATTTTCAGCACCAAGGATGTTCAGGCCCTGTGAGCAGGAACCAGTGACCAACGGGGAAAAAAAAGAAAGACGACATGATACAATACAACTGCAAATATGGAGATGAGTGAGTGGGAAACAGCTTGTCACTACTTACCATTTTCTCCCACCTGTATATATATAAAAACAAAAAAAACAAAAACTTGCGATGGGCCTTGAACCAAACAGGCCCAACGGCTGGACCGAAGCCCACCGGCTCCCGCGCAACCCATAGGGATCGCGGTGACACGCAGCCCATCATGCCGTCCGACCAGTAATAACTTAATAACAAAGCCGCTCGCTCGCTCGCTTATCCCCCACACCCCGCTCGCTTATCCCAACCGTGCAAATCCCAAAACGCGCGCCGCGGCTGCCAACTCTGCCCTCCAGAGCCTAGGCCAGGTCCACTGGCCACCCACCAAGAGCGCCGGGGGCATTCTAGTCTGTTCCTACGCGCCTCGGGTCAGGGGCGTTGGGGAGCACGAGGATTCGATGATATTTGGGAGCTTGGCAAGCGAGCACTGGTTGCCAGTCTGCAAGCATGGGACACCGTGATTAAAGTAAAAGAGACAGAGAGAGAGAGCAGGTTAACGCAATTTCTAAGTTTTAGGATTCTTAAACGGCGGTAAAAATTTATACTAACCCCGTCTCTCTCATCCTCGCCCCCGTTGGGTTTCGGTCCAAAGGCTGGGCCGATATGGTGGATGCCTTTGGCAGTACTGTACTGTAGTATTTACCGCACCTTTGATTTTTTTTTTAGAAAAAAATGTCTCCGTCTCTGTTGAGTATGGACGCCTTTGGTTGGGATTTTTTTTTACCGTGCTGTGAGCGGGATAAAAAGATGGGAGGGTTGTAATTGTGAGGTGGGGTTTCCAAGGGGCTGGAGGTGGGTTTGTTTTGGGAATTGGGTTAAACAAAGTGATAACTGCAGAGATCTGTACTTTAACGTGTTGCTGCCCTCCGGTCTCTGCCTTGTATGGAATGAAACGATTCATAAACTCCGTTAAAATTTTGCATGTACGTGTTTAATACATACTCAGTAAAGGTAGTCGTTTAGGACATGATTGTGCATACCAAGGAGTGATTAATTATCATAGAGTTTTCCCTGTTTGCCCCTATTAAATAGGGATATGGGTGCATTAATGTCACTAAAACAATTAGGCTTGATTTGTTGCTGCAGCAGCTCCAAGGCATTCTAGACTAGAGGTCTCAAATTCGATTCCTCTTAAATGCATCTTTTTTTGTGCAATTACTAGGGGCAACAACGTCCAAATCCCAGACCCACGCGCGCTATGACTTTTTTTTGTGCACGCTGGGTCACACGCAGGATGACTTCTTTTACTGCACCGGAGGGAGTAGATGTCTAAAGGAAACATTTATAAAAAAATCTGGAGCCGTCTCTCCGTGAAAATATGTTTCTGGCTCGTAACCCATGTAGTAACAGAAGCCTTTACTTCACTTGTACCATCTGTTAAAAAATCTGAAGCCGTCTCTTGTGCTTGCAGAATCATTTTGGTGTCTCTCCATTATACATGTCCTAACGCATGTAAAGTGGGTATTCGTTAAAACTTTGCATACTTAAGCTATTCCCAGTCCAAAGTATCATACTCCGATATCCAAAAATAGCACATATAATGAAAAGTATGATACTGGTACATGATACACTCTTTACGGTGTATAATATCATACTTAAATATTTTAATTATTTAATTAGTGTGATGTTGTGTCTATGAAAATGGGCTTATCATTTTTTGTCATAACCTAAGATATCGTGCCAAAGTAGTATTTTATTTAAGATATAGATTTTCTCTCCCTCCTATTAAATACATTGGCACATCAACAAACAAATCATATGTGGCATCTCATATTTGTATGATACTATCTATTGGGAATAGCTTAACGCATGTATAATATAGTCATTGTAATAATTTCGCCACCCGCCTGCTGACTCTGGTGGCAGCTCCAGTCAATATAGCCTAGCCCTGCATCGCACCATGGTCCGCTGTCGCGAAATCACCGAGCCCACTCCGCACCCCTCCAGAGTGTCCCTGTCGGCCAAGCAGAGAGAGAGAGAGAGAGAGAGTTGGACCGCCGCGTGGAGAATTCCAACACGCTGGTGCGACACTTTGGCCAATGACCTGGGACCCTCACCAGAATGCGCTGAGGGGGAACGTGTTTTCGCCAGTAGAGAAGGGTGCCCGGGAGGCCAAGAATTCTTCGTCGTCGAGGAGCTACAACCTCCGTGCCGCTGCATGCCATGGGCAACCCTCCGGAAGTTGTACCCGCCTCTGGTATAGCCTTAGATAAGTTCATGAGGTCCGTAGCATCGTGTACCACCAAGAAGATTGACGTTTAGGACGGGATAGTGTCTGATTGGATAAACCCCAGCGAGCACGTTTCTGCGAAGGTCTCTCTTCTCGCACCACGTTTCTGCTTCTAATCGTTCTTAGCAACGACGACCTCTGGGAGGGGCAGAGGACAGGAAACCAGGGGATCAATTCCTTGCGAAACCCGCATTAGAACAAAAAAAAAGGAAGAAGAGCGAAGAACACCAAGAGAAGAAAATCTACCAGATCGCATACAATGTTCCTTTTGAGAGGGTGGATGTCACACCCGGTTTTGGAAGGCAAACTGAATGCGAACCATGTACGTGCCAGAATCAGAAACTCATGTACATAGCAATTACATAATTGGACATCATCACACAATGCTCGAAATAAATAGCGGAAAAGGTATTTTAATTACATCAAGATGTCCAAGACATCTACAGAGTCTAATACATAACCATTGTCTTTAACATAACTATCAAAGTGCGGAGAAACGAAAAGTAGATGATAAGCCTACACAGGCAGCTGACTGGGGGTTTGCCACTAAAGTAAACTAAAACTCGTCGTATTTCTGGAACTCCTCGAAGTCATCCATGTTGCCAGCATCACCTCCTGAGCACTAATGATAGTGGGGACAACCTGGGGTGGGGTGGTTTGTAAAGCAAGGGTGAGTACACATCAATGTACTCAGCAAATGTCTCGTTTGGCTAAAGTGGACTAGTTGTATGTGGAGTTGAGGTCAAGCGGTTGCTTTTAGGTTAGTCAAGTATTTATTATTATTATTATTAGTAGAGCCAAGTTTTAGTAATAAACCTAGTTATTACCCAAAAGTACTTCCTCAAAAAGAGGAAATACCAAGGATCAAATTTATAGCATCATTGTTAACCATCATCATAAAAGTATCCAAAGTTCTTCTAATCAAAGAGGATCCCAAGGCTGCTCTTAACCGTGAGCTCGGCTGATATACCAGTTTCTAACACTCTGCAGAGGTTGCACACTTTACCCACCAGTCGTGATCCCTTTCCAGCCTGGGTTGTACAGACCCGATCTTCACTACCGAGGTGAATGGCCAGGGATATACTACGTAGCCTTTATAAAGACTCCCCTGGTGCATAGCTGCTCGTTAGGTTTTGCCAGTCGTACAAACGTAGTACACCTCTCTAAGGTGGGTGACTAACAAAACCAAATCGAATGAACCTCTGCACCCCCCTTGGCAGAGCGAGCACTACGCCCCGGCCCCCATTGACGGCCCTCCGGCAAAGCCAACTACACCCCCGGGTTCATCTAATTAATCAGCTAAGGGCGTCTCATTCCAGCCTCATGGTTGCACTGTTATCTCGGGTGGTCACTCCACGAACAGGTCCTTACGGAGAGGTACTCAGGAAAAGGCCTGAGCCTCTAGAGAATCACAATATCATCATTGGGATAATATCATCGTATCATAAATAATCACATTATGTTCATTGATTAAGTTAAGGCAATAGCAAAATGCTAACCATGATAATCCAAAAAGGTAAACAAGGATAAGGTAAATACAGAGCTAGTCAATCCTTAGGTTTCAATTAAGTAATGCAGGACAGTGAATTATAAGTAAGTATGACATAATGGGTCAGAGGACACTTGCCTTCACCAGGTTGTTGCTCAGGGAGGTCTCCAACAACACACTCAGGAACCTCAGGCTGCTCGTTGTCTAAATAAAGCGAGCATGCATTCAATACATTTGGAAAGTACAAATGAACAACACACCAAACATGTATAAACATAGGAATGCATCTTAAAAGCGCAATAGGGAATAATGAGATCAAAGTATAACATGAACTATAACATAGACCAACTTTTTTTAGAAATAGATTATTATTTCTCTAAGTGTTACTCACAAATACATAACATAGTTTAGTTTATTTTATTGTGACCTAAAATTTAGACCAGAGATGATTTCATGTAATACACATTATTAATCTCACAATATTAAACACGTTTAAATCTCTAGGGTTATCCTTTTATTTATTTTATTAAATAAATAAATCTACACCTACATTAGTTCATACTTAATCATAAAATTAGAATGTACAGACAGTAAATGAAACTATTTTATTTAAACAGAGAATAATCCTATGAACATTTTGCAATTTGAATCACTAAATTTGGAGTTCATATGCAAAAGATATGAAATAAACAAGTTTTGGGAATTCAAAATATGAAATTAGGTCTAATTCTATGAATATTAAAAGTCCAGGGTTCAATCTGCAAGATTACAGGAGCATGCACGCGAAAACCAGGGATGGCGGGTTGATTCCAAACAAACTGAGGATCTTTAATAAAACTACCGCGCGAAGGGATATCGGGTGATTCCAACCGTTAGATCAGAAACCGACGACCGAGATTAGATCTGCGATCGAGGGCATGCGCGGGCGGGCGAGCACTGACAGGCGGGCCAGGGGATGTCAGCGACAGAGGGGGAGGGCGCACTGACCGAGTGGGCCCAGCGCCAGGGGACACGGGCACTGACAGGCGGGCCAGGGGCGCAGGGCGTGCGTGTGCGAAGCGATATCCGCGATCTGGGCCGTGCGATCAAGATCGGACAGGGGAGATCAGACCAGGGAGGGATAAACGGCTGCGGGCGGCGCTGCTCCTCACCGTGGCGGTGAGGTCACCGGAGTTGAGGCAGGCGCGTGCTAGGGTGGCTCCGGGGGCGCCGGAGTTGGTCAGAGAGGGGGAGAACAACATGGCGAACTCAGTGGCAGGGAAAAGGCCACGAATCCGAGGGCAGAGAGGGGAGAACAGCGAGGAGAAGGCCTCGGGCGAGCCGGAGGAACTCCGGTGAGGGATTCCAGCCATGGGGAGCGGGCTTGAGGCGCGCTAAGGCCTGGGAAGGCTTCAACAGAGGCAGGAGTGACACAGAGACCTACACCGGGACACTGGACCGGGCTAAACTAGCCGACCACCGCGCAAGCGCGGCGGACCACCACAGCCGACCACCGGCGATGCCAAAATTGGCCGAGCATAGAGCGAAATTGGGGAAATTAAGCACGAACAAAGGTGTCTCACCTCGGGGCGGAGCTCGAGGTGGCTTGGTGCGGTCTCCGGCGAGCTAGATGGCCGAGGAGGCGGGCGCGGGTCTCCGGCGGCGTTTGGCGGCGTGGACAGAGCGCGAGAGAGGGTGGAGCTGTGCGAAATGAGGCGGGGAAGTGAGTGCGGGCGCTGGCGGGGCTCTAAGAGGGAGCTGGGGTGCGTGGGTGGGCGTCGTGGCCGAGAATTCCGGCGACGTGCACGAGTGCACACGCGCCGGTCCACGGCGGGGGTGGTGAGGGCGGAACTGACAGGGAGGGTCCATGGCGCAGAGAGAAAGAAAAGGGGCGCACGGGGCAACGGCTCAACGCCTGGCAGCGCGGGCCCACGAGGCAGAGAGGGAAGAGGAGCGCGGAGGGGGAAACAACTGGCGCCGATAGGTCAGCCTCAGCGGTCAGAGAGCGATAGAGAGAGAGCGCGCGGGAGAGAAAGCTGCCGCTGACATGTGGATCCCACCTGTCAGGCGGCGCGGGCGCACGGCCTGGCTTGGCCGAGCTGGGCTGCTGGGCTACTTTTCCTTTTTCTTTTTCTCTGGATTTTCTAATTCTTTTTCTGTTTCTTTTCTCTAGGGTTTCTAATTCCAAATTCAAATTGGGTTTCAAATTCAAATAAATTCAAACATGTGCAACACTTCAAAGAATAAATAAGCTCAACATGATGCAACATGTCATGACTCATAATGTTTTGGCAAAAATAAATAATTAAATCCCCTAACTTTAAGCTAATTCTACTTAAAAGGGAAAAAAGGAGAGAGGATCTAGAGAGAGATAAAACCTAGGGTGAGAGAGAAGAGTAACACATGAATTTGGGTGATCATTGGAAAGAAATTTTATACCCCCAAATTCAAGGTGTTACAGTGGGGCGAATCCTCGTCCATGAAGGAGCCCGATGGAAGAGCTGTGACGACCCTCACCCGGGCCTCAATCTCGGACGACGCTAGCGGTGTGAAAGCATGGCAAAAGGGGTCGTTGACACCGGAGTACTGATGCAGCGGTCTCCGTCTTGCCATCAATGGATGGATCCTGTTGTGCATGAAGACGAGAACCAGTCGTGCACCAGAGAGACCTCGTTGCTTCAACATCCCAATCACCACTAGAAGACGACCCACCTCTCCCTTTTGCACCGCGTCAGTCCTAGAGTGCCGCTCCTCCATTGAAGTCAATTCCTGGTGAAAGTCGCCTAGAGGGGGGGTGAATAGGCAAATCTGAAATTTATAAAGTTTAAGCACAACTACATGCCGGGGTTAGCGTTAGAAATATAATCGAGTCCGAAAGAGATGGCGAAAACAAATCACAAGCAATTAAGGCGGATGACACAGGGATTTGTTTTACCGAGGTTCGGTTCTTGCAAACCTACTCCCCGTTGAGGTGGTCACAAAGATCGGGTCTCTTTCAACCCTTTCCCTCTCTCAAACGGTCACCTAGACCGAGTGAGTTTTCTCCTTAATCAAATGGGTCACTTAGACCCCACAAGGACCACCACACAATTGGTGTCTCTTGCTTTGATTACAAGTCACTTGAAGAATAAGAATGAGGAAGAAGAAAGCACGATTGCAAAAAGCCAAGCAACAAGAGCGACAAATAACACACGGATCACTCTTTCTCTCAAGTCACTAATCACTAATGATCACTTGTCTCAATTGTGGAACTTGGAGAGATTGGAGCCTTTGATTATGTCTTGGAATGGATTTCTTGCTCTTGTATTGAATGTAGAAGGTAGGAATGCTTGGGTGAAGTGAATGGAGGTGGTTGGGGTTGTATTTATAGCCACCAACCACTTCCTAGCTGTTGCTCCAATTCAGCCAACCGCGGACGGTCCGCGCCCCTGGTCCGGACGGTCCGCCCCTGCACATCAACGGCTGAAAACGCAACAGTCAGCAGTAACGGCTATATCAACGGCTATAATGCATTAAATGCGTCGTTAGATGTTAGATAAAGGCAGTCACGGACGGTCCGGTCGTGCACCCCGGACGGTCCGTGAGGACACTATAATTCATTTTACCGAACCCATCACCTTCAGGTTTTTCGGTTCCTCACCTACCGGACGGTCCGCGCCTGAGGCCGGATGGTCCACGCGTGTACTCGGATGGTCCTTGCTTTCCCTCCGGACGGTCCAAAGTATAGACATGGGTTTTTGCATTGGTTCTGTCCAAGGGTCATCCTGGTGTCGCAGACGGTCCGCCGCAAGGGCCCGGACGGTCCGCGCTTAGTCTGTTTTCCAAAAAGCTTCTCCTGTCCGGAATAATCTACGGTATTCCGGACAGTCGATTTAGAATAGTTGTAGATGAACCTTTGGCACCTGTAGAACATATAATCTAGAGCAAACTAGTTAGTCCAATTATTTGTGTTGGGCAATTCAACCACCAAAATCATTTAGGAAAAGGTGTAAGCCTATTTCCCTTTCAATCTCCCCCTTTTTGGTGATTGATGCCAACACAAACCAAAGCAAATATAAAAGTACAAAATTGAACTAGTTTGCATAAGGTAAGTGCAAAGGTTGCTTGGAATGAAACCAATAATGATTTCTACTAGATATGCATGGATGGTTTTCTTCTTATTTAAAATTTTGGACCACACTTGCACCACTTGTTTTGTTCTGCAAATGTTTTGGAAATTCTTTTCAAAGGTATATGAATAAGATTTTGAGAAGCATTTTCAAGATTTGAAATGTTCTCCCCTGTTTCAAATGCTTTTCCTTTGACTTAAACAAAACTCCCCCTCAATGGAATTTTCCTCTTAGTGTTCAAGAGGGTTTTAGATATTAATTTTGAAAGGGGTCATACCAATTTGAAATTATATCAAAAATAATATGTCAATTGAAAAACTTCTTTAATCCAAATTGAAAGAACACATTTTTGAAATTGGTGGTGGTGTGGTCCTTTTGCTTTGGGCTAATACTTTCTCCCCCTTTGGCATGAATCGCCAAAAACGGATACTTGTGAATGAAATATAAGCCCTTTTTTAAACTTTCTCCCCCTTTGGTAAATAATATAGGAGTGAAGATTATACCAAAATGGGAGAGCGGTGTGGAGTGATGGTGAAGGATGAATAATTTGATGGAGTGGAGTGGAAGCCTTGTCTTCGCCGAAGAACTCCATTTCTCTTTCAATCTATGACTTAGCATGAAATACACTTGAAAACCACATTAGTCATAGCACATTAAAGAGATATGATCAAAGGTATAAATGAGCTATGTGTGCAAACTATCAATCAAAATTCCTAGAATCAAGAATATTTAGCTCATGCCTAAGTTTGGTAAAAGTTTTCTCATCTAGTGGCTTGGTGAAGATATCTGCTAATTGTTCTTTGGTGCTAACATATGCAATTTCGATATCCCCCCGTTGTTGATGATCCCTCAAAAAGTGATACCGAATGGCTATGTGCTTAGTGCGGCTGTGCTCAACGGGATTATCCGCCAAGCGGATTGCACTCTCATTATCACATAGGAGAGGAACTTTGGTTAATTTGTAACCATAGTCCCTAAGGGTTTGCCTCATCCAAAGCAATTGCGCGCAACAATGGCCTGCGGCAATGTACTCGGCTTCGGCGTTAGAAAGAGCTATAGAATTTTGTTTCTTGGAAGCCCAAGACACCAGAGATCTTCCTAAGAACTGGCAAGTCCCTGATGTGCTCTTTCTATCAATTTTACACCCTGCCCAATCAGCATCTAAATAACCAATTAAATCAAAAGTGGATCCCTTGGGGTACCTGTTGGTGACTTGTTCTCAAATGCTATGAATCAAGAACAAGGCAACATAAAATGTTAAATATTAACTGAAAGGGAAATGTGCCCTTGGGCCATTTCTAAGTATTTTGGTGATTGAGTGCCAACACAAGTGCTTTTGTGTTAATCTATGCAAAGTGGTGGACAAAGTGCAAATCATGTCAAAAGGTATGTTTCTAGACATAGTACATTGTTTTATGGACTAATGTATTGTGTCTAAGTGCTGGAAACAGGAAAAATCAATTTAGAGAAGAGATGGCTTTGTTCTGCCAAAGTCTGCTCAATCTGGATGCACCAGACTGTCCGGTGGTGCACCGGACAGTGTCCGGTGCGCCACACTGGCTCTGGCGAACTTGCTGCTCTCGGGAGTTCGACGGCGGTGTATGGCTATAATTCACCGGACTGTCCGGTGGCGCACCGGACTGTCCGGTGAGCCGTTCACAGGCGAACTCGTCGCTCTCGGGAGATGATTAACAGCGTACGGCTAAAATTCACCGGACTGTCCGGTGGTGCACCGGACTGTCCGGTGAGCCAATGGTCGACCGGGCCAACGATCGGCCGCGCGATCTGCGCGGGACACGTGGCCGAGCCAACGGCTAGAAGGAGGCACCGGACACTGTCCGGTGCGCCAACGGCTCTCAAACCCCAACGGTCGGCTTCACCAAATAAGGAAGGATATCCGCACCGGACAGTGTCCGGTGGTGCACCGGACTGTCCGGTGCGCCAGGCGACAGAAGGCAAGATCAGCCTTCCTGGAATGCTCTGAACGGCTCCTAGCTGCCTTGGGGCTATAAAAGGGACCCCTAGGCGCATGGAGGAATACATCAAGCATACTCAAAGCATTCCTAAGCACCAAGACTTCGATTCCATGCATTTGTTTCTTCGTGATAGCATCTAGAGCTCTTGTTGAGTTGTGAACTCGTCGGGTTGTGTTGCGAGCTCTTGTTGCGATTCGTGTGCGTGTTGACATTCTGATTTTGTGTCTTGTGTGCGTTGCTCATCCCTCCCTTACTCCGTGCTTCTTTGTGAACTTCAAGTGTAAGGGCGAGAGGCTCCAAGTTGTGGAGATTCCTCGCGAACGGGATTAAGAAAAGCAAAGCAAAACACTGTGGTATTCAAGTGGGTCTTTGGACCACTTGAGAGGGGTTGATTGCAACCCTCATCCGTTGGGACGCCACAACATGGAGTAGGCAAGTGTTGGTCTTGGCCGAACCACGGGATAACTACCGTGCCATCTCTGTGATTGATATCCTTGTGGTTATTGTGTTTTGTTGAGACTCCTCTCTAGCCACTTGGCATTATTGTACTAACGCTTAACCAAGTTTTTGTGGCTTAAGTTTCAAGTTTCACAGGATCACCTATTCACCCCCCCCTCTAGGTGCTCTCAATTGGTATCAAAGCCGTTTTCTTCACAAAGGGACTAATCGCCCGAAGAGATGGATCCTAAGGGGAAGGGAATCGTGATCAACGATAAGGAGAAGGAGTCCTTCGTCAACGAGCCGAAGGATGACAAGCCTACCGACTCGGGCTCGGGCCACAAACGCAAAGATGGGAAGAAGAAGAAGACGAGACGCATCAAGGAGATCGTCTACTACGACGACAGCGATGAGTCCACTTCTTCCCAAAAGGACGACTACGACTACGAGAAACGAAAGACGGTTAATTCGAACTTTTCTTTCGATTACTCTCGTATTCCGCAGAATTCAAATGCACATTTGCTTTCCATCCCTCTTGGCAAACCTCCACACTTTGATGGGGAGGATTACGGATTTTGGAGTCACAAAATGTGTAGTCACTTGTTCTCTCTCCATCCAAGCATATGGGAGATTGTTGAGAATGGAATGAAATTTGATAGCTCGGATAGTCCTATATTTATTAATGAATAGATTCATAAAAATGCACAAGCTACTACTGTGTTGTTAGCCTCTTTATGCAGGGACGAGTACCATAAGGTGAGCGGCTTGGACAATGCCAAGCAGATCTGGGACACCCTCAAGATCTCTCATGAGGGGAACGACGTCACCTTACTCACCAAGATGGAGTTGGTGGAGGGCGAGCTTGGAAGATTCGCGATGATAAGGGGCGAGGAGCCAACCCAAACATACAACCGGCTCAAGACCCTTATCAACAAAATAAGGAGCTACGGAAGCACGCGATGGACGGACCACGACGTCGTCCGCCTAATGCTAAGGTCCTTCACTGTACTTGATCCACATTTGGTGAACAATATTCGTGAAAATCCTAGGTACACCAAGATGTCGCCCGAAGAAGTCCTCGGAAAGTTCGTAAGCGGGCGAATGATGATCAAGGAGGTGAGGTACGTGGACGACACGTTGAACGGTCCAATCCATGAGCCTCAACCCATTGCTCTCAAGGCAACGAGGAGTAAGGGGGCGCTACCTAGCAAGGTGGCGCAAGTTGAGGCGGCCGGGCTCAATGATGAAGAGATGGCCCTCATCATCAAGCGCTTCAAGACGACGCTAAAGGGTCGCAAGGGACAGCCTAGCAAGACCAAGACAAAGGGGAAGCGATCATGCTTCAAATGTGGTAAGATTGGTCATTTTATTGCTAACTGTCCCGATAATGAAAGTGACCAGGAACAAGGGAGCAAGAGGGAGAAGAAGAAGGCATACAAGAAGGCTAAGGGCGAGGCACACCTTGGCAAGGAGTGGGACTCGAATTGTTCGTCATCCGACTCCGAAAATGAAGGACTCGCCGCCACCGCCTTCAACAAGTCATCCCTCTTCCCAAACGAGCGTCACACATGCCTCATGGCGAAGGAGAAGAAGGTATGTACTCGAGACAGTACTACTTATGATTCTTCTAGTGATGATGAGTCTAGTGATGAAGAAATAGATTACTCTAGTTTGTTCAAGGGATTGGATAGAACTAAAATAGATAAGATTAATGAATTGATTGATGCCTTGAATGAAAAGGATAGACTTTTAGAGAAACAAGAGGACCTTTTATATGAAGAGCATGATAAATTTGTTAGTGCACAAAATTCACTTGCTCTAGAAGTTAAAAGGAATGAAATGCTTTCTAGTGAAGTGTCTACATGTCATGACTCTATCTCTAGCTTAAAGAGAATTAACAATGATTTAAATGCTAAACTAGAAGTAGCAAATAAATCTAACTCTTGTATAGAACATGTTATGATTTGCACTAGGTGTAAAGATTTTGACATTGATGCTTGTAGTGAACACCTAGTTTGCATTTCTAAATTAAATGATGAATTGGCTAGTCTTAATGCCCAACTTAAGACTAGCAAAAGTGAATTTGACAAACTAAAATTTGCAAGGGATGCCTACACGATTGGTAGACACCCCTCAATTAAGGATGATCTTGGCTTCAAGAGGGAAGCCAAGAACTTAACAAGCCATAAGGCTCCCATCTCCGCCAAGGAGAAAGGGAAGGCTCCTATGGCTAGTAGTGTGCAAAAGAACCATGCTTTCATGTATCATGATAGGAGACATTCTAAGAATGCCTTTAGAAGTTATGATGCTTTTGATTTTCATGCTATGACTGCTTCTAGTTCCTATGTTATGCATGATAGAAAGGTTGCTAGGAGAAATGTTGTTCATAATATGCCTAGGAGAAATGTTGTTAATGCTCCTAGGAAAGTTAATGAACCTTCTACAATATATCATGCTTGCAATGCTTCATTTGCCATTTGTAGAAAGAATAAGAAGGTAATTGCTAGGAAGTTAGGGGCAAGATGCAAGGGAGATAAAACTTGCATTTGGGTCCCTAAGACAATTGTGACTAACCTTGTAGGACCCAACAAGAGTTGGGTACCTAAGACCCAAGCCTAAATTTGCCTTGCAGGTTTATGCATCCGGGGGTACAAGCTGGATTATCGACAGCGGATGCACAAACCACATGACGGGGGAAAAGAGGATGTTCTCTTCCTACGTCAAGAACAAGGATCCCTAAGATTCAATAATATTCGGTGATGGGAACCAAGGCAAGGTAAAAGGGTTAGGTAAAATTGCTATTTTATCCGAGCACTCTATTTCTAATGTGTTTTTAGTTGAGTCGCTTGGATATAATTTGTTATCTGTTAGTCAATTATGCAATATGGGATATAATTGTCTATTCACAAATGTAGATGTGTTTGTCTTTAGAAGGTGTGATGGTTCACTAGCTTTTAAGGGTGTACTAGACGGCAAACTTTATTTGGTTGATTTTGCAAAAGAGGAGACCGGTCTAGATGCATGCTTAATTGCTAAGACTTGCATGGGCTGGCTGTGGCATCGCCACTTGGCACATGTGGGGATGAAGAACCTTCACAAGCTTCTAAAGGGAGAACACGTGATAGGTCTAACTAACGTGCATTTCAAAAAAGATAGACCTTGTGCAGCTTGTCAGGCAGGGAAACAGGTAGGAAGCTCTCATCACACCAAAAATGTGATGACCACATCAAGACCCTTGGAGATGCTTCATATGGACCTCTTCGGACCCGTCGCCTATCTAAGCATAGGAGGAAGTAAGTATGGTCTTGTTATAGTTGATGATTTTTCCCGCTTCACTTGGGTATTCTTTTTGCAGGACAAATCTGAAACCCAAGGGACCCTCAAGCGCTTCCTCAGGAGAGCTCAAAATGAGTTTGAGCTCAAGGTGAAAAAGATAAGGAGCGACAATGGGTCCGAGTTCAAGAACCTTCAAGTGGAGGAGTTCCTTGAGGAGGAGGGGATCAAGCATGAGTTCTCCGCTCCCTACACACCACAACAAAATGGTGTGGTAGAGAGGAAGAACAGGACGCTCATAGACATGGCGAGGACGATGCTTGGAGAGTTCAAGACCCCCGAGCGCTTTTGGTCGGAAGCCGAGAACACGGCTTGCCACGCCATCAACCGGGTCTACCTTCACCGCCTCCTCAAGAAGACTTCATATGAGCTGCTAACTGGTAACAAACCCAATGTGTCTTAATTTCGTGTATTTGGGAGCAAGTGTTATATTCTTGTGAAGAAAGGTAGAACTTATAAATTTGCTCCCAAAGCTGTAGAAGGGTTTTTATTAGGTTATGACTCAAGTACAAAGGCGTATAGGGTCTTCAACAAATCATCGGGTTTGGTTGAAGTCTCTAGCGACGTTGTATTTGATGAGACTAATGGCTCTCCAAGAGAGCAAGTTGTTGATCTTGATGATGTAGAAGAAGAAGACGTTCCAACGGCCGCAATACGCACCATGGCGATTGGAGATGTGCGACCTCAGGAACAATTGGAGCTAGATCAACCGTCTTCCTCAACAATGGTGCATCCCCTAACCCAAGATGACGAACAGGTACCTCAAGTGGAGGCGCATGATCAAGGGGGAGCACAGGATGTTCAAGTTGAAGAGGAAGAAGCACCTCAGGCACCTCTAACCCAAGTTCGAGCGACGATTCAAAGGGATCATCCCGTCGACCAAATATTGGGAGATATTAGCAAGGGAATAACTACTCGTTCTAGATTAGTTAATTTTTGTGAGCATTACTCCTTTGTCTCTTCTATTGAGCCTTTCAGGGTAGAAGAGGCATTGCTAGATCCGGACTGGGTGTTGGCCATGCAGGAAGAACTCAACAACTTCAAGCGTAATGAAGTTTGGACACTGGTGCCTCATCCCAAGCAAAATGTTGTGGGAACCAAGTGGGTGTTCCGCAACAAACAGGACGAGCACGGGGTGGTGACAAGGAACAAGGCTCGACTTGTGGCAAAAGGTTATGCCCAAGTGCAGGTTTGGACTTTGAGGAGACTTTCGCTCCTGTGGCTAGGCTAGAATCAATTCGTATTTTGCTAGCATATGCCGCTCACCATTCTTTCAGGTTGTACCAAATGGATGTGAAGAGCGCTTTCCTCAACGGGCCGATCAAGGAGGAGGTGTATGTGGAGCAACCCCCTGGCTTCGAGGATGAACGGTACCCTGACCACGTGTGTAAGCTCTCTAAGGCGCTCTATGGACTTAAGCAAGCCCCAAGAGCATGGTATGAATGCCTTAGGGACTTTCTAATTGCTAATGCTTTCAAGGTTGGGAAAGCCGATCCAACTCTTTTTACTAAGACTTGCGATGGTGATCTTTTTGTGTGCCAAATCTATGTCGATGACATAATATTTGGTTCTACTAACCAAAAGTCTTGTGAAGAGTTTAGCAGGGTGATGACGCAGAAATTTGAGATGTCGATGATGGGCGAGTTGAACTACTTCCTTGGGTTCCAAGTGAAGCAACTCAAGGATGGCACCTTCATCTCCCAAACGAAGTACACGCAAGACTTGCTAAAGCGGTTTGGGATGAAGGACGCCAAGCCCGCAAAGACGCCAATGGGAACTGACGGACACACCGACCTCAACAAAGGAGGTAAGTCCGTTGATCAAAAGGCATACCGGTCAATGATAGGTTCTTTGCTTTATTTATGTGCTAGTAGACCGGATATTATGCTTAGCGTATGCATGTGTGCTAGATTTCAATCCGATCCAAGGGGGTGTCACTTGGTGGCTGTGAAGCGAATTCTTAGATATTTAGTCGCTACGCCTTGCTTCGGGATCTGGTATCCAAAGGGGTCTAACTTTGACTTGATTGGATACTCAGACTCCGACTATGCTGGATGTAAGGTCGATAGGAAGAGTACATCAGGGACGTGCCAATTCTTAGGAAGGTCCCTAGTGTCGTAGAACTCTAAGAAACAAACTTCTGTTGCCCTATCCACCGCTGAGGCCGAGTATGTTGCCGCAGGACAGTGTTGCGCGCAACTACTTTGGATGAGGCAAACCCTCCGGGACTTTGGCTGCAATCTGAGCAAAGTCCCACTCCTATGTGATAATGAGAGTGCTATCCGAATAGCGGAAAATCCTGTTGAGCACAGCCGCACAAAGCACATTGACATCCAGCATCACTTTTTGAGAGACCTCCAGCAAAAGGGAGATATCGAAGTGTTTTATGTTAGCACCGAGAACCAGCTAGCCGATATCTTTACCAAGCCTTTAGATGAGAAGAACTTTTGCAGGCTGCGTAGTGAGCTAAATGTCTTAGATTCGTGGAACTTGGATTGATTTATAACATACTTGTGTTTATGTCTTTGATCATGTTCCTTATGCATTTTGTTGCTTACTGTGGTGCTCAAGTTGTATAATCACTCCCCGGACCTCACAAGTCCATTTGCAAGTGATGCACATATTTAGGGGGAGTTGTGCTACAACTTGACCCTTTGAGACTAACCGTGTGCTTGAGTTTGCTTAATTTAGTCTCAAAGGAGGTTTGAAAGGGAAAAGGTGGACTTGGACCATGAAAGTCTTCCACTGCACTCTGATGAGAGGGTAACTTATTCCAAGTTCATCTCATGTACTCTTATTGCCTTTGTATTCTTATTGAAGATTTTGGTGAGGCAATGGGGTTCTAGGGCCAAGATTAATCCCGTTTTGGTGCTTGATGCCAAAGGGGGAGAAAATAAAGGCCAAATCAATAAATGGATCAGCTACCACTTGAGAAATTTTGAAAATAGTAGAATAGAGCTTTTGGTTTGTCAAAACTCTTTTATTGTCTCTTTTGTCAAAAGTTGGCCTCTTGTGGGGAGAAGTGTTGATTATGGGAAAAAGGGGGAGTTTTTGAAATCCTTGATCAATTTCTTTTGGAATACCTCTCTTTATGTCTCTACAAGTGAATTTGACTTAGAGATAGGAAATTGAGTTTGATTTGCAAAAACAAACCAAGTGGTGGCAAAGAGTGATCCATATATGCCAAATATGAATCAAAACTATATTGAGTTTTCATTTGCATTGATATTGCACTTGTTCTAGTTGCTTTATGTTGTGTTGGCATAAATCACCAAAAAGGGGGAGATTGAAAGGGAAATGTGCCCTTGGGCCATTTCTAAGTATTTTGGTGATTGAGTGCCAACACAAGTGCTTTTGTGTTAATCTATGCAAAGTGGTGGACAAAGTGCAAATCATGTCAAAAGGTATGTTTCTAGACTTAGTACATTGTTTTATGGACTAATGTATTGTGTCTAAGTGCTGGAAACAGGAAAAATCAATTTAGAGAAGAGATGGCTTTGTTCTGCCAAAGTCTGCTCAGTCTGGATGCACCGGACACTGTCCGGTGGTGCACCGGACAGTGTCCGGTGTGCCACACTGGCTCTGGCGAACTTGCTACTCTCGGGAGTTCGACGGCGGTGTACGGCTATAATTCACCGGACTGTCCGGTGGTGCACCGGACTGTCCGGTGAGCCGTTCATAGGCGAACTCGTCGCTCTCGGGAGATGATTAACGGCTTACGGCTAAAATTCACCGGACTGTCCGGTGGTGCACCAGACTGTCTGGTGAGCCAATGGTCGACCGGGCCAACAGTCGGCCGCGCGATCTGCGCGGGACACGTGGCCGAGCCAATGGCTAGAAGGAGGCACCGGACTGTCCGGTGTGCACCGGACACTGTCCGGTGCGCCAACGGCTCTCAAACCCCAATGGTCGGCTTCACCAAATAAGGAAGGATATCCGCACCGGACTGTCCGGTGCGCCAGGCGACAGAAGGCAAGATCAGCCTTCCTGGAATGCTCTCAACGGCTCCTAGCTGCCTTGGGGCTATAAAAGGGACCCCTAGGCGCATGGAGGAATACATCAAGCATACTCAAAGCATTCCTAAGCACCAAGACTTCGATTCCACACATTTGTTTCTTCGTGATAGCATCTAGAGCTCTTGTTGAGTATTGAACTCGTCGGGTTGTGTTGCGAGCTCTTGTTGCGATTCGTGTGCGTGTTGACATTCTGATTTTGTGTCTTGTGTGCGTTGCTCATCCCTCCCTTACTCCGTGCTTCTTTGTGAACTTCAAGTGTAAGGGCGAGAGGCTCCAAGTTGTGGAGATTCCTCGCGAACGGGATTAAGAAAAGCAAAGCAAAACACCATGGTATTCAAGTGGGTCTTTGGACCGCTTGAGAGGGGTTGATTGCAACCCTCGTTCGTTGGGACGCCACAACGTGGAGTAGGCAAGCGTTGGTCTTGGCCGAACCACGGGATAACTACCATGCCATCTCTGTGATTGATATCCTTGTGGTTATTGTGTTTTGTTGAGACTCCTCTCTAGCCACTTGGCATTATTGTACTAACGCTTAACCAAGTTTTTGTGGCTTAAGTTTCAAGTTTCACAGGATCACCTATTCACCCCCCCTCTAGGTGCTCTCATTAACGCCCTTCGTCCTTCGAAACCTTATTTCCCTTAGGATATAATGATCTTCAGACGAAGGCCATGAAGGACATACCTTCGAATATCGAAGGTAAGATGGTAATAGAAGAAACGTGTAAAATACAAAAGATAACATAAACAATCATATAACATTATAAGTTCATCTCCATTATATTATCATGAGAAAATAAAAACAATATTAGATTACATTTGGTACCTTCGACTTGATAGGCAGCAAAGGTACTAGCGTAATGCAAAAGCAAATGCCAAGTCAGCGTGAACAGTACGGGGGTACTGTTCACCTATTTATAGGCATGGGACGCAGCCCATGTGAAATTACATTCATGCCCTTTACATTTGCTAATGACTATAAGGCAACTCATCGGGGTCTAAATAGTCTTTTCCCCTTTGAGTTGGTTCCCTTTCCTGCTGTCATGCCGAAGCTCCCTTGCGCGTAGCTTTGGCGCTGCATCAATCTTTGTATTGTTCGTGCTTCTCCCACTGTGGTTCTGATTCGAATCCGAAGGTACCTGTTCATGTATTACAACTCCAGAAACATTGTTAAATCATGTTTTTGAGGACCTTCGGAAGACGAAGGCCCCCAACAGTAGCCCCTCGCAAGGTTAATTTGTTAGAATAACGAATTTAGATTGCGATATGGATGGAGGCCCTAAGCCGAAGGTCCGAAAAAACACCTTCCCTTTGCTAGAATAGCAACAGTCAATGACAGACGGGGCCCTCCAACTTGGAGCGCACTGGACGTATAAATAAGAACTCACCCCGAGCACATTTGGTAAGTTACTTGCCGCCTGCTTTGCTTTGCTCAATTTCTTAGCTCTTGCTTACCAACAGTTGCTTAGTTTCTTAGATTTTCTAAGCTTCGGTTCTAAGGACACATTTTCGCCATTTCCAAAGAAGAGATGTCTCAAGACAAAAAAGTTGTTGCTGAGATGAAGCTGAGCGAGGAGGAGAAGCTCCTTGAGGAGAAGGCTGCTGGATTTATTGAGTCAATTGCAAAAACAAACACAGAGAAGATAACTAAAGAGATATTATAAGGCTTGTCTGAAGATACTGATGATAGCGACAACTATGATGTGGAGAGTGGAGGCGAAGACTCGGAAGATTGTCCTTGGCGACCAAGTCACACAGTCTTCGGGAAATCAACTATCAAACAGAGTCATCTTGATAATATGAGAAGAAGGTACTTTCGAGATATTTCTATTGTGAGGGCTAACGTAGACAGAGCCGTTCCTGCTCCTAAAGAAGATGAAGTTGTAATCTACCAAAGTTTCTTCAAAACTGGACTTCGGCTCCCATTAATCAGATTTGTGGTTGAAGTTTTAGAGATATATCAGATTTTCCTTCACCAGATCACTCCCGAAGCTATTATCAGAATGGGGATCTTCGTCTGGGCTATGAGGAGTCAAGGTCTAGAGCCAAGCGCAAGATGTTTTTGCAGTATGCACGAGCTTTCGTATGAGACGAAGCCTTGGGGTAAGGAACAATATCATAACAACTTTGGGTGCTACAACTTTGTTGCTCGCTCTGGCGCAAGCTACCTAGTGCCAACGTTCCAGAAAAGGTGGCCCGGGGCCTAGATGGAAGAATGGTTTTACGTGAAAAATGATTTGAAAGCAAGAGAAGATATTAAAGAAATCATTATGCGACCCATCTGGTCACGCTTCGGCCTCCGGAAACCGAAGGTAGAAATTGATGAGGCAACCGAAGCATGCCGAAGGGCCTTCAGTACAGTTTTTTTTATCGGGACAAGAGATTTGGTTCAAGAACATATAGCCTACAGGATATGGCCACTGATAGACAGCTGGGAAATGCCAAAGGAAACCATCACTAACCCTAGCGAAGGTGGTTTGGTTCGATTGAAATATACTTTCAGGTTTGGAGACCAATTTATCGAACTAGACGATGACTGGCTGAAATGTGTTGAAAATACTAGTGATGAACTACTTGGAGCATACTCTAAGTCTGAAGGTAATGCACTATCTGCGGCCTTCGGGAGCCGAAAAAAGAAAAGGCTAAATAGAGTTTTTGATGCTATCGGATTTGTGTACCATGACTATCGCTACCCGCCGCGGGGGCAAAAAAGAAAGGGTGCAACTTCTGGGAAGGCTGCTGCTTTGGCTACCTCAAGCGAGCCCACACCGAAGAGGAAAAAGTTGAAGGTCCTTACTCACCGACCGCGCTACATTGAACCGGCCATAGTGCCTGAATTTGGCGGTGAGACTTCTTCAGCTATTGAAGCCAAAGGACCTGCTCTACGCAGAGGATTGAAGAGCCGGCTGCAATGCCGAAGACTGACAAAATTGAAGAACCAAGAATTGAAGAGATGAAAACATTAGAAGTTCTAAGCCCTTCGGCAGGAGTGGAGGTGCCGAAGACACAAAAAGGTCTAGCAGCGACCCCTAAGAGAAAAAGGATGGCTAGTGTACTAGATGTACTGGAGACAATAAAAGCTTCAAGCTCTAATCTAGGGAAAATTGCCAAGACTTCGAAGGCGCAGATTGAAACCGAGGCAAAGGTAACCGAAGCCGAAGCTACACTGAGCCAGGTTGATGCCAAAGCTGGGCCTTCAGAGCCCGTCAAGGAGAAATCCTCGGAAACCGGGGAAAAGGCAGCGGGAGAAGAAGCTATAAAATAGATTTTGCTTGAAAAAGTTGTCGCATCTACTCCCGAAGCGTCTTCTGAAGTCCTTGATTATATTATTCGACACGCTTCGGGAAAAAGATTATCTGAAGAAGAAATTTTTGAAGCTAAACACTATGCCCGAGAATTGAAGTACCCGAAAGGGGTCTTAGTGTTTAATGGCACAGATGAAGATGACTTCTTGTACTGCCTCCCAGAGAACAAAGAATTATCTGTCTGCCAGGAGATGGCCAGAAGTATGGGGTTCCCGAAGCTTGAAGCTGGCCTCTACGCCATGATGAAGGACGATCTTGCGGATAGCCTTGCATATAACAGTCTGAAGGTACAAAAATTGTGTATTTGGAAGTTTATGAATTTTGAATTATTCTTTTGTTCTTATATTAACCCATTCATTTTTTCATATAGGGTTTAATACTTAGCAACGCCTTAAGGGCGCAAAAGAATGCCGAAGACGAGAGTTGCACTATTGCTCTCAACAACCCTCGAACAGAGGTTATCAAGCTGAGGAACGAAGCTTTGGAAAAAGACAAAATTCTACTTACATTGGTGGACAAAGTAAAGGGGGATGAAGCTAACTTCAAGGCTCAATCTAAAATCCAAAGGAATGAGATTGAAAACCTTCAAAAACAACTAGCCGAAGCCAAATTGAAATGCGCTATTACCGAAGCTGACCGAGATGCTAGTGAGTACTGGAAAAATTATTTTGAAAAAACAGTTACAGAGCTTCGCTCATCGAAAGAAAGATGTTTTGAAAAATCTGTAGAATGTGTCAAAAAGATAAAAACTACCTTCGCCAACGTGGGCGCATACTCAAGCGAAGACAACTTCATAAGAGGCGACCCTGAGGGCGTAATTGAGTGGATCAGCAGTGAAGCTAGCTTTTGAAGAAATTCTGAGCGACCGCGGGGACGTCTGCGCGTTCTTTGGTGCAAGGGGAGTTGCTGCTATTTTGGAGAAAGCAGGGTGCGATCATGCTAAAACTTTGGCCCAGACCAAAGCTGCTTTGTCTATTGATGATACGAAGGACCCCTCGGCCGAAGCAAGCTTAATAGGTGGAAAATTTTTCACTAATATTTGGGAAAATGGCGGCCGAGGGATGGCGCATGAAATAATGAAAAAGAGTGAAAAAGACATTCATGACGCTCGAGAAGCAACAAAAGCAGCTGAAAAAGCTGCAGAACTTGAAAAACGGATAGATATTACTTAATGGCTTTTAACTTCATTGCTTATTTTTGTGATTTCGAACTAATTTATATCTTCTATTGCAGCTGAACTATCTCCTCCCCCCAGAGCCCTTTGACCCACTTGCCGACCCAGAGACAAAGAAGACAGTAGAAATTATTAATATGGCCGAACCTATTGTGGACGAAGTTGTCACGAAATTATTAACCGAAGCTGCAGAAGAAGTCCTGAAGGAAGAAGAATAGCTATTTGTAAAAACATTGCTAGAATATTAATGTAACATTTGCTGGAACATGCTTGTAATATTCGGTGCTCGTAGGTTTTGAATGTAATATATGAATGGTTTTATAATTCATTTCTTTACGATGCATGAAACTTTTATGTACATACCGTTTTTGAGCCTTTAGCGAAAAAACACCTTCCCTTCTTTTCATGCTTCGTAAAGAAGAGCTTCTATGCTTCCTAAAAAATCCTCCAAGCGTCGCAAAAACATTAATGCTTTGTCAACAATAGATTTGTTCCTCCACATCAGAGTTGATGAAGCTGATTTCTTCAAAACTTATTTTGTGCCTTAGCACAATTTCATTTTTTCGAAGCATTCTCCGAAGGTCAACATTGTATCCCCTTCTTGTGCCATTGATGCAATATGATGTATGATGTTATGTTATGCGAAATGATGTGATGATGTTATGTTATGCAAAATGATATTTATGACGAAGACACACACTCACACTCCCATAGTGGAATACACAATCTCTTTGCTGCTTATTTTTTGGCTTCACCGCTTATTTTTCGGTGTATCAACGCTGACTTTTCACTGTAAGTTCTGCATTCCCTTAGGAACGTCTTTTGAACTTCTTTGCCTTCTATTTTGGCAGTATTCGCGTTGACTTTTCGCGCTTCGCCTTACATTTCGGCGATATTTGGCTCTGCATTCCTTTTGGAACGACTTTTGAGCAGAAAACTTACACTGCGCTCCCTTAGGAACGACTTTTTGTATCTTTGGCAAACTTACGTTGCGTTCCTTAGAACGAATTTTTGTATCTTCGGTGATACTTGTAATGTGATTTTTAGCCCTGCGTTCCCTAAGGAACTACTTTTGTGCTTCAGCGACTTTTTGGACTTCGTGAGTCTGTGGAGAAGATATATTTCGCTATGACAAGAACGAAGCTATTACAGGAAATTGAAAATGACAAGAGAACTAGGTTTTCAATAATTGTTCCTTATTAAAAAAGAAAATGACAATGAATGTAAAAACTGTTTCAGGGGTAGGATATCTCTCAATAGATATGCTTCGATTCTGGCACAGTACTGTTGACTGTACGAGCTTCGGACTCCTCCCTGAAATCTCGCTGCTGATGGGTCTATTGGCTCCCTTCTGGCTACTGGCCTCGTGAATACACAGGCTGTAGTGGTGGCGGCGGTGGAGGCTGTGGCCAAGATGCCTGTGGCTGACTAACCGAAGCAACAGACGCTGTAGGATGGTTACCCACATACTCTGGTATGTAGGGTGAGTGATAGGAAGCAGTATGCATGACCTGCTTCGGCTGGTTCTACTGAGCTGCGGCTTCTGTTATTTCTTTTTGTTTCTGAATGGTGACATGGCACATCCTTGTAGTATGGCCCTTGTCCTCACCACAGAATAAGCAATAAATTTTTCTAGGCTGATCCCCAAACCTTCCTCCGAAGCCCCTGGCGCCTCTGCCTCTTGGAGCTGGCGGTCGGAAAGAGCTTTGTTGTTGCCCCAAAGCATGCGAGGAATACTGTGGCCTCTGTTGTTGACTTCCTCTGTCGTCATTCTGGGTGGAGTGAATTGACCTGATGTCACACCCGGCTTTAAGGAACAAAGCCAGGTGCATTTCAAACATGCGCCAAGAAGACAACATATATAATAACAGAGTGTATAGAGATAAATGTCACAATAATCAGAGTAATTATTACATAGCGGAAGACTTACAAAAATAAAAGATAAGTATACAAGGATCGAACTAAAATCCATCCTTAGCGCCAGAAAGTCAACTGGGAGACGACGTCCTAGACCTCTCACGAACACAGCGCACATCCACCATGCGCCTCCACCAGTGATACCTATTCTTGACCTGTGGGGGGGGTGTGAGATAGCAAGGGTGAGCTCACACATGATCATAGCTCAACAAGTTGTGGGGAATAATGTGACATGAACTCACCAAAGGTGGGAGATCATGAAGTGTAAGGCTTATCAACAATAGGGGTTAAAGCTGAGTATTGCTTTTAAGTAGTTGGTCAAAATTTTATTAGAAGTTACTAAGTGTAAGTGAATACCAAACCATAATAAAATAATAGAACAAAATTAATAACAAATTCCATGCAAATGCAAATGACAAATTAAGTTTAGGTTCCATAATATAATCATCGGAGAGTCCTGAGCCGCTCATGACCGTGAGCTCGGCTAGTATACCAGTTTTACACTCTGCAGAGGTTGTACCTTTTACCCACAAGTCGTGTTTCCCATGTCGCCAGGGTTAGCTAGGCCCTTAGACACTACCAAGGTGAATGGCTAGGGATCCACTACGAGGCCTTTACAAAGTTCCACTAGCTTCCGAAAACCCGCTACAGTTTATGGGAAGAGCACTTGCAAGAATCCCCCGTCTGACCACCATCACAGCAAAATCAACCCGAGAACCTCCTTGCATGCAACTCCCCTACTGCCCTTGCCCCTTTCGGGTAAGGTAGTCTTCCACTAGCTTTCCTAATTAGTCAGCCAAGGGGTCCCATTCCTCCCTTGTGGTGGCACGTGTTTCTCAAGTTAAGCTCCATGTTCCAATTAACAATAATATAATGATCTTGACATGAACATAAATAAAATAACAAAATAACTGGAACATGGATATAATGAAATATTATCCAAAACCATGTAAAGCAATAGCATAACTACCCATGTGATTCAGGGGTAAACAAGGTAAAATGGATAAACAGACTAGGGTGACCTATTGGGTCCCATCAAAATTAAACCTATGCATGGTAAATGATTATAAAGAACATTATTGGGTAACAAAAGTGAATCAAGGGCACAACTTGCCTGACACTTGAGATTTCAGGTACCAACTTGCTTTTCAAATGACACGTGTCCTCGCGCTAGTCGTAGCAATACAAACAAACATGGTATAGATAAAATTAACATCACACCAAACATAAGTACAAACGGAATAATAATTATCTACATGTTGCTACGAGACTAACGCAACTGGAACGAGTCAAATCGGAGTTAAAACGAAGGAGATACGAATTTCCTAAGGTTTTATGTATTTGATACGAGATTAGTTAAGAAATAAATTTTAATACCATTTTCATGTTAAAACATAGGTGCTATGTAATAAACAACATTATTACAAAATTATAGGAACTAGAATGGACTAATTTGGAGCTAGAATGGATTTTCTATGATTAAATCAAGTTTCTAGCAATTATTTATACATAAAAATCAATTTCTACATTTAATTATTGAGTTTCCTGGGTCTTTGGAGTGGGCACACTATTACAGAGAAAGCCAGGGGTCTCGGTGCAAAACTTCCCAAGACACAGTGAATCCTGGACTGGACCGCGGGTTAGTTCAGGCATTCACCAGGGGCTCTTATGCAAAATCGTCACGGCGAAAGGGTATTCTCTGTTTCTGGCCGATGGATCAAAAAGGTGCGACTCAGATTAAATGGGTACACCAGGCGAACCGGTACGCAGCGCCCACCGCGAGATCGAGATCCGATGGCCCAGATCCAATATAACCGAACAGCATACCAATGATCTAATCGTGACCGCCCAAGGTGAATCCAACGGTCCTGGTAACATTAGCCGAAGGGGTATGCATCGATGAATTGGGAGCGTCCATACGAATCCGACGGCCCCGGCATCCCCATCCATGGATCTAATCTCGGCCACTCCACTAAAAATCGACGGCTACCAATGCCTCTCCTTCCTTGGCCAACAGGGCACGGCGGCGCACTGCCCTGCCACGGCGGAGCTATGACTGGCAAGCCCCAAAGCTCCAAACCGCGGACACGCTTCGAATCCTAGCAGCCTAAAACGATGCCCTAAGGAAGAGAAACGCGATGAACGTAGTCTTACCCTACTGTATGTCGCAGGGAACCCTGGCCACGACGGGCAGCGGATTCACTAACATCGGCAAGGGATTCCACGGTCTCCGGTGATCTTCCCCTTCAATTGCGCCCACGCCCGACTTCAACGAAGTCGCAGCATGTCCACGGCGAACCTCCCCGACCCAACTGTGATCGCGTGACGATGGTGAGGGCGTGGATCGCCCAAGACGGCGCAAGGTCTTCTTCGCCGGTCAGAGACGGTGGAGGTGGTCCCCAGGTAGTATGTGGTTACTCCTCCGCTGGACGAGCGAGACGAGCACGAGGAACAGCGATGGAGGTAGTAGATGGGGCGCGCGGTGGGATTTCACGGCGGCAGTGAGCGTGCGACAGCAGAGTGCAGGCGGCGGCGAGTCTTACGCGATGGTGGGTGATTTCTCTGTGACCGGCTTCTGTCGCGTTTCTGGTAGATGGATAAGCGCGCGACAAATTTATAGTGCCGCATGTGTTCCGCAAGAGCTGGCGGCCGAATCGCGCCCATCCCGGCTGAGTCGCTCGACCTGCGCAGATTACGCACCGTCGGTACAGAGGTAGACGAAGACTTTTCGTCCCCGGCCCACCAGTCATCGGATGGATGGAAAACGGCTGGGGTTCGTAGCTAACCAAGGAGGGTCCCACCTGGCGGTAGCAATGCGGCGCGGGAGCGGATGGCGATGAGAGGCTGACCAGGCTGGCCCGCCTGTCGGCGTCGTGAACTGGATTTGGGCTGCACGCAGTGCGATGGTGGGCCGACTCAGGGAGTTTGAGCCCAAATGCAGTTTTCTTTTTTTTTCTTTTGTTTTTATTTTCTGTTTTTTATTCCTAATTCATTTGAATTTAAATTTTGAATTCAACTTAAGTGCAAATTCAAGTTCGTGTTTAACTGTGCAATTTGGTCACACCATCATGTGATGAAGTTATTTTATACTGAATAATATTTTCATGGTTTTATTTTCAAGTTAGGGGTTAAATTCCATGGATCCATTGATTTATTGTTAATGACACATTTATTTTATTATCCACAAATGCACAATCAGGTAAAACTCAGCATGATGCAAGATTTATTTAGGTGTTTTTGGTTATTTACTCTTTTTTATGGTGTTCATTCACATGTGATAGTAAATAGATATAACACACACATATAGATAAAGGAAATATTTTTTCCTTTTATATTATCTCTTACAAATTGGGTATTACAAATCCTACCCCCCTTAACAAGAATCTCGTCCTCGAGATTTAGGAAGGACTAGGGAAACAATGGGAAAATCTATGCGGAGCTCTTTTTCTCTTTCCCATGTTAGCTTCATATTCTCCATGGTGACTCCATTGCACTTTACACATATTAATAACTTTATTTCTTGTAACTCAAGACAAGGTGTCAAGAATCTTGATAGGATACTCCGTGTAAGTCAAATCACCCTGAACACTGAGGTCTTGCATTGGTAACTGTTCCTCAGGGACATGGAGACACTTCTTAAGTTGATACACATGGAATACATTGTGCACATCGGATAGATTATCAGGTAGCTCGAGTTGATAGGCCATCTCTCCAACTCGCCTAAAAACTCTGAATGGTCCAATAAAGTGAGGGAACAATTTGCCCATAACTTTAAATCTCCTCATTCCACGAAGTGGTGACACCTTGAGGTACTCATGATTTCATTCCTCAAATTCTAATGGTTTTCTTCTATTATCCGCATAACTCTTTTGTCTGGTCTGAGCTACCCTCAAATTCTCTTGAATTATACGAACTTGTTCTTCTGCCTCTTGAATAAGTTCAGGTCCAACGAACTGTCTTCCTCTAGTCTGGTCCTACTATAGAGGAGTCTTGCATTTCCTGCCATATAAAGCCTCAAAGGGTGACATCTTCAAACTGGCCTGGTAACTATTATTATATGAGAACTCAGCATAAGGTAGACTCTTGTCCCACTACTACCATGCTGATGGGCATAAGCTCTCAACATATCTTCCAATACTTGGTTAGTCCTTTCAGTTTGTCCATCAGTCTGAGGATGGCCGAATTAAAATTCAACTTCGTATCCATATTCTCTCGAAAACTTTTCCAAAATCTGTAGGTAAACTATGATCCTCTATCCAAAATGATCTTCTTCGATACTCCATGTAAACACACAATCTGAGTCATGTATATACTCTGCCAATTGAGATCACTTATAAGTAGTCTTGACCGGAATGAGATTAGCCACTTGGGTTAGTCTATCCACAATAACCCATATAGAATCCTATCCTTTCGAGGTGCGAGGCAATCCAGTAATGAAATCCATACCAATATGTTCCCACTTCCATTCGGGTATCTTTAATGGGTATAATAGTCTAGTTGGCCTTTGGCGTTCTGTCCTAACTCTTTAACACATATCGCACATAATCACATGTGCAGCCACAACTCTCTTCAATCCATACCACCAATACTTCCGCTTCAAATCCTGATACATCTTGGTACTACCAGGATGAATAGAATAATCTGAGTCATGGACCTCCTTTAAAATAGTCTCATGAAGGCTTTCAATCTTATGGACACATATCTTGTCCTTGAACCATACGGTGCCTTGCTCATCTTCCGTGAATTCCAGACCTCGACCTTTAGTAATCAGATCCTTAATCTCTTGTATTTTAGCATCACCAATCTGTCCTTCTGCGGATTTCTTGCTCCAAGGTAGGTTCCACATCAATAATAACTCCCTCTGTGTGAGCAACTATCCCCAGGTTAAGTCTCCTGAAATCCTCAACAATCTCATCGGGTAGCCGGGCAACAACAACTGAATGAACATGCTCCTTTCGACTCAAGGCATCTGTAACCAAATTTGCCTTGCCCGGGTGATAGTGAATCTCCAAATCATAATCCTTAATAAGCTCCAACCAACGGCATTGCCTAAGGTTAAGATCCTTCTGAGTGAATATATACTTTAAACTCTTATGATCCGTGTACACTTGACACTTGGTTCCCATATATAATGTCTCCAAATCTTAAGCGCATGCACAACGGCTGCCAGTTCTAAGTCAGGTGTGGGGTAGTTCAACTCTTGTTTCCGCAACTGACGAGACGCGTAGGCAATCACATGTCCTTCTTGCATGAACACACATCCCAAGCTTTGGCCACATGCATCACAATAAATGTCAAATCCCTTCTGTAGATCTGGCATAAACAACACTGGGGCGACATCAATCTCAACTTCAGTTGGTTAAAACTATCTTGGTACCTCTCGTCCCACTTAAACTCTCTTCCCTTCTCCAGAAGCGAGGTCATAGGCTTAGCAATCTTAGAAAATCCTTCAATAAATCTCCGATAATATCCTGCAAGTCCCAAGAAAATCTGGACCTCAGTAACTACAGTGGGTATGCTCCACGCCACTATCTCCTTGACTTTAGCAGGATCCACTGATATTCTTTCGTTAGAAATGATATGTCCATGAAATGGCACCTCGCCAATCCAAAACTCGCATTTGTTGTACTTAGCGTAGAGTTGATTATCTCATCGCTTCTGTAGCACCAATCTCAGATATTTCTCATGATCACTATCACTCTTGGAACAAATAAGAGTATCGTCGATGAAAACCACGACGAATCTGTCTCGATCATGAACACCTTATTCTTCAGATCCATAAAATAGGTTGGTGTATTGGTTAGTCCAAATGGCATAATGGTGAATTCATATAAACCATATCGGGTCGAGGAATCCGTCTTGGGGATATCCGATGGCCTAATCTTCATTTGGTGATAACCTGATCGGAGATCAATCTTCGAGAATACTCTAGTATCTCTCATCTGATCAAATAAGTCCTCAATGCGGGGTAATGGATACTTGTTCTTCATAGTAACATCGTCCAGAGATCTATAATCCACACACATTCTTTGTGATCCATCTTTCTTCTGTACAAACAGAACCGGCGCTCCCCAAGGTGAGGAACTCGGACGAATGTACCCAGCCTCCTGCAACTCAGTTAACTGTTTCTTAAGCTCCTTTAACTCTTCTACAGACTTCCTGTATAGCCGTTTAGAAATAGGGGCAGTTCCAGGTAAGAGATCAATAACAAACTCAACTTCGCTATCAGGTGGCATCCCTGGTAACTCCTCTGAAAAAACATCTGGAAAATCCCTAACCACACGGATGTTGTCACCAACCAACTCCTCTGGTATAAAGAACATTACACGTTTGGATGAGGGGGTTACTGCAATATTAACTTGAAATCTTTCTCCTTTAGAACTGGTGAATTCTATGGTTCCCTTAGCACAGTGTATCTACTGTCTTTGCCTTTCTTAAACATGACATACCAAGGATCACGTCTATAGTGCTCTCTTCTAACAATATAGGGGTAGCCCATCTGGGTTAGAAACACAGGGTAAGAAAGGAAGAATTGTAGACAAGGCGAGTAATTACGATAAATGTTACTGCGAGGGATCTATTAGCTAAGTAGATTAGTGTGTTAACCATTAAAGCTAATACATTACCTTATGGTGGTACATGCTAAGATGCCCAACTATAATGTTTCAATCAATCAAAGAAGCAAATCAAGCAGTTATCATCAGAACAATCAACCAACATTTTTTAATAGAGAAAATAGTTTTAATTTTTGTCTTAGGTCTCCTATCTCTTAAAAAGTTCGTAAATGTAGGATTCCAAGGTATGAAATCCATCTTGTCTTAGAAGAAAAAAGATATGAGTGATCAGAGTATGACAGCAAAAGGTGAGACAGGATCAAGACAAGGTGAGTATAGAAAGAATTAGAGTAAGGTAAGTAGGTAAGGGTTTGTCCATTTCTATCTAGGTTTTGTCCTACAGTCAACATTTCCTCTGATACCACTTCTGTCACACCCGGCTTTAAGGAACAAAGCCAGGTGCATTTCATACATGCACCAAGAAGACAACATATATAATAACAGAGTGTATAGAGATAAATGTCACAATAATCAGAGTAATTATTACATAGCGGAAGACTTACAAAAATAAAAGATAAGTATACAAGGATCAAACTAAAATCCATCCTTGGCGCCATAAAGTCAACTGGGAGACGACGTCCTAGACCTCTCACGAACACAACGCACATCCACCATGCGCCTCCACCAGTGATACCTATTCTTGACCTGTGGGGGGTGTGAGACAGCAAGGGTGAGCTCACACATGATCATAGCTCAACAAGTTGTGGGGAATAATGTGACATGAACTCACCAAAGGTGGGAGATCATGAAGTGTAAGGCTTATCAACAATAGGGGTTAAAGCTGAGTATTGCTTTTAAGTAGTTGGTCAAGAGTTTATTAGCAGTTACTAAGTGTAAGTGAATACCAAACCATAATAAAATAATAGAACAAAATTAATAACAAATCCCATGCAAATGCAAATGACAAATTGAGTTTAGGTTCCATAATTTAATCATCGGAGAGTCCTGAGCCGCTCATGACCGTGAGCTCGGCTAGTATACCAGTTTTACACTCTGCAGAGGTTGTACCTTTTACCCACAAGTCGTGTTTCCCATGTCGCCAGGGTTAGCTAGGCCCTTAGACACTACCAAGGTGAATGGCTAGGGATCCACTATGAGGCCTTTACAAAGTTCCACTAGCTTCCGAAAACCCGCTACAGTTTATGGGAAGAGCACTTGCAAGAATCCCCCGTCTGACCCCCATCGCAGCAAAATCAACCCGAGAACCTCCTTGCATGCAACTCCCCTACTGCCTTTGCCCCTTTCGGGTAAGGTAGTCTTCCACTAGCTTTCCTAATTAGTCAGCCAAGGGGTCCCATTCCTCCCTTGTGGTGGCACGTGTTTCTCAAGTTAAGCTCCATGTTCCAATTAACAATAATATAATGATCTTGACATGAACATAAATAAAATAACAAAATAACTGGAACATGGATATAATGAAATATTAACCAAAACCATGTAAAGCAATAGCGTAACTACCCATGTGATTCAGGGGTAAACAAGGTAAAATGGATAAACAGACTAGGGTGACCTATTGGGTCCCATCAAAATTAAACCTATGCATGGTAAATGATTATAAAGAACATTATTGGGTAACAAAAGTGAATCAAGGGCACAACTTGCCTGGCACTTGAGATTCCAGGTACCAACTTGCTTTTCAGATGACACGTGTCCTCGCGCTAGTCGTAGCAATACAAACAAACATAGTATAGATAAAATTAACATCACACCAAACATAAGTACAAACAGAATAATAATTATCTACACGTTGCTACGAGACTAACGCAACTAGAACGAGTCAAATCGGAGTTAAAACAAAGGAGATACGAATTTCCTAAGGTTTTATGTATTTGATACGAGATTAGTTAAGAAATAAATTTTAATACCATTTTCATGTTAAAACATAGGTGCTATGTAATAAACAACATTATTACAAAATTATAGGAACTGGAATGGACTAATTTGGAGCTAGAATGGATTTTCTATGATTAAATCAAGTTTCTAGCAATTATTTATACATAAAAAATCAATTTCTACATTTAATTATTGAGTTTCCTGGGTCTCTGGAGTGGGCGCACTATTACAGAGAAAGCCAGGGGTCTCGATGCAAAACTTCCCAAGACACAACGAATCCTGGACTGGACCGCGGGTTTGTTCAGGCATTAACCAGGGGCTCTTATGCAAAATCATCACGGCGAAAGGGTATTCTCTGTTTCTGGCCGATGGATCAAAAAGGTGCGACTCAGATTAAATGGGTACACCAGGCGAACCGGTACGCAGCGCCCACCGCGAGATCGAGATCCGATGGCCCAGATCCAATATAACTGAATAGCATACCAATGATCTAATCGTGACCGCCCAAGGTGAATCCAACAGTCCTGGTAACATTAGCCGAAGGGGTATGCATCGATGAATCGGGAGCGTCCATACGAATCCGACGGCCCCGGCATTCCCATCCATGGATCTAATCTCGGCCACTCCACTAAAAATCGACGGCTACCAATGCCTCTCCTTCCTTGGCCAACAGGGCACGACGGCGCACTGCCCTGCCACGGCGGAGCTATGACTGGCAAGCCCCAAAGCTCCAAACCGCGGACACGCTTCAAATCCTAGCGGCCTAAAACGATGCCCTAAGGAAGAGAAACGTGATGAACGTAGTCTTACCCTACTATATGTCGCAGGGAACCCTGGCCACGGCGGGCAGCAGATTCACCAACACCGGTAAGGGACTCCACGGTCTCCGGTGATCTTCCCCTTCAATTGCGCCCACGCCCGACTTCAACACAGTCGCAGCATGTCCACGGCGAACCTCCCCGACCCAACTGTGATCGCGCGACGATGGTGAGGGCGTGGATCGCCCATGACGGCGCAAGGTCTTCTTTGCCGGTCAGAGACGGTGGAGGTGGCCCCAGGCAGTCTGTGGTTACTCCTCCGCTGGACGAGCGGGACGAGCGCGAGTAATAGCGAGGGAGGTAGTAGATGGGGCGCCGGTGGGATTTCACGACGGCAGTGAGCGTGCGACAACAGAGTGCAGGCGGCAGCGAGTCTTACGCGATGGTGGGTGATTTCTCTGCGACCGACTTCTGTCACGTTTCTAGTAGATGGATAAGCGCGCGACAAATTTATAGTGCCGCATGTGTTCCGCAAGAGCTGGCAGCCAAATCGCGCCCATCCCAGCTGAGTCGCTCGACCTGCGCAGATTACGCACCGTCGGTACAGAGGTAGACGAAGACTTTTCGTCCCCGGCCCACCAGTCATCGGATGGATGGAAAACGGCTGGGGTTCGTAGCTAACCAAGGAGGGTCCCACCTGGCAGTAGCAATGCGGCGCGGGAGCGGATGGCGATGAGAGGCTGACCAGGCTGGCCCGCCTGTCGGTGCCGTGAACTGGATTTGGGTTGCGCGCAGTGAGATGGTGGGCCGGCTCAGGGAGTTTGAGCCCAAATGCAGTTTTCTTTTTTTTGTTTTTATTTTCTGTTTTCTTTTATTCCTAATTCATTTGAATTTAAATTTTGAATTCAACTTAAGTGCAAATTCAAGTTCGTGTTTAACTGTGCAATTTGGTCACACCATCATGTGATGAAGTTATTTTATACTGAATAATATTTTCATGGTTTTATTTTCAAGTTAGGGGTTAAATTCCTTGGATCCATTGATTTATTGTTAATGACACATTTATTTTATTATCCACAAATGCACAATCAGGTAAAACTCAGCATGATGCAAGATTTATTTAGGTGTTTTTGGTTATTTACTCTTTTTTATGGTGTTCATTCACATGTTATAATAAATAGATATAACACACACATATAGATAAAGGAAATATTTTTTTTCCTTTTATATTATCTCTTACAAATTGGGTATTACACCTGACATGTCTTGGGTGGATTCTTCCTCCGAAGCCCCTGGTCATTTCAGAGAACCTGTAGGTTTCCTCTCTTCTTTGGCTAAAGTCATTGTCAGCCCGAATGTATTCATCCATCTTTTGAAGCAGCTTCTCCAAAGTCTATGGAGGCTTTCTAGCAAAATACTGGGTAGTAGGTCCTGGACGAAGCCCCTTAGTCATGGCCTCAATGACAATTTCATTGGGCACTGTAGGCGCTTGTGCTCTCAGGCGCAAGAACCTTCAGACGTATGCTTGAAGATACTCCTCATGATCTTGTGTACATTGAAAGAGAGCCTGAGCTGTGGCTGGCTTCGTCCGAAAGCCCTGGAAACTTGTCACCAGGATATCCTTAAGCTTCTGCCATGAAGTAATAGTTCCTGGCCGAAGAGAAGAATACCACGTTTGGGCCACATTCTTAACTGCCATGACGAAGGACTTGGCCATGACAGCTGCATTGCCTCCATATGAAGATATAGTTGCTTCATAACTCATCAAAAACTGCTTCGGATCTGAATGTCCATCATACATGGGGAGCTGAGGTGGCTTGTATGATGGAGACCATGGGATAGCCTACAGTTCTGCTGCTAAGGGAGAAGCACCGTCAAAGGTAAAGATATCATGATTAAAATCATCATACCATCCATCCTCGTTGAAGAAGCCTTCTTGGTGAAGCTCCCTATGTTGGGGCCTTCGCTCTTGTTCGTCTTGGGCAAGATGGCGTACTTCTTCAGTGGCTTCGTCAATCTGCCTTTGAAGATCGGCTAGTCGAGCCATCTTCTCCTTCTTCCTTTGTACTTGTTGATGAAGCATCTCCATGTTTCTGATTTATTGGTACAACTCCTCCTCCTAGAGTGTTGGACTAGTGGCCTTCCTCTTCTGGCTTCGGGCCTCTCGAAGAGAAAGGGTCTCCTGGTTTGGGTCTAGTGGCTGCAGAGCGGCAGCCCCTATCGCTGAAGCTTTCTTCAGTGGCATGACGAAGGTCAGTGCTTGCCGAAGGTGGTCGAAAAGGATTCACCGGAGGTGGGCGCCAATGTTGGTGACTTGTTCTCAAATGCTATGAATCAAGAACAAGGCAACATAAAATGTTAAATATTAACGCCCTTCGTCCTTCGAAACATTATTTCCCTTAGGATATAATGATCTTCAGACGAAGGTCATGAAGGACATACCTTCAAATATCGAAGGTAAGATGGTAATATAAGAAGCGTGTAAAATACAAAAGATAACATAAACAACCATATAGCATTATAAGTTCATCTCCATTATATTATCATGAGAAAATAAAAACAATATTGGATTACATTTGGTACCTTCGACTTGATAGGCGGCAAAGGTACTAGCGTAATGCAAAAGCAAATGCCAAGTCAGCGTGAACAGTACGGGGGTACTGTTCACCTATTTATAGGCATGGGACGCAGCCCACGTGAAATTACATTCATGCCCTTTATATTTGCTAATGACTATAAGGTAACTCATTGGGGTCTAAATAGTCTTTTCCCCTTTGAGTCGGTTCCCTTTCCTGCTGTCATGCCGAAGCTCCCTTGCGCGGCTTCGGCGCTGCATCAATCTTCGTATTGTTCGTGCTTCTCCCACTGTGGTTCTGATTCGAATCCGAAGGTACCTGTTCATGTATTACAACTCCGGAAACATTGTTAAATCATGTTTTTGAGGACCTTCAGAAGACGAAGGCCCCCAACAGTACCAAAGGCCAAACTTAGGAGTATGAACTAAATATCTCAAGATTCGTTTTACGGCCCTAAGGTGAACTTCCTTAGGATCGGCTTGGAATCTTGCACACATGCATATGGAAAGCATAATATCCGGTCGAGATGCACAAAAATAGAGTAAAGAACCTATCATTGACCAGTATACCTTTTGATCTACGGATTTACCTCCCGTGTCGAGGTCGAGATGCCCATTGGTTCCCATGGGTGTCTTAATGGGCTTGGCATCCTTCATCCCAAACTTGGTGAGTATGTCTTGAATGTACTTCGTTTGGCTAATGAAGGTGCCCTCTTGGAGTTGCTTGACTTGAAATCCTAAGAAATACTTCAACTCCCCCATCATAGACATCTCGAATTTTTGTACCATTATCCTACTAAACTCTTCACAAGTAGATTTGTTAGTAGACCCAAATATGATATCATCAACATAAATTTGGCATACAAACAAATCATTTGCAATTGTTTTAGTAAAGAGAGTAGGATCGGCTTTTCCGACTTTGAAGCCATTAGCTATAAGAAAATCTCTTAGGCATTCATACCGTGCTCTTGAGGCTTCCTTGAGCCCATAAAGCGCCTTAGAGAGTTTATAAACATGGTTAGGGTACTTACTATCTTCAAAGCCGGGAGGTTTCTCAACATAGACCTCTTCCTTGATTGGTCCATTGAGGAAGGCACTTTTCACGTCCATTTGATAGATCTTAAAGTCATGGTAAGTAGCATAGGCAAGTAAAATGTGAATTGACTCAAACCTAGCTACGGGTGCATAGGTTTCACCGAAATCCAAACCTTCGACTTGTGAATATCCCTTGGCCACAAGTTGGGCTTTGTTCCTTGTCACCACACCATGCTCATCTTGCTTGTTGCGGAAGACCCACTTGGTTCCTACAACATTTTGGTTAGGACATGGAACAAGATGCCACACCTCATTCCTCGTGAAGTTGTTGAGTTCCTCTTGCATTGCCAACACCCAATCCGAATCCCTTAATGCATCTTCTACCCTGTATGGCTCAATAGAAGACACAAAGGAATAATGTTCACAAAAATGAGCAACACGAGATCGAGTGGTTACCCCCTTTTGAATATCGTCGAGGATGGTGTTCACGGGGTGATCTCGTTGTATTGCTTGGTGGACTCTTGGGTGTGGCGGTCTTGGACCCTCATCATCTTCCTTGTCTTGATCATTAGCATCTCCCCCTTGATCATTGTCCTCCTCTTGAGATGGCTCCTCTTGATCTTCATTTTCATCATCTTGAGCTTGATTCTCATCTTGGGTTGGTGGAGATGCTTGCATGGAGGAAGATGGTTGATCTTGAGCATGTGGAGGCTCTTCGGATTCCTTAGGACACACATCCCCAATGGACATGTTCCTTAGTGTGACGCATGGAGCCTCTTCATCATCTAGCTCATCAAGATCAACTTGCTCTACTTGAGAGCCGTTAGTCTCATCAAACACAATGTCACAAGAAACTTCAACTAGTCCAGTGGACTTGTTAAAGACTCTATATGCCCTTGTGTTTGAATCATAACCAAGTAAAAAGCCTTCTACAGCCTTAGGAGCAAATTTAGATTTTCTACCTTTTTTTAACAAGAATAAAACATTTGCTACCAAAGACTCTAAAATATGAAACATTGGGCTTTTTACCGGTTAGGAGTTCATATGATGTCTTCTTGAGGATTCTGTGAAGGTAGAGACGGTTGATGGCGTAGCAAGCGGTGTTGATTGCTTCCGCCCAAAACCGGTCCGAAGTCTTGTATTCATCAAGCATGGTCCTCGCCATGTCAAGTAGAGTTCTATTCTTCCTCTCCACTACACCATTTTGTTGTGGCGTGTAGGGAGAAGAGAACTCATGCTTGATACCCTCGTCCTCAAGAATACCTTCTATTTGAGAGTTCTTGAACTCCGTCCCATTGTCGCTTCTAATCTTTTTGATCCTTAAGCTGAACTCATTTTGAGCCCGTCTCAAGAATCCCTTCAATGTCTCTTGGGTTTGTGATTTTTCCTGCAAAAAGAACACCCAAGTGAAGCGAGAATAATCATCCACAATAACAAGACAATACTTACTCCTGCCAATGCTTATGTAAGCGATCGGGCCGAATAGATCCATGTGGAGTAGCTCAAGCGGCCTGTCGGTCGTCATGATGTTCTTGTGTGGATGATGAACACCAACTTGCTTCCCTGCTTGACATGCGCTACAAACCCTGTCTTTCTCAAAATGAACATTGGTTAGTCCCAAAATGTGCTCTCCCTTTAGAAGCTTATGAAGATTCTTCATCCCAACGTGGGCTAGTCGGCGGTGCCAGAGCCAACCCATGTTAGTCTTAGCAATTAAGCAAGTATCGAGTTCAGCTCTATTAAAATCGACTAAGTATAGCTGACCCTCTAGCACTCCCTTAAATGCTACTGAATCATCACTTCTTCTAAAGACAGTAACACCTATATCCGTGAAAAGACAATTGTAGCCCATTTTGCATAATTGAGAAACATAAAGCGAATTGTAATCTAAAGAATCTACAAGAAAAACATTGGAAATAGAATGGTCAGGAGATATAGCAATTTTACCAAGTCCTTTGACCAAACCTTGATTTCCATCCCCGAATGTGATAGCTCATTGGGGATCATGGTTTTTCTCGTAGGAGGAGAACATCCTTTTCTCCCTAGTCATGTGGTTTTTGCACCCGCTATCAATTATCCAACTTGAGCCCCCGGATGCATAAACCTACAAAACAAGTTTAGGCCTTGTTCTTAGGTATCCAAACGGTCTTGGGTCCTTTTACATTAGAAACAAGCACCTTGGGTACCCAAACACAAGTCTTTGAGCCCTTGTGTTTGGCCCCAACATATTTGGCAACTACTTTGCCTCATTTGTTAGTTAAAACATATGCAACATCAAAAGTCTTAAATGAAATGATATGCTCATTTGATGCAATAGAAGATTTCTTCTTAGGCATTTTAACATGGGTAGAACGCCTAGAGCTAGAAGCCTCATTCTTATAAATAAAAGCATGGTGAGAAGCAGAATGAGTCTTCTTTGCATGAATTCTTCTAATCTTATCCTCAGGATAACCAGCAGGGTATAAAATGTAACCCTCATTATCCTGAGGCATGAGAGCTTTGCCCTTAACAAAATTGGACAATCTTTTAGGAGGAGTATTAAGCTTGACATTGTCTCCCTGTTGGAAGCCAATGCCATCCTTAATGCTAGGGCGTCTCCCACTATAAAGCATGCTACGAGCAAATTTAAATTTCTCATTTTCTAGTTCATGCTCGGCAATTTTAGCATCTAGTTTAGCTATATGATCATTTTGTTGTTTAATCATAGCAAGGTGATCATGAATAGCATCAACATTAATGTCTCTACATCTAATACAAATAGAAACATGCTCAACGGTAGATGTAGAGGGTTTGCAATTATTTAATTCAACAATCTTAGTATGTAAAATAGCATTCTCATCTCTAAGATTGGAAATAGAAACATTGCAAACATCTAATTCCTTAGCCTTAGCATTTAATTTATCATTCTCAAACTTAAGGCTAGCAAGAGATTCATTCAACATGTCAATCTTAGCAATGAAGCTAGCATTATCATTTCTAAAATTAACAATTGAATCATCACAAACATTTGATTTCTCAACCTTAGCAATTAATTTGACATTTTCATTTCTAAGGCTAGAAATAGTGTCATGGCAAGTGCTAAGCTCGCTAGTTAATTTTTCATTTTTCTCTACCTCCTGAGCATAAGCATTTTTAGTCTTAACATGTCTTTTGTTTTCCTTAATAAGGAAGTCCTCTTGGCTATCCTTAATAAGCGGCTTGGCGTGAAGGTCCAAAAGGCCTCCCGATGACGGCCCGCCAAAACTGACCGGCCCACCCGTCGAGCAAATACCACCGAGCAACCCAGCGAGGCGGGTAGCTGACCAAACCGCCTGCCGAGCAACCTAGCGAGGCGGGGTTTCCGACCAAACGACCCGCCGAGCAACCCGGCGAGACGGGGTTTCCGGCCAAACCACCTGTCGAGCAACCCAGCGAGACGGGGCTGCTGACCAAATCGCTCGCCGAGCAAACTAGCAAGGCAGAGTTGCTGACCAACTTGCCCGCCGAGCAACCTAGCAAGACAACAGCCGGCTCTCAGACGAACATCTCTACTGAAAGGAAGAGCCGACCTAGTACCATCGAGCCATGTCGGCACGATGGGACATCACCAAGCCATGCCTAGACCATGGAAGCGGTACTGAAGGGTCTCTATCAATCGCGATGCCAGATACGTATCCTCGCTGATAATCATATTGTTCTAATATATGCAAGGGTTGTGATCGTATTATTAATTTTTGTTGCTTTCCGTTGTACTACCTCTGATGAATGATGAGTGTATTTTAGTGTATTAACTAGGAAAGAATCATATAAAGTTGATTTTGAACGTCTATATTTTTCTCTCTCTATAATTTGGATACAGTTCGATTACAAATCGACTAATAAAAAAATACCCTAAGTTTACATATATTTCGAGTATTTGACTTAAAATTTGTAAAATGGACTATTGGACATACGGGGGGTGTGTGATCAGAAAGGCCAACAGGCCATGGCCATCCCTGAGGTTCGGGAGACATCCAAACATGAAAATGGCAGAAGAACCGAACACGGTTGGACCCAGCAGGCGGGTGTCGGTGACGATGATCACTCGGTCAGTGACCAGCTCGCGTTCAACCGGCCGGCCTTTAACCGCCCGTGAACATCTGCGCGTGCGCGTACGGCGAGATCCTCGGGAAATTCGGAGGCGCACGTGAGGGCTGCGTGTGTCGGTCTCGTCATCTCGTGGGCACGGCGTGGGCGGCTTGGGCTTTGCAGCACAAGTCACTGACCACCTCGCCCCCCCCCCCCCCCCCCCCCCCCCCCTTCAGTGCAGGTTGGTACTAGTAGTACTGCACACTCGTGGCTCCTCCTGCCTCCTGCCCAGGGAAAGAGGAGCAGCGGCGCCTCGCTTCTCCCACTCCGGCAGTGCCATCCCGCGCGCGGCATGGCTGGTGGTGGCTCGATCGGCGTCGCCGGCACGAAGTTTCATGCGGGTTTTCACTGCGGCTGCGTGAACCTGGGCATCCCGGTGGGTTTGGTTTGGATCGAGAGAACGACGCTCGACGCAGCAAGCACTTGACTTGCTAGTATATTGCAGCAACCAGAGCGCGTTGGTGAATCTTTCGTGAATGTGTACGTACCTAGCAAACGGTCAATCGCAACAGTAGTGATTCGATGATAGAGTTAGGGCAACGCTGTTTTTTTTTAAAACCGCTGCTTATAATGGTACATTTTATGCTTCATATAACTATGATATATTTTACAACAGCCCCAAATGGTATTCCAAGATATCTCATTAGATTCAATACTCGCTCATAGAAACCTTAGCCAACTAGTAGACATCAGTAGCCCCTTGTAAACTCGAACATATAAGATAAGAAATCTACTCCAAATTGGACAAGGGTACCAGTACCACATACCTGAACCAATATAAATCTATATCATCCTTCTAATTACGTGTACGCAATACATTGATTTTTATTTACGGAGCAAATAATTCTGGCAACAAATGATATAGTAGTTGGTAGCTAGGTGTTCTTTTGGAGCAAATGTTGTGATCGACCAAATTGTTCATGGTTCAAGAATAATCACATCTACGACAACTAGTCAAAATTAGGGCATGTTTTGATATATGGACTCATTGCTAGCTTGCTAAAAATTAGCTTTAGTGCATATAAATGGAAGAGCTAATTTTCTAACCAATTCTTTAACTAGTGTTAGCCAACTATAACTACTTTACACTATTTTCCCCAACTAGTGATTAATCACGTATAGCTAAATACAAACTTAATCTCAACACAATCAAATTAGATGATGTTTGGTTCACAAACTGAAAGTGCATCTAGCCCTTTTGTAGATTTTGGTTATTTGGATAACAACACACTTAAAGGACTAATTAGTTTGCTAAGTGTTGATCGGGAAAGTAGAAAAAAACAATCATAATTGAAAACAACCAAGAGACAAGGATTGAAATGAAAATGTTTTATATACACGGATTGTTCATGATAGAAAAGTATAAAGGATCAACATCAAACAATGATAAGGATATCCTATAAGTAAGGTCATTTGGATATATGCAGATGGAATATTCCATGAAGATCAAAAGCTAAAAGATCATCTATCAGATAATTAGACATCAAAGGATTCAATGTACACTCGAGAGGTATGGCTTAAGGAAAGCTTCATCAAGTGGATAAGCAAGTTCTTGCATTTAGTCAATGGACAAATTAAGCCAGATAAAAGTCATATAAGGATGAGTGATCTTTGTTGAAGATAGAGGTTGAAGTAAATGAGAGGAAGTGTCAAGCCAAAATGAATAGGATATAAGGAATCATGAATTGGTTTGACCATATTGATGTTGGTACATATATGTTTCTATGAGAATCACACTAAGGCTTCGTTGATCTTAACACTCATATCTAGATGACATTCAAGTAAGGTTCACATATTGAGACAGTCTGATAGGGTGAAGACAGGCAAGGAAAAGGCTTTGAGGGACTAAGCGAAGGTGAAGGACAAGCAGATGACTTCTGGACCGAGGTACCATGGCTAAGGTGAAGAAGAGAGAACTTGCAAGATGTCGATGGACTAATCGGATAGTCATATAGTGATGAAGATCACAACATTACATGACATAATTTGAAGTCATCGGTTTAATTCATATGTGATGAGATGATTCAAATCATATGACATGGGGGTTGCTAGCTCAAGACAAGTGAAGAAGCATGGTCACAAGTCCAAGGAAGATGTATCAAAGAAAGAACCTCGAAAGGGCTCATAGTTGTGCAAGACTTTGATAGAAATGACCAAAAAATGAAAAATCTAGAAAGAATCAGAGTTCGGGTCATTCTAGTGTTTGGACATGTTCTTGGTGACCATTGCAGCATATTGGAACTCAATGAGGTAAGAGGATTATTTAGATTTGAAGTTTGGAGTTCCAAGTGTCTATTGGAGAATAAGTTTGAATTTTATTTGAGTTATTAAGTTTAGGAATCGTCGTACTATCAAGAGGGATCCACAAATGAGTATTGGTACTTGCACTAAAAGCTCAAAATCCTTGTTATTGAAAAGTCATGAGTTTACCCATTTGTTTTTTCCTTTGGTTTCTATCTTGTTTCTGTTCAAAATCTGTTTTTACTGTTCATTGCTGTTCAACCGAGATTAATCTAGGTTCAACCAGGATTTCTCAAGAACCTCTCTGGAAAATCTAGGTTCAACCGGGATTTGAATTTCAGGTTCAACCGGAATTTTACAGAGAGTTCTCTGTTGAATGCCGATTCAACCAGGATTTATACTGGTTGAACCAGGATTTGCGCAGTCACCCAGAAATTGCTAGATCTGATTTGTGGGGGCTATAAAAACCTTCCTCCCCCACTTCTAAACCATAAGGGTCTCGAACCTAAACCTTGTGACGGCTGCTCTCCTTCGATTCAAAGCGTTTCAAGTCCGATCTCGTGCCCCAAATCTTCCTCCTTCGATCGATGGGAAGTCTCTTCGGTGTGAGATACGTTTTTAGATCTCAAACACGATTTCAACTCTTATTCTTTGATCTCTCTCTTTTGAGCTTTGGTGCAAGAACAAGTTCTTTATGGATTCATTTCTCTTGGAGCTCCAAGCTCATAGACGGCTAGGCGTTGCTTGTGAGTCTCCAAATCTTGTGGAAGACCACAAGAAGTTTGTATTACCCGCTCTTTTGAGCAATCTCTAGTAAGTGACCTCACTTGGATCGTTGTGGTCGGTGAGGGGAGGATTAGGGTTGAAAGAGACCTGGCTCTTTGTGGGCGCTGTCGGAGAGGAAATCTCCGGCCGGGTGGCGGAGTGCACCCGCCCTAAATCCTAAGATGAGGAGGGGCCTAAGAGTTTTGCTTGTTAGAGATTGGAGGGATGAACACACAAGAACACACAAGGGTTTAGAGTGGTTCGGGCCGCCGGAGCGTAATACCCTACTCCACTGTGGTTGTATTGCTTGTGAGCTTGAGTTGTGTCTTGGATGACTTGGGTCTTTTGTAACATCACATGCTTCCCCTTTTATAGCTCAAGGGGGCACGTACAAGGGTGCTGAGCCCCGACATGTGGGCCCAGGGACAAAATGGAGGGAGACAACTAACGCCTGCAATGTCCGGGCCACCTCCTAGCATAGTAACGCCCGTAGCGCTTATAGTATTGGCTTCTCTCGGCTGCTTCCTTGGTAACGCGTGAGTCATCATGAGTACAGAACATGTGGCAGTACGCCACCTGCCAACTGATTGGACAGGCACGCCGTCTGCAGGATGGCCCAGTCGCTGCCTACTAGAGGAGTAGAGAGAGGGCACATTAAATGTTGAGTCGTCACATCGCCTGCCAGCAGAGTAGACGGGGCGCATTAAATGCCGAGATGGCACCGCCTGTCAGGCGGCGGGCCTCCTCCACATTAAATACCGAGATAGCGTATCATGCGATGCGCTGCGCAGCCCACGGCGCATAGTCCTTACGTCAGGCTCTGCCCGTTGGCTTACGTCACGGGCAGAGGGCCACGTGGCAGCATCGGGTCTCCTCCTGGGCGGGGAGTTGAGCCTTACAGGATGGGGCCCTGACACGTGCCAGCACCGGACCCCTGCCTGGTCTTTGACTAGGACTTAAGCATTTTCCGTCCTGGCGTACCGGGACCCCGCCGTGAGCGGTCTGGACCCCTTGCGAAGGGGTCTGGCTTCCACCTTAGGGGCCCAGTATGCATACTTGGAGGTCTCGGACCTCTCCTGGGAGTCCTGTCCGCAAACTTAGGCGCACTCCCATGAGGGTCCGGACCTACTGCAGACGCCCTGGAGTATTCCATCATCATGGACACGTGGCGGCCCCAGACCCTCCCAGGTGGTGAGGCCGAGCACCGCTGTGGGCCCTGAGCAACCACCCTTGGTTGGGCTGAGGCACTCCTTAGTCACAGACGCAGCCCTACTGCCACGTGGCTAAGAGGTAGCCGCACGGGGACTGTGCCTTGATATAGTAGTAGGGGGTACCCCTGATCCAGGGCACCGACAGTGGCCCCCGGGCCTGCCTTAGGGGAGGATACGATCCTGCAGTTGGGGCCAAAGCTTGTACCTTGCGTCAACTTGGCATGACCAGTGACTGGGGCGCCTCCTCTGTGCGCACCACATTAACTCGGCGTGCTCGCGCTACCAGCCTACCATTGGTCACATCAACCGGCGCGCCTGTTCCCGCGGGTGACTGGCCCGTGGTCTCCGCGCTCGATGGCTTTTACTGAGCCATGCGCGGGGCGCCTCGATACCACTGCATTTAGTTTTGAAAGTTCACCTTCTTTGCCTTCTGTGGCGGCCCCGAGAAGGCACGATACTGGTGCGAGTGGCGGTTCGACTTCTCTGCACCCAGGAACCAGCGCCCAAGGAGGGTGACCCGTGGGCCCGGGCCCTCGCGACAGAGCTTGGGCTTTTGGTTTTGGCGGAGACAAAGAGACACACTACCACAGCTGGTGGCGTGTTACTCACGCGGCGGTTCGCCTTCTCCGCACATGGAGGCCAACATCCGAGGAGTATGACTCGTGGGCCCGAGCCCCCGTGCCAGAAGCCACACCGCTGCCCTCGGCGGGGATGAAGAGGTGCGGTAAGGCTATCCGCATGGCGGTTCGCCTTCCTCGTAGCAGAAGGCCGTTGCACCAGCCGTATGACTTGTGGGGCCGGGCCCCCGTATCATAGGCTGGGTGCCACGGTGTGTGCCGGGGGGACTTCTCGTGGCCTTTCGGGGCGTGATCAAAGGAATCTCCCTTTAAAAAGGGGTTCATCCCTCGGGTAACAGCCATGCCTTGTTTCTCTTCCTCTCGCTACGCCCCTTTGCCTTCAAGGTCTTGCTTTGCGCCACTGTAGTTGCCATGGCCTTGCTGGTTCACCCCGAGCGCTTTTAGACCGAGTGGACGCTTGTCCTGGTGCGCCGCTTGCCTGGATGGGGCGCGCCGATGCTCGGTGGAAGGATTCGCGCCAGCGTCTTCCCCCTTGGTGATTTTGCCGCCGGGGAGCTCGCGCTCTTCGTTTCCTATGCGATGGCGCTGCCGATCTTGCCTTCTTCTTACTGTTGCTAGAGGAGCACGACCTCATGGGGGTTGGCGCCCTTCCTCCATCGCTCAGCTTCAAGGATTTTCATCATGCAGCTAGGCTGCGGTCTCCCACCAGTGGTCATCTACAAGGATGACCACCAGCCTTGTGGTGGAGAGAAGCGAGCCGGGCTGCGGCCTCCCCCCTGCCCTCAGCTTCAAGGATGTTCATCAGCCTTGTAGGGGTGGAGAGCGAGCCGAGTTGGGGTTCTGCCTTCCACATGAGCTGGTGGCCTGCTTCTTCCTCTAGCATTTGGAGTAAAAGGATGTTCACCAGCCTTGCGAAGGAGGCAAACTTCGGCTACATGGTGCCGGCCGGACCGCAAGTGCCACCAGCCGCCGAGCTTCCAGCGCCTTGGCCTAGATGGTCTTGTCGTCACCCTCGTAGGAGGGTGGGGGCGAAGGCCTCTTCGCCATGGTGCCTACGTTGAGGTGGTCGCCGCCTTTGGCGAGCCACTGGTGCAGAGGTGGTCGCCGCCGCTGGTCAGACCACCAGCGCCAGCTGCCGCCGTGCCTCCAACTCTTTGGCTTTAATGGCCTCGTTGTCACCCTCGTATGAAGACGGGGGCGAGGTCATCTTTGCTATGGCGCACGCGTTGAGGTGGCCACCGCCGCTGGCAAGTCGCCCGGGAGGATTCCGCGAGGGCAGAGGCTATGAGCTTCCAGCGCGACCCTGCTGGCGTTGAGTAGTTTACACCTGTAGAAATGGAGCTAGGACTCCGCTTGAAGGTAGATGTAATAATTTTTACTTTTGTAAGGTACTTTTTGAGTATTATTTATCAAGTAGTATTAGCACTTATCTGTGTACCATCTGTTCCTGTTGTGTGTGATGTTGTCGACTCTTCCCTGGTACCTGGCCCCCCTGGGATGCAGGCTCGATGTGTCAAGGTTGGATACCAGCGTTCCTGAAAGAGTTGGCAACAACCAACAAGAGGCAGCCTCGACCGGGATCTGGACCTATACACAGCTTCGGCTAGGGGGCGTTAGTAGCACACCCAAAGGGTCCCGCGTCTAACATTAGCCACCCTTTGATACATGCTCGGGATTTGCAGGATTTGGCCTAGGAAGCCAAGTTGTGTGTCTGGACCCCCTGGATCGCGGCTCTAGATACTAGGACCCCCGCCGTAGAGTGGTGGAGCATGCATGCTTACGGTACGGGACCAGGCTAAGCGGCTACACGGCTCCGGACCACCCCAGGAGACGAGTGTCCATTCTCTGGAGCTGGACCCCAGGTTGTCGGACCCACGGAACTATAACTCCAAATACTAAGGTACCTGTCGGTGTTTCGAAACCCGGGGGGGTCCCTGGACCGATGAGTGAATTGTCGCCGCGTGCCCCAGCCCAGATGGGTCGGCGCGAGGCGGAACGCGAAGGGGGGAGAAGCAGCCGGAGGGAGACAGGCGTGGGAGGTGGAACCCGCGGCCTTCGTGTTAGCCCCGCGCCCAGGTCGGGTGCGCTTGCAGTAGGGGGTTACAAGCGTCCACGCAGGAGGGAGCGAGCGGCCTTGCGCGAGCGCCGTCCCGTCCTTCCCCGCGCGGCCAACCCTCTATAAGAGGGCCCTGGACCTCCCTTTTATAGGCGTAAGGAGAGGATCCAGGTGTACAATGGGGGTGTAGCAGTGTGCTAACGTGTCTAGCGGAGGAGAGCTAGCGCCCTAAGTACATGCCATCGTGGTAGCCGGAGAGGTTTTGGCACCCAGTTCGTGTGGTGTCGTGGCCGTCGGAGGAGCGCTGGAGCCTGGCAGAAGGACAGCTGTCGGGGCTGTCGAGTCCTTGCTGACGTCCTCTTGCTTCCGTAAGGGGGCTGAGAGCCGCCGTCGTCATAGAGCGTGCGGGGCGCCATCATTACTCGCATAGTGGAGCGAGCCAGATGGGACACCGGTCTTGTTCCCCGTAGCCTGAGTCAGCTCGGGGTAGGGTAATGATGGCGCCTCCCGTCGGCGTGGTCGGTCCGTGCCCTAGGTTGGGCGAGGTGGAGGCTCCTCCGAGGTCGAGGTCCAGTCTGTCTTCCAAGGTCGAGGTCGAGTCCGAGCCCCCGGGTCGGACAAGGCGGAGACCGTCGGCTGAGGCTAGGGCTGAGTCCGAGCCCTGGGGTCGGGCGAAGTGGAGTTCGTCGTCCTTCGGGGCTGAGCCCGAGTCCGAGCCCTGGGGTCGGGCGAAGTAGAGTTCGTCGTCTTCCGGGGCTGAGCCCGAGTCCGAGCCCTGGGGTCGGGCGAAGCGGAGTTCGTCGTCTTCCGGGGCCGAGCCCGAGTCCGAGCCTTGGGGTCGGGCGGAGCGGAGTTCACCGTCTTCCGGGGCTGAGCCCGAGTCCGAGCCCTGGGGTCGGGCGAAGCGGAGTTCATCGTCATTCGGGGCTGAGCCCGAGTCCGAGCCCTGGGGTCGGGCGAGGCGAAGTTCATCGTCTTCCGGGGCTGAGCCCGAGTCCGAGCCCTGGGGTCGGGCGAGGCGGAGTTCGTCGTCTTCCGGGGCTGAGCCCGAGTCCGAGCCCTGGGGTCGGGCGAGGCGGAGTTTCCTATGACGCCTGAGGCCGGACTTGGCTGCTGTCAGCCTCACTCTGTCGAGTGGCTCAGCAGTCGGAGCGGCACAGGCGGCACTGTCCTCTTGTCAGACCGGTCAGTGGAGCGGCAAAGTGACTGCGGTCACTTCGGCTCTGTCGACTGGAGGGCGTGTGTCAGGATAAAGGTGTCAGGCCACCTTTGCTTTAAATGCCCCTGCAATTTGGTCGGTTGGCGTGGCGATTTGGTCAAGGTTGCTTCTTGGTGAAGACTGGGCCTCGGGCGAGCCGAAGGTGTGTCCGTTGCTAGAGGGGGTCCTCGGGCGAGACGTAGATCCTCCGGGGTCGGCTGCCCTTGCCCGAGGCTGGGCTTGGGCGAGGCGTGATCGCGTCCCTCGAATGGACCGATCCTTGACTTAATCGCACCCATCAGGCCTTTGCAGCTTTGTGCTGATGGGGGTTACCAGCTGAGATTTAGGAGTCTTGAGGGTACCCCTAATTATGGTCTCCGACAGTAGCCCCCAAGCCTCAAAGGGAGTGTTAATACTCGCTTGGAGGCTTTTGCCGCACTTTTCTGCAAGGGGACCAGCCTTTTTTGGTTGCATTTTGTTCCGGTGGGTGCGCGCGAGCGCACCTGCCGGGTGTAGCCCCCGAGGCCTCGGAGGAGTAGTTTGACTCCTTCGAGGTCTTAGTGCGTTTCGCAACACTTCAGCTGGTCTGGTTGTTCCCTCATGCGAGCTGGTCGTAGCCCGAGTGCACGGTCGAGTCCCAAGTTCTCGGGCTGGTATGCTGACGCTGTCAACGGTTTGGCCGGAGCCGGGTTTGCGAGAGCAGCCCCCGAGCCTCTGCACAGGGCGAGAGGACGGTCAAGGACAGACTCGACTTTTTTACATACGCCCCTGCGTCGCCTTTCTGCAAGGAGGAGGGGGGGAAAGCGCCATGTTGCCCTCGGAGGGTGCCGAACATGGTGTCTCCGGTGAGCTGCTGGCGGGTAATTCGAGTGGACGCCCGTGCCCCATTTGTTAGGGGTCGGCTAGAGGCCCAGAGGCGCGCTCCAAAAGTACCTGCGGGTGATCTGCCGGACCCGGTCCCCTTTTGATGGGGTCCGAGGGCTCGATGCCTCCCTCTGATGGGATTCCGTTACAAGATCATTCCCGCTGGTCTCGGAAATTTCCTAGGGTACCTCGGGAGCGTAGCCCGAGCCTTGGTTATGTATCGAACGTACCCAGGGTCATCCCTCGCTCTGTGTCTGAGGCGACTGTGAACCCTTCGAGGGCCAGCCTATGAACCCCTGATCAGTAGTGGGCGCGGAGCCCGAGTGGCCTGAGGTGGCCGTTGAACCCTTCCGAGGGGCCAGCCATCAAACCTCTGACCATTAGTGGGCGTAGAACCCAATCGCTCTGAGGCGGCCGTTGAACCCCTCCGAGGGGCCAGCCTTTGAACCTCTGATCAGTAGGGAGGCTCGGGGCCTGTTTCCTTCACGGCGAAGGATCCTTTTCGGGGTATCCCCCTTTCCCGGTCCCTGTTGTAAGAGAGAGAAAGAGGAAAAGGAAAAGGATACGAAATCGAATGACGTGGCATACCTTTTTCGACGCGGTCATTATGGCAAAGGCGAAGCGTCGCTTGCTTCTCCTGCCTGAGGCGCCGCCTGTCCCACCGCGGAGTTAATGCGACGGGGCGAGTGGTTCGCGAGGCGGCCGTTGCGCGTGTGCGAGCCGTTCGAGGAACGGATCACGGGCGCGCCGTCTTCACGCCGTGAGAGAGGGTTCTCTCGCTGCCCCTGGATGGGACGTAAGCTTGGCTGACGACGTGACCGCTGCTCCTGCCCGCCTGCCACCTCCATTACTGCCGGCCCATTTTTGGCCGTATTGACCGTCGCACCTGGCTGGCACTGCCGGGTCATACGCAGGGTTGCCTCGAGTCGCGGTACTGGTTCCACAGTCGAGGAGGCGCGGTAGTGGCGCGAGGGGCGGTGCAGTTGCTCGCACGTAGCAACCGGCACGCCGGTTGCATGACGTGTGGGCCTGGGCCTCCATGCTGGGCGCGTTGGAGTCGAAGGCGCGCACCCACTTGGCGCGGTTGCATGCCGACTGCATGGCTATCCACCCTTTCACCCGCTGGTCTGGGCGAAAGTGGAGGAATGCTTGTAACCGCTGGGCAGTTGCATGCCCTGCGCGCAGCGGTTTGGCTCCTTCTGCCCTGGACCAGCTTGCATGACGCGTGGGGCCCAGCCCCCGCGCCGCAGGGGGAGGACCTTGGAGCATGTTGGAGAAGACTCAACCCACGACGGCTGGGGACGCAAGTAGGGAGAGTCGCCTTTAAAAGGAGGGTGACCTCCTTGAGAGGCGACCACGTCTTCGCGCTCCCTTATGCATCGTGTCTTTCCACCTTCCGAGCCCCCGGATGGGGGGCGCCCGCAATCCTTCCGCCTTGTCGTCGGAGGAACGCAACTTCGTGGAAGTTGGTACCTTTTAGCCATCGTTTGGCTTCAAGGATTTTCATCACGCAGCCCGGCCGCATCCCCTCACCGGTGGTCACCCAAGATGGTGACCTCCAGCTTGATGGCGGGGAGAAGCGAGCCAGGCTGCGATCTTGGTCCCGCCCTCAGCTTCAAGGATGTTCATCATCCTTGCTGGGGCGGAGGCTGGGCTGAGCCGGAGCTCTTCCCCTCGTGCGGGCCGGCCGGTCACCTCCTCTTCCAGCTTTTGGTGGTGGAAACCATCCTCCGGCCCTGTGGAGGAGGCGTCCTCCAGCCATGCCGGGGAAGGCGAACTGTTGCTGTCCAGCTAGGATGCAACATTCCGTCCTTCTCCTCGCTTTCGTGGCGAGGATGGGAGTGAGGACCTGCCGGTGCGCCTTGCCAATTGTCGGCGTTGGTGGAGAGGCGGATGCTGCCGTCTGTGCTGACGTGGTGGCAGCTGGAGGAAGCTTCCCCCCCATCGAGGCCACCGGCGCCGCCTACGGACCGGCCCCCGGCTCTTTGGCTTTAATGTCTGGTTCGCGTCCCTTGAGTGGGGACGCGAACGAGAGCCTTCCGGTGGCCACATTCGTCCTGGGGCCATAGCTGCTGCTGTGGGGACGGAACCGGAGTTCCGTTTGCATTGGCACCTTGAATGCCGGTGTCTTGTTCATTGCGGCTGTCGGGGCCTGAACATGTATGTATTTTCGGCGCGGAGCCGTGTTTTTTCTTCATTTCGAGCACTAAGGCTCATCTGTTGGTTATCTGAACCGCTTCACCAAGCGTGAGTCGCCTCGTGCGAAGGTGACGAGTGAGGTATCCGTATCCCGGAGGCGTAGGAGTCCCTCGGCTCGGTTGGCCTTGCTGTCCGAGGCTTCTCTTGCTTAGTTAAAGGAACCCCTCGGCCGCTCTTTGATGAGCCGAAGCCGGAGGTAGCGGTGTCAGCACGGACAGAGGCAGAGTTGGCTTCGAAAAGAAGATGTGGTCGGCCGGAGCCTGGCCGGGTCGTCCACTGGCGGGACCGACGCCGGAGTTGAGCTACTGAGGCCACAAGCCGGGCTGATGTCTTCGGGGGACAGCTGGCCGAGGCCTCGGGGTGGCCGACCGAGCCGTCTGCTCGAGCCGGATTCCTGGAGAAGACCCTGGCGGCAATAGCCCGGGTGTGGTGCTGATGTCGTCCTTCAGAGTGGAGATCCTCCGACCGCGTCGCCATCCGAGGCAAGGTCAGACCCCACCGAAGGTGTAGTTGACGCCGAGGGTGCTGTTGCCCCCTTCAACTGTCGACGTTCGAGCCTGCAGGATCGGGTTGTCTTGTAGTGTGTGTATGTTTTCTGCGGCCGCCGAGGCCCAAACACACTGTCGTCGTGTTGTGAAGCTGCGTTTCTTTTCCTCTTGTTTGAGTATCCAGACTTATTTGTCGGTAACAGAATTGTTTGTGCGCGCGAGAGATGCTTTTCACGGAAGGTGATGAGTGAGGTATCCGTATCCCAGAGGCGTAGGAATCCCTCAGCTCGGTCGGCCTTGCCGCTTACGCGCACTCTTACTCGTCCATAGGGTTCTGTCACCAACGCAGTCGAGAAGGCCCGAAAAATCGTTCCGGCAGAGGAGCTTTCGAGCGTGAAGACTCGTTCGGTCCGCGGAATCACTTATCTGAGCGCGAGTTACTTATCACAGAAGGTGATGAGTGAGGTATCCGTATCCCGGAGGCGTAGGAGTCCCTCGGCTCGGTCAGCCTTGGCTGCTTACGTGTACTCCATCGTTTTCAGGATCCACTTTCGAAGTAGTCGAAAAGCACGAAAGGCATTCTGGTAGAAAAGATTTTTTTTCTTTGTTCGAGGAAAATTTCGACGCAGAGGGGGTTCCCCCCTTCTAGCCCCCGAGGGAGGGTCGGGCTTTGCCGAGGCAAGGCTGACCCTTCCTTGACGACCAGACTTTGTGTGTGAATGGGGTGTACGAATAACTTGGAAGCATCTTAATGGTAGAAGCGACGTAGTTGTTGGATGTTCCAAGCGTTGCTGTAGACCTCGCCTTGACTGTTGGCCAGCTTGTATGTTCCGGGCTTCAGAACCTTGGCGACGATGAACGGCCCTTCCTAGGGAGGCGTGAGTTTGTGCCGCCCTCGGGCGTCTTGTCTTAGCCGAAGCACCAGGTCGCCCGCCTGGAGATCTTGGGACCGAACCCCTCGGGCGTGGTAGCGTCGCAGGGACTGCTGGTACCGCGCCGAGTGTAGTAAGGCAATGTCCCGAGCCTCCTCCAGCTGGTCCGGTGAGTCTTCTCGATTGGCTCGATTGCTTTGGTCGGCGTAGGCCCTCGTCCTCGAGGAACCGTATTCTAAGTCTGTGGGCAAGATGGCCTCGGCCCCATAGACTAGAAAGAACGGTGTGAAGCCCGTGGCTCGGCTCGGCGTTGTCCTCAGACTCCATACCACCGAGGGGAGTTCCTTCATCCACCGCTTGCCGAACTTGTTGAGGTCATTGTAGATTCGAGGCTTGAGTCCTTGCAGGATCATGCCGTTAGCCCGCTCCACTTGCCCATTCGTCATGGGGTGAGCCACGGTGGCCCAGTCCACCTGGATGTGGTGATCCTCGCAGAAGTCCAGGAACTTTCTGCCGGTGAACTGGGTGCCGTTGTCGGTGATGATGGAGTTCGGGACCCCAAAGCGATGGATGATGTTGGTGAAGAACGCCACCGCCTGTTCGGACCTGATGCTGTTTAGGGGTCGGACCTCGATCCACTTGGAGAATTTGTCGATGGCGACCAACAGGTGCGTGTAGCCCCCGAGTGCCTTCTGCAAGGGGCCGACGAGGTCCAGACCCCACACAGCAAACGACCAGGTGATGGGTATGGTCTGCAGAGCCTGAGCGGGTAGGTGGGTCTGCCTCGCGTAGAACTGACACCCTTCGCAGGTGCGGACAATTCTAGTGGCGTCGGCCACCGCCGTCGGCCAGTAGAAACCTTATCGGAAGGCGTTTCCCACAAGGGCTCGAGGTGCTGCGTGATGGCCGCAAGCCCCCGAGTGTATCTCTTGTAAGAGCTCCTGGCCTTCGGCGATGGAAATGCATCGCTGGAGGATGCCTGAGTGGCTGCGGTGGTAGTGCTCCTTCCCATCTCCCAGCAAGACGAACGACTTGGCGCGCCGCGCCAACCACCGAGCTTCGGCTTGGTCGAGGGGTAGCTCTCCTCGGTGGAGATATTGCAGGTATGAGGTCTGCCAGTTTTGATTAGGCGTGACCCCGCTCGCTCCTCCTCGATGCGCAATGCCTCACCCTCGGGGGCCGAGGGTACCTCGGGCCGAGCCGAGGGGCCTCGGGTTGAGCCGAGGGTGCCTCGGGCCGAGCCGAGGGTACCTCGGACTGTGCCGAGGGTACCTCGGACTGAGCCGAGGGTGCCTCGGGCTGGGCCGAGGCCTTCTCGGGCTCGGGCGTGTCGTCGGTCTTGACGGAGGGTTGATGCAGGTCTCGGGAGAATACGTCCGGGGGAACCGTTGTTCGCCCCGAGGCTATTTTAGCCAGCTCGTCCATAGTCTCGTTGTAGCGTCGGGCGATGTGATTGAGCTCGAGCCCGTAGAACTTGTCTTCCAGGCGCCGAACCTCATCGCAGTAGGCTTCCATCTTTGGGTCGCGGCATTGGGAGTTCTTCATGACTTGGTCGATGACGAGCTGCGAGTCACCACGAGCGTCGAGGCGTCGGACCCCTAGCTCGATGGCGATTCGCAACCCGTTTACCAGAGCCTCGTACTCAGCCACATTGTTGGACGCGGGGAAGTGGAGGCGTAGCACGTAGCGTAGGTGCTTCCCGAGGGGCGAGATGAAGAGCAGGCCCGCGCCGGCCCCCGTCTTCATCAGCGACCCGTCGAAAAACATGGTCCAGAGCTCTGGTTGGATCGGAGCTGTTGGGAGCTGGGTGTCGACCCATTCGGCCACAAAGTCCGCCAAGACCTGGGACTTGATGGCTTTCCGAGGGGCGAACGAGATCGTCTCGCCCATGATCTCCACCGCCCACTTTGCAATTCTACCCGAGGCCTCTCGGGACTGGATGATCTCCCCCAGGGGGAAGGATGACACCACAGTTACCAGATGAGACTCGAAGTAGTGTCGCAACTTCCGCCGCGTCAGGATCACCGCGTACAGCAGCTTCTGAATTTGTGGGTAGCGGATCTTGGTCTCGGACAGTACCTCACTGATGAAGTAGACTGGCCTCTGGACGGGCAATGCATGCCCCTCTTCTCGTCTCTCAACCACAATCGCGGCGTTAACCACCTGAGTGGTCGCGGCGACGTAGATCAAGAGGGCTTCTCCGGCAGCGGGGGGCACCAAGATGGGCGCGTTCATGAGGAGCGCCTTCAGGTTCCCGAGGGCTTCCTCGGCCTCAGGGGTCCAAGCAAAGCACTCGGCCGTCCTTAAGAGGCGGTACAGAGGTAGGCCTCTTTCGCCGAGGCGCGAGATGAAACGGCTCAGAGCCGCGAGGCATCCCATGACCCTCTGTACGCCTTTCAAGTCCTTGATGGGCCCCATGTTGGTGATGGTCGCGATCTTCTCCGGGTTGGCCTCGATGCCCCGCTCGGAGACGATGAACCCCAAGAGCATGCCTCAGGGGACCCCGAAGACACACTTTTCGGGATTGAGCTTCACGCCTTTCGCCTTGAGACATCGAAATGTCACTTCAAGGTCGGAAAGGAGGTCGGAGGCTTTCCTCATCTTGACTACGATTTCATCGACGTAGGCCTCGATCGTTCGACCGATGTGTTCGCCGAACACATGGTTCATGCATCGCTGGTACGTTGCACCCGCATTCCTCAAACCAAACGGCATGGTAACATAGCAGTACATGCCGAAGGGTGTGATGAAGGAGGTCGCGAGCTAGTCGGACTCTTTCATCCTGATCTGGTGATACCCTGAGTAGGCATCAAGGAAAGACAGGGTTTCGCACCCAGCAGTGGAATCCACGATTTGATCGATGCGAGGCAGAGGGTAGGGAACTTTCGGACATGCTTTGTTTAGACCAGTGTAGTCTACACACATCCGCCATTTCCCCCCTTTCTTTCTCACAAGCACAGGGTTGGCAAGCCATTCGGGATGGAATACCTCTTTGATGAACCCTGCCGCCATTAGCTTGTGGATCTCCTCGCCTATGGCTCTGCGCTTTTCTTCGTCGAATTGGTGCAGAGGCTGCTTCATGGGTCAGGCTCCAGCTCGGATATCCAGCGAGTGCTCGGCGACTTCCCTCGGTATGCCGGGCATGTCCGAGGGACCCCACGCGAAAACGTCGGCGTTTGCGAGGAGAAAGTCGACGAGCACTGCTTCCTATTTGGGGTCGAGCTCGGAGCCGATCCGGATCTGCTTGGAGGCGTCGTTGCAGGGGTCGAGAGGGACGGACTTAACCGTCTCCGCTGGCTCGAAGTTGCCGGCATGGCGCTTCACGTCTGGCGCCTCCCCAGAGAGGTTCTCCAGGTCGGCGATGAGGGCCTCGGACTCGGCGAGGGCCTCGGCGTACTCCACGCACTCCACGTCGCATTCGTACGCGTGTCGGTACGTGGGCCCGACGGTGATGACCCCGTTGGGGCCCGACATCTTGAGCTTGAGGTAGGTGTAGTTGGGGATGGCCATGAACTTGGCGTAGCATGGCCTCCCCAACACTGCGTGGTAGGTTCCTCGAAACCCGACCACTTCGAACATGAGGGTCTCCCTTCGAAAGTTGGAGGGCGTCCCAAAGCAGACGAGTAGATCGAGTTGTCCGAGGGGTTGGACGCGCTTCCCGGGGATGATCCCGTGGAAAGGCGCAGCGCCTGTCCGGACCGAGGACAGATCGATCCGCAGGAGCCCGAGGGTCTCGGCGTAGATGATGTTGAGGCTGCTGCCTCCGTCCATGAGGACCTTGGTGAGCCTGACGTTACCGATGATGGGGTCGACAACGAGCGGGTATTTCCCCGGGCTCGGCACATGGTCGGGATGGTCGGCCTGGTCGAAGGTGATGGGCTTGTCGGACCAGTCTAGGTAGACTGGCGCCGCCACCTTTATCGAGTAGACCTCCCGACGCTCTTGCTTGCGGTGCCGAGCCGAGGCGTTTGCCACTTGCCCACCGTAGATCATGAAGCAGCCGCGGACCTCGGGGAACTCTCCTGCCTTGTGATCTTCCTTCTTAGCGTCGTCGAGAGCCTTGCCACCCTCCGCGGGTGGCCCGGCCTTGTGAAAGTGGCGTCGAAGCATGGCACACTCCTCAAGGGTGTGCTTGACGGGCCCCTGATGATAGGGGCACGGCTCCTTGAGCATCTTGTCGAAGAGGTTGGCACCTCCGGGAGGTTTCCGAGGGTTCTTGTACTCAGCGGCGGCGATAAGGTCCGCGTCGGCGGCGTCGCGTTTCGCTTGCGACTTCTTCTTGCCCTTCTTCTTGGTGCCGCGCTGAGTTGACGCCTCGGGAACATCTTCCGGTGGGCGGCCCTGGGGCTGCTTGTCCTTCCGGAAGATGGCCTTAACCGCCTCCTGGCCAGAGGCGAACTTGGTGGCGATGTCCATCAGCTCGCTCGCCCTGGTGGGGGTCTTGCGACCCACTTTCTCACCAGGTTGCGGCAGGTGGTGCCGGTGAGGAACGCGCCGATGACATCCGAATCGGTGACGTTGGGCAGCTCGGTGCGCTGCTTCGAGAATCGCCGGATGTAGTCCTGGAGAGACTCTCCCGGCTGCTAGCGGCAGCTTCGGAGATCCCAGGAGTTTCCAGGGCGCACGTACGTGCCTTGGAAATTGCCGGCAAAGGCTTGGACCAGGTCGTCCCAGTTGGAGATCTGCCCTGGAGGCAGGTGCTCCAGCCAGGCTCGAGCGGTGTCGAAGAGGAACAGGGGGAGGTTGCAGATGATGAGATTATCATCGTCCGTTCCACCCAGTTGGCAGGCCAGCCGATAGTCCGCGAGCCACAGTTCCGGTCTCGTCTCCCTCGAGTACTTTGTGATAGTAGTCAGGGTTCGGAACCGGGTCGGGAACGGCGCCTGTCGTATGGCGCGGCTGAAAGCCTGCAGACCGGGTGGTTCGGTCGAAGGACTCCGATCCTCCCCGCTGTCGTAACGTCCCCCACGCCTGGGGTGGTAGCCTCGGCGCACCCTCTCGTCGAGGTGGGCCCGACGGCTGTGATGATGGTGCTCGTTGTCGAGGCGACCCGGGGCCGCAGGCGCTGTGTTGCGCGTGCGCCCGGTGTGGACCGAGGCTTCCCGCATGAATCGGGAAGTCGCGGCGCGATGTTTCGAGGGGTACCCCTGCCTTCGGGAGGCGGAGCTTTCAGCCCGTCGGACCGCGGCATCCTCCAGGAGATTCTTGAGCTCTCCCTGGATACGCCGCCCCTCGGTGGTTGATGGCTCCGGCATCGCGCGGAGAAGTATTGCCGCTGCAGCCAGGTTCTGGCCGACTCCACTGGAAACCGGTGGCGGCCTTACCCTGACGTCGTCGGCAATGTGGTGCTGGATGCCCTGGGGGAGATGACGCGCTTCTCCAGCCGGAGGTTGGCCCGCCCATTCCTGCCCGATGTCCCGGCGGATCGGCTTAAGCGTTCCTGCTCCCTCATCGAGCCTGGCCTGCATCTCGTAGATTTGCTCGAGCTGTGGGTCATGACCCCTCGCCGGGACGGGGACCACAGCTAGCTCCCGAAGGATGTCAACGCGAGGCACGGGCCTAGGGGGATCACCGTTCTCCAGTATACCAAGATGGTTGCCTTCGCCGGGACCCCCTTGTAACACCCCTGGTGTTACTGTAACTAAGAATGAGCATGGCATCATAAACATTGGCATTGCATATGTTTGACACACTTAGAGTGCATTCACTAGGTAAAAATTTCAAACAAGTGTATTGTTTTTAGGGTTTTACAAATAGGACCCTGGATAGGGAACCTGACCCTAAATAAGGCTCAAAGGGGCAAAACTTAACCCAAATGAAGAAAACCTCAAATCTTTAAGGGAAGGGTCATAAAATGATCCCAAGACTTAAGTGGAATTACACTTAGACCCCTGGGATACCAGAAACCCTAATTAGAACCCTGGAAAACCCTAAAACCAAACCCTAGGGACCTATGTGCAAAATTAGTCCACTTTTGGACTAAAGTGCAAAAACCAAGTCAAATAAGAATCTTAAGTCATTTGGGCCACTCATATGTGAATTTGCAAACCAAAACCCTGAGTTTGGACTTATTTGCAAAAGAGCCACATTTGAACTCTTTTGACTAAGTCTGAATTTCAGTGTGATGTGCTCATCTTTGTGACCTTGTAACTTCTAAGCAAAAGAGATTTTGCCCTAGGTTACCACATCAAAATTATAGCCTAATCATAGGAGAACAACTTTGCTTAAGGGTGTGAACATAGTTGTTAAGAAAAAACTGGAGATAATTGAGCCTGAAGTTTGACTGTCAGACTGCTTGAAGTCTAAAATTCAGATTAACAGTGGGATGACATGAACTTAGGGCTTAATTTTAAGCATGATCCAGTGACGTTTTGTGAGAGCACCTTGTAGCAAAATTATAGTTGGATGATAGCCCTACAACTTTGGTGCAGATAGATGACAAAGTTGTAATGCAAAAATTTGAGAAAAATGGCTCTGAAGTTGCTCTGTCAGCTGTTCTGATTAGGTGCTCACCATGGTACAGTAGCAAAGCTGGATCAGACCGCCAGCGCGACTGACCCACCACCGACGACCGATTCCGCCGCGATTCGTGCCGTCGCCGGCCCAACTTGTGCTCGGGGTGGGTGGATAAGGACATCCGGTGAAAGATCCTTGCCGGCGGTGAGCTGGAGATCACTCCGGTGACTCACCGTGGCGTTCTCTTTTACTTTGTGGCAGAGCGGATTAGCTCGCCGGTGAGCCACCGCCTCCCGGCCTTGCGCCATGTGGCTTTGCTTTCCACCGCATCGCCGTGGCTCCTTACAGCTGTCAAACCATCGCCGGTGAGCACGCCACGACTGCGGACACGAATTCACTGCGCCACGGTTCTCTCTTATCTCCGGCCATCTCGTTGCTCGACCAAATTGAGCGCCACCGACGAAGCTGCCTATAAATTGAAGCCTCAGCCCGTTCCGCTAGGTAATTGTGCGTCCAGAGAACCCACTCGTAGCTCCGATTATTCCCCACAGTTCTCCAATTTCACGTTCTCCCCAATCCAGTTCAAGAACACTGTGAACCCAATCTCACCGCGGTCAGCCCCAATCCGGTTAGTTCATCTCTCTCTCTCTCCCTTGTTTGAGCACTCTGGTTGCTCTGTGATGCTTGCCGAGCCTTCAATTTAAACTAGGAGACCACCAGTCGCCGAGAACACGACGATCTAGCCGCCATGCTCTCGGTCACCGTGGCCAGAGCTCCTTAGTTGGTCTTAGATGCAATTAGGTTGGGGGAAATGATTAAGGTAGCCCCAATTTCATGTCTGTTGCTCGGAGAACCTAGCCGTTGCCCCAATCGGCCGGTTTGCTAGCTCGCCGGAGTACGTCCCTGTGCAGTTCGCCGCCGGGGACTTCGAACAGAGAAAGGATAGAAGTGCGGGGTTGTTTTTGTAGATGTCAGAGAGACGTTGAACAGTGACCAGGGATTCTTAGCAGATACCCAAAACGTTGAGGACCTCTGCGCAAATCTGCCACGCGGGCGCGGGCGCGCGCGCGGGCGCCTTTCCCCTCTGAACTGGACCGCTGGGCTGAAATCATCCCAGAACTGTTCACCAGTTTTTCCTTTTCTTTATTTCCAGAGCTAAAACAATTATAGAAAAACGTAGAAAAATCCTAAAATTCTGAAACCAATTTTCCTAGGCTTCTTATTTTCCCTAGAATTTAATAAAAATAGTTTCATGATTTTTAGGTTAAATTAGGAATTTTAAGGCATTTTAAGTAGTTTAAAGTAATAGTACTGGATTTTTAGAAAATATATAATAATTCCTAAAATACCCAAACTTTTTATATGAGTTCCTCATATTATTTAGAAACCTTGGATAGAGTTTGGGTTGATTTGGACCTTGTTTGACACCTAAACCCCAAACCCCCCCTGCCCTGTGAACTCCTTTACTTACTCTGGAAACCCTAAGTTCTCGGAGTTCCATGAAGGAAAGTTGTATTCAAGACTTAGATAATAAATTTGTATTATCTTCGCACCCTCATGAGCATTACATGGCATTCATTCTTATGCATATATGTGGTTATGATTAGAACACGAGGACGAAGTGGAAGCCACTAAAGAGCAAGTGCCACCACCTTTGGAAACTCAGGCTGGGGATTGTTTCTACTTCGATATTTGTGGATCCGAGCCTGACTCACCCATAAACAAAGGAAAGCCCTGGTGCATTTGCAACCCCCTTGTGTTTTAAAATCTTTCTCACTTGCTTGATGCACTAGGTAATAGGTGTTGATTGCTTAAACAATTCCTGCATTACCTTCCTTGGATTTGATTACCTTCCTTGAAATTCCTGTTTACAAAGAATTTTCTTTATGCTTAGCCTTGCTTTAGTAAAACAAAATGTTTTGTTTTTACAAAAGATAATGTGGCAAAAGTGGTTGGGATGTTTTTGAAAACAAAACTTGATGGTGGATCCATCATGGCCATGATGGGTCCAACATCGGAAAAGATGTACCTCTGCCAGGTACCAACCTTTGGGGTTAAATGATTAAGCTGAGACCGGGCGGGTGACTTGCACGAGAAAGAGAGTCTCGGTGTAGTGTCTCCGTCTGAGTCGATTAAGGACCTTGTCGATGTAGGCCTGCTGACCGAGGACCCTTTAACTGGTCACATGCCTCGTCATGGGTAAGCTTTGCCTTGGGTGGACTAAGGCCAGAATAAGATACCACGAAATGGGCGTGGAGCGGTGGCGAGAGTAGCGTGTACCCTCCGTGGCAAGAGGCTGGACGGTGGTGTATCTGTGCTCTCGGTTTGCGTGAACCTGATCTGGTCTTAAGAAACTCGGTGGCGGGTTGACATATGCAAGGGTTAAGTGCTACATATGTCGTGTGATCGGAGATCCTCAGCTGAGTATAATCGATTCGGATCGCCGTACCTCCGCGGTTATGGAGACTTGGCCACTGACTTACACATAGCACTCCACTAAAGATAAAGGGATTAACGAGAAATTGGCTAGTTCAGGACAAGTGTTTGAACTAGGGTAGAAAGAACACTAGCTGCAGGTAATTTTACTTAACCTGACAATAAAATTGGATTTTAAGGATCCACTTTAGTAAGCAATTCTGCAAACAGAGTCTTTGATTATTGAAAGGCCTTACCTTGAATCCCATATAACCAGCATACCCTTGAGAGTCTTTTCTTTAGTCGGGTAAGACTTGCTGAGTAATTCCATACTCAGGGTTTATTCCCCCGTTGTTTTTAGGTGAGGAGACAACAAACTTTTGTTGTTTTTGTACCAAGGTGGTGAAAAATGAAGACAATCAAGAATGAAGCTGCTGGAGGACCGAGTCCTCCTTAAAAACTTTTATGTAAAGAACTTAATGGGAGGAGTTTCTGCCTCCCAGGTATTGTAATAATACTTTTCAGCACTCGCTGTACACTCTGGTCTGTACTAAATAACTTACTCTTACTTTTTAAATAAATGTAAGTTTATGTAATCACTTCCGCATTTCTGCATCTCCGATAAACATACTGTCTGTCAGACGGGTGAAACGTTCCTGGAAAGGTAAGAGAAAAGATACCGAACTCGTCAAGTGATTTAGGAACATCTACAGGGTTGTCTGATGTCTGTTGGACAAGGACAACTGTAGGTGGGCCTAATGACTTGGGAGGTTCCGTCACAGCTGGTATCGGAGCGTAGCCCTTCTTGGCAGATATTATGTAGCATCTTCAAAAAGATTTTCTTAGACTTATCTAGAAAATTTCTTCTCTTCTTACCTAAGCATCTTTGAAGAGTCTATTTCAAAGGCTAGATAGGAAGAGTGCAATGTATAGAAGGTTGAATCAACTAAGGTTGATTCTATAATTATTCATGCATCATGCTAAGAATTGTACTAATAAATTTTCCCCCTTAGAAAATGCCGCCGCGTACAAGGAAAACTGCGCGAAAGCATACTGGACCTATCGGTGTACCTCGACACCAACTTGCCCCACGAGAGCAAGATAGCAGTAGCGGAAGCAACGATCCAATTGGGGATCTCAAAGCCCGCGTGAATCAACTTCAAACAGAATTACAACGCATGACCAATTTATGGGTTGCAGATGGCGACCGAATAAATGAATTAAGAAGTTACATCCGCAGCCTGCAAGATCAACTTGCTGATCGAGATTTGGCGCTTGATTGGGCGGTACAGTCTCGTTCAGTAGCCTGGGCTAAGGAAGCGAAGGCTCGAGCACGAGTCGAAGAACTTAGCACTGCTATTGACAACTTGCAGGCATATTGCAATACTTTACATGAGGAAGTTCATGTACTGTATTCGCAATTACACCCAAATATCCCTGCGGATCCTGTCAGGTCGGAAGCCGGACCCTCGCATGATGCGGGAGAAGCGCTTGGTGGTGAGTTAGACCTTTTTAGGCCCCCTCCTTCTATGAGGCTGGTCGATGAATGGTCTCCCACACCTGACAACGAAGCTGCTAAGAGCAACCAGAAGCAGGAGTAGTAGTGTAGTTGTAGAAATAAAAGTAGTATGTTGTATAATAGGTTGAACTATTGTATAATGGGTAATGTATCCTGTTGTATAACGTCGAGTCTGTATCATTACTCTTGATGGTAATGTAAAATGGAAGGTTTCTCTGGCATATTATATTTATTTCAAATGTTCTGTGCCTCAGATGCCTACCAGGACTTGAGGACAGGATGCAGCAGGAACTTCTGGGGGGAGGGAGGTTACCCCAAATCCACCTCCGGTTCCTCCCACATTGGCCGACGCGATTGCCGCCTTGGTGAACGCAACTGCAGACAATACCCGCTTTCTGAGAGAAATGGCGGGCCAACAATTCCAGTAGCAGGGTGGAAGGGGTTATCAGCAAGGCCCCCGTGAAACCACATATTTGGATTTCTCTGAAACCCGTCCACCACTATTTGTCAAGGCTGAGGACCCGTTGGAAGCAGATGAATGGATACGGGTTATTGAGCAAAAATTTGGTCTTCTCCGCTGTTCAGAGACATAGAAGCCTTTGTTCGCAGCGCAACAGCTGCGCGGCCCTGCCAGCACCTGGTGGGGAAATTTCGTGGCTATTCAACCTGCTAATCATCAAGTAACCTGGGAAGAATTTAAAGTGGCCTTCCGCGAGCACTATATACCCGAAGGTGTTCTGCATATGAAGCAAGAAGAGTTCATGAAGCTAAAACAAGGAGGAGATACCGTCAATCAGTATCTCAATAAGTTTAATCACCTGTCACAATATGCAATTGATCAGGTGAACACTGATTTAAAAAAGAAGAATTGCTTTATGAGAGGTCTAAATGATAGATTGCAGAGAAAAATGGCCACCTGCATAGATCTCACGTATGGAAAGGCTGTCAGCACAGCCCTATTTGTTGAAGCAAAATGTGCAGGTTCTGGGAAGAACAAGGGATTTGGAGGTGAAAAGTCTAATCAGGGCCAGGCAAAAAGGCAACGGTTTGTGATCCGACCTTCTAGCCAAAATCGCTCTTTTTCTCGACCGCCCTCATTCCCTTTCAAGCAGCCAATAATCATTCGTCCCAACAATGCCCCCACTCCCCCAAGTCAGCCGGGTGCCCCGGGCACTCGATTCCCTGCTTTGCCCAGCTCTTCAACCGGGTGTTTCAATTGTGGCAAGTCTGGACATTTCATCAAGGATTGCCCATATCCCAAGCAGAATCAATCAAATACTCAGCAAGGATCTGGGAAATCAGCTCAGCCCAAGGGAAATAATGTGGGGAAGAATACAAAGAAGACGGGGCGGATATACTATACTCAAGTGGCCACTACACAGGAAGGTGAACCGGTGATGATGGGTACGTTTCTCGTGGCCAGTCACCCTGCAATTATACTTTTTGATTCTGGTGCTTCGCATACATTTATTAGCAAGAAATTTGTGGAGCAACATCACATTTCATGCCATGAATCAAAAGAAGGGTTTAAAATTCATTCACCTGGGGGACACATTTTTACTAGAGAAGTGGCCTACCAAGTGCCAGTAACAATGGCCAGACGGAACTTTCCTGCTAACATGATTGTTCTGAAAGGCTAGGATATAGATGTAATTTTGGGTATGAATTGGTTAACCCAACATAAGGCAATTCTCAACACTGAACTGAGAACCGTCAGGTTGAGCTATAATCATGAAGAGATTCTTTTGTCCATCCCCGTAACCAATCTAGCCAAAGCTTCTGGTAGAATATATGAAGCCATTGTACCGGAGATCAAGGATATTCCGGTAGTATGTGAGTTTCCAGATGTATTTCCGGAAGATTTGCCGGGACTGCCACCTGAGAGAGATGTAGAATTTGTAATTGAGTTAAAGCCCGGTACGGCTCCCATTTCCCGAAGATCGTACCGTATGCCCCCTAATGAGTTGGCGGAATTGAAGATTCAATTACAAGATCTACTGAATAAAGGATTCATCCGGCCAAGCTCGTCTCCATGGGGTTGCCCCGCCATTTTTGTTAAGAAGAAGGATCAAACCTTACGAATGTGCGTGGATTATCGACCCCTGAATGAGGTCACCATCAAGAACAAGTACCCTCTTCCAAGGATTGACATCTTATTTGATCAACTGACCGGGGCGAGGGTATTCTCCAAAATTGATCTCAGGTCGGGCTATCACCAAATCCGTATTCGGCCCAAGGATATACCAAAAACCGCGTTTACTACACGGTATGGTTTATTTGAATATTTGGTAATGTCCTTCGGACTAACAAATGCTCCTACCCATTTCACTTATTTGATGAACTCGGTGTTCATGCCCGAGTTGGACAAGTTCGTGGTGGTCTTCATCGACGATATTTTGATATATTCCAAAAATGAAGAGGAGCATGCTCAACATTTGCGGATTGTATTGACGCGCTTGAGGGAACATCAGTTGTATGCCAAGTTTAGCAAATGCGCGCTCTGGCTGGAGGAAATTCATTTTTTGGGGCATGTGTTATCTGCCAAGGGAATTGCGGTAGATCCTAGCAAAGTCAAGGATATTCTGGAGTGGAAACCCCCAACCACTGTTCACCAAGTCTGGAGTTTTCTTGGACTAGCTGGATATTATCGCAGATTCATACCAGATTTTTCTAAGCTTGTGAAGCCAATCACAATTTTATTGAAGAATGATATTAAATTCAATTGGTCTTCTAAGTGTAATGAAGCTTTTGAACAATTGAAGACATTATTAACCACTGCTCCGGTATTGGCTCAACCGGACATCACCAAGCCTTTTGATGTATATTGTGATGCGTCAGGCAGTGGACTCGGCTGTGTATTAATGCAAGAGGGCCGAGTAATTGCATATGCTTCAAGGCAGTTGCGCCGACATGAGGAGCATTACCCAACTCATGATCTGGAGCTAGCTGTTGTGGTTCATGCCCTGAAAATTTGGCGTCACTATTTGCTGGGAAATATCTGTCATATATATACAGATCATAAAAGCTTGAAGTATATCTTCACCCAGTCAGAATTGAATATGAGACAAAGACGATGGCTTGAGCTTATTAAGGACTATGAACTAGAAATTTATTATCACCCAGGCAAAGCTAATGTTGTGGCAGATGCACTGAGCCGTAAGGTTTTCTGCCACTGTCTTATGGTAAAAACCTCTGACAACACTTTATGTCAAGAGATGGAGAAGCTAAACCTGGGAATGGTCCGACAAGGAACCCTAAATCAGCTAAAGCTTGAGTCAATCATCTTGCAAAGGATAATTGATGCTCAAAGGGATAATGCGGGTATGAAGCACATACGGGAGAAGATAAGGGCTGGAACAGCCAAATGTTTCAAAGAAGACGATCAAGGTGTGATGTGGTTCAATAACCGCATAGTAGTGCCAAAGAATGAAGAACTCCGCCAGCAAATCTTAGATGAAGCGCATCTTAGTCGCTATTCTATTCATCCGGGAAGCACTAAGATGTATCATGATCTAAAGCAGCACTACTGGTGGACGAAGATGAAAATTGAAATTGCACGGTATGTGGCTAAGTGTGACACTTGCAGACGTGTCAAGGCCATACACATGAAAACTGCTGGTCCATTACAATCTTTGCCGATCCCAACATGGAAATGGGAAGACATAAGTATGGACTTTATTGTGGGATTGCCCAGGACTGCAAAAGGGTATGATTCTATCTGGGTTATAATTGATCGGCTTAAGAAGATTGCTCACTTTCTGCCGGTCAAGACAGATTCCCCGGTTACTGTCTACGCCCAATTGTACATTGCTCGTATTCTTAGTCTGCATGGTGTTCCGAAGACCATAGTGTCGGATCGTGGACCTCAATTTGTAGCCAAGTTTTGGGAAGCACTTCACAAATCCTTGGGTACTAAGTTGCTCCATAGTTCGGCATATCATCCACAAACCAGTGGACATACTGAGAGGATTAATCAAGTACTCGAAGATATGTTGCGAGCATGTGTTCTGGACTTCTCACCGAAATGGGATGAATGTTTGCCTTTGGCGGAGTTTTCATATAATAATAGCTATCAAGAAAGTATCAAGATGGCACCTTTTGAAGCTTTATATGGGCGATGATGTCGAACTCCGCTAAATTGGTCTGAACCTGGAGAGAGGTACTTCTTTAGGCCTGATATAGTGAAGGAGGCCGAGGAAAAGGTTCAGAAAATTATTCATAATATGAAGAAAGCACAAGCTCGTCAGAAGGGTTATGCAGACAAACGGCGAATGCCCTTGTATTTTCATGAAGGGGACTATGTCTACCTGAAAGTTTCACCAATGAAGGGAGTATCGCGTTTTGGGGTTAAAGGGAAACTTGCACCCAGGTACATTGGTCCATTCCCGGTACTGGAGAAATGTGGACCAGTGGCGTATCGACTGCAGCTCCCCGAAATTCTGTCTGCTATCCATAATGTGTTCCATGTGTCGCAATTGAAGAAGTGTCTTCGGGTTCCTGACCGAACCATTGAAGTGACAAATGTTGTCCTGGAACCAGATTTAACATACTCGGAACATCCTATTCGAGTTCTGGATCAAAAGGACATGGTTACCCGGAGAAAAACTCTCAAGTTCTATAAGATACAGTGGAACCAACATTCTGAAGAAGAGGCTACATGGGAAACTCAAGACTTTTTGAATAAGAATTTCCCAGGCTTTCTAGCCTCATGTAATGAACCCCCACACCACCCCCTGCCTTGTACCAGAAATAAAGGAATAAAAATGTGACACATTTCCTTTTCCACTACTCACCCTAGGACTTTTAATCTCGGGATGAGATTCTTTTATGGCGGGAAGGATGTAGCACCCCTGGTGTTACTGTAACTAAAACTTGAGCATGGCATCATAAACATTGGCATTGCATATGTTTGACACAATTAGAGTGCATTCACTAGGTAAAAATTTCAAACAAGTGTATTGTTTTTAGGGTTTTACAAATAGGACCCTGGATAGGGAACCTGACCCTAAATAAGGCTCAAAGGGGCAAAACTTAACCCAAATGAAGAAAACCTAAAAGCTTTAAGGGAAGGGTCACAAAATGATCCCAAGACTTAAGTGGAATTACACTTAGACCCCTGGGATACCAGAAACCCTAATTAGAACCCTGGAAAACCCTAAAACCAAACCCTAGGGATCTATGTGCAAAATTAGTCCACTTTTGGACTAAAGTGCAAAAACCAAGTCAAATAAGAATCTTAAGTCATTTGGGTCACTCATATGTGAATTTGCAAACCAAAACCCTGAGTTTGGACTTATTTGCAAAAGAGCCACATTTGAACTCTTTTGACTAAGTCTGAATTTCAGTGTGATGTGCTCATCTTTGTGACCTTGTAACTTCTAAGCAAAAGAGATTTTGCCCTAGGTTACCACATCAAAATTATAGCCTAATCATAGGAGAACAACTTTGCTTAAGGGTGTGAGCATAGTTGTTAAGAAAAAACTGGAGATAATTGAGCCTGAAGTTGGACTGTCAGACTGCTTGAAATCTGAAATTCAGATTAACAGTGGGATGACATGAACTTAGGGCTTAATTTTAAGCATGATCCAGTGACTTTTTGTGAGAGCACCTTGTAGCAAAATTATAGTTGGATGATAGCCCTACAACTTTGGTGCAGATAGATGACAAAGTTGTAATGCAAAAATTTGAGAAAAATGGCTCTGAAGTTGCTCTGTCAGCTGTTCTGATTAGGTGCTCGCCATGGTACAGTAGCAAAGCTGGATCAGACCGCTAGCGCGACTGACCCACCGCCGACGACCGATTCCGCCGCGATTCGTACCGTCGCCGGCCCAACTTGTGCTCGGGGTGGGTGGATAAGGACATCCGGTGAAAGATCCTTGCCGGCGGTGAGCTGGAGATCACTCCGGTGACTCACCGTGGCGTTCTCTTTTACTTTGCGGCGGAGCGGATTAGCTCGCCGGTGAGCCACCGCCTCCCGGCCTTGCGCCGCGTGGCTTTGCTTTCCACCGCGTCGCCGTGGCTCCTTACAGCCGTCAAACCATCGCCGGTGAGCACGCCACGACTGCGGACACGAATTCACTGCGCCACGGTTCTCTCTTATCTCCAGCCGCCGCGTTGCTCGACCAAATTGAGCGCCACCGACGAAGCTGCCTATAAATTGAATCCTCAGCCCGTTCCGCTAGGTAATTGTGCGTCCAGAGAACCCACTCGTAGCTCCGATTATTCCCCACAGCTCTCCAATTTCACGTTCTCCCCAATCCAGTTCAAGAACACTGTGAACCCAATCTCACCGCGGTCAGCCCCAATCCGGTTAGTTCATCTCTCTCTCTCCCTTGTTTGAGCACTCTGGTTGCTCTGTGATGCTTGTCGAGCCTTCAATTTAAACTAGGAGACCACCAGTCGCCAGGAACACGACGATCTAGCCGCCATGCTCTTGGTCACCGTGGCCAGAGCTCCTTAGTTGGTCTTAGATGCAATTAGGTTGGGGGAAATGATTAAGGTAGCCCCAATTTCATGTCTGTTGCTCGGAGAACCTAGCCGTTGCCCCAATCAGCCGGTCTGCTAGCTCGCCGGAGTACGTCCCTGTGCAGTTCGCCACCGGGGACTTCGAACAGAGAAAGGATAGAAGTGTGGGGTTGTTTTTGTAGATGTCAGAGAGACGTTGAACAGTGACCAGGGATTCTTAGCAGATACCCAAAACGTTGAGGACCTCTGCGCAAATCTGCCCCGCGGGCGCGGGCGCGCGCTGCGGGCGCCCTTTCCCCTCTGAACTGGGCCGCTGGGCTGAAATCAGCCCAGAACTGTTCACCAGTTTTTCCTTTTCTTTATTTCCAGAGCTAAAACAATTATAGAAAAATGTAGAAAAATCCTAAAATTCTGAAACCAATTTTCCTAGGCTTCTTATTTTCCCTAGAATTTAATAGAAATAGTTTCATGATTTTTAGGTTAAATTAGGAATTTTAAGGCATTTTAAGTAGTTTAAAGTAATAGTTCTGGATTTTTAGAAAATATATAATAATTCCTAAAATGCCCAAACTTTTTATATGAGTTCCTCATATTATTTAGAAACCTTGGATAGAGTTTGGGTTGATTTGGACCTTGTTTGACACCTAAACCCCAAAACCCCCCTGCCCTGTGAACTCCTTTACTGACTCCGGAAGCCCTAAGTTCTCGGAGTTCCGTGAAGGAAAGTTGTATTCAAGACTTAGATAATAAATTTGTATTATCTTCGCACCCTCATGAGCATTACATGGCATTCATTCTTATGCATATATGTGGTTATGATTAGAACACGAGGAAGAAGTGGAAGCCACTGAAGAGCAAGTACCACCACCTTTGGAAACTCAGGCTGGGGATTGTTTCTACTTCGATATTTGTGGATCCGAGCCTGACTCACCCATAAACAAAGGTAAGCCCCGGTGCATTTGCCACCCCCTTGTGTTTTAAAATCTTTTTTCACTTGCTTGATGCACTAGGTAATAGGTGTTGATTGCTTAAACAATTCCTGCATTACCTTCCTTGGATTTGATTACCTTCCTTGAAATTCCTGTTTACAAAGAATTTTATTTATGCTTAGCCTTGCTTTAGTAAAACAAAATGTTTTGTTTTTACAAAAGATAATGTGGCAAAAGTGGTTGGGATGTTTTTGAAAACAAAACTTGATGGTGGATCCATCATGGCCATGATGGGTCCAACATCGGAAAAGATGTACCTCTGCCAGGTACCAACCTTTGGGGTTAAATGATTAAGCTGAGACCGGGCGGGTGAATTGCACGAGAAAGAAAGTCTCAGTGTAGTGTCTCCGTCTGAGTCGATTAAGGACCTTGTCGATGTAGGCCTGCTGACCGAGGACCCTTTAACTGGTCACATGCCTCGTCATGGGTAAGCTTTGCCTCGGGTGGACTAAGGCCAGAATAAGATACCACGAAATGGGCATGGAGCGGTGGCGAGAGTAGCGTGTACCCTCCGTGGCAAGAGGCTGGACGGTGGTGTATCTGTGCTCTCAGTTTGCGTGAAACTGATCTGGTCTTAAGAAACTCGATGGCGGGTTGACATATGCAAGGGCTAAGTGCTACATATGTCGTGTGATCGGAGATCCTCAGCTGAGTATAATCGATTTGGATCGCCGTACCTCCGCGGTTATGGAGACTTGGCCACTGACTTACACGTAGCACTCCACTAAAGATAAAGGGATTAACGAGAAATTGGCTAGTTCAGGACAAGTGTTTGAACTAGGGTAGAAAGAACACTAGCTGCAGGTAATTTTACTTAACCTGACAATAAAATTGGATTTTAAGGATCCACTTTAGTAAGCAATTCTGCAAACAGAGTCTTTGATTATTGAAAGGCCTTACCTTGAATCCCATATAACCAGCATACCCTTGAGAGTCTTTTCTTTAGTCGGGTAAGACTTGCTGAGTAATTCCATACTCAGGGTTTATTCCCCCGTTGTTTTTAGGTGAGGAGACAACAAACTTTTGTTGTTTTTGTACCAAGGTGGTGAAAAATGAAGACAATCAAGAATGAAGCTGCTGGAGGACCGAGTCCTCCTTAAAAACTTTTATGTAAAGAACTTAATGGGAGGAGTTTTTGCCTCCCAGGTATTGTAATAATACTGTTCAGCACTCGCTTTACACTCTGGTCAAAACTAAATAACTTACTCTTACTTTTTAAATAAATGTAAGTTTATGTAATCACTTCCGCATTTCCGATAAACATACTGTCTATCAGACGGGTGAAACGTTCCTGGAAAGGTAAGAGAAAAGATACCGAACTCGTCAAGTGATTTAGGAACATCTACAGGGTTGTCTGATGTCTGTTGGACAAGGACAACTGTAGGTGGGCCTAATGACTTGGGAGGTTCCGTCACACCCCTAGATCGACGTGGAAACATTCGCGACTTGGACCGCAGTCCTTGTCACCGAGGCTGCGGCTACCGTCGGAACAGTCGGAAAGGCAGTAGTCGCATGCGGTCATGAAGTCCCGCACGGCACTGGGGTTACCAAGTTCGGAGAAATCCCAACAGAGGTCGGGCTCGCCCTCTTCCTCGGACCCCGAGGGCCCGTAGGTCGAGACGACCGTCAGCCGGTCCCAGGGTGACCGCACACGATACCCCAGAGGGTTTGGACTCGCCTCTATGAGAATGTCCACCGAAGCGGAGTTGCTTGGTGGGTCGAGGCCGAATCCAAAAGGCGCGAGATGGGAATCGATCGGTACCTTTTGGTCGACGGGCGGTGACGAAGTCACGTTAGGGACTGACTGCACCGTCGTCTCAGGTACGAGGGTGACGCCTAGCAAGTCCTTCGCGAGCATGCTGACGTTGCCCGTTTGCTTGAGGTTGGTGTGTTGCGGGGAGACGGCGCTCGTCTTCGTCTTAGACGCGAGGCCGATGCCCGACGCGCTCTCCGTCGGGGCGCCAACGCCGTCGACTCACTCGACAGCCAACGAGGTGCCGCCTCCTGCTTGGCCTTGGTTGCCCCGCCTCCTCCTCCGTCGGCAGGGAGGGGACGGGACAAGCCCGAATGTCGTCCTTCCACCACGTGGGGAAGGCGTCATCGATTTCCCCACTGGCGGGCGGGTTGTCGACCGCCATTGTCGCTGTCGCGCGGCGGGGGAAGGAGTATCATGTCGTAGTTGCCGTCGAGGGACATGAACTCAAGACTCCCGAAACGGAGCACCGTCCCGGGCTGGAGAGGTTGCTGGAGACTGCCCATCTGGAGCTTGACGGGAAGCTGTTCGTCAACACGCAGCAGGCCCCTACTTGGCGCGCCAACTGTCGGTGTTTCGAAACCCGGGGGGTCCCTGGACCGACGAGTGAATTGTTGCCGCGTGCCCCAGCCCAGATGGGTCGGTGCAAGGCGGAACCCGAAGGTGGAGAAGCAGCCGGAGGGAGACAGGCGTGGGAGGTGGAACCCGCGGCCTTCGTGTTAGCCCCGCGCCCAGGTCGGGTGCGCTTGCAGTAGGGGGTTACAAGCGTCCACGCGGGAGGGAGCGAGCGGCCTTGCGCGAGCGCCGTCCTGTCCTTCCCCGCGCGACCAACCCTCTGTAAGAGGGCCCTGGACCTCCCTTTTATAGGCGTAAGGAGAGGATCCAGGTGTACAATGGGGGCGTAGCAGTGTGCTAACGTGTCTAGCGGAGGAGAGCTAGCGCCCTAAGTACATGCCATCGTGGCAGCCGGAGAGGTTTTGGCACCCAGTTCGTGTGGTGTCGTGGCCGTCGGAGGAGCGCTGGAGCCTGGCGGAAGGACAGCTGTTGGGGCTGTCGAGTCCTTGCTGACGTCCTCTTGCTTCCGTAAGGGGGCTGAGAGCCGCCGTCGTCATAGAGCGTGCGGGGCGCCATCATTACTCGCATAGTGGAGCGAGCCAGATGGGACGCCGGTCTTGTTCCCCGTAGCCTGAGTCAGCTCGGGGTAGGGTAATGATGGCGCCTCCCGTCGGCGTGGTCGGTCCATGCCCTAGGTTGGGCGAGGTGGAGGCTCCTCCGAGGTCGAGGTCGAGTCTATCTTCCAAGGTCGAGGTCGAGTCCGAGCCCCCGGGTCGGACAAGACGGAGACCGTCGGCTGAGGCCAGGGCTGAGTCCGAGCCCTGGGGTCGGGCGAAGTGGAGTTCGTCGTCCTTCGGGGCTAAGCCCGAGTCCGAGCCCTGGGGTCGGGTGAAGCGGAGTTCGTCGTCTTCCGGGGCTGAGCCCGAGTCCGAGCCCTGGGGTCGGGCGAAGCGGAGTTCGTCGTCTTCCAGGGCCGAGCCTGAGTCCGAGCCCTGGGGTCGAGCGGAGCGGAGTTCGCCGTCTTCCGGGGCTGAGCCCGAGTCCGAGCCCTGGGGTCGGGCGAGGCGGAGTTCGTCGTCTTCCGGGGCTGAGCCCGAGTCCGAGCCCTGGGGTCGGGCGAGGCGGAGTTCGTCGTCTTCCGGGACTGAGCCCGAGTCTGAGCCCTAGGGTCGGGCGAGGCGGAGTTTCCTATGACGCCTGAGGCCAGACTTGGCTGCTATCAGCCTCACTCTATCGAGTGGCTCAGCAGTCGGAGCGGCGCAGGCGGCGCTGTCCTCTTGTCAGACCGGTCAGTGGAGCGGCGAAGTGACTGCGGTCACTTCGGCTCTGTCGACTGGAGGGCGTGCGTCAGGATAAAGGTGTCAGGCCACCTTTGCATTAAATGCCCCTGCGATTTGGTCGGTTGGCGTGGCGATTTGGTCAAGGTTGCTTCTTGGTGAAGACTGGGCCTCGGGCGAGCCGAAGGTGTGTCCGTTGCTGGAGGGGGTCCTCGGGCGAGACGTAGATCCTCCGGGGTCGGCTGCCCTTGCCCGAGGCTGGGCTCGGGCGAGGCGTGATCGCGTCCCTCGAATGGACCGATCCTTGACTTAATCGCACCCATCAGGCCTTTGCAGCTTTGTGCTGATGGGGGTTACCAGCTGAGATTTAGGAGTCTTGAGGGTACCCCTAATTATGGTCCCCGACAGTACCCGTCACGGAGTGGTGGACTGTGCAGGCTTACGGTATGGGACTAGGCTAAGCGGCTACACTGACCCGGACTACCCCATGGAACGAGCCCCCGTTCTTTAGAACCAGCCCCCAGGCTATCGGACCTCCAAGCTTTCGTAAGGGGGTCCTAATCTGCAAGCCTGGCTACTCAATCCAGGTGTCATCATGCTAGAACAGACAGTAACAATACGGGTGGGTTAGGTAAAAATAATACCTAGAAACTGCAGGGTAAAACTGTGGAGCGGGGAGATAAAGTTATCATAGAAGCAGATCTAAGGGGGTAAATCTCCTTTTTATAAATCGACATGCACGGGTGTAAACCAACAGGCCGGGTTTATGAGGGCGGACCTTACTGGGCTGGCGTACGCGTATGCGAGGCCTGACTACAAAAGAAGAAAAACTTAACCCCTCGAACTTGCTTCTATGGGCAGAACTTACATAAATGCTCCAGAGGTTATGAAGAGATACTCCTTTAGTTATAGCAAGGTGGGCACCCCCGGGCTGGCATATTTCCGTCACCTTGAAGGGTTCCTCCTAGCTAGGGGAGAGATTGCAGACCCCTTCTTGGTTCGGTACTCGCCGTAGGACTAGGTCCTGACCCTGGGTTCCCTACTATGCACGAACCGTTAGCCGCAATGTATGGGCGCTAGGTTACAAAGTGCATTTCGGGTTGCCGCTTGACACCTGAGCTTGCCGACGGAGTCCTTGTCCTTGCGCTGTAATTGCCCCTGCATAGGCTTATCAAAAGGTTGGACCCATGAGGAGTCCAGAAGGGTTTCCGAGGGAAGGCAGGCTTCGGCCCCCACTGACCAGGGAGTACGGGACCCCCTAGTGGCCCGTCTAGCTGTTGTCACCGGAGTTGGATCCTCTAGCGAAAACATCCTTCAGGACCCCTTCAGGTGACTGATACTCGAGGTCCGGTTCAGCCACGGCCACCTCATCGTCGTCGACCCTTTCCTTACCAAGTCGGCGACGAGGTGGGGAGCCATCCCCAGAAGACTGCTCGCGCCACGCGCTGACGCGTTTCGCGAGGTCGATGATCTCGCGACACTCCGCGGCGTTGTGGCGACCGTTAGGGTGCACAGGGCATGAGCCGCTGTTACCCTTCTGCGGCCGTGGGCGTTTGTTGCGGTCGCCCTGGCCTCCAGTCGCAGCTGCAATGACCAGAGCGGCGGAGTGCGGCTTCTCATGTCCGTGGTTCTTTTTCTTCTTCTTTTTGTCGTCCTAGGCGACGACACCTGAGCCACCCATCTGGGCAGCCCCGGTCTACGGTGACGAGTGCCACGCACGGCCCTCGGTGGCCCTGGCGCACTTGTTGGCTAGAGCAAAGAGAGTGGAGACAGTCTCTACGTCATGCGTGGCTAACTTCTCCAACATCTTTTCATCACGTACTCCCTGGCGGAAGGCTATGATGATAGAAGCATCAGAAATGCGAGGTATAGTACCTCGCACCTTGGTGAAGCGGGAGATAAACGTCTGGAGAGTTTCTTCGGGCTCCTGTCTCACTGCATGGAGGTGGGCCTCCACTCCATGTTGTTGGTAAGCGCTAGCGAAGTTTGCTGTGAATCGCGCGTAGAACTCTTCCCAGGAGTAGACCGATTCTGGGGCAAGGTTCATGAGCCAAGTCCGGACGAGCCCAGACAAGGCGACATGAAAATATATTGCCATCACAGTGGTGTTTTCACCTGCTACTGTGATAGCTGTGACGTACACCTGCAGGAATTCTGACGGATTTGACGTTCCGTCGTACTTTTCCGACAGGTGCGGCCGGAACTTGGGTGGCCAGGATGCCACACGGAGATGATCTGCGAGAGCGGCGCAGCCCACGCCAGCCAATGGGACACCCGCTTGGGACCGGGTGCCCATTGGGGTTTGCGATGCTACCTGTAACGCCCTGAATTTGGGGGTAGATTTTTTTCTTCTTTTCCCTCACCAAATTCAGGCGTTACCCTTTCCTTTTCCCTTTTCTCCTCGCTAAACCTTAATCTTTTCCAAAGTTATAGCGGGATTCGGCTTGAGATCCCAAGTAAAGCAAAACCCTAAAATACTTTATTTTGTTTGATGCACCATGCCGAACCGTGCCTCCTTTTTGATTGTTTGAAAATGTGAATGCATTCATCTAGAGAAAAATAGACTTTAGAAAAAGGAAAACCTTTTTCTTCTCTCTTTCCCCCTCTCCTCCCATTTCGGCCCAGCCGCCCCTCCCCCTCGCGCCCGGCCCAGCCGCGCCCCCTCCCCTTTCCCTCCCCCGCGCCGTGGGCCGCCCCGGCCGGCCCACCTCGCCCCCCCCCCGCGCGCCCCCATTTGGGCCCAAAGCGGCCCAGCCGCGCCCCCCTCCCCCCAAATTTTCTCTCCCCTCCCCTGCGGGCCCCGCCCATCATCCTCTCCCCTGCCCTAACCGCGACTCCCCTCCCCCCTGCGCGCCGTCGCCGCCCTCCCCTGCGCGCCGCCGCCGCCCCCCCCCCCTACGCGGTAAGCCCTCCCCCTCCTCCCTCTCCTCTCTCCCTCCCTCTCCCTGGCCATGGCGCCCCCGCCCCCGTCCCGGCCGCCCCCGCCCCGGCCGCGCCCGCCCGGCCCCCGCCTCGGCCGCGTCCGCCCGGCCCCGTCCCGGCCGCACCCCCGTGCGCGTCCGCCCGGCCCCGCCTCGGCCCCGGCCGCGCCGCCCCGCTCCCGCCCCCGTCCCAGCCGCGCCTGCCCGGCCCCGTCCCGGCCGCACCCCCGTGCGCGTCCGCCCAGCCCCGCCTCGGCCCCGCCCCCGCCCCTGCCCCCGTCCCAGCCGCGCCGCCCGGCCCCGGCCGCCCTCGTCCCGGCCCCGGCCATGGCGCCCGCCCCGGCCGCCCCGACCCCAGCTGCGCCGCCTTGGCCCTGGCCGCGCCCGCCCCGCCCGTGGCCTCGTCGGCCATGGCGCCAGCGCGGCGTGCCCTCGCCCCGCCCTGCGCGCGCGCCCGGCCTCGGCCCCGTCCCGGCCATGGCGCGTGGCCTTGGCGCGCCCGCCCGTGCTCGCCCGCCCGCCCCGGCCTGTCCTGCTCGCGTCGTGACGGCCCCAGCGCGGCCTCGAGCTCAGCCCAGCGTGCCTATGGCACGCGGCCTTGAGCTCGGCCAGTGCGCGGCCCCGACGTGTGCACGGCTAGTTCGCGGCGCGTGTGTGCGGCCTTGCGCGCGCGCTGCTCGCGTGGTGCCTTGGCACGGCCCGCCGTGCCCTCGTCTACCCCTAGACGTGCCCGTCTACCCCCCTATATTTTATGCGCGCTAATCACGTTGTTCATGTTAATAAAATAGGAAACTCAATTTAGGAATTGATTACGTTAGTTAATTTATATAGTTAATCGTCCATCTCGTTTAATGTTGATCTACTAAAAATGGTTAAGTTTCTATTAGTGCATGTAGCTAATCTTGGATCTCGTTTAATGTGGATCAATTGAAAATAGTTATAGTTATATTAGCGCATGTGGCTAATACTTGTTAGTGTAACTCGATGGAATTAAGTCACGTAGCGCTTAGTTATGCATCTACCCATAATACGTTTCGAGTAAGCTTTAACCCCGCGAGACCTCCCCCCGTTTCCTTCTAACCATGGTAAATGCAATATCGTATGTCATATTTTATGCATGTTTAATCTATTTGTTCTCTTGTATGGTGTACTGTTTGTTTCCTAATTTGAATGGATGGATGTATGTATGTTTGCAATCGCATAGAGAACGATTCGGTCGAGGAGTCCGAAGAACTCGCAGGAGAAGTCCCTGAGCAGCAGTCGGTTGGTGGAGGCAAGTGTCCCTTGACCTATCTCTGTCCTATACATTCTTTAATTCACCTCCCGCATTACACATTTATACCTAAGGATTGACTAGCTTTTGATATCCATGTCCTTGTTTACCTATTTGGGTTGGATTATTATTGTTTAGTCTTATGCTATTGCTCAACTCTGATCAATGAACATGATGAGAATTATCAATGATACGCTGTTTTCCCTTCTTTTATTATGATGTTATACTTGTGGCCTTCAAGGGGGCTCGAGTGGTTTCTCGAGTTCCTCTCCGTAAGGACCTGTTCGTTGGATGACCGCCCAGGAAAACAGTGCAACCATGAGGGTGGAGTGGGACGCCCTTAGCTGAATAATTAGAGGAACCGGGGTATAGTTCGCTTAGGCGTCGTGCCGTCAATGGGGCTCGGTGTATGCGGCTCGCTCTGCCAAGGTTGATTTGTCCCTTGGGGAGGAGTGCAGTATATTTAGGAAACCTAACGGGCGGCTACAGCACCGGGGAATCTTTGTAAAGGCTACGTAGTGAGACCCCGCCTACTTAACTTGGGAGTGTTCAAGGGTCCGTACAACCCGAGGCAAAAAGGGAATCACGGCTCATGGGTAAAGTGCGCAACCTCTGTAGAGTGTTATGAAACTGATATATCAGCCGTGCTCGCGGTTATGAGCGGCCAACGGAGCTCCAATGATTAGTGGTACTTGATCAGAGACATTTTGGTTTACAGGTGGCAATGAGATTGATGGTTCTGGTTATGACTATGGTGCTGGTAAGTGGTATTCTTTCCGTTTGGAAAGGGTACATCGGGCTAATAACTTGGGTTAATGTTAAAACCTAGCTTTCTACTAGTAAATAATAATCTGACCAACTAAAAGCAACTGCTTGACTTACCCCTACATAAAGCTAGTCCACTACAGCCAAACAGGATACTTGCTGAGTATGTTGATGTGTACTCACCCTTGCTCTACACACCAAACCCCCCCAGGTTGTCAGCATTGCAACCACTGCTCAGGAGAAGATGAAGCCATGGAAGGAGACTTCCAGGAGTTCCAAGACTACGACGAGTTCTAGGTGTGGGTTAGCGGCAACCCCCCAGTCGGCTGCCTGTGAAGGCCGCGTTTATCTATGTTTTGTTTTCGCACTTTGATTTATTGTAAAGACTATGTGGATGTCTCAGACATATGATGTAATCGACTACTATTTCCCTTTTTAATACTATTTGAGCACTGTGTGATGATGTCCATGTTATGTAACTGCTGTGTACGTGAATTGCTGATCCTGGCACGTACATGGTTCGCATTCGGTTTGCCTTCTAAAACCGGGTGTGACATAGGTGGTATCAAAGCCGTGCTGACTGTAGGACCGCTAACCTAGAGTAGAATGGCCGTTCTAAGGATTATAGACCTCTGTCCCTGCCTTGACTTTGGCATCCCTTCAAAAGTTGGTCATATCGACCAAAACTATGTTCTACTATATATTATACCTTGCTGAAAATTATGTTTTATTCTAATCCTTCATTTATTTATGGTTCATTACTTGCTGGTCATATTAATTCTGTTCTCACTCTTTTGCTTACGGTGTCTTTTGTAGATGGCTCGTCTTAGACACACCGCACGAAAGTCTGTCATCCCCTTCTTACCCTCTCGTCTCGTGGAGCGTCTGCTTCGCCTCCTATGGCCGGTCAGTCCAGTCACTTGGAGAGGCTACACCACCGCCTGCATGAGGAGCAGGAGCGTCGACGACAGGAGCAGGAGCAGTAGGGCTCTTCTTTCTCGCTCCAATAGGAGATAGAGTCTGTGAGGAGCTGCTCCCCTGTGCTCCCCTTGGAGGCGCCCCCTACACCACCACTAGGCGCCCCAGCCCCTGGAGGAGCTGCTGGAGGAGACCCAGACGACGGAGGAGGCGACAGCAGCTCGAGCCACGACGCTGACTTTTCTGCTGACCAGGAGCCGGAAGGATGGGTTGCTCGACCCATCACTCGCGACGCTACTCGCGGGTGTCACTTCCACGATGCGCTCGACACCCTGCTACGTCGGGCACTTGACCGACGTACTTGGTCCATCAAGTATCGCTGTGTGGTCTACCAGCATAGTCGCGGGGTCTACCTGGACCGCTGGGAGGCGACCTGCTTGGTGTGCCGTCTGGAGAAAAGTCTCTGGGGTGTTGAGGTCTGCTCGGAGCACTATTTCATCTCTGAGCGGGACTCAGCTGAGGCGGCCATGCAAGATGTCGCACGGCGTGCGCTTTCTCACTAATGTTCAGTGCTCGGTGGGGTAGCTGATGCTCTCAACCTGAAGTACTACCCCCGCCGTCCATCTGGCAGCACAGGAGGTGTGATTGTCTCACCTGTTGGTGAGGACAATCCTAGGTTGAGCAGCACAGTCAACCTAGCTGCCGTGCTAAACACGGAGCTGGACCATGCATTAGATGAGTTGAGTAGGGCTCGTGCTGAGATCGCCCTGCTGTGGGCTAAGCGCGTGGAACGTCGTCACCTAGATGATGGTTCCCCCGCTCCCGTCGGGACTCAGCACCCGTACCGCTCGCCTCGGCGTGGACACCAGTCTTATGGCAATCCCGACTGCAAGACCAAGATAGATTTAGAACCATAGATCGTCAGTGTTGAGTCTTGTAAAAGATACTTAATATGGAAGTTTTAATTTTAGTCTTAGTCTCAGTCTTAGCATTAGTCTCGCTCTTAGTTAGTCTTAGTTAGACAGGGTAGTTTGCTATATCCTGTACATTTATGTTTGTCATGATGAACTATGTTTGATTTGGATCTTTGTAATGATTGTCACCAGAATGTGGGTATCCCCTACATTTTGGTTTACCTGCTATGTTAATGGAGTTAGCTATTTAGTTGGGAAGCCTTTCCACTTTCCTCGTTATCTGAGAAGCTGGGTTGGTCTGTGTTGGAGATCAGTGAAGATGCTCATCTGTTCAGGGTTGCTGAAGAATTCTATGCTCTTTTCTTATGCTGCAAGATTTGCAAGATCGGTTCTGATGTGTGGTTGCATTCTGCAGATGTCAGAGAACAGGCGCAGAGGAGGAAGGCGTGCTCAGCAGGAGCAGGCAGCTCCGCAAGATGAGGCACCCCAGCAGCAGCATCTGCCGCCTCCGCCCCCGCCCCCGATGTCCATCGAAGCAGATGTTTCTGATGCAGACTCAGGTAGTTCAAGCCATCGGTCAGACTCTAGCCGCCATTCAGCAGCAGCAGCAGCAGCCAAAGCCACCACCTCAGCCTCAGATACCTCAGATGCCCAGAGACAAGCATGCTGAATTCATGAGAGGTCATCCACCAACGTTTGCTCACTCTTCTGACCCCATGGATGCTGAAGACTGGCTGTGCACTATGGAGCGGGAGTTGCATACCGCTCAGTGCGATGACAGGGAGAAAGTCCTGTATGGTCCTCGTCTGTTGAGTGGAGCAGCCCAGTATTGGTGGGAGTCCTATCTCGCCACCCATGCCAACCCCGACACCATCACCTGGGAAGAATTCAGGGGTAGCTTTCGTCAGTATCATGTTCTTGCAGGTCTGATGACAGTGAAGAAGGAGGAATTCCTGGCTCTTAAGCAAGGGTCGTCGTCGGTCAGTGAGTACCGGGACAGGTTTCTGCAGTTGTCCCGCTATGCACCTGAAGATGTCAACACCGACGCCAAGCGACAGTACCGTTTCCTGAGAGGCTTGGTTGACCCTCTGCAGTACCAACTGATGAATCATACCTTCCCGACATTCTAGCACTTGATTGACAGAGCAATCATGACAGAGAGGAAGCGTAAGGAGATGGAGGATCGTAAGCGCAAAATCAGTGGACCCCAGCCTGGAAGCAGCAGTCGTCCTCGTTTCTCAGGCAATCAACCTCAGTAGTTCAGGCAGAACCAGCGTCCACCTCAGCAGCAGCAGTTCCAAAGGCAGTTTCCTCAGCACCAGTATCAGAATCGTCAGAACAATCAGTCAGGAGGAGGTCAGTTCCAAAGGCAGAATCAGCAGGCACCTCGTCTTCCTGCCCCAACAAACCAGCAGAACAATCAGGCAGCACCAGCTCAGGTTGGAAACAGGGCATGTTTCCACTATGGAGAGCAGGGCCATTAGGTGATGCAATGTCCGAAGAAGGCAGCCCAGCAGCAGTTAGGCCCCAATGCCCCAGCAAAGCAGAATGTGTCTCAGCCTGGAGGAGGCAACCGCTCTCAGCCGTGCTACAATCATGGAAGACTGAATCACTTGGAGGCTGAAGCAGTTCAGGAGACCCCCGGCATGATAGTAGGTATGTTCCCAGTCGACTCCCATATTGTAGAAGTGTTATTTGATACTGGAGCAACGCATTCTTTCATTACTGCATCATGGGTAGAAGCACATAATCTTCCAATTACTACCATGTCAACCCCCATTCAAATTGACTCAGCCGGTGGTAGAATTTGAGCCGGTAGCATTTGTTTGAATGTAAGTGTGGAAATAAGGGGGATAGCGTTCCCCGCTAATCTCATAGTAATGGGTACTCAGGGAATAGATGTCATCCTAGGGATGAATTGGCTAGATAGGTATCAGGCAGTTATCAGTTGTGATAAGAGGACAATCAAATTGGTGTCCCCACTAGGAGAGGAAGTGGTGACGGAGTTAGTCCTGCCTGAGCCAAAGAAAGGAAGTTGTTATCAGATGGCTGTTGATAGCAGTGAAGCAGACCCACTTGAGATCATCAAGGTTGTGTCCCAATTCCCGAATGTGTTTCCAAAGGACCTACCAGGTATGCCACCGGAGCGGAAAGTTGAGTTTGCCATAGAGCTTCTTCCTGGAACCGCCCCTATCTTTAAGAGAGCTTACAGAATATCTAGACCAGAGTTGGTTGAGCTTAAGAAGTAGATCGATGAGTTGTCAGAGAAAGGTTACATCCGGCCAAGTACCTCGCCTTGGGCCGCCCCTGTCCTATTCGTGGAGAAGAAAGATGGCACCAAAAGGATGTGTATCGATTATCCAGCTCTGAATGAGGTCACGATCAAGAACAAGTACCCTTTGCCCAGAATAGAAGATCTGTTCGACCAGTTGAGAGGAGCCAGCGTGTTCTCCAAGATAGATCTGAGGTCGGGTTATCATCAGCTCAGGATTCGACCTTCAGACATTCCGAAGACGGCATTCATTACCAAGTATGGGTTGTATGAGTTCACTGTGATGTCTTTCGGTTTGACAAATGCACCGACCTTCTTCATGAACTTGATGAACAATGTTTTCATGGACTATCTTGACAAGTTTGTGGTGGTATTTATTGATGACATTCTGATTTATTCTCAAAGCGAAGAAGAGCATGCAGACCATTTGAGGATGGTATTGCAGAGATTGCGAGGGCACCAGCTATATGCAAAGTTGAGCAAGTGTGAGTTCTGGATCAGTGAAGTCTTGTTCTTGGGTCACATAATCAACAAAGAAGGATTGGCTATGGATCCTAAGAAAGTGGCAGACATTCTAAACTGGAAAGCGCCAACAGATGCCCAAGGAATCAAGAGCTTCATTGGAATGGCCGGATATTATCGGCGATTCATTGAAGGGTTTTTGAAGATTGCGAAACCAATGACAGCGTTGCTAGGAAACAAGGTTGAGTTCAAGTGGACCCAGAAATGTCAAGAGGCCTTCGAAGCGCTGAAAGAGAAGTTGACTACAGCGCCTGTCTTAGTCTTGCCTGATGTGCACAAGCCCTTCTCGGTGTATTGTGATGCTTGTTACACTGGTTTGGGATGTGTGTTGATGCAAGAGGGAAGAGTTGTGGCTTACTTGTCCCGACAGCTGAAGGTTCATGAGCAGAATTACCCAATTCATGACCTAGAGTTGGCAGCAGTGGTTCACACATTGAAGACATGGAGGCACTATCTGTATGGACAGAAATGTGATGTTTACACAGATCACAAGAGTCTGAAGTACATATTCACTCAGCCAGAGCTGAATATGAGGCAAAGAAGATGGTTAGAGTTGATCGAAAGACTATGAGTTGGAGATCCACTACCATCCAGGCAAATCGAACGTAGTGGCAGATGCTTTGAGCAGGAAGAGTCAGGTCAATCTAATGGTCGCTTGTCCGATGCCTTATGAGTTGGCCAAAGAGTTTGACAGGTTAAATCTCAGATTTCTAAATAATTCGCGAGGAGTCACAATCGAGTTGGAACCCACCCTGGGGCGGGAAATCAAAGAAGCACAGAAGAATGATGAGAAGATCAGTGAGATCTGGCGACTGATTCTAGATGGCAAAGGCAAAGATTTTCGAGAAGATGCAGAAGGTGTGATATGGTTCAAAGACCGCTTGTGCATTCCCAATGTCCAGTCTATTCGGGAGTTGATTCTCAAGGAAGCTCATGAGACAGCTTATTCGATTCACCCTGGTAGTGAAAAGATGTATCAGGATCTGAAGAAGAAATTCTAGGTGGTACGGAATGAAGAGGGAAATCGCAGAGCATGTGGCTATGTGTGATAGTTGTCGGCGGATCAAGGCAGAGCACCAGAGACCAGCTGGATTGTTGCAACCGTTGCAAATCCCTCAGTGGAAATGGGATGAAATCGGCATGGATTTCATAGTCGGATTGCCTCGCACTCGAGCCGGCTATCGATTCTATTTGGGTAGTAGTGGACCGCTTAACCATGTCAGCCCACTTCATACCAGTCAAGACCAACTACAGTAGTGCAGTATTGGCAGAGTTGTACATGTCTCGGATCGTTTGTCTCCACGGTGTGCCAAAGAAGATAGTGTCAGATAGAGGAACGCAGTTCACCTCTCATTTCTGGCAGCAGTTGCATGAAGCCTTGGGCACACATCTGAATTTCAGTTCAGCTTTATCATCCGCAGACAGATGGTCAGACTGAAAGAACCAATCAAATCCTCGAAGACATGTTGAGAGCCTGTGCGTTGCAAGATCAGTCCGGATGGGATAAGAAGTTGCCTTATGAAGAGTTCTCTTATAACAACAGTTACCAGGCCAGTTTGAAGATGTCACCATTCCAGGCAGCTCTATGGAAGGAGTTGTAGAACTCCGTTGCAATGGGATTAGCCTAGAGAAAAGCAGGTGTTTGGGCCAGACATTCTGCTTGAAGTTGAGGAGAACATCAAGATGGTTCGAGAGAACCTGAAGATAGCGCAATCAAGGCAGCGAAGCTATGCAGATACAAGAAGAAGAGAGCTGAGTTTCAAAGTCGGAGACTTCGTCTATCTGAAAGTGTCACCGATCAGAGGAGTCAGAAGGTTCGGAGTCAAAGGCAAGCTAGCACCCCGCTACATCGGTCCGTATCAAATTCTCGCAAGGCGTGGAGAAGTGGCCTATTAGCTCAGTCTGCCAGAAAATTTGTCTGCTGTGCATGATGTCTTTCATGTGTCTCAGTTGAAGAAGTGCTTGCGTGTGCCAGAAGAGCAGTTGCCAGTTGAAGGTCTTGAAGTCCAGGAGGACTTGACCTACGTTGAGAAGCCAACGCAGATCCTTGAGACCGCAGATAGAGTCACCCGAAGGAAGACCATCAGAATGTGCAAAGTCAGATGGAGTCATCACTCTAAGGAAGAAGCAACCTGGGAGCGCGAAGATGATCTGGTGGCCAAATACCCTGAGCTCTTTGCTAGCCAACCCTGAATCTCGAGGGCGAGATTCTTTTAAGGGGGATAGGTTTGTAACGCCCTGAATTTTGGGGGTAGATTTTTTTCTTCTTTTCCCTCACCAAATTCAGGCGTTACCCTTTCCTTTTCCCTTTTCTCCTCGCTAAACCTTGATCTTTTCCAAAGTTATAGCGGGATTCGGCTTGAGATCCCAAGTAAAGCAAAACCCTAAAATACTTTATTTTGTTTGACGCACCATGCCGAACCGTGCCTCCTTTTTGATTGTTTGAAAATATGAATGCATTCATCTAGAGAAAAATAGACTTTAGAAAAAGGAAAACCTTTTTCTTCTCTCTTTCCCCCTCTCCTCCCTATTTCGGCCCAGCCGCCCCTCCCCCTCGCGCCCGGACCCAGCCGGCCGGCCCAGCCGTGCCCCCCCTCCCCTTTCCTCCCCCGCGCCGTGGGCCGCCCCGGCCGGCCGACCTCGCCCCCCCGCTGCACCCCCATTTGGGCCCAAAGCGGCCCAGCCGCGCCCCCTCCCCCCTCCCCCCAAATTTTCTCTCCCCTCCCCTGCAGGCCCCGCCCGTCATCCTCTCCCCTGCCCTAACCGCGACTCCCCTCCCCCTGCGTGCCGCCGCCGCCGCTGCCCTCCCATGCGCGCCGTCGCCGCCCCCCCCCCCCTGCGCGGTAAGCCCTCCCCCTCCTCCCTCTCCTCTCTCCCTCCCTCTCCCCGGCCATGGCGCCCCCACCCCCGTCCCGGCCGCCCCCGCCCCGGCCCGGCTTCGCCGCCCTCGCCTCGGCCGCGCCCGCCCGGCCCCGTCCCGGCCGCACCCCGTGCGCGTCCGCCCGGCCCCGCCTCGGCCCCGGCCGCGCCGCCTCGCGCCCGGCTCGCCGGCCCCCGGCCGCGCCGCCCCGCCCCTGCCCCCGCCCCCGCCCCCGTCCCGGCCACGCCCGCCCGGCCCCGCCTCGGCCCCGGCCGTGCCGCCCCGCCCCGCCCCGCCCCAGTCCCGGTCACGCCGCCCGGCCCCGTCCTGAACGCCCTCGTCCCGGCCCCGGCCATGGCGCCCGCCCCGGCCGCCCCGACCCCGGCTGCGCCGCCCCGGCCCCGCGCCGTCCCGGCCCCAGCCACGCCCGCCCCGCCCGTGGCCTCGTCGGCCATGGCGCCCGTGCGGCATGCCCCGCCCGCCCGGCCGGCGTGCCCTCGCCCCACCCCTGCGGCGCGCGCCCAGCCTCGGCCCCGTCCCAGCCATGGCACGTGGCCATGGTGCGCCCGCCCGTGCTCGTCCGCCCGCCCCGGCGTGTCCTGGTCGCGTCGTGACGGCCCCAGCGCGGCCTCGAGCTCGGCCCAGCGTGCCTATGGCGCGCGGCCTTGAGCTCGGCCAGCGCGCGGCCCCGACGTGTGCACGGCTAGTTCGCGGCGCGTGTGTGCGGCCTTGCGCTGAGCGCTGCTCGCGTGGTGCCTTGGCATGGCCCGCCGTGCCCTCGTCTACCCCTAGACGTGCCCGTCTACCCCCTATATTTTATGCGCGCTAATCACGTTGTTCATGTTAATAAAATAGGAAACTCAATTTAGGAATTGGTTACGTTAGTTAGTTTATATAGTTAATCGTCTATCTCATTTAATGTTGATCTACTAAAAATGGTTAAGTTTCTATTAGTGCATGTAGCTAATCTTAGATCTCGTTTAATGTGGATCAATTGAAAATAGTTATAGTTATATTAGCGCATGTGGCTAATACTTGTTAGTGTAACTCGATGGAATTAAGTCACGTAGCGCTTAGTTATGCATCTACCCGTAATACGTTTCGAGTAAGCTTTAACCCCACGAGACCTCCCCCATTTCCTTCTAACCATGGTAAATGCAATATCATATGTCATATTTTATGCATGTTTAATCTATTTGTTCTCTTGTATGGTGTACTGTTTGTTTCCTAATTTGAATGGATGGATGTATGTATGTTTGCAATCGCATAGAGAACGATTCGGTCGAGGAGTCCGAAGAACTCGCAGGAGAAGTCCCAGAGCAGTAGTCGGTTGGTGGAGGCAAGTGTCCCTTGACCTATATCTGTCCTATACATTCTTTAATTCACCTCCCGCATTACACATTTATACCTAAGGATTGACTAGCTTTTGATATCCATGTCCTTGTTTACCTATTTGGGTTGGATTATTATTGTTTAGTCTTATGCTATTGCTCAACTCTGATCAACGAACATGATGAGAATTATCAATGATACGCTGTTTTCCCTTCTTTTATTATGATGTTATACTTGTGGCCTTCAAGGGGGCTCGAGCGGTTTCTCGAGTTCCTCTCCGTAAGGACCTGTTCGTTGGATGACCGCCCGAGAAAACAGTGCAACCATGAGGGTGGAGTGGGACGCCCTTAGCTGAATAATTAGAGGAACCGGGGTGTAGTTCGCTTAGCCGTCGTGCCGTAAATGGGGCTCGGTGTATGCGGCTCGCTCTGCCAAGGTTGATTTGTCCCTTGGGGAGGAGTGTGGTACATTTAGGAAACCTAACGGGCGGCTACAGCCCCGGGGAATCTTTATAAAGGCTACGTAGTGAGACCCTGCCTACTCACCTTGGGAGTGTTCAAGGGTCTGTACAACCTGAGGCAAAAAGGGAATCATGGCTCATGGGTAAAGTGCGCAACCTCTGTAGAGTGTTATGAAACTGATATATCAGCCATGCTCGCGGTTATGAGCGGCCAAGGGAGCTCCAATGATTAGTGGTACTTGATTAGAGACATTTTGGTTTACAGGTGGCAATGAGATTGATGGTTCTGGTTATGACTATGGTGCTGGTAAGTGGTATTCTTTCCGTTTGGAAAGGGTACATCGGGCTAATAACTTGGGTTATTGTTAAAACCTGGCTTTCTACTAGTAAATAATAATCTGACCAACTAAAAGCAACTGCTTGACTTACCCCCACATAAAGCTAGTCCACTACAGCCAAACAGGATACTTGCTGAGTATGTTGATGTGTACTCACCCTTGCTCTACACACCAACCCCCCCCCAGGTTGTCAGCATTGCAACCACTGCTCAGGAGAAGATGAAGCCGTGGAAGGAGACTTCCAGGAGTTCCAAGACTACGACGAGTTCTAGGTGTGGGTTAGCGGCAACCCCCCAGTCGGCTGCCTATGAAGGCCACGTTTATCTACGTTTCGTTTTCGCACTTTGAATTTATTGTAAAGACTATGTGGATGTCTCAGACATATGATGTAATCGACTACTATTTCCCTTTTTAATACTATTTGAGCACTGTGTGATGATGTCCATGTTATGTAACTGTTGTGTACGTGAATTGCTGATCCTGGCACGTACATGGTTCGCATTCGGTTTGCCTTCTAAAACCGGGTGTGACACTACCGCAGCGAAGTCTTTATCGAGGTTACGACCCTCGATGTTCTACCGGCGCTCTCGCGTCGTCTCCAGAGAAACGCGAGCATCTTCACCCGCACGCCTGTGGTTGAGTTCTGTTCCGCAGGTCATTAGACCTCTCCCGAGAGACTGGAGCGTCTTCCTCCGTGCGTTGGTGGCTGAGCTCTGCCCTCAGGTCCTCAGTCGGTGCTGCCCTCACCGAAGGTGAGCGCACAGATGTCGACGCCTCATGTTGGCACCAGGGATGACGGCGGCTTCGACCTGGTCGAGCCAGAGTGCGCCATGCCGAGCAGCCGGTCGACGTCTTCATGCCACTGCCTCATGGCCCCCGGTGAGGCCATGGAGCTTAGGGGGTGGCGCAGCAACTCCCTGGCTGCAGACAACGCCCCTGGAGCAGTACTGGGTAGAGTCCGGGATGTCTACGCAGCTGTATGCTGCTGCGCAGCGTGCACAACAGCAGTGCCTGACACCGGACGGTTGGGTACCTGTGGTGTGGAAGAAGTAGCTTCTTCCTCCACCAGGAAATCCACTGAAGTCTCGGCACGGTGCTCAACGATTTGCACCATCATGCTGAGCAACACTAGTAAGAATGTGATCATCAGTGACGATTTGCTAGTGACGCTGGTGACTTCAGTCACAGATTGATACATTTCTATGACCAAATTTACATCTTCGTCAACAATTACAAGTGACGAAGATTAGACTTGAATATTCATGACGAAAATGAAAGGAACGTCATAGACACAAAGTTTGGACGCAACAAGTTCGTCACAGATTAGATTTGATATCGTCATCACTAATTTGCCTTGATCGGCTGACGTAATGATGAAATAAATTGGTCACAGATGAGTTTTAGTAAAAAACGCCCCACGTGTACACACCACTTGACGGCGTGGGATCCTTGGCCTACATGGGCTGCAGTTTTTTGGGACACAGCGACGCGGCCCCGGCCCACCAACTGGAAGCGGTATTTATTTTTTTTGGCAAAAAAAACTTGCGCCCGCGGAGCTTCGAACCAGGGACCTGCGCCTTTCTTCGAATCGGTGTTACCACCAGATTACTCGCTTGTTCTTGTAAATAAAGAAAGTATCGTTCTGTTAACAGGTGTTCCCATCTGTCGTTCTGTCAACAAGTTTTCCCAACCGCCATTCTACGATCTGCATGGCTGTTCGCCTGTTCTGATTCTGCCTTCTGCGATCTGCGCTTCTGCGATCGGCCCTCAGGTTACGGCACACAACGACGCCGGCGTCTGTCGTCCGCTTGATCGGCAACTAGGTAGCGTCGCAGTGAACGAGCGATCTTGTCGCCTGATCCATTGATCCAACTATGTTGGAAGAACGACGTCATCGTGAAAACAGCGAGGCAGAGAAGCTTCGGGCGCGGCAAAGCAGCGGCGTCGTGCGCAGAGCTACGGCGGGCATGGACAGAACAGCGGCAGGGCGGGGAGAAAAGACAAGGTTTAATGTGTTGTGTTTTTGACAATAAGGTTCCATGTGCGTTTGAATTTTATTTCATATATGCATGTGTTTGATGTGGTTTTCAATTTTGTTCAATTTAATCATAGTTATGGAGTTAATGCAAGCTTTAATTTATTGTCAAAATAGATGGATAGAAGATGGGTTTATGGGAAACAATTCACACCTGCATATGTGAAAGGAGTTGAAGAGTTCATGAATTTTGTTATTGAAAGATACCCAGAAGACACACACATTCGTTGTCCATGCGTGAATTGTCTTAATCAAAGGCTGCAACCTCAGAGTGAAGTAGAAACTCATATACACATTTATGGAATGTCAGCTACATACACGAGGTGGATTCATCATGGGGAGTCGGCAGATACAGAAGTTGAGGGTATAGAGGAGGATGTCGAAGGATATGATCATGACTTTGGGATACATATGGATGTGGACGATGATGTTTACGATGATGATCATGGAGTACCTGAGATGATCGGTGAACTGTTTGCAGCGGCAGAGGCTGATGGAGAAGAGCCAAGATTTGCAGGAGTTCTTGGAGATTCAAAGAAGGCACTTAGTCCGGGTTCTAGCCATTCAAAATTTTCTTTTATGGTGAGGATGTTGTATATGAAGTCTCGTTATCGAATCAGCAATACAGCATTTTCAGCAATGATGAAGCTGATGTCCGATGGATACCCTAACAGTGAGTTGCCAAAATCATATAATGAGGCCATGAAATATCTTAAAGAATTGGGCCTTGGATACGAAAACATCCATGTGTGCAAGAACAATTGTGTGTTGTTTCGGAATGTTAATGCTAAATTGAATGAGTGCCCAGTATGTAAGGAGTCTAGATGGAAAGATGAAACTGGTTCGAAGCGGGTTCCACATAAGGTTTTGAGGCATTTTCCACTATTTCCAAGGTTGAAAAGAATTTTTGCTTCAAAACAAACTTCAGAGGAAACACAATGGCACAAGAAAGTGAGGAAGCCAGTCGCCAATGTGATGAGCCATCCAGCTGATGGGGAAGCGTGGAAGGACTTTGACCGAAAGTACCCAGGTTTTGCAAATGATCCGAGGAACCTGAGGCTAGCCTTAGCTACCGATGGATTCAATCCATTTGGCAACATGAGGACCCAGTACAGTATGTGGCCAGTGCTTGTGAAACCGCTTAATCTCCCACCATGGGAATGCGTGAATCCAACAAACTGCTTTATGTCTTTACTCATCCCAGGTCCAAGATGTCCAGGAAAGGATTTTGATTTGTTCCTTGAGCCCCTAATTGAAGAACTGCTGAAGCTATGGAAGGGTGTCAAGACCTATGATGCATGTACTGGTAGGAAGTTCGACCTTCGTGCTGCTGTACTATGGTGTATACATGATTATCCAGCGCTGGCCACGTTATCTGGGCGAACAACAAAAGGGTATTATGCATGTATTTATTACGACAAAAATCTGTTGTCTATGGCAATAAGGAACAAGTTATGCTACATTGGACATCGTCGTTACCTTAAAAGGACACATTCATGGCGGAATAGCTTGGATTTCAATGGTAAGCGTGAAAACAAAGTTGTGCCTGGCAGGTTCACTGTGGATGAGGTCCTACAAGAGCTAGAGAAGGTGAAAGATGTCAGGCCAGGGAAGCAGGCTGACATTACTGGAAATAAAAGGAAGCGTAGTGACGGTCCAAAGATTTATAGCCAGAAATCTGGGTTGTGGCAATTGCCATATTGGAAAGATTTGATGCTTCCACATAATCTCGATGTGATGCACATAGAGAAAAATGTATGTGAAAATATTCTTTGCACACTACTTAGTATACCAGGCAAGTCCAAGGACACACATAATACAAGGCTAGATTTGTATGATATGGGCATAAGACCTGAACTGCACTTGCAACAAGATGGCAACTCGGCCTGGAGGGCTCCACCTGCTCCATATGTGTTGGGGAAGGATTAGAAAGTCGAGTTTTGCAAGTTCCTCAAAGGTATCAAGTTTCCTGAAGGATTTGCGGATAACCTAGCAAGATACATAAGTGAAGATGGTTCAAAGGTGGTTGGAAAACTAAAAACACATTCTTGCCACATACTCCTACAGAGAATCATAGCAGCTGGCCTTAGAGGACTTGTGAGGAAGGATGTATATGAAGCAATTGCAGAGCTGGGGACCTTCAGGGAACTATGCAGTAGAAATCTACAGATAGATGTTGTGCAACGGCTAAAAGGATATATTCCATTGATCCTATGCAAGCTTGAGAAAATCTTTCCACCTGCCTTCTTTGATGTCATGGTGCACTTGAGTGTCCATCTTCCCGATGAGGCAATGCTTAGAGGACATGTTCAGTATGGATGGATGTACCCAATAGAAAGGCGACTAGGCACTTTGAAAAATTTTGTAAGGAACAGGGCTAGGCCGGAAGGATCAATTGCTGAGGCATATATGGCAAGTGATACCTTAACATTTTGTTCTAGGTACATGAAGGATGTTGACACTAGATTTAACCAGGATGATGATAGTGGTACAGAGATGCCATTGCCTAATGACATGTCTGTTTTTAAGCATGGCGCTACTCTTGTTGGAGCTACTAAGACTGAGTACATTGATGATGCTATCATGAATAAGTTAGTTTGGTATGTGCTACATAATGCTGATGAAGTACAGGAATATTTGACGTAAGTTAGTTTGGTATGTGCTACATAATTTATGCTATATTTATTAAATTTGAAAATATTCTTATGAATAAAGTATGCCATGCAGTCTGTACAGGGAGGAGCTATCGCAGCAAGGTGCACGTCCAAATGATGTTGATCGAATGGTTCAACAAGGATTTGCAAAGTGGTTTATGTCCCATGTAAGTCACTAAACTTTTATGTTATAGGTTTATTAAAGTTTTTGGTATGCATATGTAATTGCTCAGCTGAGTAATTTTGTTGCAACAGATTGAGAAGAAGCGTAATGAGAATCCAGAATTGGTTAGCGAAGGACTGTGGGCACTGTCATGTGGCCCAGCTCGGCGAGTTAAGACTAGTACAGCTTGCAAGATTAATGGAGTGCGGTTTAGCACAGTGGATCGTGAGAAGTTCATGCAGACACAAAATAGTGGTGTAATGACTGAAGGTGAACATAATGGGGAGAACATAGATTTTTATGGTGTCCTTAAAGAGGTAATTGAGTTACAATATAACTCGAATTATCAAGTTCGTCGGTCGGTGGTTGTATTTCGATGCGATTGGTACAACCAAGTAGGAAAGACTGTGGGCATTCATGATGACAGACATTTCAAATCCATCAATGTGCAGTCATTTTGGTACAAGTCCGATCCTTTTATCTTGGCAGACCAAGCGAAAAAGATATTTTACCTGCAAGACACAACTCCACAATGTAAAGATTTCCGAGTTGTGTAGAAATTTGAACATAGGAATATTTATGATGTGGCTGAAAAATATGAGGGCAGTAATGATGTGCATTAGGATGATTATTGTTCTAATACTGAGCATATAGTGCAAGAAGGTGATGATAATCAGGTTCTGCACAATGTTGAAGGTGGAGAAGCCAGTCTAATTGAAGGCAATTTAGAGGAACTAATAAGAAAAAAGAAGGAAGCTGCTATTATTCTTGAAGATAGTGAGGATGAGGAGGAAGATGATACAATGCTTCAATATTTTAATGATGGTGGCGACGACAACAATGATGACATGTCCATAGAAGATGAAGATGAGGATTTCTAGTATTGATAGTTGATTTATGGACTATTCAGTTCAGATTAATACAGCATATTGAATGTGTGTCTGAAATTCAATTCGGTTTAGATGATACAATGTATTTTCTGTATTTTCAGAACTGAATGTGTGTCTGAAATACTGAATTTGTCAGTCCACTGAATTTGTGGTGAACTGAATGTGTGTTCTGTATTTTCTGTATTTTCAGAACTAACTGTTTCTTCACAGTCAGTTCATGTTCATGTTTTGACAATAAATTAAAACTTGCATTTGATCTGAGCATCTGAAAATTGAACTGACCATCTGAAAATGCACAGAACTGACCATTTGAAAAATTTCAGTTCATGTGATCTAAGCTGGGTTTATGGGAAACAATTTTCAGTTCATGTGATCTAAGCAAGTTTTAATTTATTGTCAACATAGATGGATAGAAGATGGGTTTATGTGATCTAAGCTGGGTTTATGGGAAACAATGAACTGACCATCTGAAAATCTGAAAAATGACCATCTGAAAATCTGAAAAATGAACTGACCATCTGATAGAAATGAAAACAGAACTGAAAACTGACCATCTGATAGAAATGAACTAGGCAGCTAAAGTAATGAACATCTGATAGAAATGAACATCGGATAGTAATGAACATCTGATAGAAAACTGACCATCTGATAGAAATGAACTGGGCAACTGAAAACTGACCATCTGATAGAAATGAACTGTTTCTAATAGAAATGACAGTTCATGTTCAGATGGTCATGTTTACATGTTCAGATGTTTAGATGTTCAGATTTCAGATTACATGTTCAGTTTAGATGTTCAGTTTAGATGTCTACATGCAGTTTAGATGTCCCAAAAATAGCATCTCTCAGATTTCAGATTACATGTTCAGATTTCAGATGTTTAGATTGTTCAGATTACATGACCATCTATACATGTTCAGATGTTTAGAATTCAGATTTCAGATTACATTTTGTGCAGAACATGAACTGGGCAGCTAAAGTAGAATATGAACTGTGCTGAACTCTGAACTGGGCGCTCGGTTACATCTGAACTGAGAGCATTCAGAACTCTGAACTTTAGCCTCCTGGACAGAGGACAGTTGATGATTAAATACAAATGCGCTCTGTTACTAATGAACAAACTTGACTAGTGCAATGGTAACCCCTTGCTACTGTGAACCATGGCGTCTTGTGTTTGAGCTTGGGATAGGTAGATTTTTTTTTGTTGACATTTTTCAATCATTTTTGTATTTTTCTTTTATTTATTTAGATGTATAGCACCAGTTTCTCCAAATCATTTCAACTTTTTTGGGGTGTTGATGGAGGTGTACCATGATGTTTTGTGTCGGTGCAATTTTTAGAACTAGTTTAACTATTAGTGTAATTATTTATTATTTTACTAAAGAATAAGTGGTAAAAACCTTAGGTAGCTAGAAAAATCTAAAAACTTGCATGTACACTTCATTTTGGTGTACAATGTTGACAAAAAAATTCAATTTATTCTGACAAAGTGGTGACATACATCCTACAAAAATACATACATCTCTCACATAGAGCCTAATTATTGAGTGAGATATGTTCATGCTTGTGATGGATCTATACTACCACTTTCTCCAAATCATTTTAAACTTTAATGGGATGTTTATTAAACCAACCTATGATGTTGTGTGCATTTATGCATTTTTCAGACCTAGTTTACCAATTACTGTAATTATTTGATGCATTTCGTAAAGATATTTGTTACAATACCATAACCTAGCTAGAAAAATCTAAAAACTTGCATGTACACTTCATTTTGGTGTACAATGTTGACAAAAAAATTCAATTTATTCTGACAAAGTGGTGACATACATCCTACAAAAATGCATACATCTCTCATATAAGGCTAATTACTAAGTGAGAGATGTTCATGCTTGTGATGAATCTATACTACCACTTTCTCCAAATCATTTTAAACTTGAATGGGATGTTTATTGAACCAACCTATGATGTTGTGTGTAGTTACGTATTTTTCAGACCTAGTTTACCAATTATTGTAATTATTTGATGCATTTCGTAAAGATATTTGTTACAATACCATAACCTAGCTAGAAAAATCTAAAAACTTGCATGGACCATTCATTTGGTGTACAATGTTGACAAAATAGTTTCAATTCATTCAGACAAAGTGGTGACACACATCCTAAGAAAGGCACACATCTCTCATATAAGGCTAATTACTAAGTGAGAGATGCTATTGCAAGTGAGAGATGTATAGTACTACTATGTCAAAAATATTTCAAAATATTATAACATGATCATAAACCAAACTAATGTGTCCATGAATAGATAGTTGCAAAAAAAACATAGAGAGAAATAAAAAACAAAGAATTAATATAAAATGGTAGGCAAAACACAAAAAATGTCTCTTTGCAGGTGCTTGAACCTGGGAGCTTGGTCTCATAGCTAGCAGGTCAAACCATTGAGCTATGCACGTGTTTTTGATATATACCTAGCGCTAGTATACTTAAACGCATTAGCCTCTGCATTGCCAAACACATTGGACGCCAAAAAACATGTTTCGCCGTCGTCACTAAAACAGACGCCGCTCTCATCCTCTATCTCCCCCACTCCTCTTCTTTCTCCCCCACTATTTTCTCCAAACCTAATCGCCGCCGCCAGGACACGACCGCTGTCGACGACCTACCCCCTCGACCAGGTACCTCACCGCCGCCGCTGGGACACATCCACCGTCGACGACCTGCCCCCTCGACCAGGTACCTCACCGCCGCCCCCCTTACCTCTCATCGCGTCAATGAGCTGCGTCGTCGCAGACTTCACTCGCCGCATCCCGCTCTATCTCATTGCCATCCGCATTTCTCTCGCCCCTTCCACCTAACACGCCCCATCCACATTGCTCTCGCCAACCCCTAAACCCTAACCATCGCTGGATTTGGGTCATCGCAGACGACCTTGATGGTGAACAAAAGGAGGCACAGAAGTCATAAAGGTCCAACCCCTAAACCTTAACCATCGCTAGATTTAGTTTAATTATTCATTCGTTGTTCTCAGAGATATTGTAAATTGATTTATGTAATCATTGTGCACTGATACAGTTGTGTTTGGTTCCTTACATTGTGTTATATGCAGTCACATCCATGTTTTAGTAGAGAACTTATGTTTCTAGTACTGGTAGAAAGAGATGAGAATTTCTCCACTTTTTTTGTTCATCAGCTTGTGTAAATCTACATCGCCTAATCAATGTACTAGCTAGTACTTTGAACATTGTTTAAGCCTGCATAAAGATTTCCACAACCAAACAGGTGAAGTACACTGCAGAAGCCTAGATACAGGCTAATGCAAGCCACTAAAGAGTCCCATAATGCCTTTTTCCTTTACTTAGAAGCCAACAATTAAGTAGATCAGGGGAAAAACTACTGTTATAGTGCAACCACAATTATGAAATTGCACAATCATAAGCAAGCTTCATTATGACTGAATCTACACATCTTATCTATTTGCTTTTAGTAAAATCCTTCCCTGCAAATAGTAGTACCTCTTAGCTTTTAGTAAAATCCTTTACATTATCTAATACGCACAGTATGCTTGTTCTTATCTATCTTGCAAGTAGTTCAACATGAGCGAACTACTTATGAGAGAAGACGGGATAAACAAGTGGAGGAGAATATAAAGAAGATGCAAGATTTGGGTCTAAACAAATATACTTCTGTTCTAAATAATTCTGTATCACCATCTGCATCAACAAAGGGGAAAAATGCAGCAAACAAGATAAATAATAGTTCAGATTCGGATTCATATGTCTCTTTCTATCTCCTTGACGATGATGATCAAGGAGATACTGATGATGACACTGAATCTTATGAGCAGCCAAAACCCCTGGCAATGAAGGTGCTCCTTCTATCTTCAAAGTAGTGGATGCCAAATAGTTGCATTGCATTTCAATGTTTTTAATCTGGTGTTTAATATATGCTCATGCTTTTAGATTCATCTTCTTTTTTTCATACCTCTTAATTAATATATGGTCTTGCTTTGAAATGCACATGACTATGTTTTTGTGGACAGTATCCTAGAAGAGGTAGAAACACAACCCTTGCTTCAAAGAAGAAGATAGACCCCAACATGGCTCCAGGAATTAGGTTCAGCAAGAGAGTGAGGGCAGGTCCACAACCAGAGGAGCAATCTTCAAAAAGGCTTCACTCTACAGAGACATATGGCCACAATGTACAGGAACCAACAGATGGTAATGATGACATACCAAATAGCCCTACTACACCTGGACTTGCTGATCATTTCAGCAGAGCTACAGAGGAAGCCATGACATCTGCTGCTCATGACAGTACAGGTGATGCTGAAGGCAACAGCCATACTACACCTGGACTTGCTGATCATTTCAGCAGAGCTGAAGAGGAAGACATGGCATCTGCTGCTCATGACAGTACAGGTGATGCTCAAGGCAATGTAGCTAGACATGAAGAAACGGAAGGCAAGTTCTAGTTTTTTCAGTCAAATATGGCATCTCTTTTGCTGATTTGCATGAAACAAAACAATTTCATTATTCAATAAATGCGAATTATATTTTGTAGCTCCTACACAGCAAGCACCAAGGAGACCCAGGGCAGCAACTAAGGGAAAACAACTGGACAGGATGACTAAAGTTATGCAAAGGAGACTGCCCATAGCTGTTGAGGAAGGCAATAAAGGTCACATGAACCTGTTCAAGCTGCCAAGTTTGCATCAGAGGCTGGCATCATTATTCGGGAAACCATGCCTATCTTAACTCGTTGGAAAGATTACAAGGACGACCAGAAATACTACAACAGCTTTGTGTCACAGCTAAATGTAAGTGCTTTACTGATTCTATGGTTCACTTGTATACTGCTTAACCTGAATTGACTAACTATGGAATTGTCATATGCATAGGGGCACTTGTCCATTAACACTGAGGACAAGGCAACAAAGGAAGCTTGCACCGATATGCTACGCTCTGCGGTAAAAAACCAGCGTTATCAGCTCAAGCAGAAATACTTCAATGGTGTACCTACAAATGAGATTAGGACAACTTCTCCTGTATCTTACATGACCGATGAACAGTGGAGGGCATTAGTTGTAAAGTGGTCTGATCAAAAGAACATGGTATGAGTATCTTGTCATATATTGTTCTTTCACTATAAGTTTGCAAAGGATCTTCGCATATTGAACCTATGATCTAATCTGACATGTTCATTCTCTTGTAGGAAATAAGTGAAAAGAACAAGCAGAACCACAGTCAAGTCAAGTTTCATCAGGCTATGGGTTCTCGCTGCTATGTGGCACACTTACATGCATATGTAAGTAACTATTACCTTGTACTACTACCTGCACTTTTGCACTCAACAACTTCTATTGCATTTGATCTGAGCAAACTTCGCTGTGATTGTTTATCCATGAAACAGAAGCAGAAGAGAAACCGAGAAGAACCCAGCTTAGATCAGACTGAAGAACTAGATGCGGTGGATGCCTTCAAGACCTGTCATACCAGCTCCAAACATGGCCTGAGTGAACCAGCAAGAGAAGCACTTGTAAGTTCATTTGTTTGCTTTATTTAGTGTATTTTTATGAGATCATATGAGGGAGGCTGGTTGTGGGTCGATGGAACGAAGGGGAGTGAGATCGATGAGTGACATCGCCTGTCCCATCCCAGGGGAGTTTAGATTTTTTGACTTCGTATGATTCGTTCGTGCCAAGAGCTTAGGGAGGCTACAATTTGTGAAAATGCAATTGCATCCAGTAGTGAATCGATCTGCCATCAAATTATTACCTCCATTTGTCTGTTAGATAAAGTTGTCCTTGGCTTTGGCCATCAAATTATTACCTCCATTTGTCTGCCATCAAATTTCTGAAATGAAAGTAAATATCATAGTCTATTTTTTGTAGGACCCGTGCACTAGAAATGTATAGCTTTTAGAGTCTTTGTTAAGCAAATCTGCTATAATTTGTAACTGTTTTCACATTATTTTTCATAGTCTATTTTTAGAGTCTTTCAAATGTATAGCTTTTAATTTGCCATCAAATGTATAGCTTTTAAGCAAATCTGCTATAATTTGTAGCTGCTATAATCTGCTATAATTTGCCATCAAATGTATAGCTTTAGAGTCTTTCATAGTCTATTTTTCATAGTCTTTGTTAATGCCTTGTAGGACCCGTGCACTAGAAATGAAAGTAACTGTTTTCACATTATTGTCAGTGACAAATCTGCTACAATTTGTCATCTCTACATGCCTCTAATTATTGCAATAACTAACAATTGGCATCTTGCTGTTGCTCATTAGCATTAACATGTAACTGTTTTTGTCCATGATATTTCAGTCTCATATGGAGGCTTTGAAGGCTGAACCTGTTGCTGAAGGTGAGATGCCAGCATCCAGTGTGCACCTTGTGTCCAAGGTGCTGTCCCAGAGCAGCTCACACCAATTCCTGAAGAGCGTCAGCATCAAAACATCGGCAACCTCCAAGGCATCATCATCAAATCAAAGTGAGCTTCGGGAACAACTTGCAGCTGAAGCGACGGCTGCTATTCAAGGTGAACTCGACCAGCTCAGGAAGAAATGTGAAGAAGCTGAGGAACAGCAGGCGAGGACACAAAGGGAGTTGGAGGAGTACAAGAAGATAACAGAGAAGAACAGCAAGGAGATGGAGGAGACCAATGTGCTCATCAAGAAGCTCTTGTCCTTGCATGGTAACTCTTCTTCGACATGAGGGTTGCTAGTCAGAGCTGCTGTTTTTGGCCTGTTCTTTGACATGAGGGTACCCAAAAACTCTAGTTGCTCGTGGGTGTCAACTTTTTATTATATGCTGTTATGTTTGTGCAAACTCAACTGAAATGTGAAGTCAAGTGGTGATGCTGTGAACTGAGTTTAGTGTTGTCCACTTAGTTTGTATGCTCACTGGAATACTAGTTGTATTCATCTACGGAATATGGAATTGTGTGCTCATTGCTCTGTTCTAGTATCTTTTGCAATTTCCAATAAAATTATTCTCTGCACATCTGTGACCAAACTGGTGGCATATAATAAAACATATGCCACGTCAGCGCTGACGTCAGCTGCCACGGTACTAGCCACGTCATCATTGACGTCAGCTGCCACGTCAGCGCTGACGTCAGCTGCCACGTCAGCGCTGACGTCATACGCATCGGGACCTTCCAAACGGTTGTTAATGACCAAACCACGGCTCTATCTATGACGATACCGTACCGTCACAGAAACCAAACGACGTTAACAATGCCGTCAGGTTGCTTGGGCAGACGACGAATTATGACGGAAAAGTGCCTTCCTCTATGACCAAAACTGATCGTCATAGAATGAATTCACTTCCATGACAACGCGTATTTCGTCACAGAATGTATACACATCGATGACGAAAATGGGTAGTCCGTCACAACACAACAAATGTGACGCGACCCCTATGACCAAATCAAACTCGTCACAAATTCGTCACAAATCTTTATCTATGATGATATATACAGATTCCGTGACGCAATACGAACATCATCGATGATAAGATCTCTACTAGTGCAAGTAAACAAGCAAAAACCTAAATCTTAGCCCCCTACCTGGCGCGCCAAATGTCGGAGAGGAAATCTCCGGCCGGGTAGCGGAGTGCACCCGCCCTAAATCCTAAGATGAGGAGGGGCCTAAGCATTTTGCTTGTTAGAGATCGGAGGGATGAACACATAAGAACATGCAAGGGTTTAGAGTGGTTCGGGCCGCCGGAGCGTAATACCCTACTCCACTATGTTGTATTGCTCGTGAGCTTGAGTTGTGTCTTGGATGACTTGGGTCTTTTGTAACGTTGCATGCTTCCCCTTTTATAGCTCAAGGGGGCACATACAAGGGTGCTGAGCCCCGACATGTGGGCCTTAGGGACAAAATGGAGGGAGACAACTAACGCCTATAATGTCCGGGCCACCTCCCAGCATAGTAACGCCCGTAGCGCTTATAGTTGTGCAAGACTTTGACAGAAATGACCAAAAAATGAAAAATCTAAAAAGAATCAGAGTTAGGGTCATTCTAGTGTTTGGACATGTTCTTGGTGACCATTGCAGCATATTGGAACTCAATGAGGTAAGAGGATTATTTAGATTTGAAGTTTGGAGTTCCAAGTGTCTATTGGAGAATAAGTTTGATTTTTATTTGAGTTATTAAGTTTAGGAATCGTCGTACTATCAAGAGGGATTCACAAATGAGTATTGGTACTTGCACTAAAAGCTCAAAATCCTTGTTATTGAAAAGTCATGAGTTTACCCATTTGTTTTTCCTTTGGTTTCTATCTTGTTTCTGTTCAAAATCTGTTTTTACTGTTCATTGCTATTCAACCGAGATTAATCTAGGTTCAACCGGGATTTCTCAAGAACCTCTCTAGAAAATCTAGGTTCAACCGGGATTTGAATTTCAGATTCAACCGGAATTTTACAGAGAGTTCTCTGTTGAATGCCGGTTCAACCAGGATTTATACTGGTTGAACTAGGATTTGCGCAGTCACCCAAAAATTGCTAGATCTGATTTGTGGGGGCTATAAAAACCTTCCTCCCCCAATTCTAAACCATAAGGGTCTCGAACCTAAACCTTGTGACGGCTGCTCTCCTTTGATTCAAAGCGTTTCAAGTCCGATCTCGTGCCCCAAATCTTCCTCCTTCGATCGATGGGAAGTCTCTTCGGTGTGAGATACGTTTTTAGATCTCAAACACGATTTCAACTCTTATTCTTTGATCTCTCTCTTTCGAGCTTTGGTGCAAGAACAAGTTCATTGTGGATTCATTTCTCTTGGAGCTCCAAGCTCATAGTCGGCTAGGCGTTGCTTGTGAGTCTCCAAATATTGTGGAAGACCACAAGAAGTTTGTATTACCCGCTCTTTTGAGCAATCTCTAGTAAGTGACCTCACTTGGATCGTTGTTGAAAGAAGCCTAGAGGGGGGTGAATAGGCTACACCTAAAATTTTTCACTAAAAACTTCGAGAAAGGTTAAATTAAAGTTGCACTGGTGCAAACCGGTTCAGTTGATTTTGTTTACAACTGAACAAGTTTGAACCTGCTCAACTTAGATAAACAAATATTGCGAAGTAGTGAAAGATTTTGCTAATGACTTGCCCTACGCAAGATCTACTCGAATAGATAATATGAACCAACCAACAAATTTAAAGTGCTTAACAAGAACACACAAGAACACGCGATATAACCCGAGGTTCGGCAACCACCACAAAGGTGTCCTACTCCTCGTTGAGGAGCCCACAAAGGGTCGGGTCTTTTCCAACCCTGATCCTCCACAAACCGACCATAAAGGTCAAGGCAATCTCTTCTCAAATATGCTCAAAGAGCGGGTGATACAAACTTCTTAGGGTCGTCCACAAATTTGGAGACTCCCAAGCAACCTCTAACCGTCAAGGAACACGAGGTTCCAAGAGTAACAAATCCACACAAGGTTAAGTTTGCAACGAGCTCAAGAACAAAGAGAATAGGAGAATCGAGATGAAAATGACAGCGTGTTAGATCGAGTTCACCTCACACCAAGGATCCTTCAAGCGATTGAAGGAGATGCGATTGCGGGTGTGAAAGGTGAAATGAATGCACTTGTTGAGAGTTTGGTCAGCCAAGATTTCGTGGGAGAGGCAGAAGTAAATAAGAGAGAGAGTGTGAGGGGGTATATAAAGGATCCCCCAAAAGCTGGCAGCCGTTGGGAGAAAAGGGGTAAAAACCGGTTGAACCGGTTTTCAGACCGGTTGAATCGGTTTCCACCAGGAAGATCCCGGTTCACTAACCTACTCAGCCAGAGATTCGACCGGATTCAAAATCGGTTGAGTAGGGAAAAAATCCGGTTGAACCGGTTTTCCCAAAAGATCTGCAACAACTTTTCTGACAGCTCTGACTGTCAGACAGGTCAGAGCAGGGATGGCAGAGGAGTAGTCCCAAAACCGGTTGAACCGGTTTCAGGACCGGTTGAACCGGTTTCCAGGGCTGAAACCAAATTTTGAGTATTTTGAAGAGAACAAAAGTGGAGTTTTTGTGGGAAGTAAAATTGGTTTTTCTCAAGGGCATTCATGATCTGGAAAAATGTTCTCGAAGATGTTTTCAAAGAATTTTGAACTTAGCTCATTGCATAACTTACTTAACCATTGCGGATCCCTCTTAATTGCACGGCATTCCTATAACTCAAGAATTATAAATTGAGCACTGCCATTGTTTCAAAGCACTTGGAGCACACCTTTTGATGTGGAATTTTAAATCCACTGTGCTTTCTATTTTTATGCTCGTAAGATCTGTGCTTCTCCTGTTTGTAGAATTACTGTGTACATGCTTGGAGCAAACTTGTTAGAATCTCTGTTTGTTTTGTCATTTAATCACCAAAACCCTCAATTAGGGTTGATTGCACTTACAATCTCCCCCTTTTTGGTGATTGATGCCAAAACAAACTAGAGTAGAGATAAAAATTAAAAATTACGAGTACTTGCAAGATAAAAGCATTTGTGTATGTGTGGCTCCCCCTAAATATGTGCATGAGTTTTGTGATATTAATATTGACTTGATATGTCAATTTGCAACATATTTAGAGAGAGTGAACAATCAACACCATACACAAAAATAATGAGGGATGTAACACAATTATAGAGTGTGATGATAGAAAGAGTAAAATTACACATACAGGCTTATTATTGCATAGCATAAGATATGAAAAGTTGCTACTGCTATTACAATAATGATATCACATCTCATCACATCATTAAAAAAATTTATGGCTTCAGAGCCATGCATGCATCACAAGATAGACTAATAATTATTACAAACTGATGTTCATTACATAAATAGAAGGTACTGCCAAGATAAGAAACCTTCTCCCCCTTTTTGGCAACAAGAACCAAAAAAGGAGAGAGCCACCAACACAAAGATCACCAGTTAGGAGGAGGCTGATGCAGAGCGAAGAAATGGTGCGCCAGGTGAGATGCGAAGTGTTCTTCCCCAGACTGATCCGGGGGAGGAGCACTTCCAGAAGGATCCTGGGGCGGAGGGTGAGAGGATGATTGACCCGGATCCCCATGGTAGGGAGGCGGGGCAAACTGCTCGCGATCATCAAAGTAGGCTTCTTCTTCTTCTTCGTCTGTTGACATAAAGGGCACCCCGTAGGCCTGCTGGTGCCACTCATTGATCTCCGGGGGAGGCGGATGGAGAGACACGTCAGGCGAGCGAGGGGCAAAGGGCATACCCATAGTGGAAGCTTGACGACGAAGGTTCTCGTCAGTCTCCCGCTGACGCCTTGCCAGCTCATGTACATCAGCAGAAATGTTCCGGCACATAGAGAAAAATGCCGCAATCCCATGGGCCAAGCGGGCACCCATCCCTCGGCCACGACCTCGACCACGACCACGACAACATGGTGTGGGAGATCCGCGGCCAGGGGAGGGACGCGAGGCACCGGCAGCAGCAGCAGGACCAGTAGAAGGACCAACAGAAGTAGAAGTACGTGCACGGGAGCTGGAAGGGGCTTTCCTCAAGCGCCCTGCTGGATTGTTGGGATCAATCCAGAAAGGGGTATAAGATTGATGTCTTGTACCTTTATCATATCGAAACTGCGTCACAACTTCAATCATCTTCATGATAAAAGGTGCATGAAGACATCCCTTCAGTGGAAAGCAGGCAGCATGGATGATTTCCTACCAGATCATATCAAAGACGTTGATGCTCTCTGAGCTGCTGGGCTTCATGAATGAGAGCAAAACCTTGCTCTCTCCAAGAATATTCATCTGATTACCCCCTTTAGGAATGAGGGTCATCCTGCTGAGGGAGTTGATGTATCTATAATACTTGTGCATGTTGGTGGACTCCCAATATTTTCCAGACTCAGAGAGATGAAGATCTCTGGCTTCATCTCTAGTGGGTTGGCGAAAATCATGGATTTTGATCTTGTCACCAGTGATGTCCTCATCAGTGAACCCAAGAATGTGAGCAAACCGACGGTAGCTCACCTTGTACCAGCTTCCTTCGATGTAGAAGTTAAGATAAGGAAAGTTGTAGGGACTTTCCTCGTCGACCAGCTTGATCCACAGAGTTGAGGAAAATTGGGCAATGACTTCATCATTCCAATCATATTGGAATGTAATTATATTCTTCATCTTCTTTCTTTCACAGGCCCTCAACGCCTGTGTCATTTCTGGGTCCCCAATAGCCTCACATCCTTCCCAGTTGATATACCGTTGATGTAGTATGGGTTGATGTTTCTTGGGGAGGATCACTGAGTTGTAAAAATCCACATGCTGGAGCGTCCAGAAATGGTTCCCATCAATCCTGGCATCACGAATGCACAATGCAGGATTCTGGAAAGGGATGTCCTAAAGAAGAGCAGAACCTCCACTGGCAGTGAAATCAGTAACTGGCTCATTTCCAGCACGACGGGCCTCCGCCCGGTGGAGGAACAAACCTCGAATAATAGGGACGTGGGCAGGGGGGAGATCAACCTCATCATCTTTCCCACCCTCATCATCACTTGTTGCTTCCCATGCATGAGGATTTGTCACGGGTCGGGACCGACCGGATGGATTCTGGGCCGTCCGACCGCGATCACCATGAGACCCGGAGGCCTCACCACCCTGCATGACGTTGCCAGATCCTTGCCCATGTTTGGATCTGGAGCGTGGGGGAGTTTCTTCGTGAATCTCTTGTTCGTCAGAGGAGTCGGATTCAACAACAGAGGGATTCCTCTGACGCACCATCTTCGATCCGAAGTTTGAATCACAGAAATCCCAACAAGAGTGCGGGAGATGATGGAGGAAGCCGGGCAGAACGAATCTCCAACAAAACTTCCAAAGAGTGGATGGCACAAATGGTTTTTGGAGTGGAGAGAGTGTGAAGGAGAGAGAGGAAAATGTGTAGGCGGCGACGGCTGGGAAAAAAGAACTGAGAAGAAGAGAAGAGAGGAAGGGGAGAGAAATAGGGGAGGCGTCGGCCGGTCAACAAATTGAAAACCGGTTCAACCGGTTTCCGGTCAGACTGCGCAGTAAAAGCGCGTAGAAAAAGGGATTGACTACACGGATTTTCTGGCAGACTGACAGCGCAGTCTGCGAGACTGACGGCGCTGACTGCGGCGCTGACTGACAACACAGACGCGGAGGTGGTCAAAACCGGTTCAACCAGTTTTTATACCGGTTCAACCGGTTTCCACCAGGGGAAAACCGGTTGAGTGACCTACTCAGCCGATTCACTCAACCTGTTTTCAGATATTGCCCAGAAAGGCTATAATAACACTTAGCAAATATGACATGAGTAATTTTAATGATAAAAATAGTTTTTCTCATGACATATTGAGCATACAATCATTTTATATCCATCAAACTTGTGATCAAGATTTTAGTTTTAAGACACGTTTCGAGAATCCAAGATGTTTAGCTCACTCCTAAGAAAGCAAAACCTAGTCTCATCAAGGGGTTTTGTGAAGATATCGGGTAGTTGATTTTCAGTGCTCACATGAAACAGTTCGATATCTCCTTTGGCTTCATGGTCTCTCAAGAAATGATGTCTAATGTCAATATGTTTGGTTCTAGAGTGTTGCACTGGATTGTTTGCAAGTTTTATGGCACTCTCATTGTCACACAATAGTGGAATCTTGTTAAACTCACAACCAAAATCTCTCAGGGTTTGCTTCATCCATAACAACTGTGCACAACATGCCCCAGCTGCTATGTACTCAGCTTCTACACTAGAAAGTGCAACACAATTTTGTTTCTTGGAACTCCATGACACTAAGGACCGCTCAAGGAATTGGCAAGTCCCAGTAGTGCTTTTTCGATCTACTTTGCAACCGGCATAATCTGAGTCAGAGTAGCCAAGCAAATCGAAAAGGGAGCCTTTAGGGTACCATAAGCCTAGGTTTTGGGTGTGCACTAAGTATCTTAGGATTCTCTTAACGGCAACAAGATGGCAATCTTTAGGATTAGCTTGAAAGCGAGCACACATGCAAACACTCAACATTATATTAGGTCTAGATGCACACAAATAAAGCAGTGACCCTATCATTGATCTATATAACTTTTGATCTACAGGTTTACCTTCTTCATTTAGGTCGAGGTGTCCATTTGATGACATTGGAGTCTTGGCGTGCTTTGCCTTTTCCATGCCAAACTTCTTGAGCATATCTTGTGTATATTTAGTTTGGCATAGAAAAGTACCTTCCTTGAGTTGTTTGACTTGAAATCCCAGGAAGTATTTAAGCTCGCCCATCATAGACATCTCAAACCTGTTCGTCATTACTTTGCTAAACTCTTCACAAAATTTTTCATTAGTACTACCAAATATAATGTCATCGACAAATATTTGGCACACAAATAATTCATTGTCAACTTTGCGAGTAAATAATGTAGAGTTAGCTTTTCCTATTGTAAACCCATTCTTAATAAAAAATCTTTAAGGCAATCATACCAAGCTCTAGGGGCTTGTTTAAGCCCGTAGAGTGCCTTGTGAAGTAGATAGACATGATTTGGCTTCCTTGGATCTTCAAAGCCCGGCGGTTGCTCCACATAGACCCTCTCTTGTAGTGGTCCATTTAGAAACGCGCTCTTGACGTCCATTTGATATAACTTGAAATCATGGTTAGTAGCATAGGCAATTAATATTCTAATTGACTCTAACCTTGCTACCAGCGCATATGTTTCGCCAAAATCAAGTCCTTCCACTTGAGTGTAGCCTTGGGCAACCAACCATGCTTTATTTCTTGTAACCACGCCATGTTCATCTTGTTTGTTCCTAAAGACCCATTTTGTCCCAATCACATTTTGCTTGGGTCTTGGAACCAAGGACCAGACTTCATTCTGGGTGAAGTTGTTCAATTCCTCTTGCATGGCAATTATCCAATCCGGATCACCTAACGCTTCTTCAACCTTAAGTGGCTCAAGAGAGGAAACAAACGAGTAAAATTCACAAAAATTAGCTAAACGAGATCGAGTTGTTACCCCTCTCCTGATGCTACCCAGGATGTTGTTCACCAGATGATCTCTTTGAATAGTGTGATGGACTCGAGGATGAGGCACTGATGGTTGTCTTTGAATTTGTTCCTCCTCATCATCTACTTGATCAAGAGGCACTTCACCATCAACACTTTCATGTTCATCTTCTACCACCGTTGGCATCCTTTGGGGTTGATGGTTTTCTTCAAGATTTGGATGACTTGAGGTTGATGGGTTTGCTTGGGTGGAGGATTTGTCACCCACCACCTTTGCACCCACATCAAATACCTCATTGGTCATCCACAAAGTTCCTTCTTCATCATCCTTTTCTTGAGGTCTCACCTCACCTATTGCAAGTTTCTTTATGGCCTCACAAGGTGGTTCTTCATTTCCTGCAGTGCCATTAGAAACATGCCCTTGCGAGCCATTAGATTCATCAAATGTCACGTCTATCGCTATTTCAACAAGACCGGTGATATTGTTGAAAACACGATATCCATGCACATTTGATGCATAACCAAGCAAGAAACCCTCGTCCACTCTAGGAGCAAACTTTGAGCTCTTGACTTTCTTGTTAAGAATAAAGCACTTGCAACCAAATACTCTAAAATAATCAACTTTAGGTTTGATACCAGTGAGAAGCTCATAAGCAGTCTTCTTGTAGATCTTGTGAAGATAGAGGCAGTTGATTGCATGACAGGCGGTGTTGACCGCCTCTGCCCAAAAGTTGTCAGGTGTCTTGTACTCATCCAACATGGTTCTAGCTGCTTCAATTAAAGTTCGGTTCTTTCTTTCCACAACACCATTTTGTTGTAGAGTGTAAGGAACCGAGAACTCATGTTTGATTCCTTCTTCGCCTAAGAATTCTTTGACACCTGTGTTCTTGAATTCCGTCCCATTATCACTTCTCACTTTCTTGATTTTGAGCTCAAACTCATTTTGAGCTCTTCTCATGAATTTCTTCAATGTTTCTTGAGTTTCACCTTTATCACTCGAAAAGAAAACCCAGGTGAAGCGAGAAAAATCATCAACAATGACTAAACCATACTTACTACCACCAATGCTGATGTAAGCCACAGGTCCGAAGAGGTCCATGTGAAGAAGCTCCAATGGCCTTTTTGTTGTGACCACATTCTTTGATTGATGTAGGACTCCATGTTGCTTTCTTGCTTGGCATGCGCCACAAACCCTATCTTTCTCAAACACAACATTTGTTAGTCCAATAATGTGACTATCCTTTTAAAGTTTGGCCAAGTTCCTCATGCCAACATGAGCTAGCCGGCAATGCCAAAGCCAACCCTTGTCAGATTTTTCCACTAAACAGGTCTCAGGCGTCACTCTACTTGTTGTGAAATCAACAAGATAGAGTTTGCCCTTCAAGCGACCTGTAAAGGCAACAGAGGAATCCTCCCTTCTAAGGATCTTCACATCCACATCAGAAAATAAGCAATTATAACCCATTCCACAAAGTTGTGAAACGGACATCAAATTGTAGCTTAAAGAATCTACCAATAAAACATTTGAAAGTGATTGTTGGTCAGAGATAGGAATTTTACCAATACCAATCACCTTACTCTTGCCACTATCTCCAAACACAATTTCTTGTGCTTCTTGAGTTAGTTGCAAGGAATGGAACATGTCTTCCTCCCCGGTCATGTGATTTGTACATCCACTGTCAAGCACCCAACTTGACCCACCAGAGGAGTAGACCTGCAAAACAAATTTAGGCTATGCTTTTAGGTACCCAAATTGAATTGGGTCCTGCAGTGTTAGTTATAGCCTTGGGTACCCACACACTTCTTTTTAAGACTTTTCTTTTAGTGTAGGCACCCACATATTTAACAACCAATTTCCCTAAATCCCAAGTCAACATGTAATCACAAAGATAAGAGTGAGAAATGGGAGCATTAAATTTTTCTCCACTTGTTGATGCCGCTTCCTTCATCTTACTCTTTGTGGAACTCAAGTTTACCTTTACTTGAGTTGACTTGTTATTTGAGGAGTGAATCCTCCCCAAGGCATCATATAGGGTGGTTCCCTCTATGAACTTGAGGGATCTCCCCCCCTTATGCACTGTGCTAGGGTTTTCCTTGGATGAGTTGAACCCAAGCCCCCTTCTTCCATTGTTGGGCTTTAGGGACTTGTACTTGGGTTCAATTTTCTTTAACCCATCATTGCTAGAGCATCTTTTCAATATTTCTTTGACCTTCACCTGTGGGCTCTTCTTCCTTGCATGGTTAGTTAGACAACAAGAAGCATGATATTTGGCACAATGTTTGCAAAAGGTATTATTTGAGGAGCTAGACTTAGATTCAATCAATAAAGATGAAGCATTGATGTTCTTGCAATTTTCAAGTTGCACTTGAAGTTCTTGATTTTCGACATTCAAGCTTAACATGTTTGATTCAAGTGCATCCTTTTCATTTACAAGATTAGCTATAGAGGTTTTCATATTGATTACTTCTTTTTCTTTATCCTCTATAGTTATCTTGACCAAAGATACTTCCTTAGTCAAGGCATCTAGCATTTCATCTTTATTGAGTAGCAATCCTTGAAGCTCTAGGTTTCTTTCCTTTTCAAGGATAAGCAAGTCTTCTTGAGCATCAAGAGTTGCTTTTCTTTTATCTAGCTTCTCCATTAATTTGATGATAACATTATATACATTCAAGCCAAATTCCCTAATCATTTTATTTTTCATAGCAATTTGTTCATCATCATCATCATTTGGAAAATCATTACTAAATAAAGTTACCTTATCTCCTTTTGCCATGAGGCAAGTTGGAGTGTAGGAGTCATCTTGTAGGTTGGTGAAGAGTTGCGAGCTTGAAGTAGATTGGATGGCAACGTTTGCCACCACTTCCTCTTCTTCGGAGCTAGAACTCTCTTCATCGGAGTTCCATTCTTCACCAATATGGGCTTGACCATATTTCTTCTTCTTGAAATGTCCCTTAGTCTTGCCTCCCTTTTTGAACTTGTCCTTCTTGTATTCCTTCTTGGCTTCTTGTTCCTTTTTGTTAGGACAATCCGCTATGAAATGACCGGTTTGGCCACATTCATAGCATGCCCTCTTCTTTCCTTTCCTTTGAAACTTGTCATTTTTCCTTACAAATTTCTTGAATGTTTTGATGAACATAGTTGTGTCTTCATCACTTGAGCTATCTTCATCACTTGATGTCTCGACCACTTTCTTTGCCTTGTGGTCTTTGTTCTTCTTGGGGGTGTCTTGTTCATTTGTGATCAAGGCATGAGAGTCTCTTGTCTTGATGGGGGCTTCTTCGGACTCGTGTTGTTGAATCTTTGCAAATAATTGATGAGGCGTCATATCCTCATAGTCATCACGATCCCTTATCATCCTTGCTAGACTCTTATCCTTTTCTTTGTATGCTCTCATGAATAGTCTTGTGACCTTGGAGTCACTCCAATCTTAACTTCCAAGCACTCTTATTTTGTTTACTAACACCATCAATCGATCAAAGAGTGATTGAAGCGACTCACCCTTGATCCAATCATATCTAGCAAGCTCACTCTCCAAAGCTTCAACTCTATGTCTCTTAGCTTTGGGATCTCCTTCATGTGACATTTTAAGAATGTTCCAAATGTCACGGGCATCTTCTCTTCCTTGAACTTTTCGGTATTCTTCCGGACAAAGACTTCCTTTAATTATGCTCACCGCTTGAGCATTGCGATGAACCTCTTGCATCATTTTTGGAGTCATCTCTTCTCCTTGGGCGGGCTTATACATACCTACATTAACAATCTCCCAAAGACTAGGATGTACACCGATTAAATGCGACTTCATCTTATTGGCCCACTCGTCATAGTTCAACTCACTAAGAGTTGGTAACTTTCCAAGTGGGGCGGAAGAGAAGTTGGGAATAAAATTTCTAGAGTAATCGAATTGAACTTTACTAAATTCGTTACCTTTGCTTTTGGTAGATGATCCTTCGGTGTTGAGACTTACCTTGCTCAACACCTTCGACACCAAAAGATCCACTAGGTCGTCATTGTAATCAAATTTTCCCTTACCTTTGTCTTCTTCGGCCTTTCTTCTTGATTCTTCTTCTTCGGCCTTTTTCTTAGCATCTTCCTCTTTCATCTTGAGGAACATCCTCTCGGCAATCTTCATGGCAAGGTCGAGGACCTTGGGGTCCACTTCCTCACCGGAGGATGTGACGAGAATATCCTCGAGGACAGGATCCACATGGTCCCATTGAGTAGACATAATCGTTTCCTCACGCGGTTAAGCGCAAAACGAGGTATGAGGCTCTGATACCAATTGAAAGAAGCCTAGAGGGGGGTGAATAGGCTACACCTAAAATTTTTCACTAAAAACTTCGAGAAAGGTTAAATTAAAGTTGCACTGGTACAAACCGGTTCAGTTGATTTTGTTTACAACTGAACAAGTTTGAACCTGCTCAACTTAGATAAACAAATATTGCGAAGTAGTGAAAGATTTTGCTAATGACTTGCCCTACGCAAGATCTACTCGAATAGATAATATGAACCAACCAACAAATTTAAAGTGCTTAACAAGAACACACAAGAACACGCGATATAACCCGAGGTTCGGCAACCACCACAAAGGTGTCCTACTCCTCGTTGAGGAGCCCACAAAGGGCCGGGTCTTTTCCAACCCTGATCCTCCACAAACCGATCACAAAGGTCAAGGCAATCTCTTCTCAAATATGCTCAAAGAGCGGGTGATACAAACTTCTTAGGGTCGTCCACAAATTTGGAGACTCCCAAGCAACCTCTAACCGTCAAGGAACACGAGGTTCCAAGAGTAACAAATCCGCACAAGGTTAAGTTTGCAACGAGCTCAAGAACAAAGAGAATAGGAGAATCGAGATGAAAATGACAGCGTGTTAGATCGAGTTCACCTCACACCAAGGATCCTTCAAGCGATTGAAGGAGATGCGATTGCGGGTGTGAAAGGTGAAATGAATGCACTTGTTGAGAGTTTGGTCAGCCAAGATTTCGTGGGAGAGGCAGAAGTAAATAAGAGAGAGAGTGTGAGGGGGTATATAAAGGATCCCCTAAAAGCTGGCAGCCGTTGGGAGAAAAGGGGTAAAAACCGGTTGAACCGGTTTTCAGACCGGTTGAACCGGTTTCCACCAGAAAGATCCCGGTTCATTAACCTACTTAGCCGAAAACTCGACCGGATTCAAAACCGGTTGAGTAGGGAAAAAATACGGTTGAACCGGTTTTCCCAAAAGATCTGCAACGACTTTTCTGACAGCTCTGACTGTCAAACAGGTCAGAGCATGGATGGCAGAGGAGCAGTCCCAAAACTGGTTGAACCGGTTTCAGGACCGGTTGAACCGGTTTCCAGGGCTGAAACTAAATTTTGAGTATTTTGAAGAGAACAAAAGTGGAGTTTTTGTGGGAAGTAAAATTGGTTTTTCTCAAGGGCATTCATGATCTGGAAAAATGTTCTCGAAGATGTTTTCAAAGAATTTTGAACTTAGCTCATTGCATAACTTACTTAACCATTGCGGATCCCTCTTAATTGCACGTCGATTCCTATAACTCAAGAATTATAAATTGAGCACTGCCGTTGTTTCAAAGCACTTGGAGCACGCCTTTTGATGTGGAATTTTAAATCCGCTGTGCTTTCTATCTTTATGCTCGTAAGATCTATGCTTCTCCTGTTTGTAGAATTATTGTGTACATGCTAGGAGCAAACTTGTTAGAATCTCTGTTTGTTTTGTCATTTAATCACCAAAACCCTCAATTAGGGTTGATTGCACTTACAGTTGTGGTCAGTGAGGGGAGGATTAGGGTTGAAAGAGACTTGGCTCTTTGTGGGCGCTGTCGGAGAGGAAATCTCCGGCCGGGTGGTGGAGTGCACCCGCCCTAAATCCTAAGATGAGGAGGGGCCTAAGCGTTTTGCTTGTTAGAGATCGGAGGGATGAACACACAAGAACACGCAAGGGTTTAGAGTGGTTCGGGCCACCGGAGCGTAATACCCTACTCCAATGTGTGTTGTATTGCTCGTGAGCTTGAGTTGTGTCTTGGATGACTTGGGTCTTTTGTAACGTCGCATGTTTCCCCTTTTATAGCTCAAGGGGGCACGTACAAGGGTGCTGAGCCCCGACATGTGGACCCAGGGACAAAATGGAGGGAGACAACTAACGCCTGCAATGTCCGAGACACCTCCCAACATAGTAACGCCCGTAGCGCTTATAGTATTGGCTTCTCTTGGCTGCTTCCTTGGTAACACGCGAGTCATCATGAGTATAGAACATGTGGCAGTACGCCACCTACCAACTGATTGGACAGACACGCCGTCTGCAGGATGGCCCAGTCGCTGCCTACTAAAGGAGTAGAGAGAGGGCGCATTAAATGCTGAGTCGTCACATCGCCTGCCAGCGGAGTAGACGGGGCACATTAAATGCCGAGATGGCACATCGCCTGTCAGGCGGCGGACCTCCTCCGCATTAAATACCGAGATAACGTATCATGCGATGCGCTGCACGGCCTGCGGTGCATAGTCCTTACGTCAGGCTCCGCCCGCTGGCTTACGTCACAGGCAGAGGGCCACATGGCAGCATCGGGTCTCCTCCTGGGCCGGGAGCTGAGCCGTACAGGATGGGGCCCAGACACGTGCCAGCGTCGGACCCCTGTCTGGTCTTTGACCAGGACTTAAGCATTTTCTGTCCTGGCGTACCGAGACCCCGCCATGAGCGGTCCGGACCCCTTGCGAAGGGGTCTGGCTTCCGCCTTAGGGGCCCAGTATGCATACTTGGAAGTCTCGGACCTCTCCTAGGAATCCTGTCCACAAACTTAGGTGCACTCCCATGGGGGTTCGGACCTACTGCAGACGCCCTGGAGTATTCCATCATCATGGACACGTGGCGGCCCCGGACCCTCCCAAGTGGTGAGGCCGGGCACCGATGTGGGCCCTGAGCAATCGCCCTTGGTTGGGCTGAGGCACGCGTTAGTCACAGACGCAACCCTACTGTCACGCGGCTAAGAGGTAGCCGCACGGGGACTGCGCCTTGATACAGTAGTAGGGGGTACCCCTGATCCATGGTACCGACAGGTGCCTTTCATCCCCTTTAGGCCACTTTCACAAACCGCAACGGCAACACAAAGTGAATGCATAAACGAATGTAGTGAGAATTGAACACTTGCTTGCCTATTTTGTTTGGTTGAGTAGGTAGTCACTCAAAATGTTACAGCAATCCTATAACACATAAATCAAGCAGCAACAGATTTCAGCATCGGCGACATCGCTTGCCCCGACAGCAGAATAGGGTAAATATTAAACAAACAAAAACTAATGTATTGGTTGTCGCTGTGACTGTTGAACATGTAAAAACAAGCGAACCAAATAACACCTTCGTGGTTGGCACATCCCTTTCTTTGCCTATATAAACCAAACAACGCAAGTAGTACATGTACCTGTAAGGGTAGTGATGGATCACAATTCAAATATTTCTTCATAATTTATTTGGTCCCTTAATTAATTTTAATTTATAAATAAATAAAAATAAAGTTTGATCCAACCCTTAGTTTTGAAAAATTTAGAGCCAATTACATCCTGACGACCGAGACCAAATGGTAGGGCTAGCTTACGCCATAAGGGCATGTACAACGCACTTGAATGACCTCGTATCTTATGGGATATCAAGGGGGTAAGTGTAAAAAAACACAAGAGACGTATTTTGGTAAAGAAACTTCCCTAGCATAGTTCTCTAAATCTAGATACAGTCCTAGCTATACAACCCACATAAATAAAATGTATCTTAAGTGATTCTAGTGAATAAGATACAAGACTAATAGAAGAACCAACACAAGGCTTCATACTCTTGCCACATCATCAAGAGCCAACAATAAAACCAATATATATAGCAAGCTTATTCTTAGATGACTTTAAGTTAGAAAGAGAAATTATTTGGATTGGCTAGAAAAAGAAAGAGTCAACCTTAACTCCCGCAATAGGCTATAAGCAGGCTATTTTTTTCTCGTATAATGTGCTGAAGCTAAACTCCTCATAAAACACCCACTTTTTTTCATCTCTTGTGTTTCCACCTTGCAACTTAGGATTTTATAACATGGAGCTATTCGAAGTCCGCATAGTCAGCCTTATTTTATTTGCTCTCACATACATTAAGTTGTATGAAAGAATTTTCTAGTGCTTAGAGAAACGTAACATGATATCTAGGTTATATATGTCTTAGATTTCCTACACCAACTCGACATCAAACCGTGTACTATGCTGCTCCCTAGTGACTTGCATGACAGACTCGAGCGGCGGCAAGGGCATGTAAGACTTTTCAAAATACAAAAGACAAAAAGAGACTGTAAAATACAAATACAGTTAGAAGTCGTGAATAGACGAATTCTTGCACAGAGCCAGTTTTTTTATATTTTTTACTTAGCCTCTTAAAAACATCTAAAAACACTATATTAAATATGATTGTACATAGCCTAATAAAAATTACCCCCGGCCCTAATCGCCAAGGCAACAGCCATAATTTATACGTACTACCCTCGTCGCATCCCGATGTCATTACCGCATGTAGTATTGTCCTCGCATGCCGATGTAATTGCCGCATCGACGTGGCGGCTAATTTTCTTTTCGGAAACCGTCAAACCGATGATGGCCAATTATCTGTCCAAACGGCAGGATAGAAAAACTGTTGGAAACCAAATGCTTGCTATCCCGAAAGCCCAAATATTATTTTTGAAAAGAAAGCCCAAAATTAGACGTGGGTCTTGCAGCGCTTCCCCGGAATCCAACAAAACGAACAGGCCCAACTCAGCTTGCCCCAACCAAAACGAGACCCAAGCAAGACACTCGTGGAGCCCAGCTCACCCGAAAGCTGCATCAGCGGCCCACGAGCACAACGGACGCCGTGCCACTCACGGCTGGTGGAGACGGAGAGGCTAGGCGGGGACGGCCTGGCCCTGCGCCCCTGCCATCTTGCGCGGCGCAGCATCGGCCACCGAGGCGCGGCTTCTCGATTCTTGACCATCCTGCTGTTCTTCCTTCTCCGTCCGCGCCTTCGAGAAGGCCACAGAGCGAAGGAATTGCATAGTTTTCTTGGCGCGAAAGAGGGAAAGAGAGAGAGAGAGAGAGAGAGAGAGAGAGAGAGAGAGACGAAGATGTTTATCCAGAAGGTGATTGTCATGTCTCCAAACATTGTTGGTCGTGCAGATAATGCGCGAGCAGACATGCTCTGGTTGCTTTAACGAGCGTGTGATCTGCGTTGATTGTGTTTTCGTGGGGGGCGCAGGCATGGAGGACGGCGGCGTTTGGGCTCTACGGCTTCAACCATTTCACAAAATCTGGTTTCCTGTAAGCCTCATTCAGCCCCGGCCCCTCAATCATCTCCCCCAGTATTCGTCCTTTCTCTGTAGTTCGCACAATTTTGTGCGGCCGCGTTCGTTGCTGTCGAATACTAATTTCTTGCGAGTCCGGCTTTGTTGGAATCGATTGTTCCTTAAATTGAATTTAGACTAAGATAACTAGGCTGAGGGCCCCTTGGGATCCAAATTTTGGCATCGCACTGGATGTTTAGTTTAATTTCATCAGGATTAAACCCCAATTTTCAAACAGTAATTTAAAGGGTTTTGTGGAACAGAAAACCTGATCCTCAAAATGGTCCCAGAGTTGTCACTGTAAACGATTAAATTTTGTAGTGTATGCCAAAACAATAAATCCCTGACGGGGGATGGCCCCCTCCCCTATGAAACGAACAGGACAGTGGCTTTTTTTTGTATGATGAAGCAATGTGTCCTTTATTACAGGGAGCATGCGAAAAAATTCAGAGAGGAGGATATGCAGACCCGGTTGGATGGAAAAAATTGCTTAGTAACTGGAGCGAATTCTGGCATTGGTTTTGCAACGGTTGAGGGCTTGGCTTCACAGTATGGATCTATTCTTTGTTTTTAAAGTGATGATTTGTTCTAGAAAATACTGATTTCATTACGTGATTTCCTATAAAAAATATTGGTTTCTATTCTTCTACTAGTGGTGCTACCGTCTATATGGTCTGTCGTAACAAGGAGAGAGGGGAGGCAGCTCTTAACCAAATAAGATCCAAAACTGGCAATGCAAATGTTCATCTGGAGGTATGATGCCTGTTGATTCTCTAACATGTTTGGGAGATTCAACTGTTCTTCATAATAATATGTGATGGTTATGAGAAAATAAGACGCAACACTATTATCATGTGGCAGATATGTGACCTTTCATCTATCAATCAAGTAAAATCGTTTGCAACAAAGTTCACTTCGATGGATAAACCACTCCATGTCTTGGTGAGGACTGTTGTTTCAAGCACACTGTCGTTTTGCTTCTTTCCCAGCTGCTTTTAGTTTCTATGTCAATGCTTTAAAGTTTCTCTAAATCAGATTAACCAAATCTTGATATAAAACTATTAATTTGCCATCTAGGTAAACAATGCTGGCTTATTAGAGCACAAACATGAGACTACAGCAGAAGGGTAAGTGATATGTTGGTTTGCAAGCAGCCGATTAATTTATACATCATATGAATATTTTTATCACTAAAATCATATCCATGCTCTTTTCTTTTCCCTTTTTTTTGGAACAGGTTGGAGCTCAATTTTGCTGTCAATGTAGCTGCAACATACACTTTAACAGAGCTAGTTATGCCGTCATTGGAGAAAGCGGCACCAGATGCTCGTGTCATCACAGTTGCATCAGGAGGCATGTACACCGAGCCACTGAACAAAGACTTACAGGTAATTATTTTCTAGGTGCCTTTGATTACATTATATTAGCCTGTAGTCTGAAGAGATGAACCATAGTTCATGAAGTGGAGCAAGTAAGCGTTGTTACTTTTTAAGCTTGTGATGAAACATGCCTGATGCCATGAGGGGTTCATTCGAGGCGAAGTTGGCAAACCAATGAGATAGCAGTGAACAGATCTGCAAATCAAGACATCAATTTGCGTTGGATGTTGTGCAATTCCTTGGGAGAGCTTTCAGATTTAGGATTGTTTTACACTCATATCATTGAAAGTACAGTTGTTCTGTAGGTTGTGAAGGGTTTATTACAAAATCCACTTTCCTTTATCATGAGATGCTTGCAAGGGAAGAAAGGGTGGAGTTCGTCAGTTTTTGTTTGTTATGGAAAATGAGCTAGGATTCGAATGTACTTGTTTCCACTCCTTATATGATAACGTCAATCATCATACCTCTTGTTCTTTTTTCATGTCAGGATCTTAGTCTTATCTCATTTCAATTATGGTTAATCTCTTCATCTCTCATTGCTTAAAATCCTTAGTTCACCGAAGGCACCTTCGACGGGACGCAACAGTATGCTCGAAACAAAAGAATTCAGGTTTGTCCAGATTGAACCATGCATTCTCTGCCCAACACAGTATGGGACCAAGATAGTAATTATGCTAATGGAATCTCTCTCAGGTGGCACTGACTGAATGGTGGGCTGAGAAATACGGTGACAGGGGAGTCGGTTTCTACGCCATGCATCCTGGATGGGCCGATACGCCTGGGGTCGCCAGGAGCTTGCCCGGACTGTCAGAGAGGTGGGGTTTGCTGTCCTTGTTCATGCTTTGTCCGGTTATGGTTCTGGGCTACCAAGTACTGATGATTCCTGGCGCATTCAATCCATCATTTCAGGTTGTCTGGAAACCTGAGAACGAATGACGAAGGAGCTGATACAGTGGTTTGGTTGGCGTTGCAACCTAAGGAGAAGTTAGCCTCGGGAGCCTTTTACTTCGACCGTGCTGAAGCACCAAAACATTTGAAGTTTGCTGGGACTGCAGATTCGCACGCTCAGATAAACCCTATCGTTGATAACATTAGATCCATCTGTGGTCTCTCTGTTAATGGTTGAGCTGCCAAAGCAAAAGTGATATACAGCTCCATCGTCGATAGCATTAGATTCATCTGTGGCTTCGCTGTTAAAGGTTGAGCTTCCAAAGCAAAAGTGATATATTACTTGATATAATGGGCGCATGATTCATAAAACCGCAAAAAATTGGAGAGTGGAAAAAGAAAAATGCACCAGCCGGGAATCGAACCCGGGTCTGTACCGTGGCAGGGTACTATTCTACCACTAGACCACTGGTGCGTTTGATGCTATGGTTATGTACGTATTTATTTTCTTTTGAATGAACAATCAAACATGGATCCAAAATTTTTATCACACATTTGTTCTCTGTACCTGATACAATCAACTAGTGTCTACTGACCATCAATCATGATAGGATGTATGGATGAAATCCAGGTGAACAAGAACTGCAGTTGTTTATTATTATTCGGGCATGAAATCCAACGAACCTAAGAAGATAAACCCGATTGCTTAGGGTCCGTTCGGTTACCCATGAATCGAACAAGAAACCATTCTAACTCATTAACCAATTGTACATATTAGTATACCGTTCTAATTGCGAATCATTCTAGGGGCTCAATCTGAAGGAATCGAATGAAGCCTTAGAGCAACTCCAACAAGTTCCAATGTCCAATTTCTAAACTATATTATAGGAGAAAAGAGAAAAAACAGAGCTCCAATAGCTCTCTAGCTAGACCCGCTCCCAATTAGGTTACACACGTAAACCGAGCTCCGTCCTGCCGATATTTTCGTCGACGCCCGTAGCTCCCAATACTCAGGATTTTTATTTTCCCGCGCTGCCTTCGTGCCTCGTGCTGGGGGCGCTTGTCATGGGGCCCGCCGCCATCTGGTTTAGCCGGCACTGTGCTGGCCTGCTGCATGACCCGCTGCTGCTGTCCCACCTATTGCGTTGCATGCAGCATGCGGCGATAGAACACCCACGATGACCCATTCAAAAGGATTTTAGGGAAATTATTAGGAGTTATTGAAGTATTAAGGGTCTGTTTGGTTCGTGACTAAATATGTCACACTTTGCCTAAGGTTAGTCGTTCGAATTGAAGAACTAACCTTAGGCAGAAAAGTTAGGCAAAATATGGCAAGTGAGGCAGCGAACCAAACATGCCTTAACTTTTTTAGGGATTTAATATTTTAATAAGGAGATCCTAATTTTTATGTTTTGGGAGTCATATTTTTAGAACTTGTTGAAGTTGCTCTTAAGGATCTCACAAGGAACGATGGAACATAGCACTTTCTCCTCTCTCTTTGCTCTCTCAATATTTAAATGGTAAAAAACTAAAATTATACATAAATAGTGATTCAAAATATGGTTGTTGCTTCCAAAATCCACATCCATATCTATATAGCCAACAAAAAGCCCATGTCTTTATATTTTATACTACATATCTAAATATAAATGAAAACCGTAAAAGCATACGACACTTTGTCCACGCCTATTGGCTTAATTTAATTATGAAGTGCGAACAATAGAAAACACATGTCTTTATATTTATACTCTATATCTAAACATAAATAATGAAAACCGCTATATATATATGTAATAGAAAAGCTGATCATCCACACCTATTGGCTTACGATTCCATACCAAACTGTTATTGCAGTGTAGCTCAAGCATGCTTTTGAAAACTACTACTATCTACGTACTCAGAAATAGCAGATAAAATGGTACACAAAGCTGCAACACAAAACGGAACCCTTAAACATGAAGTACGGATATAGAGAGAAGAACAAACAAGAAGCTGAGGGAAAGAGAGAGAGCGCCTCCGTCCTCCGACTGAATGATCATCATTTGGTGGGGAGTGTCAAGATGCGGAGGTTGATGAGCACGGGCAAGACGAGGACGGCGATGAGCACGATGCTGGCGAGGATGGCGATGCACATCCACTTGCGGCTGCTCTTCTGGTACTCGCGCGCGGACTCCAGCTCGACGGTGCCCCTGCGCACGAAGGAGCTGGCGTGCGCGACGTGGCTCTCGATGTCGTTGAGCTGGTGGCCCTGCGCCTCGACCAGCGCCGCCATGTCGAGGAACACCTGGTGCAGGTCCATGAGGCTGCGCTCGATGTCCTTCACGGCGTCGTGCCGCTCCTGGATCTCCGAGATGGTGTCCATCACCTGCCCGCGCCCTTGCTCCTGGATCGCCTTCTGCAAGAACGACTCGCTCTCCCCCGACGAGATGAGCGCCTCGATCGTGCTGTCCTCCGGCTTCTCCCCCGTCACCGTGTAGTACCGCCGCGCCACCGTCTCCTTGTATTCCGCGGCCATCCTCGCCCTCAGCCCCTGCATGCATGTCGTCGTCGTCGTCATCAGTCACGTATTACAGGGCAGGACGATGGATGGAATTAATGGTATGCACCGCAGTACCTGGAAGTCGTCCATGAGGTCCTTGAGCTTCTTGCCGAGGCCAGCGACGACGGAGGTGCGGGTGCGGTCGGTGGAGGACCCCGGCCCGCACCCGGGCACCTGGCGTGAGGTAGCGTTGGAACGGTCGAGATCCTCGAGCTTGCCCTTGATGGCCTTGGCGCGGCGTAGCACCTGCTCCACGTCTTTGTCCATGCGGGAGCGGAGGGACTTGACGGTGCGGGCGTCGTGCGCCGTCTTGGTCTCCTCGTTGGTGGACTGGAGGCCCTTGTACATGCCCTCCAGCCCGCGCATGTCCTCCTTCACCGCCTCCACGTCCTCGAAGAACTTGTCCAGGTCAACCCCGCTCTCGCCGCCGCCGGCCTCCGTGCCCCCCGCCGACGTCGCCGGGCTTGAGTCCGCATACTTCTTGAACGAGCTCGACGAGAACAGGTCGTTCATCTTGGAGACAGCACAACACAATCTACCTACCAGGGCATGCAGCAGAAAGCGAGGAACTGATGAAGAGGGAGATGGCGGAGCAAGATCGAGCTACGGCGAGTTTCAAAAAATGGCCATGCCTTGCCTTCCTAGATGGATATACGGCGTCCAAGAGATCAGCAAATGGCGGGATTGCGGGAAGTGGTAGAAAGGAAGGCCTCCCTCTCCTCTAGGAAACAAGTGTTTCTCTCTCCCTAATTGTGGCAATACGGCATGCATGGTCTCGCCAGTGTCTTGCTCGGGTCATTCCAACGGCACACAGGGCGCGAGAGCCGTTCTCCCACGTATGCATGACCACACACAGCAACCTTTTCTTTACGCTTTTCCTCTTGCTCCCTTGCGTGAACACTCTGATATTCTCTTCAGGCGATGGCTTGTCTATTGATTGGATTCTTATTGTTATGTAGAAAAAAATATAATCTATTTATTACTCCCTCCGCTTTAAAATACTAGTCGTTGTAGCTCTTTATTTTTATGTCTATATTCAAATGGATAATGACATATATGAAACACATACATTAATTATTTTATGAATCTATTAAAAAGGTAAAACAGATTTTAATTCGGGACGGAGGGAGTATAATTTATGCTAACATAGACAATAGTTTTATCATTATTATTCTCTAGAAAAAATTATAGTTTATTTATTATAATATACACAAACATAGACAATAACTTGAGTATGAGCACTCTAGAATCTCCGTCATGTTCATGGCATGTTTAGGAGCTAAGTTTTTTCCTAGTTCTAATGCAATGCTATGGTATTTGACAATACTCTGGTAATTTATACAGAAAGGTGTTTGGTAAAAGTTTCAAAACTCTGTGTTAAAAACCACAATATTATGAATACTCTAGTAAAACCATGGTATTGAAAACTTTGGTCTAGACCAAAGTTTTTTCTCGCACATGCGCGAAATTGTGGTATTGCAAAACTGTGACATTGGAATACTTTGGTTATGCTATAGCATTAAAAAACTATAGTATTGTAAAACTGTTGTATTAGAAAACTTTGTTTCCAAATAGGCCCTCAGTTTGTCTGCATGACCTAGGCCAATTTATTAAGTTGTATTCACCAATAATTCAACACAAAAGCTTAAGCTAATATTGCGCCTAATCAAAATTCAAATTCGTGACCTCTGGTTTCGATACCATATTAAGTTGTATGCACCAACCAATTTAACTCAAAAGCTTAAACTTATAGTTAGAGGTGGATAATTCATTTATATTATATTCCAACACAGTTTACATTGTATATTTCACTTGTGAAATCTGAATATCTAGCCTAGAAAAGGTGTTTTCTATTGCTAACATGGATATAAATCACATCTTATCTTATGGGGTCTAATAGTACAAAGGAGAAGTATACAATATGCGAACGATGTAAGCACCGCTTCAGTGAGCATACATTGGCCCGATTTGTTTAGGCCTTTTCCGGCTTCTGGCCACCAAAAGCTGTTGTGGACCACCAAACGCCTCAGCTTTTCGGCCAGCTTCTATAAGAATCATTTTGGTAAAAACTGTATAAAATCAACATAAACACAAAATCGGTCGAGTCGTCACGATAGTTGGAGTCCACCATTTTCTAGATTCTGAACCATTTAGACCACTTCATCTTCCTCCGCACGTAATCCCTAGATATTCAAATTTTCCTCACAACCAGATTCTCTCCTTAGCCAGATTCTTAGAAAAGTAGGTTAGAATAAAGCTGAACCAAATAGATTGACTAGTCCATGTTTTATTCCTCCCTTCCCCGCTAGCATGTCATTCATACTGCACCTTTGCCTAAAAGTAACCCATCATCTGTAGCAAAAGGCTGCCTCCAATAACTATACTATCGTATTCCCTATTTTAATCTTTACTCTGTAAATAGTGTAATCTATTGTACAAATCCTCTATTTACATGATCTGATCCGGACAGGCTAGGAGCAGCGCCGGCCCTAGGGGGTCCAGAAGTGCCCGTGATCTAGGTCCCCATTAATCTGGGGCCTGTCACACTCAGGTTTTAGGGGCATCAAACCCGTGCGCGAATAATCACCAAGTGTGCTAGGATCATGTCTCACACATATGATGACTCATGGTACATAAACGAATATCACATCTTTAATATATAATGGAGTTCTGTACAAAATAATTAAATAATTACATCATACGAAGACAACAATCCAACAACCATAGTTGACTGGGAGACGATGGCCTAGACCTCTCATGAACTCATCGCGGCTGTTGGGGGCCTTCCTCTTCCAAAGGTCCTCAAAAACGTGATTAACCATATGTTTTCAGTATATGGATTATTACAAGGGGGCTTCGGCTTCAGCATAAAGGTCTTGTTCCATGGCAAAGACATACGATGTAAAGATGTAACCCGAAGGTGATAAGAATGGTTGCCGAAGCTGTAGCCTAAAAGCTTCGGCTTAATATAATGACGAAGACTAAATATGATGCTGACCGAAAGGGAAAAAATACTATTTAGTCCTTAATAATTCATGTTATAATATAAATAGATGTCAAGGACATAAATGTACTTCGAAGGTAGCACCGTACCTATAAATAGATGAACAGTAGCACCGTACCTATAAATAGATGAACAATAGCACCGTACTGTTCACGCTAACTTGTAATCACTCTCTCGCGTCTTCACCTTCGAGCAAGCCGAATGTATCAATGTAATATTAATACAGTTAATATTCATATATGATTTATGGAATGCAAATATAAATGAATTAATGAGATGTAGTTACTGTCTTTATCCTTTCGCATTCTTATTCACATATTAAATGATGAAGGTATGTCCTTTTTATCCTTCGTCTGATGAGCATTATACCCATGTGGAGATAATGTTTCGGAAGACGAAGGTCCATAATAATTAACAATTGTGTTGCCTTGTTCTTGACCTACATCATTTGAGAACAAGTGACCAACATTGGCGCCCACCTCCGATGAATTCAAACGACCATCTTCATCAAGCATCCACCTTCGCCATGCCGCCGAAGAAGACAACAGCGCCAGGGGCTGCCCTGTAGCCACTGGACACAAATCAGGAGACACTCTCCCTGCGAGAAGCTAGGAGCTAGAAGAGAAAGGCTACTAGCCCAACACCTCAGGAGGAGGAGCTGGACTTGGAGGCTATTCAACAACAAGTGAAAAGGAAGAGAGAGAAGATGCTTTGGCTCGCCGACCTTCAGAGAAAGATCGACGAAGCTACCAAAGAAATGCGTCACCTTACTCAGGATGACCAACACCGAAGGCCCCAACACAGGGAGCTTCGTCAAGAAGCCCAATCAATGATGATGAATGGTACAATGACTTTTATCATGGTAACTTTGCTTTTGATGATACTTCTTCTCTAGTAGCAGAGTTGCAGGCTACCCCATGGCCACCATCTTACAAGCCACCTCAGCTCCCCATGTATGATGGGTACTCAGATCCGAAGCAGTTCCTAATGAGCTACGAAGCAACCTGTCACACCCGGGTTTTAGGGGCACCAAGACCCGGGCGCGAACATAAACACCAGGTATGCTGGGACCAAGTCTCACACATATGATGTATAGTGGCACAGGATCGAATGTCACATCTTTATATATAACAGGAGTTCTATACAAAATAAATAATTACATTATAAGGAGACAACGGTCCAGCAACCCAAAGTTGACTGGGAGACGACGGCCTAGACCTCTCACGAACACATCGCAGCATCCTCCAAGCGCCTCATCCTGTGGTACCTGTTCTTGACCTGTGGGGGGGTGTGAGACAGCAAGAGTGAGCTCACATACGTTCATCGCTCAACAAGTTGTGGGGAATAATGTGCATGAACCCGCCAAAGATGGGAGCTCATAAAGTGTAAGGCTTACCAAAGAAGATGGTTGAGGCTGAGCATTGCTTTTAAAGTTGGTCAAAATTTTATTAGCAATTACTAAGTATAAGTAAATACCAACCCAATTAAATAGTAGAACAAAAGTAACAACCTCACCTGCGATGCAATGCATATGACAAATTGAGTTTAAGTTCCATAATTTAATCATGTGAGGGTCCGAGCTGCTCATGACCGTGAGCACGGCTAGTATACCAGTTTTACACTCTGCAGAGGTTGCGCATCTTTACCCACAAGTCATGTTACCCATCTGCCAAGGGATCGCGACTTCCCATACACCTCTACCGAGGAGGCGAGGCAGGGTAACACTACGAGGCCTTTACAAAGTTCCACTAGCTTCAGAAAACCCGCTACAGTTTATAGGAAGCTCCAATGCAGGAATCCCTTGCAGGACCGCCATCGCAGCAAAATCCTCCCGAGGGCCTCCCTACACTGACCACTCCCCTACTGCCCTTGCCCCTTTCGGGTAAGGTAGTCTTCCACTAGCTTTCCTAATTAATCAGCCAAGGGGTCCCATTCCTCCCTTGTGGTAGCACTGTTTTCCCGGGTGGTCGCTCCATGTTCCAATTAACATAATGATCTTATCATGAACAGTAATAATAAACATATAATAAAAGTGTGATCATGAATAATGTACCTTCATACCCAAAACCATATAAAGCACTAGCAAGTACTACCCAAAAGGTTCAGTGGTAAACAAGGTATAAAGATAGACAAACTAGGGTAACCTATTGGGTCCCATCAAAATTAACCTATGCAGATCATTATGATTAATTAGAACATGAGTGGGTAAAAAGAAGTGATCAAGGGCACAACTTGCCTGGGACTTGAGATTCCAGGTACCAGGATGATCTTCGGGTGACTCGTGTCCTCACGCTAGTCGTAGCATTACAAACAAACAGTGTATAGGCAAAATTAACATTACACCAAACATATATGCAAAATACATATTAATAATCTACATGATGAAATATGATCACAGGAACAAGAATTATTAATTTTGGAGTTATAGGTTTTAAGTTATGAATTTCCAAAGATTCTATGTGCTTATTACAAGATTAATTAAGATAACAATTTTAATGTGACTTTTATGTAAAACCAGTGGCACTAAATGATAAACAATAATATTACAAAATTATAGGAATTGGAATGGGCCAATTTGGACTTAATATGAATTTTCTATGGATTATACAAGTTTTACAATTATTTTTATACTCAAAACAATTTCTAAATCTCTTTTTCCTATTTTCATTAGTTCCTGGACTGGGCGCAATATTATCAGGGAACACCGGGGCTATTCTGTAAAAATGCCTTAGACTCAGAAGTATCCCGCAGGGGACGACGGGTTTATTATGCAAACTATGGGGGGCTCTTTAACAAAAAGTCACGGCGAAGGGGTATGCTTCAATGTCAGCCGTTGGATCCACATTTGAGGGCTCAGATTATATCCGGGCCACATCGAACCGGTACGCGTTGGCCACCATACGATCACAGATCTACGGCCAGAGGGCACCCTCACCAGCTTTAACCGCGTTAGCCATTGGATCACAGATCCATGGCCCAGATCAGCACGTGCGAAGGGGGTAACGCCTATCTAATCCTGGCCGCACGATCTATGATCAGTGGCCACGATCCGATCTCACAAAAAGGTATGCACAGATCAGATCAGGACCAATGCCCATGGATCCAATGGCCAGGAAGCATCCCCAACCTCCCAGCTAGGAACGGCGGCGGCCCAGGGCAAGCCGCGGCGATGGCCATGGCCGGATCAAGCGAGGAGCTCCACCCAGTGGACACCCTCTAATTGAAGCGAATCTACACACTGCTGAGACTATGGCGAGCAGGTTTAGGGCATACTTACCCATAGTTAGGACGTCGAGGTACCCCGTCCACGGGTGAGGGGCGGATCCATGGCGGCCACGAACGACGGTGAGGAATTCCTCGATAATCAGCCGGTTTCTGATCCCAGCGCCGCGACGAGCATGACCCTGAGCACCCGACGAAGCCCTAGGACCCATCTTCGCGCTCCAAACGGCCGTATGTGCTTGAATCAATGGTGACGGTGGTGGTTCCCTCCCCGCCACACTTCTTGTCAATGGTGAATCCCGGGCTCCCTTTTATACCCCGAGCCACGCGAGATCTTCGGGGAAAGGATGGCCGCGCCGAGCGCGGAATCCGCGGGTGGTTGTGGATTTCAACGGAATCCCGAGCTCTCCGGCGGCGGCTTGCAACAGCACGAGCACGCATCGGTTTCGGTTGAAGACGACCCCGACCACGAGGGCCCACCTGGCAGTGCCAGAACGCGGACCGCACACGGGATTAAGTGACTGGAGCGCAGGCCCCCATGTCAGTGAATCGGAGAAGTTGGCCGAAGCGGCCCAGTTTTCAGCGAGAAAAGAGAAGTGGGTACGTGGAGAGGGAAAAACTGGACAGCGGGTCCCGCCCGTAAGCGTGGGGTGTGGAGCGGCCAGGCCTGAGGAGGTGGGACTGGGCCGACCAGGTGAATCCGGCCCACAAACAGTTTACTCCTTTTATTTCTTTTCTATTTCTATTTTCCTTTCTTATTTCAATTTCAAATCAAACCAAGTTTTAAATTCTAAATTTCAATCTATGCACAAGAAAACTCCACATGATGCACAATTTCTACATAGTATTTCTTTATTTATTTTATTATTATTTTAATTAGGTAATGTTTTCAACATGAAGTACACACACCACATTATAGCAATATATTATTATTTTGAGTGTGTAATCGAATTAAAGGTATATTCAAAAATTCTCCCTTTGTTTCGATAGGAATATTTTTCCAATGTCTAATCTTTATTATGATTTATTTTAACCATCATTATTTTATTATGATCATTTACCTTCAAAAAAAATGAATTATAAAGTTTAATTTTTTTAATCAAGGGTACTTTGCTCAGATTTCTTCTACCAATCCCAAATTCAGAATTTGGGTGTTACACAACCATATCCTCATATGGGGGCAACACTGCCGTCATGGCGAAGTCCTTCGTCATGGCAGTCAGAAGTGTGGATTAAACATGGTATTCTTCTCTTCGGTCGAGAACAATTACGTCATGGCAGGAGCTAAAGGACATGCTAGTCACTAGCTTCCAGGGTTTCTAGACGAAGCCAGTCACTGCCCAAGCTCTATTCCAATCATGTAGGACCATGAGGAGTACCTGCAGGCGTATGTCCGAAGGTTCTTGCGACTGAGAGCTCGGGCACCTACAGTCCCCAATGAGATTGTCATTGAAGCCATGATCAAGGGGCTCAGACCAGGACCAATGACGCAATATTTTGCAAGGAATCCACCACAAACCTTGGAGAAACTTCTCCAGAAAATGGATGAGTACATCAGAGTCGATAATGACTTTCGGCAAAGAAGGGAAGAAGCCTACAGATACTCCGAGATGACCAGGGGCTTCGGAGGAAGACTCCACCCTAGGTATGTCAGGTCGATCCATAATCCCAGCTCAAGTGATGACAAGCGGAATCATACCCAAGGACAACAGCACAACTCTCAATCATTAGGGGCACAACAAAGTTCTTTTAGGCCACCAGCTCCAAGAGGTAGAGGGGGGAGAAGCTTCGGAGGAAGATATGGTAATCAGCCCAAGAGGTTGTTCTGCCTATTCTGTGGTGAAGATAAGGGACATACCACAAGGACGTGCCAAGTCACGATTCAGAAGAAGAAGGAAATCGTTGAAGCCGAAGCACGACAGAACCCACCAAAGCAGGTCTTGCATACTGCTTCGTGCTACTCTTCGTATATCCCGGAGTATGTGGGCAATCAACAGCCTACGACTTCCGTTGCTTCGACGAGTCACTTCCAAGCTTCCTGAGCTCAGTTGCCACCACCGCCACCGCTGGCACCTGCCTCGGTTAATAATCAACAGCCAGAAGGGCATCGTCAGGCTCAGCAACAGCGCGACCTTCAGGAGGAGTTCGAAGCTCGCACAGTCAACAACACTGTGCCCGAGTCGAGGCATATCTACTCAAGGTGGCACAACATTTTGGCCAAAGAGTGCCCTGATCCAATGTATTTTTACTCTTAGATGCCTTTACATTTTCTTTTAAAAAGACAATACAAGAAGGTCTAACCTTTAGGTTGATGTAATGAACCTGTGGTTACACCATCGAGTGTAACAAAAACGGATCAAGAAGCTTCAAAGTCGTTTCTAAGGGAACACAGAGTAAGTTACGAAGCTCAAAAGTCGTTCCTAAGGGAATACAAAGTAAGTTACGAAGCTCAAAAGTCATTCCTAAGGGAATGCAGAGCTAAGATACCACCTAAGTCAAAGGTGAAGAAGCTCCAAAGTCGTTCCTAGGGGGATGTAGAGCTTAAATGCCACCTAAGTCAAAGGTGAAGAAGCTCCAAAGTCGTTCCTAAGGGGATGCAGAGCTTAGGTCCAAAGTCATTCCTAAGGGAATGCATAGCTTAAAAACCACCTAAGTAAAAGGTGAAGAGACTCCAAAGTCGTCCTTAAGGGACTGTAGAGTCTGGGTGTGTACTTGTGTGGGTTTTTATCTTTGACATAAATGTCATTTTGCATCATACCATCATTTCATATTGTATAGCATCACATCCTACATCATTTTGCATCAGCAAAAAGTCGTGGAGAAGAATGAAAATTGCTCCTTCAAAAATACTTGTCGGATCATGAAAGAATGTGTCGTAACACAAGACATGCCTTAACACAAGACATGCCTTCAGCAGATATATTTTTACACAGAGGGAATCTTTGTCAGTAGTATTACTATGCAGCAACCGTGGCAAAATACTCAGAATTGAATCGACAGAAGGGAAATCTTTTTCTTCGTGAAGCATGAAAAGAAGGAAAGGTGTTTTTTTTGCCAGCGGCTCAAAAACGGTATGTACGAAAATTTTATGCATCACAAAGAAATATATTACATCAATACACACAAAAATTATTTACAAGTGTTTCTTGCAAGGCTAGGAATTATGTTCAACGACATTAAGCTAGCACAAATAAAAAATTCTAGTCTTCCTTCAGGACCTTCTCGGTAGCTTCGTTTAACAGCTTGTTGACAGCTTCGTCAACAGCTTCTTTGGTAATTTTTATAGTCTCGAGCGCTTCCTTCAGGAACGAGTCGACTTCTGGATCGTATGGCTCCGGAGGCGGAGATAGTTCAGCTGCACCGTGGTATATGTTTGTTAGTTCCAAAGTTAAAACAGATTACGAAGCTAAACCACAACAAAAGCATACCTATAAGCCTAGTCCGCTCGGCAGCTTCTTCAGCCCTTCTTGCCTCTTCCGAAGCATCATGAGTTTCCTTTTCTTTTCTTCTAATGGCTTCGACGGCGACTTCTTGTCCACCCTTCAGCCACACCTCAGAGTAAAATTTCCCACTTAGCACATAAGCTTTGGTTGAAGGGATTTTCATGTCGTCGGCTGAAATAGCAAACTCTAGCTGAACATCAGCCTTCACATGATCACAGTCGACCTTTTCTAGAATTGATGCAGCCCCACGAGCACCGGCAAAGGACAGAAATCTTCCCGATCACCAAGAATTTCTTCAAAATCTTTGGCTTCCCCGCTGATCCACTGGATAACTCCATCGGAGTCACCGCAGATAAAGTTTTGCTCAGAGGAATATGCTCCAACCTTAGCGAAGCTATTCTTTAAACTCTTAGGATAGTCTAAGGATACTTCGTAACATTCTCTTTGGCAGCACGAAGCTCATCAACATTCTTTTGTGCTCTCAATCTTTCGATCTCACAAATTTCATGCTTCACCACTTCAACTTCAAATTTTTCGGTTGGTTCAGCAACCTTCCCCTTCAGTTCTTCCACTTTGGCTTTATGAGATTCGGCTTGGGCAACAAGTTTAGCCTCATTAGATTTCAGCCTATCTACTAAGGTAAGTAATATCTTATCCTTTTCAAGTGGTTCGCTCCTTAGTGTGATAACTTCTGAACAAAGATTCCCAAGAGCTATTCGGTAGCTCTCATCTTCTGCTTCTTTCTAGGCCTTTAAAACCTTGCTTAGAATTAAGCCCTGGAAAACGAAGAGTGAGCACATAACGATGGCAAGGAAAACCATAAAAATAATCTATTTTAGACAAGTCAAAGTATACACACCTTCAGGCTATTGTAAGCAAGACTGTCTGCAAGTTGATCTTTCGACATTGTAGACAGGCCGAGCTCAAGCTTCGGATATCCCATGTTGTCCATTATTTCCCAGTAGACATGTATTTCTTTACTATCTGGTAGACAGTAAAGGAAGTCATCTTTGTCACTTCCACCATATACCAAGGACCCTCGGGGGTACTTCAGATCCTTGGTATAGTGTTGCACTTCGGCAATCTGCTCTTTTGTTAGTTGCTTCCCTGAAGCATGTCGAACGATATATTCTAGGCCAACCTTGGAAGATGCTTCGGGAGCGGGCGCCGAAGGTTTTTTTGGAAGGCACTCTTCCGTAAGTTTTTTTGGTACAACTTCCGAAGAGCCCACTTCGGCATGGGCAGAGGTACTGGCAGCAATTATCCTTGGAACTTCTTCAGTTTTACTCCTAGCAACATTGGTAGAAGAGGAAGGTGGCGTCTTCACAGATTCTAGAACAGCTTCCAAAACACTCGCTATTCTCCTTTTCTTTGGAGTGCCTGTGGTACTTGGCACCTTCGGCAATATTGCTGCTTTCATCTTCGGCTGCTCTGGTACTTTTTCTGTTACAGGCTCTGACTCTCTGGCTAGGTCTACAATAATTTCAGTAGGCACAACAGGGATAGCCTCTATGGCCGGGGGAGTTGTTTCCACCTTTTCACTTAGCTTCGGCACTTCGGCAGTCTCAATGCGCCTGGGTCGGCGCGTCAAAACTTTAATCTTCTTCGATCTCGATGCACCAGAAGATGTTGAAGTAGCAGTTTTCCTTTTCTTCCCTTACTTCCGCGAAGGAAAGCAGTAGTCTAGGTATACGAACTCGATAGCATCAAACACTCTGTTCAATCTCTTTTTGCCGCGAGCACCAAAAGTAGTTGTCATAGCTTCGTCTTCTGCCTTCGAATACGCTCCAAGTATCTCATCACTTGTTGCTTCTACGACATCCAACCAATCATCATTTGGCTCATCAAATTGATTCCTGAACCGAAATGTGTACTTCAGATAAATCAGGTCACCCCGGCTAGAGCCAGCGGCGGCCTCCTTCGGCATTTCCCACTCACTCGCAAGAGGCCGTACTTTGTATGCAATATGGTCTTGAACCAAAGTCTGTTGCCAATATAGGTGCACACTGTGTTGAAAGCCGCCTGACACGCTTGCACATCATTCCCAAGTGCAGTGGGTGGCCTCCTAATGCCGAAGTGAGACCATATAGGGCATTGAATAATCCCTTTCACATCTTCCCTTTGACTCTGGTCATTTTTTACATAAAACCATTCTTGCATCCAAGAGCCTGGCCACCTCTTTCGAAACGTGGGCACATGATAACTCGCCTCAGATCGAGGCACGAAGCTGTAACAACCAAAATTATTATGGTACTGTTCCTTTCCAGTCGCCTTTGTCTCATAAGACAACTCATGAATATTGCAAAAGCATCTTGCATCCGGTTCTAGTCCTTGGCTCCTCATGGCCCAGATAAAAAACCTCACTTTAATAAGAGCTTCGGGGGTAATTTGATGAAGGTATATCTCAAATGTCTTCAAAACATCGACTAGCATCTTATGAAGCGGGAAACGAAGCCTAGCCTTCATGAAGTTCCTGAAGACTACCACTTCATCGCTTTCTGGTAGCGGAACGATGGCCTCTCCCCTAGCTCTCACTATAGACACATCATGAAAATATTTTCCCTTCATCAATTCAATTTGTCCTTGCTTGATAGTGGATTTTCCAAAAACAACGTGGCTAGGTCTCCACGGCCGATCTTCAGCATTCTCATCTTCACTCTCAATATCAAAGCTTTCACTATCGCTGGAGTTCTCAGACAACCCAACCAACATTTCATTGGTAATTTTTTCTGCATTGGTCTTCTCCATAGCTTCGTAGAAACCAGCCAATTTAGGGTCAGTGATCTTCTCTTCAGCCATTCAAACAATGGTTGCGTAGATGCCAAAGCTCAAAAGTTAATCGAGCTCCAGAAAAGAAAGAAAGTTAAAATGGCAAACGCAGCGCAATCAGCTACTAGATAGCACAAAAATATTCACGACATAGGCTTCTATATATACCTAGAACCCCTCAATTCGGTGGGTCCCATAATTCAGAATGATCCGCTATTCTAGCGAAGGGAAGGTGTTTTTTGGACCTTTGGCTAAAGGCCTCCGTTCATGTCGCAGTCTAAATTTGTTACTGTCGGCGTTTCGAGACCGGGGGGTCCCCGAGCCGACGAGTGAGTGTGCCGCGTGCCCCAGCCCAGATGGGTCGAGCGCGTGGGCGAGCGCGAAGGGGGGAAGAGAGCGAGAGCGAGGTGGCCGGAGCCGGGTCGTGACGAGGGAGACGGAGATCCCGCGGCCTTCGTGTTCGTCCCGCGCCCAGGTCGGGTGCGCTTGCAGTAGGGGGTTACAAGCGTCCGCGCGGGTGAGGGGAGCGAGCGGCCCCAAGAGAGCGCCTGCCCCTGCCCTCGTTCCCGCGAGGCCAACCTTTTCTAAGAAGGCCCTGGTCCTTCCTTTTATAGTCGTAAGGAGAGGATCCAGGTGTACAAAATGGGGGTGTAGCAAGGTGCTACGTGTCTAGCGGGGGTGAGCTAGTGCCCTAAGTACATGCCAAGGTGGCAGCCGGAGAGATCTTGGCACCCTGTTAGTGTGGCGTCGTGGCTGTCGGAGAAGCAGTGGAGCTTGATGGAGGGACAGCTGTTGGAACAGCTGTGCTCTTGCTGACATCTCCCTGCTTCCGTAAGGGAGCCGAGAGTCGCCGTCGTCATGGTCTAGTGGGGCGCCATCATTGCCTATCTGGCGGAGCTGGCCAGATGGGACACCGGTCTTGTTCTCTGCGACCCAAGTCGGCTCAGGGCAGAGTGATGATGACGCTCCCTGTTGACGTGGCGGACTTGTGTCCTAGGTCGGGCGACGTGGAGGCTCCTCCGAAGTCGAGGTCGAGTCTGCCCTACATGGCCGAGGCCGAGCCCGAGCTCCTGGGTCGGGCGAGGCGGAGGTCGTTCGGCAGAGGCCAGGGCGGAGTCCGAGCCCTGGGTCGGGCGAGGCGGAGTTCGTCGTCTTCCAGGGCCTTAGCCCGAGTCCGAGCCCTGGGTCGGGCGGAGCGGAGTTCGCCGTCTTCCGGGGCCTTAGCCCGAGTCCGAGCCCTGGGTCGGGCGGAGCGGAGTTCGCCGTCTTCCGGGGCCTTAGCCCGAGTCCGAGCCCTGGGTCGGGCGGAGCGGAGTTCGCCGTCTTCCGGGGCCTTAGCCCGAGTCCGAGCCCTGGGTCGGGCGGAGCTTCCTATGGCGCTTTTGGCCAAGCCTGGCTGCCCGGCAGTCCCATTCTTTGGGTCAAATGCCCCAGTAACTCGGTCGGTCGGCGCGGTGATTTAGTCAGGGTTGCTTCTCAACGAAGGCAAGGCCTCGGGCGAGCCGGAGATGCGTCTGCCGTAAAAAGGGGGCCTCGGGCGAGACGGAAACACCTCAGGGTCGGCTGCCCTTGCCCGAGGCTAGGCTCGGGCGTGGCGTGATCGAGTCGCTCGTATGGACCGATCCCTGACTTAATCAAACCCATCAGGCCTCTGCAGCTTTATGCTGATGGGGGTTACCAGCTGAGAATTAGGCGTCTTGAGGGTACCCCTAATTATGGTCCCCGACAGTAGCCCCCGAGCCTCGAAGGGAGTGTTAACACTCGCTTGGAGGCTTTTCGTCGCACTTTTTTGCAAGGGGACCAGCCTTTCTCGGTTGCTCTTTGTTCCGGTGGTGCGCGCGAGCGCACCCGCCGGGTGTAGCCCCCGAGGCCTCGGAGGAGTGGTTTCACTCCTTCGAGGTCTTAATGCCTTGCGTAATGCTTCGGCCGGTCTGGTGGTTCCCTCATGCGAACAGGCCGTAGCCCAGGTGCACTGTCGGGGCCCAAGTTCTCGGGCTGGTATGTTGACGCTGTCAACGGTTCGGCCGGAGCCGGGTTTGCGAGAGCAGCCCCCGAGCCTCCGCACGGAGTGAGAGGACGATCAGGGACAGACTCGGCTTTTTTACATACGCCCCTACGTCGCCTTTCCGCAAGGAGGAGGGGGGGAGAGCGCCATGTTACCCTCGATGGGCACCGAACATGGTGTCTCCGGTGAGCTGCAATCGGGTAATCCGAGTGGACGTCCGTGCCCCGTTCGTTGGGGGTCGGCTAGGGGCCCGGAGGCACGCCCAAAAGTACCTGCGGGTGATCTGCCGGACCCGGTCCCCTGGCGACGGGGTCCGAGGGCTCGTTGCCTCCCTCCGATGGGATTCCGTTACAGAGTCGTTCCCGCTGGTCTCGGAAATGTCCTAGGGTACCTCGGGAGCGCAGCCCGAGCCTTGGTTATGTATCGAACGTACCCCTGGTCATCCCTCGCTCGGTGTCTGAGGCGACTGTGAACCCTTCGGAGGGCCAGCCTTCGAACCCCTGATCAGTAATGGGCGCGGAGCCCGAGTAGCCTGAGGCGGTCGTGGAACCTTTCGGGGGGCCGACCTTCGAACCCCTGACCAGTAGTGGGTGTCGGGCCCACGCGATCTGAGGCGGCCGTTGAACCCTTCGGGGGGCCAGCCTTCGAACCCCTGATCAGTAAGGAGGCTCGGAGCCTAGTTCCTTCACGGGGAAGGATCCCTTTGGGGGTATCCCCCTTCCCGGTCCCTGTTGCAAGAGATAGAGAAAGAGGAAAAAGGGAAAAAGGTACGAAATTGAGCGACGTGGCGTACCTCTTTTGGGTGTGGTCGTTTCGGTGAAGGCGGGTGTAGCCCCCGAGGGTATTTCCTGCAGGAGTTCCTGACCCTCGGCGATGGAGATGCATCGCTGGAGGATGCCCGAGGGGCTACGGTGGTAGAGCTCCTTCTCATCGCCCAGCAAGACGAACGACTTGGCGCGTCGCGCTACCCGCCGAGCCTCGACTCGGTCGAGGGGCAGTTCCCCTTGACGGAGATATTGCAGGTACGGGGTCTGCCAATCCTGATCTGGCGGGACCCCGCTCCGCTCCTCCTCGATGCGTAGGGCCTCGCCCTCGGGGGCCGAGGGCTCCTCGGGCTGAGCCGAGGATGGCTCGGGCTGGACCGAGGTCACCTCGGACGGGGCCGAGGGCACCTCGGGCTCGGGCGTGTCGCCTATCTTGACAGAGGGTTGGTGCAGATCCCGGGAGAAGACGTCCGGGGAACCGTCGTTCGCCCCGAGGCTATCTTCGCCAGCTCGTCCGCAGTCTCGTTGTAGCGCCGGGCGATGTGGTTAAGCTCGAGCCCGTAGAACTTGTCTTCCAGGCGTCGAACCTCCTCACAGTAGGCCTCCATCTTCGGGTCACGGCAGTGGGAGTTCTTCATGACTTGGTCGATGACGAGCTGCGAGTCGCCGCGAGCATCGAGGCGTCGGACCCCTAGCTCGATGGCGATTCGCAATCCGTTGATCAGAGCCTCGTACTCAGCCACATTGTTGGACGCCGGGAAATGGAGGCGGAGCACGTAGCGCAGGTGTTTCCCGAGGGGCGAGACGAAGAGCAGGCCCGCGCCGGCTCCCGTCTTCATCAGCGACCCGTCGAAAAACATGGTCCAGAGCTCCGGTTGGATCGGAGCCGTCGGCAACTGGGTATCGACCCATTCGGCTACGAAATCCGCCAGTACCTGGGACTTGATGGCCTTCCGAGGGGCGAACGAGATTGTCTCGCCCATGATTTCCACCGCCCACTTTGCGATCCGTCCCGAGGCTTCTCGGCACTGGATGATCTCCCCCAGGGGAAGGATGACACCACAGTCACCGGATGAGATTCGAAGTAATGTCGCAGCTTCCGCCTCGTCAGGATCACTGCATACAACAGCTTCTGGACTTGTGGGTAGCGGATCTTGGTCTCGGACAGTACCTCGCTGACGAAGTAAACTGGCCTCTGAATGGGCAAAGCATGCCCCTCTTCCTGCCTTTCGACCACGATCGCGGCGCTGACCACCTGAGTGGTAGCGGCGACGTAGACCAGGAGGGCTTCTCCATCAGCTGGGGGTACCAAGACGGGCGCCTGGGTGAGGAGCGCCTTCAGGTTCCCGAGAGCTTCCTCGGCCTCGGGAGTCCAAGTGAAGCACTCGGCCTTCCTTAAGAGACGGTACAGGGGCAGGCCTCTTTCGCCGAGGCGCGAGATGAAACGGCTCAAGGCCGCGAGACATCCCATGACCCTCTGTACGCCTTTTAAGTCCTTGATGGGCCCCATGTTTGTGATGGCTGCGATCTTCTCCGGGTTGGCTTCGATGCCCCGCTCGGAGACGATGAATCCCAAGAGCATGCCTCGGGGCACCCCGAAGACGCACTTCTCGGGATTGAGCTTGACGCCCTTCGCCTTGAGACACCGGAATGTCAGTTCGAGGTCGGAGAGAAGATCGGAGGCTTTCCTCGTCTTGACTACGATGTCATCGACGTAAGCCTCGACCGTGCGATCGATGTGTTCGCCGAACACATGGTTCATGCACCGCTGGTACGTTGCACCCGCGTTCCTCAAACCGAACGGCATGGTGACATAACAGTACATGCCGAAGGGCGTGATGAAAGAAGTCGCGAGCTGGTCGGACTCTTTCATCTTGATTTGATGATACCCTGAGTAGGCATCGAGGAAAGACAGGGTTTCGCACCCTGCAGTGGAGTCCACGATCTGATCGATGCGAGGTAGAGGGTAGGGGACCTTCGGACATGCTTTGTTGAGACCAGTGTAGTCTACACACATCTGCCATTTCCCCCCTTTCTTCCTCACAAGTACAGGGTTGGCAAGCCATTCGGGATGGAATACCTCTTTGATGAACCCTGCCGCCATCAGCTTGTGGATCTCCTCGCCTATCACCCTGCGCCTTTCCTCGTCGAATCGGCGCAGAGGCTGTCTGACCGGCCGGGCCCCGGCCCGAATATCCAGCGAGTGCTCGGCGACATCCCTCGGTATGCCGGGCATGTCCGAGGGACTCCACGCAAAGACGTCGACGTTTGCGCGGAGAAAGTCGACGAGCACTGCTTCCTATTTGGGGTCGAGCCCGGAACCGATCCGGATCTGCTTGGAGGTGTCTCCACTGGGGTCGAGAGGGACGACCTTAACCGTCTCCGCTGGCTCGAAGTTGCCGGCATGTCGCTTCACGTCCGGCACCTCTCGGGAGAGGCTTTCCAGGTCGGCGATGAGGGCCTCGGACTCGGCGAGGGCCTCGGCGTACTCCACGCACTCCACATCGCATTCGAATGCGTGTTTGTACGTGGGGCCGACGGTGATGACCCCATTGGGGCCCGGCATCTTGAGCTTCAGGTAGGTGTAGTTGGGGATGGCCATGAACTTCGCGTAGCACGGCCTTCCCAACACCGCGTGGTAGGTTCCTCGGAACCCGACCACCTCGAACGTCAAAGTCTCCCTTCGGAAGTTGGAGGGTGTTCCGAAGCAGACAAGAAGGTCGATCTGCCCGAGGGGCTGGACGCGCTTCCCAGGGATGATCCCGTGGAAGGGCGCAGCGCCTGCTCGGACGGATGACAGATCGACGCGCAGGAGCCTGAGGGTCTCAGCGTAGATGATATTGAGGCAGCTGCCCCCATCCATCAGGACCTTGGTGAGCCTGACGTCGCCGATGACAGGGTCGACGACGAGCGGGTACTTCCCCGGGCTCGGCACGTGGTCGGGGTGGTCGTCTTGGTCGAAGGTGATGGGCTTGTCGGACCAGTCTAGGTAGACTGGTGCCGCCACCTTCACCGAGCAGACCTCCCGACGCTCTTGCTTACGATGCCGAGCCGAGGGATTCGCCGCGTGCCCTCCGTAGATCATGAAGCAGTCGCGGACCTCGGGGAACTCTCCTGCTTGGCGATCTTCCTTCTTGTCGTCGTCGCGGGCCCTGCCACCTTCTGCGGGTGGCCCGGCCCTGTGGAAGTGGCGCCGAAGCATGACGCACTCCTCGAGGGTGTGCTTGACGGGCCCCTGATGGTAGGGGCACGTCTCCTTGAGTGCCTTGTCGAAGAGGTTGGCGCCTCCGGGGGGCTTCCGAGGGTTCTTGTATTCGGCGGCGGCGACAAGGTCCGTGCTGGCGGCGTCGCGTTTCGCTTGCGACTTCCTCCTGCCTTTCTTCTTGGCGCCGAGCGGAATAGACGCCTCGGGAGCATCTTCCGACGGGCGGCCCTGGGGCTGCTTGTCCTTTCGGAAGATGGCCTCGACCGCCTCCTGGCCGGAGGCGAACTTGGTGGCGATGTCCATCAGCTCGCTCGTCCTGGTGGGGGTCTTGCGACCCAACTTGCTCACCAGGTCACGGCAGGTGGTGCCGGCAAGGAACGCGCCGATGACATCGGAGTCGGTGATGTTGGGCAGCTCGGTGCGCTGCTTCGAGAATCGCCGGATGTAGTCCCGAAGGGACTCTCCCGGCTGTTGCCGGCAGCTTCGGAGGTCCCAGGAATTCCCGGGGCGCACGTACGTGCCCTGGAAGTTGCCGGCGAAGGCTTGGACCAGATCCTCCCAGTTGGAAATCTGCCCCGGAGGCAGGTGTTCCAACCAAGCGCGAGCAGTGTCGGAGAGGAATAGGGGGAGGTTGCGGATGATGAGGTTGTCGTCGTCCGTTCCTCCCAGTTGGCAGGCCAGGCGGTAGTCCGCGAGCCACAATTCCGGTCTCGTTTCCCCCGAGTACTTTATGATAGTAGTCGGGGGTCGGAATCGGGTCGGGAACGGCGCCCGCCGAATGGCTCGGCTGAAGACCTGCGGACCGGGTGGTTCGGGCGAGGGACTCCGATCCTCCCCGCTGTCGTAGCGTCCCCCACGCCTGGGGTGATAGCCTCGGCGCACCCTTTCGTCGAGGCGGGCCCGACGGTCGCGATGAGGGTGCTCGTCGCCGAGGTGGCCCGGGGCCGCAGGCGCGGTGTTGCGCGTGCGCCCGGTGTAGACCGAGGCTTCCCGCGTGAGTCGGGAAGTCGCGGCGCGAGGTTCCGAGGGGTACCCCTGCCTTCGGGAGGCAGAGCTCTCGGCCCGCCGGGCCGCAGCGCCTTCCAGGAGATGCTTGAGCTCTCTCTGGATTCGCCGACCCTCGGTGGTTGATGACTCCGGCATCGCGCGGAGGAGCATCGCTGCGGCTGCCAGGTCCTGACCGGTTCCGCCGGATGCGAGTGGCGGTCTGCCCCTGGCATCGTTGGCGATGCGGTGCTGGAGACCCTGGGGCTGGTGACGTATTTCTCCGGTCGGGGGCTGGCCCACCCATACCTGCCCGACGTCCCGGCGGATTGCCTCGAGCGCTCCTGCTCCCTCATCGAGCCCGGCCTGCGCCCCGCGGACTTGCTCGAGCTGTGGGTCGTGACCCCCCGCCGGAACGGGGACCACAGCTAGCTCCCGCGGGATGTCAGCGCGAGGCGCTGGCCTAGGGGGATCACCATCCTCCGGCATGCCGAGACAGCTGCCTCCGGAGGGATCCCCTAGCTCGACGTGGAAACATTCGCGGCTCAGGCCGCAGTCCTCGTCGTCAAGGCTGCGGCTGCCGTCGGAACAGTCGGAGAGGCAGTAGTCGCATGCGGTCATGAAGTCTCGCATGGCGCTGGGGTTGCCAGATCCGGAGAAATCCCAGCAGATGCTGGGGTCGTCATCTTCCTCGGACCCAGAGGGCCCGTAGGTCGAGACGCCCGTCAATCGGTCCCAAGGCGACCGCACATAAAACCCCAGAGGGGTTGCACTCGCCTCAACGTGAGTGCCCGCCAGGACGAGGTCGCTAGGCGGGTTGAGGTCGAGTCGAAATGACGAAGGATGGGAAGCAGTCGGTACCTTTTTGTCGACGAGGAGCGACGAAGTCACGTCGAGGGCTGATCGCGCCGTCGTCTTGGGTACGAGGGCGACGTCCCGCAGGCCATTCGTGAGCGTGCTGGCGTCGTCCACCTGCTCGGAGTCGGCGTGTCGCGGGGGGACGGCGCTCGCCTTTGCCTCAAACGCGAGGGTGACGCCTGGCGTGTCCTCCGTTGGGGCACTGGGGATGTCGATTTGCTCGACAGCCGTCGGAGCGCAGCCTCCCGCTCGGCCCTGGTTGCCCCGCCTCCTCCTCCGATGGCGAGGGAGAAGATGGGGCGAGCTCGAAAGTTGTCCTTCCCTCACGCGGGAAAGACGTCGTCGATTCCGCCGCCGGCGGGCGGGCTGTCGACCGCCATTGTCGCCGCCGCACGGCGGTGGAAGGAGTACCATGTCGTAGCCGCTGTCGAGAGACATGAACTCGAGGCTCCCGAAACGGAGCACCGTCCCGGGTTGGAGAGGTCGTTGGAGACTGCCCATCTGGAGCTTGACGGGAAACTGCTCGTCAACACGCAGCGTGCCCCTACCTGGCGCGCCAACTGTCGGCGTTTCGAGACCGGGGGGTCCCCGAGCCGACGAGTGAGTGTGCCGCGTGCCCCAGCCCAGATGGGTCGAGCGCGTGGGCGAGCGCGAAGGGGGGAAGAGAGCGAGAGCGAGGTGGCCGGAGCCGGGTCGTGACGAGGGAGACGGAGATCCCGCGGCCTTCGTGTTCGTCCCGCGCCCAGGTCGGGTGCGCTTGCAGTAGGGGGTTACAAGCGTCCGCGCGGGTGAGGGGAGCGAGCGGCCCCAAGAGAGCGCCTGCCCCTGCCCTCGTTCCCGCGAGGCCAACCTTTTCTAAGAAGGCCCTGGTCCTTCCTTTTATAGTCGTAAGGAGAGGATCCAGGTGTACAAAATGGGGGTGTAGCAAGGTGCTACGTGTCTAGCGGGGGTGAGCTAGTGCCCTAAGTACATGCCAAGGTGGCAGCCGGAGAGATCTTGGCACCCTGTTAGTGTGGCGTCGTGGCTGTCGGAGAAGCAGTGGAGCTTGATGGAGGGACAGCTGTTGGAACAGCTGTGCTCTTGCTGACGTCTCCCTGCTTCCGTAAGGGAGCCGAGAGTCGCCGTCGTCATGGTCTAGTGGGGCGCCATCATTGCCTATCTGGCGGAGCTGGCCAGATGGGACACCGGTCTTGTTCTCTGCGACCCAAGTCGGCTCAGGGCAGGGTGATGATGACGCTCCCTGTTGACGTGGCGGACTTGTGTCCTAGGTCGGGCGACGTGGAGGCTCCTCCGAAGTCGAGGTCGAGTCTGCCCTGCATGGCCGAGGCCGAGCCCGAGCTCCTGGGTCGGGCGAGGCGGAGGTCATTCGGCAGAGGCCAGGGCGGAGTCCGAGCCCTGGGTCGGGCGAGGCGGAGTTCGTCGTCTTCCGGGGCCTTAGCCCGAGTTCGAGCCCTGGGTCGGGCGGAGCGGAGTTCGCCGTCTTCCGGGGCCTTAGCCCGAGTCCGAGCCTTGGGTCAGGCGGAGCGGAGTTCGTCGTCTTCCGGGGCCTTAGCCCGAGTTCGAGCCCTGGGTCGGGCGGAGCGGAGTTCGCCGTCTTCCGGGGCCTTAGCCCGAGTCCGAGCCCTGGGTCGGGCGGAGCGGAGTTCACCGTCTTCCGGGGCCTTAGCCCGAGTCCGAGCCCTGGGTCGGGCGGAGCTTCCTATGGCGCTTTTGGCCAAGCCTGGCTGCCCGGCAGTCCCATTCTTTGGGTCAAATGCCCCAGTAACTCGGTCGGTCGGCGCGGTGATTTAGTCAGGGTTGCTTCTCAACGAAGGCAAGGCCTCGGGCGAGCCGGAGATGCGTCTGCCGTAAAAAGGGGGCCTCGGGCGAGACGGAAACACCTCAGGGTCGGCTGCCCTTGCCCGAGGCTAGGCTCGGGCGTGGCGTGATCGAGTCGCTCGTATGGACCGATCCCTGACTTAATCAAACCCATCAGGCCTCTGTAGCTTTATGCTGATGGGGGTTACCAGCTGAGAATTAGGCGTCTTGAGGGTACCCCTAATTATGGTCCCCGACAGTTACAAAGAAACAAATCAACACTGCGAGGGGCTACTATTGGGGGCCTTCCTCTTCCGAAGGTCCTCAAAAACGTGATTAACCATATGTTTTCATTAAATGGATTATTACTGGGGGGCTTCGGCTTCAGCATAAAAGTCTTCTTCCATGGCAAAGACATACGATGTAAAGATGTAACCCGAAGGTGATAAGAATGGCCACCGAAGTTGTAGCCGAAAAGCTTCGGCTTAATATAATTGCGAAGACTAAATATGATGCTGACCAAAAGGGGGAAAAGACTATTTAGTCCTTAATAATTCATGTTATAATTATAAATAAATGTCAAGGACATGAATGTACTTTGAACCGGGATATATCCCGTGCCTATAAATAGATGAACAGTAGCACCATACTATTAACGCTGACTTGTAATCACTCTCTCGCATTTTCACATTCGAGCAAGCCAAAAGTATCAATGTAATATTAATACAGTTAATATTCATATATGATTTATGGAATGCAAATATAAATGAATTAATTAGATGTAGTTACTATCTTTATACTTTCGCATTCTTATTCACATATTAAATGATGAAAGTATGTCCTTTTTATCCTTCGTCTGATGAGCATTATACCCATGTGGAGATAATGCTTTGGAAGATGAAGGTCCGTAATAATTAACAATTGTGTTGCCTTGTTCTTGACCTACATCATTTGAGAACAAGTGACCAACAGCGGCATCCTTCATGCACCATCCGGTGGTACCTGTTCTTGACCTGGGGGATGTGAGTACAACAAGGGAGAGCTCACATACGTTCATCACTCAACAAGCTGTGGAGAATAATGTGCATGAACTCACCAAAGGTGGGAGCTCATGTGAAGTGTAAGGCTTACCAAAGGAGATGGTTAAAGTTGAACGTTGCTTTTAAAGTTGGTCAAAGTTTTATTAGTAGTTACTAAGTGTAAGTAGATACCAACCCGAAAAAATAAGATATCAAATTGATAACAACACCCACAATGCAATGCATGTGACAAATTAAGTTAAGTTCCATAATTTACTCATGTGAGGGTCCGAGCTGCTCATGACCGTGAGCACAGCTGATATACCAGTTTTATACTCTGCAGAGGTTGCACATCTTTGCCCACAAGTCATATTACCCATTTACTAAGGGATCGTGACTTCCCATTCATCTCTGTCGAGGAGACAAGGTAGGGTAGCTTTAGAAAACCCGCTACAGTTTCTAAGAAGGGCGATATAGGAATCTCTCATCCAAAAAGCCATCGCAACATGATCGACCCAAGAACCTCCCTATACACAGCTCCTCTACCACCCTTGCCCCGTTCGGATAAGGTAGTCCTCCACTAGCTTTCCTAATTAGTCAGCCAAGGGCGTCCCATACCACCATTGTGGTAGCACTGTTTTCCTGGGTGGTTCTCCATGTTCCAATTCACATAATGATCTTATCATGAACAATAATTAAAACTTCAACAAAATTGGAACATGATCGTAATACATTAATTTCCCAAAATCAGGTAGAGCAATAGCAAATCTACCCAATAGTTCATCTCTTTGCAAGGTGGGGGATAAACAATGCTAGGGAAACCTATTAGGTCCCATCAAATTAACCTCAGCATGTCACAGTGATTAACAGGAACATTATTAGGTAAAGAAAAGTGATAAAGGGCACAACTTTCCTTAGACTCGAGGTTCCCAGGTACCAACTTGCTCTTCAAGTGACTCGTAACCTCACAGCTATTCGTAGCAATACAAACAAACATGGTATAGGCAAAACTAACATCACACCAAACATAAGAACAAATTGCATAATAATGTGCTACGCGTCGTAACTAGATCTTAGGTTCGAGAACCACTAAATTCGGAGTTACGGTTATAAAGTTTTGATTTTCGGAAGGATTAAGTGTCTACTATAAAGCAAATGAGGTACAAGATTTTAACCATAGGTTTTTATGGTAATACAAAGTTACTAGAATACAAATAATATTAATATGAGATCAATGCAACTGGAATGGATCAAAAAGGAGTTAAAATGAATTACTTATGAATTTAACAAGTTTCTAGAATTATTTTTATACTAAAAATCATTTTCGGATTTAATTCTGAATTTTCCTAACGACTCTGGACTAAGGATGTAATTACTCGAGAGCATAGGGTTTAATCTAAAAGTTCGGGACCCAACCGCAACACTCTTAACATAGATTTGGATGGCGAGTTTATTAGGGAAATCTCAAGGGTCTTTTATGCAAACACTCCATGGCCGAAGGGTTCAGGCCAATCGGAGTGGTAGGATGCAACCCTGGCGGTCCAGATTAGAAGCTCCTACACCCAAACCGGTATTACGTCATAGCCGCTGGATCATATATCAGCGGTGCAGATTTAATTATACATGATCCCATCTAGCCTGCCCGATTGGATCACAACGGACATGATTTTATCTGCCCAATCGGTACACAAGATCTAATCTTCACAGTTAGCGCCCGATCTGACG